>JAQQTP010000021.1:0-605625 GCA_029884605.1 Ormosia emarginata | reverse complement strand
TGACATAATGGAGAGGATAAGGCTCTTGTTTTTCAATCAAATCTACCTAAGTCTTTTTGGTGCTTTGTTATTGCTCTTTTGTGTACTTAATTAATAGACTTCTAACTATTATTTTATCCAACAAATCCCCTTATAAAATTTTGTATGGCTAGCTTCTAAACCTTTTAGATTTAAAGGTATTTTGGTTCCCTGTGTTATACATCCACCTTGGTTGCTCACAAGAAGAAATTCGACCCCAAGACTAAGAAATGTGTTTTTATATTTAAATGTGTTTTCTAAGCTACAAAAGTGGTATAAAAAGATTTGCTGTAATTGATCTTAAGTCTAAAGAAAATTTCCTATCTAAAAATGTTCAATTCTATAAAAGTGTGTTTTCCTTTTCCGTTACTAATCCACCTGCACTTTCACTCTTCTCCAAAGCCATGTCCTTCTTCCCCTATTATGTAGATTTCCAATATCAATCTAGCAACCTCTCATATTCACTCTCAGTTTGTTTCTTTCCGAGCTTCATCTCCTTCTTTCTCTCCTTCACCACCTCTAACTCTAGCTATTCGAAATTCAACTACAATCAGGAAACCTCATTCCTATTTACAAGACTATCACTACATAATGACTACTAAGTTAGTTGCTTTGTATCAAAACAAACACATGGATCTTGATAGAGTTGCCTGCTGGAAAGAGAGCAATTGGTTGCAAGTGGTTTTTTAAAATAAAATATAAAACAAATGACTCCATAGAAAGGCACAAGGCCAGGCTAGTAGCTAAAGCGTACACACAAACCCCAAGCATTGGTTTTCTAGAGAACCTTAGTCTTATAACTAAGATGACCACAGTGAGGACCTTTTTGGCATTAGCAGTTGCTCAGGAATGGCACATTTAGCAGCTAGATGTAAATAATATCTTCCTTCATGGAGGTCTCCATGAGGAAGTGTACATGACATTACCACCTGGTCTCACTCCTACTTAACTCAATCAAGTTAGCAAGCTTCAAAAATCCTTGTATGGATTAAAACAAGCAAGTGGACAGTGGTATTCTAAACTGTCAGCAAATCCTCTGGGTACATTAATCTAGGTCAGATTATTCCTTCTTTATCAAACTGATTGATGCCAATTTCACTACCATTCTTGTGTATGTCGATGGCTTAATCTTTCCAGGTAATGACTATATAGAGATTGGATCAGTGAAGCAATTGCTAGATAGTCAATTTAAAATCAAGGATCTTAGGAGTCTCAAGTACTTTGTCTTGAAATTGCTTAATCTCAGTAGGGAATTACTATTTGTCAGAGAAAGTATACCTTGGAAATTCTACAAGACTCAAGCTTGTTGGGTTCTAAGCCAATAAGCATTCCTATGGACCATTCCATCAAGCTCACCAAGGATACTGGGAATCCTTATTTTGATGTTTCCTCTTATCGAAGGTTAATTGGTAGGCTGTTATACTTAAAAACGATTATACCTGACATATCATTCTCAATTCAGTAGTTAAGTTAATACTTGGACCATCCAATGATGAAACATTACTAAGCTGCTATAAGGATTCTCATATACATTAAGAGTTGCCCAACCAAAGGTCTTTTCTTTCCCATTGATTTTGAACTCAAACTAAAGAGGTATAGTGATTCTGACTACGGTACTTGCTTGGATACCCGCAAGTCCATTATAGGATAATGCTTTTTTCAAGGACAAGTTCTAGTTTCCTGGAAGAGCAAGAAATAAACTACTGTGTCTCATCTTCCAAAGCAGAATATAGGGCCTTGGCTACTGCAACTTGTGAAGCATAGTGGTTGGTGTTTCTACTGCGAGATTTTTAGGTCTTTGATCCTACACTAATGGTTCTCTTTTGTGATAATCAATATGCTATTCATATAGCAGCCAATCCCACATTCCATGAAAGGACTAAGCATATTAAACTAGATTGTCACCTAGTTCGTGAGTAGTTGTAGAAGGGTCATTTTCATCTCATGCTTGTTTGCACTCATGCTTAGGTGGCAAATATCTTTACTAAGCCCTTTGCTTCAAGATCCTTTCATCACTTTGGATGCAAGCTAGGCATGTTAAACATATACTTCCCAACTTGCTAGGGGTGTTACTGGACTCAAATTATAGCCCAAAACAAGTCCCAATCTCATCAAATTCCAACCCACTATCAACTCCAACAGGTCTAGCTTCTACCTCAACCTCAGTCACCAACTTGACAATTGGAGCTGTTGTAGTTACTTAGTTAGTTAGAGCTACATGTATAGTCAACATAGTTAGTTAGACACTTTTAACTAATCTTCTGTTTAAGTTCTTAATTAACATTAAAGACCATCATTAACAACATGTACATATATGGCAGATACCATTAAGTTAATTATTCAATTAGTTTTCACATCAAAAACTCCCTCAGTTCTGATTCTCTGTAACCCTGAAATTTTTACAATATCTAGTTGAAGACCCAAAATTGCATGTACATAATTCAATCATATGATTAAAAATAATTCAAAAATCAATGATAATATATATATATATATAGAGGGAGGATCAACTTACACCAGTGTAAGTTTTTTTTTATTTACACTCATTTTCAACCGTTAGATCTACTTTCATCTAATGGTTACTTTTAATGAAATCATCTCAACCATTAAATGAAAGTGAATCTAACGGTTGAAAATGAGTGTAAGTCAAAAAAGACTTACACTGGTGTAAACCGATCCCTCCTTATATATATATATATATATATATATATATATAGAGAGAGAGAGAGAGAGAGAGAGAGAGAGAGAGAGAGGAGGATCAATTTATACCAAGATATAAGTTTTTTTTTTCTCTTATACTCATTTTCAAATTGTTAGATCAACTTTCATCTAATGGTTACCTTTAATGAAATAATCTCAACCATTAGATGAAAGTAGAACTAACAGTTGAAAATAGATGTAAGAAAAAAAAGACTTACACTGATGTAAGTGATTCCCCCTCGTATATATATATATATATATATATATATAGGGACTTAATTATCACATGCTATTATCCTATACTTTTTCTTCTTTTGAGATGCTAAAAAATCATCATGTATATGAAAATCTTATCTGATCGTTATGATTATTTCTCGCATTGGCTGATCGATGGGGAAAGAAAATGTTATTAATCCATGTGCTGCCGTCAAGGTTTTAAATCTAGGAACCAGATGACTGTAGTGGCCGTGACAAAATGGTTGCGGCGGCCGTCGTTTCCACTTTAGCCCGCGACATGACTGAGTTTGAAAATCACGTGCAAAGACTGCAACGGAACGGTGTTGCGACCGTAACAGACGAGACATAGAGGCATTTCAGCCACAACAGTCCTCGATCTGGACCTCTGTTTCGCGATCCATGGTGGAGGCGTGGATCCGTGGTGGTCTTGATCAACCCTCAGCCTCAGGTAACCATCCATGGTTGATTTATGTCTATTTAGACTTTAGAGATGAATTGTGTGTGGTGTGGGGTGTAGCCGTGCGTGTTGCTGTGAGTGGGGGATGTTGGGTTGTTGTTGCTGTGGGAACGGGAAAAGGGAAGCGCCATGGGTGAGCTTGACGAAACAGAGAGGTGAGGGAGTGAGGGACGGGGAAGGCCGTGGAGGGGGAAGGCCGTGGTGGCCGTGGCCGGTGAGCTCGATGAAACAAAGGTGAGGGGTGGGGGACGACAACGGGAAAGGGGAGAAATGGGAGGGGGGAAGGATTGAGAAAGTGAGAAACAAAGGAGGGAGGGGGAAATGGGAAACCGAGGGAGGGGGAAATGGGAAAAAATTGGGGGAGAGGGTGGGATAGGAAAAAATGGGGGCGGGGGAAATGGGAAAAAAATTGGGGGGGGGGGGAATTGGAAAAAATGGGGGAAATGAAAAAATTAGAGAGAATGGAAAAAAAATTAAAGTGAAATAAATTTGGGATTGGGGGAAGAAAATTAGAGATTTAAAATAAAAAATTGAGGGTGAGAGAATTTTTAAAAAAAAAAACTTAAATTTTTTGAGAATTAAATTAAAATTTATTTTTAATTATAAATTATTAGTTATGATATATTGTATAATAAAATAGATAATTTAATCTAATTTGTATCAAGTTATAAAAAATTCACGCTACAGTGATCACAATCTACATTACAACACTTGCAACATTTACAATCACAAAAATCACAATACGACATCAACTACAACCGAGATTTAAAACCTTAGCTGCGGTCTTTAAGGTCATAAAAACTAGATAAACAATTAACATCTGTTCTTAAAAAATATGACTTTATTTTCTTTTGTTTTTGTTTTTCTTTTATTCATTTTTCTTGTCTGTTTTTCTTTTCCTTTCTTTCTGAATAGGCCACCAATATACTGGCAGATTTCAGCTAAGGGCTTGATTATTTATATGATACAGCCTGTTGTGTTGGCTGATTATGTGGCTCGATTATTTATATTCATATTCGTATCTTGTTTGTGCATGTGGTTGGACTGTTCTCCAAATATATATATATATATATATATATATATATATATATATATAAAACCAATATCCTGATTATAATTTTTTTTTATAAGGAATCGTTTTCATGAGATATATATCGCTTTAAAAAGTAGTGTTTGAAGCTTTTTGTTTGACACAACAATGTCAACCTCTGAAAAACATCGTTCACGGCGTATGTCTAGGGGTCTCTTGTGACAAGTCATATGACAAAAATATTGGGAGTAGTTCCATCAGAATTTGCAGTGAATATATGAAGGATGTATAAAACTTATGTTTGAATTTCACTCTTACTTTTAAGTGATATCACTCTGACATTTATTTCATTTTTTTTAAAATTTATATTACTTCAATTCTATATATTTATATAAGTGTCTGAATTTAAATTTAATAAAATAATTTAAATATAAGATTATATAATTAGACATAAGTGTCAGTAAAAAACTATATAAATAACATATCATGTAATTAGTATTGATAATGACAATAATTTTGATAATAACAAATAATAAATGAATGACAATGCATTGATTAAGCTCCAAGAATATTCAAGATTAACATATAGGATTTAGATATTGTGTAAAGGTAAAAATGAATCACACTAAATTCAAATATATTTTCAAATATTTACAAATAGTTTTTCACATGCCAAAATGCCCAACAAACAAGTTTTGAAAAGTTAATCATGGTGGTAATTTAAATTTATGAAAAATAGTCAAGTTTGTATTTTGCAAATCTGACATTTGATTACTCTTTTGACCATATCTTTTAAAATACTTTGAGTTTTAATCTGAAACTTATTTCACATGAAAATATACTCAAAGATCTTTTCAATGAGTGATTATTTATTTTAAATGGATAAGAAACGAATAAGTTATGATAATTTAAAGTCAATTTTCAAAATCAGAGTGCAATAACTGATTATGGTTTTCCCATAACCGATTATTCACATTGTCAGGAGCATTTTTCATGCTTTTCTAAGGCTCCTAACCAATTAGGACAACTTCCTAATTAGTTATTTGACAAGTCTGGAACGTTGCCTAATTGGTTATTTGATAACTCAGAGGTTATTTTTAAAAAGCCTAACCAATTAGGGTGTTGGCCTAACCGATTACGCGATTGGCCTAATCAGTTAGTGTGTGTTTTTAATTGTAAGTGAATTATTTTTATTATAGGCCTACCAATTAGAGGATTTGGCTTAATCAGTTAGCATTGTTTTTAAAGTCACGTGGAATGATTTTTGAAATGGGCCTAACCGATTAGGCAACTTGCCTAACAAGTTATTTGATTAGTCAGAGGCAATTTTTTTTAAGCCTAACCGATTAGGCTTCATCCCTAACTAGTTATCTGGAAAACCAGTAAACACGTCCAACAGCTCTATTTGGAACATTTAATGAGCCCAACCACCTCTAACGGCTCTAAAATGTTTTGGGCTATAAATGAAAGTGTTTGGGTATCAAAGAAAAGTTGGAAAACTATCTGAACAAGTCTCTTGATCATCAAATACAAGTTTTCTCAGTTATCTTCTATCATACTCTGTTTTGAGCTTCAAAGTGTGATTCTTTGATACCCATAGAACTTCAATTTGTATTATCTACTCTTTGAGAGAGTTTCTATCATTCAAACACTTTGTTTATTATGTAAAGAGGGTAAGGTATCCCTCTAGTGAAAAAAGGTGAGGTATCCCTTGTTGAAAAGAAGGTGAGGTATCCTTCAAAGGTGTAAAGAGGGTGAGGTATCCCTCAAAGGTTGTAAAGGGTGAGGTATCCCTATTTTGAGGCTCAAAGCATAAGGGTGAGGTATCCCAATGTGTTGTTGAGTGCTCCAATCTGTAAAGATTTTCAAGTACCCGTTCAAGCTTGAAGTTTAGTGAAAAATCTCGAATGGTTCGCTTGAGGACTAGACGTAGGTCACAAAGGGTGGCTGAACCAGGATAAATCCTTGTGTTTGTTCTTCTTAACTCTATCTCTTTACTTTGTGCTTATATTTTATATGCTTGCTTGGATACTTTCTATCTTAACTTATTTATTTGTGAGTGTAGTGATCAATCTCATCTATCTATTCACTTTAATCAATTAATAGCTTCAAAGAAAATTGATAATCAAACGTTTTGTGAAAGAATTGCAAAATTATTTTACACACTCAATTCACCCCCTCTTGAGTATTGAGACCATTTGATAACAATGGTATTAGATCTAGACTCTTGTGTAAAGAACTTAGCAGCTTTAAGAGAAGAAATGACTTCAAATGGTTTTTCTAACGAAAGTTCTTCTATAAACAGATCTCCTTTTTTCAATGGAGATGATTATACCTATTGGAAAGAAAGGATGGAAACTTTTATTGAAGCTATTGATTTAGATATGTGAGATGCCGTTAAAAATGGTGCTTTTGTTCCCACACGTACTATTGATGGAGTAAGAACTAATACATAAAGAAGTGAATGGACCGATGAGGACAAAAAGAAGGTTCAATACAATTTGAGAGCCAAAAACATCATCACCACATCCTTGGGATATGATGAATTTTTTAAAATGTCAAATTGTAAGACTGCAAAAGAAATGTGAGACACTTTGTAAGTTACCCATGAGAGTACTAGTAAAGTGAAAAAATCAAGGATAAACACTCTCACTCATGAATATGAGCTTTTGAGAATGAACCATTGTGAAAGCATTCAAGAAATGCAAAAATAGTTCACACACATTGTTAATCATCTTGCTTCATTGGGAAAGACTTTTCCTAATGAAGATCTTATTAATAAAGTTTTGAGATGTTTGAGCAGGAATTGGCAACCCAAAGTAACAGCTATTGTGGAATCAAGGGATTTATCAACAATGTCTCTAGCCATTCTATTTGGGAAGCTCCAAGAGTATGAATTAGAGCTAAATAGGCTCAATCAAAATGAAGAGCATGACAAGAAGAAAAAAGGGATTGCACTCAAAGCCACCTCCTCCATAATAGATGATGATGATGATGGAGATGACTTAGAAATAAATGAGGAGCATCTTGGTCTTCTAGTAAAGAATTTTGGAAGATTTTTCAAAAAGAATGGAGCTCAAAGAAGACCTTCCTTTCCCCAAAAGAATGTCTATCACAAAGGGGAAGGAACCTCATCCACTCCTAAATGCTATGAATGTGGAGAATTGGGACAAATGAAGATGGAATGTTCAATTTATCAAAGAAAAGTGGAAAAATATGAGAAGAGATTCTCAAAGGAGAATAAAGAAAGAAGAGCCTATATAGCTTGGCTTTTCCCCTTCCTATGATGAATTGCAAGATGCATTTGAAGAATTGCATAATGAATCTATGAGGCTTGCAAAACTTGTTTCATCATCCAAGAAAATAATTTCCTCTTTTGAAAACAAAATCTCTATTTTAAACAAGGAAATTGAGGAACTTAAAATTGAGAATGAAACTCTTGGACTTATTGATGCTAACTCATTATGCATGACTTGCTCTTCACATGATAATGCATCCATTCAATTACATTGTTCATCATGTAAATCATTTAAAAAGGAGGTTGAGGATTTGAAAAATACTCTTGCAAAATTTACCTTTGGAAGAGATAATTTAAATATGTTACTAGGAAAGCAAAGATGTGTTTTTCAAAATGTCAGTTTGTGGTATAATCCAAATAACCAACAAAAGTCTTATATGAATTTCTTTGTTTCCTCAAGTACATCAAGTAACCTTTTTATCAAATACTTTCATTGTGGTAGGAAAGGGCATAGTGCATCAACATGTAATGTAAGAAAGAACATCAACACCAAGGTTGGAACTAAAATGGCTTAGGTTCCTAAAGGCACTTTGCCAAAATCTAATACACAAGGACCCAAGAAAACTTGGGTACCAAAAGCTAAAAATTGAAGTGTGTTGTAGGTGTGCTTGAAGGTCAAGAGCTGACTTTAGTATCTTGAAAGTGGCTGCTCCAAGCACAAGACCGGAAATTACTCCAAGTTCCCTTCCTTATCTCCAAGAAGCTTGAACTTGCAATCTTTGGATAAATGGAGACTTGGTTTATGCTTTAACATGCTTTAAAGTTCTATTCTTCTAGCTTTATATCTTGAAAATGTCTTTACATATGTTAATATGCTAGATAAGTACACTTCTTATTTGAAATGACATGTTTGATGATAATATCTTTGTACTCGACATAACATTCCTAACATGATCATTGGTTGCCTAAAGTGCATATATAAGAGGAGAATTATGAATAATTGATCAATCATGCATTCGAATGAATGCTTATGTTAGATACTTTTTATCTTGGAATATTGGATCAATCATGCATCTAACTCTTGCTGTTTAAATAAATTTGTTGCATAATTTTTCATTTTACTACATATTTTGTCATTTTGGTGCAAAACTTGTCATGTTGCTGCATAATATGCTATCTTGCTGCATATTTGAGTTCATTGTATAGTTATTTTGTTTTAATCTTTTTTTAATCTAATATTGACTTGAGCGTCGGAGTTTCTCATAAGTTTGTTTTGTAGGTGCTTGATCCATGCATAAGTCCCCTAAATTTTCAATCTCAAGCTCTTGAAGAAATTGCTTTTTGGTACTCTTAAAGAAGAAAAATCAGTTTTTGAGTTGAACTTGTGGTGGTTTGAGTTAATGAAAATAAGGCCAAGCTAAGATCACCCTCAAGATGGCATGAGTTTGTGTTCCAAGGATTGAATTCCTGAATATTTTCTCTATTTATGGTAAAGTCATAATCTGTTATGGAAAGCACATAACTAAATAGAGCCTTCATACAATTGGTTTATTATGGCTTTGAAAAGGTTAAATCAATTTTAAGGTTCAGTTATGGTACTTAAAGTGGATGTTATAGAAGCAAAGTCATGTTGATTATCTAAGATGACATGTGGTTGTACTCTTAAAGGATAGATCTCTGAAGAATTTCTAGTTTTGGAAGTAAAATAAACAGTTAGAAGAAGGAAATAATCTGTTATTTAGACTTTGGAACCAATATGGGACGTTGAAATTAAGAAAGTAACCAATTACAAGACCTCTCTAACCAATTATGGAGATATTTTGATGTTCCTGGAGACCACAAATAACCTATTACGAGCTGTTCCTAATCTGTTATTTCAGCTAACAGAGGCTCAAACCATTGGAAGAGCAAGAATATAATCTGTTAGGAACATTTCCTAATCTGTTATTAAAGAAAACAAAGGCTCAATATATTGGAGGATCACGAAAATAACCTGTTAGAAGATTTTCCTAACCTGTTATTGTCACGAAAATAACCTGTTAGGAGATTTTCCTAACCTGTTATTGAAGCAAATAGAGGCTCAATCTAATTGAGGATCACAAAAATAACCTGTTATGAGATTTTCCTAACATGTTATTTGAACTTACAGAGAGCTTCTCATTTCATTTATCTTCACCCTAATCGATTAGCCTCACCACTTAACCTGTTATTACTTCAATCCGTGGCCACCCAATTCTACTCTTCACATATATAATCGATTATCTCCATCCTCTAACCTGTTATTTGTTCAAACCGTGGCCACCTATTCTTGCTTGCCCACAAAAATAATTGATTACCCAATGCTCTAACCGATTATTATGCTCCCTAAAACAGCAAAAACATGACTTTCCCTCACCATTCATAAACCCGGAACTCCATAGTTATCTTCTTCCTTTCACATCCACTCATACCCACTCACTCAAATCCCTCACCTACTCAAAATCCAACCAAAATCCACCATTGAAACATCTTTTCCATCACTTTCCACTGATTAAAACCCACCATTTCTTCCAAAATCTCTCGAGTATCAAATTTGCTCAGTCTTCCATAAATCGCATGAGAGTCAAGATAGTTAATGATGCTTGGGTATATGGTGTTGGGCATGATCAACAGTCCAAAAAGAAGAGCTGCTTGCTGCCCCTGCTGATATAATCATGGAAGAAGCTCCAGCCACAAATGAAGATCAGATCCTAGCTGTCATCGCAGATCTTCAAGCCCAATATGCGGGTATTCAAACTTAGCTCACGGATCTTCGAGCTTATCAGGAGCAAAGCATTGGAGTCATCTATGATCACTTGGACAACATTGAGCGTCGTCTTCCACCACGGCAAGATGATGGGGCTTAGGCATGGTTCATATCTTTTTAGCTAAATTGTTTATGTTTTAGCTATACTATCATGTTTTAAGTTCTTGAACTACGTTGAGTACTTAGTGATTATCTTGATGCTAATATGCTTATATTGTTGATACATTATTATTGAATATTTGTTATATGGCAATGGTTTTGTAAGGATATATTGTTACTTCTCTCTTTGTCAAAATCTATATATTGCATATCTTTTTTATCATGACAAAAGGGGGATAAGTTTATGTATCATTGAGAAAAGGTAAATGACAAAAGCTATTTTTTCCATGATCTTGGGATTCCAAAACTAAGGGGTAGCTGTGCATATCTGATATTATCACCTCTTGAAAAATAGAGGGGGAATAAGTCTCTAACATATTTTGTGAGTTCTAATTTATTTGAACTAACTTTTTTCTCAATAGCTGTTTGTCATCATAAAAAAAGGGGAAAATGTGATTAGCATTGACAATGACAATGGTTTTGATGATAACAAACAAGAAAGGAATGAAAATGCATTAATCAACCTCCAAGAATATTCAAGATTAGTATATAGGGTTTAGATCTTGTGTAAAGGTAAAAAGGAATCACACTAAGCTCAAATATGTTTTCAAATATTTATAAATGATTTTTCACATGCCAAAATGCCCAACAAACAAGTTTTGAAAAGCTAATCATGGTAGTAGTTCAAATTTATGAAAAATAACCAAGTTTGTGTTTTGAAAAATTGAACTTTGATTACTCTTTTGATCATATATTTCAAAATATTTTGAGTTTTATTCTGAAACTTAATTCAAATGAAAATAGACTCAAAGATCTTTCCAATGAATGGTCATTTGTTTTAAACGGATAAGAAACGAAGAAGTTATGATCATTTAAAGTCAGTTTTCAAAATTAGAGTGCAATAACCGATTATGGTTTTCCTATAACCGATTATTCATCTTGTCAAGAGCATTTTTCATGTTTTTCTAAGGCTCCTAACCAATTAGGAGAACTCCCTAATTAGTTATTTCACAAATCTGGAATGTTGCCTCTTTATTTCTTGAAAGGCCTAACCGATTAAGATGTTTGCCTAATTAGTTATTTGATAATCAAAGGCTATTTCTAAAAGTCCTAACCAATTAGGGTGTTGGCCTAACAGATTAGGGGATTGGCCTAATCAGTTAGTGTGTATTTTTAATGGTAAGTGAAATGTTTTTATTATAGGCCTAACCGGTTAGAGGATTTGGCCTAATCGGTTAGCATTATTTTTAAAGTCACATGGAATGGTTTTTGAAAAGGGCCTAACCGATTAGGCAGCTTGCCTAACAAGTTATTTGATTAGTTAGAGGCAATTTTTTTTAAGCCTAATTGATTAGACTTCATCCCTAACTGGTTATCTGGAAAACCAGTAAACATGTCCAACGGCTCTATTTGGAACATTTAATGAACTCAACCACCTCTAACAGCTCTAAAATATTTTGGGCTATAAATGAAAGTGTTTGGGCATCAAACAAAAGTTGGAAAACTATCCGAACAAGTCTCTTGATCATCAAATACAAACTTTCTCTCTTATCTTCTATCATACTACGTTTTGAGCTTCAAAGTGTGATTCTTTGATACCCATAGAACTTCAATTTGTATTATCTACTCTTTGAGAGAGTTTCTATAATTTAAACACTTTGTTTATTCTGTAAATAGGGTGAGGTATACCTCTAGTGAAAAAGGGTGAGGTATATCCCTCAAAGGTTGTAAAGGGTGAGGTATCCCTGTTTTGAGACTCAAAGCACAAAGGTAAGGTATCCCAAGGTGTTGTTGAGTGCTCCAATCTGTAAAAGTTTTCAAGCACTCGTTCAAGCTTAAAGTTTAGAGAAAATCTTGAGTGGTTCGCTTGAGGACTGGACGTAGGTCACAAGGGGTGGCTAAACTAGGATAAATCTTTGTGTTTGTTCTTCTTAACTCTATCTCTTTACTTTATGCTTATATTTTATATGCTTGCTTGGATACTTTCTATCTTAACTTATTTATTTGTGAGTGAAGTGATCAATCTCATCTATCTATTCATTTTAATCAATCAATAGCTTTAACGAAAATTGATAATCAAACATTTTGCAAAAGAATAGCGAAATTATTTTACATACTCAATTCACTTCCTCTTGAGTATTGAGGCCACTTGGTAACATATCCAACTCGAAAGCATGGCCCGTTTTATGCATTTTATTTTGTTTGCTAACGACTATATTATTCTTTGATTGAGCCCAGTTCCTTTAAAAAGAAAAATCACCAAATATTATTTATGTCTATAAATAGAAACCTCCACCACTATATAGGAGTTTTGAAACTTAGTATTCTTAATTATCTTAGAACTATCAAGTTATTCAACTCTACTAACTTGATCATACGAGCCGACTCATTGTTCGAGTCTCCTACCTATTATTAAGGGTGTCTGTGGGTTGGGTTGGGTGGGTTCAACGTCGATTTTGGATCTGACCCATTCAAGATATTTTTTTCGCTCGACCCGACCCGACCCGCTCAAGAGATTTTTTCACTCGACCTTACCCAACCCAACTCGCTCAAAAATGGATTGGGTTGGGTCGAACCCATGGGTTCGATATATATTTCTTTTAAAAAAATTCCTAAAAATATAGTCAAAATATAAAATATAGCAAATTAATATTATAAGTCTCAGTCTCAAATAAACTAAACATCATAAGTCAATAAGTATATGATAAATTAATAACTAACAAGTCTTACTAAGTCTAAAATAAATTAAACAAAACTAATCATAACTTAAACAACAAATTAGTTTAACCAATCAAAGTCAGTGTCATCACGCATGTCATATGTATTAACATAATCACTGACTTCACTCTCTATTCTTTCTATATACCCTTTATCATCTAAACGATCCATTAGTTTTTCAACATAATTATCACTTAGATGCGTCGAGAGTCTTATGAACTTATTTTCTTTGTTCACTTTGAGAGTGACACTACAATGCCTACACTTAAACTTGATTTGAACAACACAAAAATAAGGAGAAAGAAAAAGAAATGTGCCCACAATTCTCATATGAATTATGAATTTATATGATAATAACATGAATATATCCTATTTTTTTCTTTTGAAGGAAACTGATCTCTTTTCTTCTATAAGCTAAAGCCCCTTGTCGTTGAATTCTACTCATTTGAACTTGAACCCATATGCCAGAATCTCCAATGCCCTCTGCTCCATCTAGTGAGCTCACCCATAACGCCACACTAACTTCCATTGCATTTGAAAACTCATAACATTGCATTTGAATCAAGATTTATTAAAATGAACCCTAGTTGTATGAGGACATATAGTTTTTCTAAGTTGGGAAACTTTTTCTTATTAGTGAAAATCAAATACCAAAAAGATAAAGAAATATATAGAAATAAGAAGAAGCTAGTAATGGCTAGGTAGTAGCTAAACAAGACCTGATCAACGTTATTGGGGCCAATGATCTTACTTTTCTCAAGGATCTTAATAGCAAAAAGGGAAGATGGTTGCGAATCACGTTCTCAGACAAGGAAACGACACAACAAACCGGATATGGAGCAGGATGGAAGCTGGAGCCGTATGACTTGGACACCGACACTGCAGACGCAAAGTGTGGAGGGCCAGGAGGGGGACGCTTAGAGGTTTTGCCTTAGACAAAGTGTGGACTGTGGAGGGGGAGAAGAAGCAGTGGGTGTGGGTGTGGGTGTGTCATCGTGTGAGTGGAGATGTGGAATGGTGGATTTAGGGATTGAAATGAGAGTGGTGAGTGTTAAATTGATTTTACAAAAAAAAAAATATAGCTATGGGTGGGTTGGGTTGTGCAGGTTAGAAGTGTTCCAATCCGTTATCTAACCCACATACTGTGGGTTGAATATTTTTTAACTGACCAAACCCGCAAACCCAACCTAACCAGCATTTTATAGGTTTGATTGGGTCGAAACTTACGAGTTTGTGGGTCAACCCAACCCGCTAGACACTCCTACTTGTTACTTCGAAACATAATACATCTACAATGAATGAATTATATTTAATGTTACTTAGATGCAAGAGAATATTATTAATAACCTAGAGAAACTAATACATTGGAACTATTGTTTAAAAGAACAAATAACACAAAGAAAAAAGAAAAAGCATTATTGTTAACAATAACCATTCCTTTATTTCAAATGTATCATATAACAAGATCCGATACTGAGTTCATTATAGGATATCTCTTTCTATAAATGAACTTGCATCTTGCGTAAGTATTACATGACATATTCCTTCAAAATATGTTTGCACGTGAATAATAAAGAATTAAACCCTTTCATTCTCTGTAAAAAATATCTAGATTTTTTACTAATTTGTGAGTAGATTTGGTTCTCTCTTATCACATCATGTCAAAGTGTAGATCTAGTAAAATAGAGACTAAATCTACAAGGAAAATGAAAAATAAAAGGAAAATGAAATATAAAATCATTAGATTTATACTGTAGAGTACATCTAATGATCACCAGAAGGAAATTAAAAAAAGATAAAAAAAACTGACGAGTAGAGCAACTGATCATAGAGGCAGCCACTATGTAAATGTGAAATTTATGAAATGGTGAAAGGTGTATGATCAAGGCTAATACATGATTTTATAATGACTAGAGAAAGTAATATATCAATCATTAACTAATTATATGTGTATCTATAATTAACTAGATAACTCAGCTAATTAACCAAACTGAATAAACTATATTAATACAATGAAAATAGGGAGAAAAATGAATATGATGAATGTCTTTAAAATTATAATAAACCTTCAACTTAGGCACATGTGTGATTGTTTATTCTTTTTTAAAGTTCTTATCATGAAAGGTGCTATATGTTTTTTTTTTTTTTTTATAAATATCAAAGGTTCAAAGCTTAAAAGACTCTCTTCAACAGAGAAGAGCAAGAACCTACAATAAACAAAAGAGAATACAAGAAACAGAAATGCATTATTAACTACAAAAATCAGGAACAAAACTAAGTAATATGTTGTTCTTCATAATTGGCATCAAGATTTACCTAGGATATTGCTTTAAGCTAAACTTTTCTTTTCTGGTAAACAAATAGTAAGTCCTTGAAGCTCCTCTTGAAAGATTGAAGTTTATTCCAAAGGAAACACATCCTCCAAGGAACGTTCTTATCATCACCCACCTAAGACAGTGCAGGCAAAGAGTTGGAAAAAAATCATAATCGGATTTTGTAAAATCCATAGTTTTTGGAGAGAGATTTCAAGAACAAAAATGATGGCACGAAAATCAGCTTCATTAGCATCATAACAATTCACAGAACTAACACATAGACACAAAGTCTTTCTACATATGTCCTTAAAAACACCTCCAATGACAAACTTTCCCATGTTACTCTTAAAAGAACCTTCTAAATTCCAAAAAAAAAGACACCTATAGACATAGGAGATCATCTAACAACCTGCTGTCTTATTGAACCAGAACACTTCCATCTTCTAACTTCGTGCATATTAGACACCACTAACTCTGGGAAGAAAGGAAAATCATAACACCACCCCTTAGTCCAATACACAAGCCTCATTTTAACTTGAATATGAACCTGCTCCCAATTTGGTTCAATTTTATCAAACACCAACTTGTTTCTAGCTTGCCAAATGGTCCATATAACAACAAAAAATAAAGATAACCACATCTTTTCTTGAGAATCACTCAAACGAATATCCACCCACGAATCAAAGAAGGAGCGTGAATCAAGTGGGGAAGACTAGCAAAAGCCCCACGAAAGGTGCTATATGTTGTGAATTTATTTCTACTAAAATAGTCACGAATAATGTGGTATATAAATATTGCTGCTTTTTAACAAATAAAAATAAAAAATAACTAACTGCAAAAGGGATTTCAGAGGCTTCCTCTGTGAACATCGAACAAAATGAAGATGTAGAAAATCTTGAGGAAGCATAAGAAACATAAGAGTTGGGGAAAAAAGTTGGTCTGGTGTCATCAAATGAAGAGAGAAAATGATCCTAGCTCTCCTAAATGCTATGAAGACGCTGAAGAAAGGTAGCAAGAAAGTTTCAAAGAGGAGGGGGTCAAGGGAGAGGCGTTGAGCTCTCTAGATCCAAGTGTGTTTTCTGTTATCAACTATAAGATTTTTGTGCTGGAGTATTAGAGGAATTAAAGGTGGGGGAAAATGTACTACTGTGAAAAAGTTGGTATTTGAAAAACAAATTTTTTTTGGGTTTTGTTGAAAGGAAAAATCTCACACTTCTGTCCATAAAATTCAAAGCCTTTGGGAAATGATTGATCATGATTAGTGTGCAGTGGATGCCGTTAATGGATGTGGGAGTCTAATTTGTGTTTGAGAGAAATAGTTTTTTAAGCAAATAAATATCTTTAAGAGTCAAAGGTGGATTTGTGTGGAAGGTGTGATATATGAACATAATTTCCATTGTGTTGTCCTTTTGGTTTATGGTTGTCATACCTGTAGTGAAAAAAATATAATTTGACAAGAATTGCTAGATCTTAAACAAGTGGTATTGGTTCCTATGCTTATCATGAGTGATTTTAATGAAGTTCTTTTGCTTGAAAAAAGGAAAGGTGGTTGTGTAATGTCTCTAAGTATTACAGATTTTGCTAAATGGGTTCAAAATATGGGGCTTGTAGATATTCCTCTCATTGGAAGAAAATTCATATAGCCTAGACGAAGATCACAAAGTAAATTGGACTGAGTTTTTGTTGAACATGAATGGAATGTAAAATTTTAGGATCTAAAACTGTGGGGTTTAAAAAGGTCTATATCAGGCCATTCTCCTTTGTTGCTAGAATCAGAGAATATAAATTGGGAACCAAAGCCCTTTAGATCGTTAGATGTATGGTTTTCTCATAAGGATATTACTAAAAAGGTGGAGCTAGAATAGAAGAACCTGGGTGATGTATCAATTGTTGAAAAATTGAAGGAGCTGAAGAATCCTATAAGAAAGTTGAATAAGGAAAATTTTTGCCATATTGATAATTCTATTAATTGCTTGGAGGTAGAAATGTCCAAACTTGACTTTTTGGCTGAGGTTGAAAATCTTGATGAAGTTGATGAGGCTAGGAGGAAAGCTCTCTTAAGTCAATTGGATAAGTGGTACAAGAAAAAAGAAAACTACTGGAGACAATTATCTCGAGAAAAATTCATTAAGGAGTCAGATAGAAATATAAAATATTTTCATACCCTGATTGTTGCTAGAAGAAGGAAAAAAAAACAAATCTTTAAATTGAAGGTGGGGAGGAGAGTTTTTCAAGATCCGAAAAATATAAAAAAAGAGGCAAGAAAATTCTTTAAGAACTTATGCAAATGGGACCTATTGCCACAAATTGAGCTTCAAGAAGGTATGCTACCTTGTATTTCTTGTGATCAAGCCCTGTCTCTAGAAGTTATGCCAACTTTTGAAGAGATAAAAAATGTTTGGTGTTGTGATCCTACAAAATCACCCAGATATGATAACTTTAACTTAAAATTTATAAAAAGCTTGTGGAATGTAATAGGTAAAGACTTTTCCAATTTTATTCTTGAATCCTTTTCTTCGGGTTTTCTTCCAAAAAAGGTAAATATGACTTGGGTGGCTTTGATTTCAAATATGGAGGGTGCAAGCAATATGTTAGAATATAGACCTATCAGTATGGTTGGTTGTATCTACAAGGTAACTGCCAAAATTCTAGCTAGACGGAATAAAAAGCTTATGCCAGATTTAGTGGGTGAGACTCAAATAACTTTTGTTAGTGGAAGGCAGATCCTTGATAGAGCGCTTATAGCTAGTAAAACGGTTCATTGGATTAAAAAACATAAGGTTTCTGTAGTTATTATGAAGCTTGATTTTCAAAAAGCATATGACTCAGTTAGATGGAGTTTCATTGACCATGTCTTGAAACTAATGGGCTTTAAGGAAAAATGGAGAAGATGGGTGTCTCAATGTATTTCAACAACTTCTATGTCAATTTTGGTAAATGGATCACTAATAGTGCCCTTCAATATAGGGTGAGGACTAAGACAAGGAGACTCATTATCTCATTTCTTATTTGTCCTAATCACGGAAGTCTTCAATCAGATGGTTTGGAGAGCTAAGGAAGTTAGTTTGGTTGAAGGAGTTTGCATTGGGAGGGATAATGTTGAGTTGTCTCATCTCTAATTTGTAGATGATACGATACTTTTTTGCCCTTCCAAAGGGCAAATCATTTCTAACTATAGAAGATTGCTGGATTACTTTGGAGTTATGTCTGGGTTGAAGATAAATTATACAAAATCAACACTTATCCTTTTCTCATGCTTGCAGCAGTGGGTAGAAGATGTGAGTAGCAGCCTGAATTGCACGGTTATCTCACTGCCAATTAAATATTTTGGAATTCCTCTTGGTACAAATCCGAGAAAGCTTAAAACATGGAGACCAGTGCTGGATAGGATCGAGAAAAAGCTTGTATCTTGGAAGGTGATGCATTTATCTGTTAGCAAGTGGCCTCAATACTCAAGAGGGATGGTAAATTGAGTTTGTAAAATAAGTTCGTAATTCTTTTACAAAACACTTGATTCTCAATTTTTATTGAAATTATTGTTTGTTAGAATTGAATGAATTGAGAGAATAGAAGGCTTACACTTACAAGTAAATTAACCAAGTAAGATAGAATGCAAGATATTCAATAAAACAGTACACAAAGTAAATGAGATGAGTTTAGGAAGACAAACACAAAGCTTTATCCTGGTTCAACCACTAATCCACTTGTGTGTCTATGTCCAGTCCTCAAGTAAACACCCGAGATTTCCACCTTATCTTCAAGCTTCAAACAAGTGCTTGACAACCTTTACAAGATGGAGCACTCAACACACCTTGGGATACCTCACCCTTTGTGCTTGAGTCTCAACAACAAAGGGATACCTCACCCTCTTTTCAGAATAAACAAAGTATAGATGAATGGAAACTCTCACAAGAGTGGATAATACAAATTAAAGCTTATGGGTATCAAGAATTTACTCTACTAAAGCTCAAAAACAGAGTATGATTAAAGAGATAAAGAAAACGTGAATATAATGCTTAAGAATATTTTTCAGATTGATTGTCTAACCTTCATAAATGCCCAACTACTTAACTTTATAGCCAAATACAATTAAGAGCCGTTGAGGTGGTTGGAAACATTTAATGCTCTGTGAAAGAGCCGTTGAACGTGTTTACTGGTTTCCCATATAACCAATTAGGGAGGAATTCTAATCGGTTAGGCCTTCAAAAAAGACATTTCTTGATGTTTTAAAACCATGCTAACCAATTAGCTTAATACCCTAATCAGTTAGGACATCTTATAAATCAGTTTTGTTTCTTAAAAGATACATACTAACCAATTAGGCCAAGTCCCTAATCGGTTAGGCCTTCTTAATATTAGCTTATGAGTTCACAAATAATCAATTAGATGGACATCCTAATCGGTTAGGACATTATAAAAGTTCAGTTCACGTTTCTTTCAAAAAGCCATACTAACCAATTAGCAAAAACACTAACCTATTAGCACATTCAAAAGATCATTTCAAATGCATTTTAAAAATACATGCTAACTAAATAGGTGAATCACCTAACCGGTTAGCCATTAAAAAAAAAGGTTCTGACTTGATGCATAACCAATTAGGTGGAGTCCTTAACTGGTTAGGAGCTCTTGAAAAACATTGAATATTTTACTCTTGATCAAGTCACTAACTTGTTATACCATTAAAAACATTTTGGCTCAAACTTAAACTAATTATTCACAAGTTTAAATCATGATTTTGCAAAGCCATTTAAGTCAAGTGAAAAACCATTTGAATGAGCTTAGAGTGAATCTTAAATACTTTAACACAATATCTAAGCCCTGTATGCTATCTTTGAATATTCTTGGAGCTTGATCAATGCACATCCATCTTTTCTTGTTTGTAATCATCAAAACCAATTTCTTAAATCAATGCCAATTACATTCTCCCCCTTTTTGATGATGACAAACAACTATTGAGAAAATGTTAATTTTAAAAATTAGAATTCATAAAAGGTGTTAGAGACTTACTATCCCTCTGTTTTTCAAGAGGTGATAATATTAGAGATGCACAACTCCCCCTTAGTTTTTGAATCCCAAGATCATTATATTCATTTAACAAATATACCTTTTGGAGATTTACCTTGCTTTTCTCAATGGCATGTAAGCCAAAAACCTTCTCCCCCTTTTGACATAATCAAAAAGAGCTTTCCGAAAAGGAGAGAAGTAACAACATATTCTTAAGCACAAAACCATTGATATTCAACAATAAGATCATAGTATATGCATATGAAGAATATTCATGGCAAATCATTCTTCAAATCATACCAGAAAGTATCAAAGCCACACTAATGTTTAGCAATAAGCTATTAGCATACTCAAAAGATAAACAATATGATTAGATTAGCATAAGCATAATAAAGAAATTGAAATGCTCCATGCCTAAGTCCCATGATCTTCAGGTTGTGGAAAATGGCGCTCAAGCTTACCTAAGCGATCTTCCATAGCACTCAGGTGATCATAGATGACAGTGTTGCTGTGTTCTTGATATGTTTGAAAACTTGCAATCTGGGCTTTAATACTCACTTGCATGTTTGCAATGGCTTCTAGGATGCGATTTTCATTTGTGGCACGAGCTTCTTCCATAGGCTCATCAGGTTCTTCTGTTACTGCTGGTGCGTCTTGTCTTCTCCTATAAACCTATGCACTAGCTACCTTCTTTAGTTGCATTCGGTTGAAGGGGGCTAGACCAAATTTGTTGTGGCTGGCTAAATTAATCACATCATCTTCATGAAGATTAAGCTTGTATTGATCCAAAATTTTTGTAACACCTAGAGTATAGGGAAGGTCCATCATTATCTTATCCTTGGTCTTCATCATGTAGTTCATGATGAAAAATGGCCAATTGATATGTAGCCTTTGTTTCATTGCCCACATCAAGAAAATGTCTTCTTCTTCCACCAAGGCATAATTGCTAGCCCGTGGAGCTAGAATGTATGTTACAATATAATAAAGAAGTCGGTCTTATGGATTCAAGTAGCCAGTTGTGAAACTTTTCTTGTCTCCAATATAGATATCAAGTCGAAGCATGCTTACAAGAGCCTCACTTTTATTAAAACCTTCCCAAGTCCTATGACTATCCATTGTAAATCTCTCCCCAACATGAGCAAGTCCAAACAAAGTATTCCAATGATTAGAAGTTACTACTATCCTATGCCTTTTGACATTAGAAATTAAGTTGCTACCCGTAATACTCATATTGCAGAAGTATACTTTAGTAGCTTCAAGATAGTAGTACTTACTTGGAGCAGAGACAAAGGTTTTCAGGCCATGATATTCTAAGAGTTTGGTGAAAAATGTGAAACCTTCTTGAACGAAGAATTTTCAGTCCATGTGCTTAGGCTAGATGATATTCCTAGCTTAAAACTCCAACTTGTATTTGTGCATTTACTTCTTGTGAGAGAAGAATTTTCTGTTGTCCAAGCTATGATGAATGTCAAAATCAAATTCAAGGGCTGGAGGTTCATTGGGTACAAATGGATTTTTGGTTTGTGCCCTTTTGGGGTGTGAAGAGTTGCTTGCCATGGATGAAAATGAAGGCTAGGGCTCAGTTTAGGAGAGAGAAATTATGAGGGAAGGAGAAAATATGGAAGAAAATAGAGATTCTAATTGGTGAGAAATAAAGGAAAGTGATGGAAATGTGTTTAGAGTGATGGATTTGTGTTGGATTTATGGTAGGGAAGGTGGTTGAGAGAATGGGTGAGAGTGGGCGTGTAAGGGGAAGGAGAGGAAGAAGATGGAAATGGTGAGATAGGGCATGTGAATGAGGAAGAAGACATGGGTGACTGTTTTAAGTGGGTGGATAACCGTTTATGGGTTTTTGGTAATAGGTTAATGGGAGGTGAAATAAGAGAATGTGGCCTCGGGTTAGAGCAATAACCGATTATGAGATGTGAGCTAATCGATTAGCTCGTGTGAGATAAAAAATGTGAGCTCTCTGTAAGCTCAAATAATCAATTGGAGCATAATGATAATCGGTTAGGATGAAGGAAATTTTAAATGAGAGGGTCACGGGTTGCCTTAATAACCGATTAAGACTTGCTCTTAATTGGTTATTTTCGTGGTCCATAGAGAAGGTTAGTCTCTGTTTGCCTCAATAACAGGTTAGGGAAAAGTCCTAACAGGTTATATGCTTGATCCTCCAAAAGATTGAGCCTCTGTTAGTTGAAATAACAGATTAGGAAATGGTCTTAATTGGTTATTTGTGGTCTCCAAGAACCTCAAAATACCTCCATAATTGAATAGAGAGGTCTTATAATTGATTAACTTCATGGAAAGAAGGATCGGCAACCTCTGACTTTATGAATAACAGATTAGACAAACCTCTTAATTAGTTAAGATAACTTGACAGAATGTGGGTTCAGCATGCCATACTTGATTCAAAACCCAAAAAATAGATTATTTCTTTCTTCTAATGGATTATTTCACTTCCAAAACTAGAAAGCCTTCATAGATTCATCCTTTAATAATGCATCCATATGACATCTTTGATAGTCAACATGCCTTTGCGTCCATGACATCCACTTTAAGAACCATATATGAACCTCAAAACTGATTGAACCTTCTCAAAAGCATAATAAACCAATTATGTGAAGATTCTAATTGGTTATTTGCTGTTCATAACATATTATGACTTCACCATAACAGATTATAACTCCACCAAAATCTTCAAGAATCTAGTCCTTGAACCATTGACTTTTGCCATGATATTCTGGTTTCACCTTCATCAATCCCAATCACTACAAAAGCATTCCAAACTTAGAACTTTCTTCTTCAAGAGAACCACAGTGTAAATTTCTTTAGCAGGAACAAGATTAAAGGAAATTGAGGAACTTAAGCATGAATTAAGCACCTGCAAAACAAACTTAGGGGAAACTCCGACACTCAAGTCAGTATTGGATTGAATAATAATTCAAGGTAAGACAATTATACAACCATATAGTGTAACAAATGACCAATTACGTAGCAAGGGACATATTATGCAGTAGAATTAGATGCATGATTGATCCAATATGTCAAGTTCTCTTCTTATATTGAAGAATGCTTCTTTGTTTAATGGTTTAATGAAGATATCAACTAGTTGCTTAGTGGTTTCAACAAATTCAAGCAAACAATCACCTTTTTGAACATGATCACTTATAAAATGATGCCTAATCTCAATATGCTTGGTCCTAGAGTGCAAAATGAGATTTTTAGACAAATTGATTACACTTGTGTTATCACACCTAATAGGAATATGATTAAGCTCAAAACCATGGTCTAGAAGTTGTTGCTTCATCTAGAGGATTTGAGCACAACAACTCCCAACTGCAACATATTCAGCTTCAACTGTTGACAATGCCACACTATTTTGTTTCTTACTATGCTAAGAAATTAGTGAGCTTCCAAGCAAGTGGCATGTCTCACTAGTGCTCTTCCTATCCATTTTGCATCCAGCAAAATCAGAATTGGAATAACCAATTAAGCTACAAGAGGCACCCTTAGGGTACAACAATCCCATTTGTGAAGTGCCTATTAGATATTTCATAATTCGTTTTACAGCACATAAGTGTGATTCTTTAGGATTAACTTGATATCTAGCACACATGCATACACTAAACATGATATCAGGCCTACTAGCAGTAAGATAAAGGAGTGAGCCAATCATACCTCTATATTTTGTAATTTCTACTGATTTACCTCTTTTATCATTGTCCAAGTAACAAGAAATGCCCATTGGTGTAGTCATTTGCTTAGCTCATTCCATTCCAAACTTCTTGAGCAACTCCATGCAATATTTGGATTGATTTATGAAAGTCCCATCCTTTGTTTGCTTGACTTGAAGACCAAGGAAGAAGTTAAGCTCACCCATCATGGACATCTCAAACTCACTTTGCATAATGTTAGCAAATTCTTTACAAAGAGAGTCATTAATAGCACTAAATATAATATCACCAACATATATTTGAACAAGTAGAATGTCAAACTTTTTATGCTTGATGAAAAGAGTAGTGTCAACCTCTCCCCTAGAAAAGCCTTTTTCCAAAAAAAACTTGCTCAACCTTTTATACCAAGCTCTAAGAGCTTGTTTCAAGGCATACAAGACCTTTTTAAGTTTAAAAACATGATTAGACAGTTCAAAGTTTTCAAAACCGGGAGGTTGTTCCACATACACTTCTTCTTGTATGAAACCATTTAAAAAGGCACTTTTGACATCCATTTGAAAAAGCTTGAAATCCATGATGCATGCATATTAAAGTAACATTCTAATGGCTTCTAATCTAGCTACGGGAGCATATGTTTCTTCATAATCTATGCCTTCTTCTTGATTATAACCCTTAACTACAAGCCTAGCTTTGTTTCTTATTATTAAGCTCGTTTCATAAAGTTTGTTCCTAAAGACCCACTTGGTGCCAATTATGGGATAATCATTGGGCCTTGGAACTAACTCCCCAAGTTGATTCCTCTCAAATTGGTTTAGTTCATCTTGCATGGCCAAGATCCAATGTTCATCATTAATGACCTCATTTATGTCTCTAGGTTCAACTTGAGAGACAAAAATCATATGATTACATGCATCTCTAAGAGTGTTACGAGTGATTATCCCTTTTGATACATCACTTATTACTTTGCCAAGAGGATAATATTTTGATGTTCTCTATTCGTTGGGAAAATCCATGATTTAAGAGTCCACTTGTCTTGAGGAATCATATGAACTATCATCTTGCTTCTTGACTTCTTTTTCTTTGTTCTCTAGGTGATTCTTTACCAAAATCTCTGCAATATCATTAACAAACTCCTTTCTCATCTCATTTAGGTTAGTTTCATCAAATACAACATGTATGGACTCTTCTATGGTCATAGTTCATTTATTGTAAACTCTAAAGGCCTTACTATGCATAGAATAACCAAGAAATATTCCTTCATCAGATTTTGCATTAAACTTTTTGAAGTTATCCTTTTCATTATTTAAAACAAAACATTTACATCCAAAAACATAAAAATGTGAAATATTTGGCTTCCTTTCCTTGTATAATTCATAGGTTTTTTTTTTTAAAAAATTGGTCTTATCAAAGCCCTATTCATAACATAACAAATGGTGTTAACTGCATCCGTCCAAAAATACTTAGGAAGGTTGACCTCATTGAATATAGTTCTTGTCATTTCTTCTAAAGATCAATTTTTTTCTTTCTACAACACCATTTTGTTGTGATGTTCTAGGGGTCGAAAAATTATGGTCAGTGCTATATTCATCACAAAAGGTTTCAAATTCATGGTTTTCAAACTCACCACCATGGTCACTTTTATGAATACAATACAAAAACTTTTTTCGTTTTAAATAACTTTAGCAAGCTTTTTGAATGATTAAAAAATATCATTTTTGTGAGACAAGAATAATGTTTATGTAAACTTAGAAAAATCATCCACAATCACTAAGACATAGTAATTCCTACCAAAACTCATAGTTCTAGAGGGACCAAAAAGATCCATGTGCAAAAATTGTAGGTGTCTAGAAGTTGAAACCACATTTTTAGCTTTAAAAGAGACCTTTACTTGTTTTCCCTTTTGACAAGCATCACAAAGTTTGTCTTTTTCAAATTTAAGCTTTGAAAGTCCAATTACTAGTTCTTTTGAAACTAACTTATTTAAGTGATCCATATAAATGTGAGCGATTCTCCTATATCATAACCATGAATCATTTTCTTTAATCATAGAGCATTTAGCATCATTTGAGGAAATGTCGTCAAGGCTAATCATGTATATATTATTAATCCTATGACCAATAAACTTGACTTGCTTATAATCTTTTCCTTCAATTATGCAACAATTAGAATCAAATATCATTTTATTACCCTTATCACACAGTTGACTAATGCTAGGCAAGTTATGTTTGAGTTCTTCAATAAGCAAAACATTATCAATGGATGAGGAAGGGATCTTACCAACTTTACCAACTCCAAGGATCTTTCCTTTGTTGTTGTCACCATATGTCACGTGGCCACTCTTCATTGGGATAAGGAAGGAAAACTTGTAGCCATTACCAGTCATGTGCTTGGAGCAACTACTATCAAGATACAAACTTGAGCTTTTGGTCTTCAAGCACACCTACAACACATATTCAAGTTTTAGCATTTGGTCCCCAAATTTGTCTTGGGTCCTTGTGTGTTAAAGTTAGGCAAAGTACCTTTAGGAACCCAAATCTTTTTAGTTCCAACCTTGGTGTTTTTGTTCTTTCTAGCATTACATGTAGATGTACTATGCCCTTTCCTACCACAATAAAAACATTTGATGAAGGGGTTAGTTGATGTACTTGAGGAAACAAAGAGATTCTTATAAGATTTTTATTGGAATTGTACCCCAAACCGGCATTTTGAAAAGTATATCTTTGTTTCCCTAGTAACATATTTAAATTGTCCCTTCCTACTGTAAATTTTGTAAGTGCATTTTTCAAATCTTCAATTTCATTCTCAAATTCTTTGCATGATAAACAAGATGAGGATGTGTGTGCATTATCATGTGAAGAACAAATCATGCATGATGTGTCTCATTTTCAATTTTAAGTTCTTCAATCTTTTTGGTTAATATAGAAACTTTGTTTGACAATAAGGAGATTGTTTTATTGGATGTTAAAACTATTTTAGTGAGTCTCATGGATTCATCATGTAATTCTTGGAATGCATCTTGAAATTCACTATATGAGGGAGATGATTCAAGATTAGATGAGGTTACCTCGGTTTCACTTTCTTCTTCTTCTTCTCCACTTGCCATGAGGCAAAGATGAAATTCTTCATTTTCTGAATCATCGGTGGACTCCATATCGTTGTCTTCCCAAGCAATGTATGCTCCCCTACCTTTTCTTTCCTTGGAAGGTCTCTTTTCATTTTTCTTCATCTTCTTTTGATAAACCGAACACTCCATCTTTATGTGTCCCGGTTTTCTAACTCATAACAAGTTGGAGTAGATGAAGCTCCTTCTCCCTTTTGATAAGTCTTCTTTGGAAGAAAAGATAGTATTCTTTAAGTTCCTTTCTTTTTGAGAAATCTTCCAAACTTTCTCACAAGAAGACTAAGATTTTTTTCATTTAGCTCAAGATTTCCTACTTCATCATCATCATCATCTTCAATTGTGGATGAGGTGGCTTTGAGATCAATCCCCTTCTTTTTTTTGTCATTCTCTTTACTTTGATTTAGCCTATTGAGCTCCAACTTATGTTCTTAGAGTTTTTCAAAGAGGGTGGCTAGAGATATTGTTGATAAATCCCTTGATTCTGCAATAGCCATTACTTTAGGTTGTCAATTCATGCTCAAACATCTCAACACTTTGTTAATAAGATCTTTATTAGGAAATGTCTTTCCCAATGAAATAAGATGATTTATAATATGTGTGAATCTCTTTTACATATCGTGAATACTTTCTCCATGGTTCAGTCTAAACAATTCATATTCATGAGTGAGGGTGTTTATTCTTAATCGTTTTACTTCACTTGTGCCCCCATGGGTTACTTGTAGAGTATCCCACATTTCTTTAGCGGTCTTACAATTTGACACCCTAAAGAATTCATCATACCCCAAGGATGTGGTGATGATGTTCTTAGCTCTTAAATTATATTGAACATTCTTTTTATCCTCATCGGTCTAATCACTTCTTGGTGGATAAGTTCTTACACCATCAATTGCACGTGTGGGAATAAAAGCACCATTTTCAACGGTATCTCATACATCTAAGTCAATAGCTTCAATAAAATTTTCACCCTTTCTTTCCAATAGGAATAACCATTCCCATTGAAAAATGGGGATCTATTTATAGAAGAACTTTTGTTTAAAAAACCATTTGAAGCCATTTCTTCTCTTAAAGCTGCTAAGCTCTTTACACAAGAGTCTAGCTCTAATACCACTTGTTACCAAGTGGCCTCAATACTCAAGAAGGGGGTAAATTGAGTTTGTAAAATAAGTTTGTAATTCTTTTGCAAAACACTTGATTCTCAATTTTCATTGAAGCTATTGTTTGTTAAAATTGAATGAATAGAGAGAATAGAGGGCTTACATTTATAAGTAAATCAACCAAGCAAGATAGAATACAAGATATTCAATAAAACAATACACAAAGTAAAGGAGATGAGTTTAGGAAGACAAACACAAAGCTTTATCCTGGTTCAACTACTAATCCACTTATGGTCTACGTCCAGTCCTCAAGTAAACACCTGAGATTTTCACTATATCTTCAAGCTTCAAACAGGTGCTTGACAACCTTTACAAGATAGAACACTCAACACACCTTGGGATAACTCACCCTTTGTGCTTGAGTCTCAACAACAAAAGGATACCTCACCCTTATAATCCTTTGAGGGATACCTCACCCTCTTTTCAGAATAAACATAGTATAGATGAATGGAAACTCTCACAAAAGTGGATAATACAAATTGAAGCTTATGGGTATCAAGAATTCACTCTACTAAAGCTCAAAAACAAAGTATGATTAAAGAGATAAAGAAAACGTGAATTCAATGCTTAAGAATGTTTTTTAGATTAATTGTCTAACCTTCATAAATGCCCAACTACTTAGTTTTATAGCCAAATACAATTAAGAGCCATTGGAGTGGTTGGAAACATTTAATGCTCTGTGAAAGAGCCGTTGAACGTGTTTACTGGTTTTCCAGATAACCATTTAGGGAGGAACTCTAATCGGTTAGGCCTTCAAAAAAGACATTTCTTGATGTTTTAAAACCATACTAACCAATTAGCTTAATACCCTAATCGGTTAGGACATCTTATAAATCAGTTTTGTTTCTTAAAAGATACATACTAACCAATTAGGCCAAGTCCCTAATCGGTTAGGCCTTCTTAATATTAGCCTCTGAGTTCACAAATAATCAATTAGATGGACATCCTAATCGGTTAGGACATTATAAAAGTTTAGTTCACGTTTCTTTCAAAAAACCATACTAACCAATTAGCAAAAACACTAACCTGTTAGCATATTCAAAAGATCATTTCACGTGCATTTTAAAAATGCATACTAACCCAATAGGTGAATCACCTAACCAGTTAGCCATTAAAAAAAAAGGTTCTAACTTGATGAATAACTAATTAGGTGGAGTCCCTAACTAGTTAGGAGCTCTTGAAAAACATTGAGTATTTTGCTCTTGATCAAGTCACTAACTTGTTATACCATTAAAAACACTTTGGCTCAAACTTAAACTAATTTTTCACAAGTTTAAATCATGATTTTGCAAAGCCATTTAAGTCAAGTGAAAAACCATTTGAATGAGCTTAGAGTGAATCCTAAATACCTTTACACAATATCTAAGCCCTGTATGCTATCTTTGAATATTCTTGGAGCTTGATCAATGCACATCCATCCTTTCTTGTTTGTAATCATTAAAACTAATTTCTTGAATCAAGGCCAATTACACTATCCAGGTCAGACAGACTTGTTTTAATCAAATTGGTACTTAATAGCCGTCCACTATATTATCTTGGACTTTTCAAAATTCCGAAGGTTGTGGTTAAAAATATTATTAGGCTTCAAAGTATATTTTTTTGGAGTTGTGATATTAATAAGAGAGACTTCCATTAAGTGGAGTGTAATTTAGAAACCTAAAAGTTTTAGAGGTCTTGGTGTGGGAGATCTAGTTGTTAAAAATGCTGCTAAGCTTTTCAAATGGTGGTGACACTTTTCTACTGAGGATAAACCCTTATGGAAAAAAATTGAGTTCTAAATATAACCAGCAGTTGAATAGGCTGCTTGTTGATCAAAAGATAACATCTAGAAAGGGACCTTGGACTGAAATTTGTAATATTTCAAATTCTAGAAATGAAGTAAAAAAAATAATTTTGCAAGGAATTTGGATGAATGTGGAAAATGAGATGAAATCTCTGTTTTGGGAAGACCTATGGATTGATGATAGGAGACTTAAAGATATATTTCCAAGGCTCTATGTTGTTTCTTTGCAAAAAGATAAGGTAATTGCAGAGATTGGGGTGTGGGATGGGTTTGACTAGAGATGAAACTTTCTTTGGAGGTGTTTCTTATTTGTTTGGGAATTACAACAACTTAATGAGTTGAATAAATTGTTATCTTAGGCATCTTTTAACAGAGTGGTCGATGACAAGCTTTTTTGGAAATTTGAATCTAAAGGCTCTTTCTCAGTTAAGTCTTTCATGTTTGCTAAAGCCAATATGTCAGTTTTGATGTGTCTTTTTAGTAACAGTACGAAAGGCTTTAGCAAGGCCTTGCTCCTCCAAGGGCTGATTTACTAGTATGGTTTGTGATGCTGGGAAGAATAAATACTAAAGATCGCCTTAGGAAGTTCAATTTGATTCAAGAAGGTGATGATGAGGCCCTTTTTGCAATTTAGATAATGAAAGTATTGAACATCTTTTTTTCACCTTGTTTTCTCTTGGAAATTATGGTGCCCATGTTTAGGTTGGTGGGGTTTTAGCTGGTCCATCCCATTGGAATCACACATATTCTTTGATTTGTGAGTGGATATTGGTTTAAATGAATTTCAAAACAAGATGTGGGTGCCTTTATTTTTGTTGTTATATGGACTGTTTGGCAATCTATAAACAGATTGGTGTTTGATAAAGTTGAACCAAATTGGGAGTAGATCCACACTCAAGTTAAAATGATACTTGGGTATTGGACTAAGGGTGGTGTTCTGATTTTCCTTTCTCTCCAAAATTGTTGGTGTCTAATCTACATGAAGTAAGGAGTTGGCAGCACTTTGGTTTAGCAAGACAACAAATTGTTAGATGGTCTCCTCTGCCTATGGGTGTCTTTAAATGGAACTTTGAAGGTTCCTTTAAGAGTAACATGGGAAAGATTGTCATTAGAGGAGTTCTTAAGGACATGTGTGGAAAGATTTTGTGTTTATATATGTGCTAATTCTGTGGATTATTGTGATGCCAATGAAGCCGATTTCCTGGCTATTATTTTTATTCTTGAAGTTTCTCTTGAAAAACCTTGGATATTACATACTCCGATTATGATTGATTTCAACTCTTTGCTTACACTAACTTGGGTGGGTGATGATAAAAATATTTCATGACGATTGCGTTTCCATTAGAACAAGCTTCAATCTATCAAGACGAGTTTCAAGGACTTATAGTTTGCTCACCAAAAAAGAAAAGTTAAGCATAAAGCAGTATCTTGGATAAAATTTGGAGCCAATTATGAAGAACAAATTACTTGGTGTTGTTCTAGATTTTTGTAGTTTTTGTTGTATCTTGTGAATTTGTTTTTCTTTTTCCTCTCATATTTATTGTTTGTTCTTGCTCCTCTCTATTTTGGAGAATTTTTTTGAACCCTATACCTTTGATATTTATCGAAAAAAAATAAAAAAATTTGAAAAAAAAACTCATATATCACGACTGCTCATTGGTAAAAAAGCTTTCACGAGTTTTACTTTCGTGAAGTTCTCGTTTTTTTTTAGAAAAAAAAACTCATTTATGATCTATATTATAAGTTTATCACATCCTTAATTACTTAATTATCTCACTTGAGTTATGCTTAGTCCGCAGAGTTTTTAATTATAGCATTTATTAGTTTATTAAATTATGTAATTTATTCCAGGCACATATCAATGCTAATCTTTTAAAATTGTTCACGTAAATTTTTTTAAGTATGGTTTTTTATTATATCATTTTATAAGTACTTAAATTATTATTTAATATATATAAAAATATTTTTAAAAATACGTGCCTTTTTTATTATAGACCTCATATTTTTACACATATTTTTTTAAAGCAATTATATATATATTAAATAATATTTTAAATACTTATAATCGATTATGTCTAATTAAAAACAGTTATTTTTTCACAATATAAATGTGCAAATTATTAAGTAGCACTTTTCTATTAGAATTCCCAATCAATAGAAGTATTGGAACACATTTATTTATTTATTTTTATTAAATTTGTGCACAAAATTAATTTCATAACAAATGAAAATAAAAGAAGTGTTTTTAATAAGTATCTTAAAAATATTTATTAAGAAATAAAAAATATTAAATAAAGAATACAATATATTACGTTTCCAATATATTAAATGTTATATTTTTTATTTAATATTTTTTTTATTTTTAATTCCTTAATTTTTATAGCGCTCGTTAGAATAATAATAATAATAATAAAAAGGCGCAATTTGCATGCAGATGCTATCAGAAACAAAAGAGTATTATCTGTAATCAGTTTTGGCTGGTGTCCAATGAAACACACTTTGACTGGTTCTATCACTCGTTTTGTAATTTTGTTGGCCAGGTTTCTGTATGTTCTCATGAACTACATATATTTGGCTTAGAAAAAAGCTAATTTGACCAAATTAATATACATATATAATGCATGATATAATCGTGCTCGTGACTATCGTGAAAAGTACTTTACAATATATATAGGTAGTGTATTATGTGAGATGAGTATTTATTGTGAGAAGATGAGATGAGTGAATCTTGACTATTAGATTTTACATGAATGGTCAAGATTAGAATATAAATATATGTGACTTTTTTAAGTGGTCACATGACCTTTAAGTAACTTTTAATCTTGACCATCCATGTATAGTTGTATGGTCAAGATTTACTCCTCTCACCCTCTCACAATAACTACTTCTCTCACTAGATATGTCTCATATATATATATATATGTGACTTTTTTAAGTGGTCACGTGACCTTTAAGTAACTTTTAATCTTGACCATCCATGTATGGTTGTATGGTCAAGATTTACTCCTCTCACCCTCTCACAATAACTACTTCTCTCATTAGATATGTCTCATATATATATATATATATATATATATATATATATTATTAGGGGATCGGTTTATCTGCGATGTAAGTCTTTTTGATTTACACTTATTTTCAATCGTTAGATCCACTTTCATCTAATGGTTGAGATTATTTCATTAAAAGTAACTATTAGATGAAGGTGAATCTAATAATGAAAATGAGTGTAAGTCAAAAAGACTTACACTGATGTAAGTTGATCCTCATATATATATATATATATATATATATATATATATATATATATATATATATATATATATATATATATATATATATATATATATATATCATTAACTTAGCAATACCAAGAAAAATATATCGGAATAAATCTTGACAAAGTTGTAACATTCAATGAATAGTTTTCTCTTCATATTAATTCAAAGAAAAAGGAGGAATAAAATGCATTTGTCACATTAGATAGAAAAAAAAAAAAGGCTAGACGTGCCAAAAGTATTGCAATTAATGAATGAAACTGATATTAATTTTCTTTTCTTTTCTATTTGCAAGATATTAACATGATTATATAATTGAGATTATAATTAATCACGATTGATTTTAGAGGTAATTATAATTGATTTAATATAAAATTAGATTGATTTAGTGTATAATTATATTTTATTATTTTTCTTTTATGTACAACAGTCTTCTTCTATAAATAGAGATTAATCATTTTGTATACATTCATTCAGAAATATACATAAATTTATCAATATTTGTCTTTCTGTTTCTGTTTTTAACATGGCATCAGAGATGTACCATCCTCCAGGACCTATTCCTAATTTTCTATTTCTAATATGGTATTAGAGTCATGGTATCCACATTGAGGAGAATTTTTCCTTTTTGCTTTATAGAGTTCGTGGAACTCATTAGATTTGTTACTAATCATCATCAAACCTAGAGTTTTTCCATTGTCCGCTCTGTTCAGACTTCAGACTTCAGACTCTAGATTTCAGACTACATACTTCTAGATTTTAGATTCCAGATTCCATTTTAGACTTCGTCCTAAATTCCAGACTTCATTCTGATGGCAAGACTCTGTTTTAGACTCCGTTCTAGATTCCAGATTTTATTTTGATGGCAAGACTTTGTTTTAGACTCCGTCTTAAATTACAGACTTCGTTCTGATGCCAAACTCCATTCTAGATTCTAGATTTCGTTTTGATGACAAGACTCCGTTTCAGACTTCGTCCTAAATTTTAGACTTCGTTCTGATGGCAAGATCACTCCATTTCAGCCTTCGTCCTCATTGTAGATTTTCTTAGATGCAGATGATTTCATCCTAAATGTAGTTTGGGTATGTTGGCTTCTCCAAGATCTCACCATTGTGTTTTTAGATTATTTTTTTTGTCTATTTTATTTTCATATGTCTTCTTGTAAATATTTTTAGTTTATTTTTCAAACTCTAGACTCCAGACTCAATTATCATCCTAGTCGATTCTGTACTTTAGTTTTCAAACTTAAGTTAGTTTCTTCTATACCTACTTGAATTTGAGGGGCGATGTTAACGTGATTAATTATAATTGAGATTATGATTGATTAAGATTATTTTTAAGAATGATTATAATTGATTTAGTACGAAATTAGATTAATTTAGTATATAATTATATTTTATTATTTTTTTTATGTACAATAGTCTTCTTCTATATATAAAAGTTAATTCTCCTGTATATATTCAATAAAAAATATACATAAATTTATCAATATTTATCTCACTGTTTCTATTTCTAACACAAGCTAATCAAAAGGAGTATTCTATTTACTAAGAAATAATTTAAGAAAATATAGACACGATTAAAGAACAAGTTGCAAAGCTCGTTTAATCTAACGTATTCCGTTTAGTCTAAAAGTAGAATAACCAACTTAATGGAATGAATCGTTACCAAATTGGCCCGTTCACTATTAAGACCGGTTGGAACAATATATATATATATATATATATATATATATATATATATATATTTTTTTGTAAGTAAAAAAGACTTACACCGAATTTTACACCCTTCATTTTATTGTAATTCTGTGGTTATGATAGGAGATAAATGATAGTCACAGGATCACAATAAAATAAAGGGTATAAGATTGAGTGAAAGTCATTTTTACTTACACTAGGTGTAGGATCCCCTCTCTCTCTCTATATATATGTATATAAACAAAATCTCATTAGGAAATCCCTTTAAAAGAAGATATTGTTACGAATGTTATTAGAAGGTGGATATTCAGAAAACTACTACAATAAATTCTTATGGCTATTAGTATACATGTTGAACACCTACCTTGTTGCTTATCTTTATGTGTCTCAAATTGATAGTTAGACAGTAGTTTATAAGAACAAAATTTTCAATTTCGCTTGAGAGCATGCTATTTCAAAGACAATATTATTTGTTGGTATAAGGCCAATAATTTATCATAAATATTCCCTTTTGTAGTTAGATTTTGCCTAGAAGCCAAATGTTTTACATATGAAAATGTTCATATGTGCTATATAGCTGCAATTACTCCACCGCACTGCACCATTATGGGTCCCCAAAGAATGTTGGAATTAAGTGTTGGATACGAATGTTTCTAACATTAAGAGGAGAGAATAAGTAACTCAAAAAGGAAATTATTTAAAATACATCATCATTATAACATTTAAATTCTTAAACAAGACAATGTGAAAGGTAATATATTTGCAAAGGAGAGAAAATGAATTATTAGATGCATTTTATATACAAGTTATAAATCCTCCATCAAATGAGTCAATGACATGTGAGAAGTGTGATTGATCAATCAATTCCAAAGATAAAACCATAGAAAAGAGAAAAATAGCTAATAATGTTGTTAAGGAGACAAATAATTCTAAAGATGATACTCTTATGAAGAAGTTAGAGATATAATAAGGATTGTTGAAGTAGTACAAACTTCTAAAATGGTTCAAACATCAGAAGAAATTCATGTACTTGAAAATAGTGAAAATGATAAGATCTCAATAAATTATGTCTCTATGAAGAGAAGATGGAATCGAAATGAAATAGTTGTCAATAATATATTTGGATATAGTGTAGCACACAATACTATGAAAATGAGGATAACGAAATCAGAATCATCGAGGAATGTTGATGTTGAAATGATTGGTCAAAATATTAAAATGCCTTGCAGGCAAAAACTAAACTCATTTAAAAAGTGTAAGGATTTTAAACATGTAGTTCAAACACCCGAAGAAATTTTAATGGACTTGAAGTTCGAACCCCAGACAATGCAAAATATATAGGTGCCTATGAGAAAACAAATTGAGTAAAAATAAGGTCATGAGATATGAAGCATGACTGGTACCATGAGAACTCTCACATAGACAAGATATTGACTAGATAATTTTGATGAATGTAATTATATTTTGATATCTCCAAGGAACAATGGGTATGTGCTTATTTTATATGAATCTATGTCACAATTAATAGTTTATGTTGATAAAGGATACTTATCCAATCCACATAAACCCATATCTCAAACAAAAATAAAATAGCAATTCATAAAGCAAGTCAAGAATTTTTTTGGTTAAGGACAATGATGCAACATAATCTAGTATCCTATGGATTGTCTTATGGGGATGAAATATCGATAGTTTTTTTTAAATGAAAATAATACTGCTTGCATAGCTCAAGTGAATGGAGGATACAATAATGAGAGGATCTTCCTATCACATGTGATATACAAAAGAAAGGAGAAATTCTTTTTCAATAAATTTGTTCAATTTAGAGACCTTAAGAGATGCTTTCAAGAGGGGGAGAATTAGTCAATTCCGAGACCTTAAGTGACTCTATCAAAAGGGAAGAAATATTGTACTCTTTTTCCTTGATCAAGGTTTTGTCCTATAGGATTTTCCTTTGATGAGGTTGTTAATGAGACATTTTCGATACAAAGAATATTGTACTTTTTTTTTTCTTTTTCAATAGGATTTTTCTCTAATAGGTTTAATTTTTCTTAGTAAAGTATTAATGAGACATACCCTAATGGACATCCATAGGGAAGTGTTATGAGTATTATTGGAAAGTAGATGCCTAAAATGCTATTACAACAAATTATGATATGATCGTGATTTCCTTTGATTTAATTATAAGGAAACTTGTTTTGGTTGGAATTTGGTTATAGGAAAACTTATATCTGATTAAGATTTAATTTTTATTTTTGTTATCCCACCCTTAGATGATAAATACTCCTTTGGCTGCCTTATGTAAGATACAACTTTGATATTGATCAACAATATTAGGCCATGTTTGGTTTATCCATTTCCTGTTTTCATTTTCATTGAAAATTGGAAATGGGTTTAAAAATGTGTTTGGTTGGATTTGGTGAAAATGTTTCCTTGAAAACATTTCTTAAATCTGGCCCAAAATTGAAAACAACAAAAAGATGTTTTTCGTGTTTCCTTTTCAAAATTTTGGAAACATGAAAACGTTGAAAACATGATGGCAATCGTGTAATTATTTATCAACTTAAATCAATCTGCTACTTTTTTTCTATTTAAACGTTATTGACGTCTTCTTTCTTCAAAGTCCCCTCTGCTTCCTCCTATTCTAGGATTGTGTACTTTTGGGTAGTCCTCTTGCTTTCTCTCTAAGTGCCATCAGGTATCAATTGTAGTCATGATTTTTTCTCTTTTGAGATTTTATTTTTATGAAGAGGAAAGAATAGCTACTAAAAACCACACACATTTCTCCTCAGACCACCCAAAAAGTGAAGAAGAAACATTGTAAGAATGGGGATGGTGATATGTACCACTATGACAAGAATCTCTCTTTGCCCTCTTCCTCACAACACAAAATCTCCATTTTTCTGCATCAGATTCTCTTCCATTCATCATCGTCTTCTTCCCACGCACACAACTCCATGCTAGCTAGATCATGCAACTCCTATGCTGCCCACCAAAATGTAGTCCCTTCTTTCATATCCTCACCGCTCCAATATGGGAAGAAGATCTCGACCCTTAATTCCACCTTTGCAGGAACCACTTCAATAGGCACTTATAGTTTACAAAAATTAAACATGTTTTTATTATTTAAAATTTATTTTTAAAATTTTTAGTTCACTGAAAATGGATAAACCAACTGTATTTTCTAAAAACAGAAAACAAGAAACTCAAACCAAACATATTTCCAAATTTTGAAATTTTGAAAATAAAAATCACTTTCAAAAAATAAAAATAAGAAATAAAAGTAGAAAATATTTTTGTAAACCAAACACAACCTTATTCTCTCTATTTTCTCTGTATCACTTATGCCATATATGATTACTTTCATAACAGATATTATGTAATAAGCCATAATGAATATTCTAGTAATGTGGGATTTAAATAATTTGTCGGAAATAAAAAGAATATATTATGTTATACTAAATTCTAAAAATGACTCAATCAAATTTGTTACTTTTAAAATTGAAAATAAAAAATGTTGATATTTTTCATTGCATTACAAGTACTTGAACATCCTTATATAGTAGTACTAACACTGATGATTATGGATAGTATTGAGGTTATCCTCCTAGTTAAGGTGTCTATTGTATAAGACTACGTAGTTGGTTTATCATACCTTGGAAAAATATGTCAATTGAAACATATAGGAATGAAACACAAACAACATCCCAACAAGAAGCTAGGGTTGCTGCACCCCCACCACCACAAATGGCCTTTGTAGCGGCAAATACACCTTGGGATTTTGGGTTAAATTTTAGAAATCATCAATACGCTCCAGGGTTCACGCCACTTTATAGTTTGCCGCAAGTAGTTCAAAACCCAATAGGTAATATGGCACCTATGTACCAACCTTCTAATCCAACAATTGACCTGGGTATGATACCTCATGGTCCTTATCCATTTCACATGATGGAATAAATTATGTAAATGTTATAACTACTATGGCACCTTTCACTAGACATGTGGGCCCAACTTCAGCACTAATGCGAACGATGTGTTGTAAACTAAAGTGCAGGTTGTCTCAAGTAATAAATTCTCGGGAGTCCAAGGTCGATTCACAAGGAATTGATGAAGAAAAATTCTTTGAAGTAAGGAAAGAATTTGTCATAACAATAAAGGTGATAAAACTTGTTTACAAATAAAAAGGAGTTGCTTGAGTTAAGAGATCCATTCTTAGTAATAAATTAAGGACAATATTATTTTTTTTATAACTCAATTGAAATCAACACATAACAGAGGTACTAATCAGAAAATACAACATTCAAAGCTCATTTATGATTATATATGTAGTTATATTATGGTTCCTTTAATTATTCACCAACACAAACACTTGTAAATGGGTTCAAACATTCATTGTGTCAACCTCTTGTCTACAATGAATCAAGATTTTCACTTTACAAGGAGAGTTTCTAAATTGATTGGAAACAAAATACAACACATATAATGGAAACTTGATAATATAACATTCAAGTATAAGAAAGAGATTAATCTAACTTTATTTTATTATGAAAAGCTTCATTATTTCACCCAAGTAAAATAAGAATTAGTTACTCATGAACAAGAAGAAAGAAAGAAAAAAGAAGAAGGAGATGAACATAACTTCTATTTAGAACAAAAGAAAATTACAACAATTGATACAAGAACATGGTCTTAGTCTTTCAACTAAGATGCCTCTAATGAGCAACTAATGCAACTTTTTAAAGAGCATGAAAATTACAAAATGACAATAGACTTGTTTAATGAGTGGGTGGATGAGTGAAAAATGACAATAGAGTTGTTTAATGAGTGGATGGATGATGGGTGGATAAGTGGAAAATGATAATAGAGTTGTTTAATGAGTGGGTGGATGAGTAGAAAATTATTGTCATGCTTGTCTCCCCACTTGCACCAACCAATTCAACTGTCTTCACACGAATATAACTTTGTCAAAACGTTATTATCTTGAAAAGTGGTCTTCATGAGAGTTGAATGATTTTTTCTTGACTTTCCAATGCCACTGGTTTCAGCCCAATCAAACTCATACAACCAAACTTATGACCCAGTCTTTGCATATTGTTCAGATTCTAACTACAACACCTTTGTTCTGACATCCAAGACTAATCTTACCCACTAGACTTCCGATTTAGCTCTTGTGTTCTCCATGAAAGTTGTAGATTTGGATCTTAACTTTTATTTGGACATGGTTTGGTGTCATTTGAACTCCTATATCTCAAGAAATAGGTTGATTAGTGCGTAGAGATCAAGCTATCAGGATCAGCATTCTGGCTCTTGCTTCCACTTTAGTTTAAATTATCCAAACGTGCGATTAAGCTCTCGAGGTCTTCATGAAACTTGTAGATAATTGTCTTAGATTTCCTACAAGACCAGAATCACATCAATCAAATATTTGTAACTCAGATTATAGCTAATTTACTGAACATTGCCAAATAGACAAATTAAGATTAATTCATGCGATATTTCCTTCAATGATCCAGTTAAGCTCAATATTATAAAATGTGACAAAATCAACTTAATTAAGCCCAATTGAATCTTAAGAAACTCAGTGAGAGGATTATTAAATGAATAAAATATATTATTATCAAATTCTCCTACACTTAACTTTTGTACTCTCGGGCATAACACATAAGACCATAACTAGGGAACAAGGAAAAACAGCACAAACTCAAAAGCTAAAAACTCTAAAAGACTCAATTTTTAATGATATTCAAGAATGCAAAAGTTTATAAGCGGGAAGAGCAACCAAAGATTCAATGGATCAAAACATTTATGAGGTAACGTTTCTTCACATCTCAAAACAACATGCAAGGAAACTTCAATTGAAAAGCATGAGTTAAGAATGATAGATCTTTATAGGATTCACTCTCAATCCCTTAAGTGTTTAAAAGGTAGGTATTTTACTCAATGCAACCCATAAACAATTGCACTACCTTAAGTTTGCTTATCTTCTACTTCTCCACTACTCAGAACACGTGCACGCACAAATCAAGAGGACTTTATTCAAGATTGTAATGGGTTCAAGGTAAAGGAGGGGGGGTAATATGGATATGACAAGTTAAATACCAAAGAGAATAAAAGAACATTTTGGTTGAGTTCAAATAACAAACATAAAAAGTTCATCCCAATATAATGCAAATTCACTTTACATATACTTTTCCTTTCCCTTTTTGCCTTGTTGGTCTTTGTTTACACATTTTTTTAATATATTCATTATTATTTTTTTATTTTTTTTTCAAATGGCCACTCTTTTTTTTTTTTCACCAACCATTTTGTACACACACCCCCACTTGTTCAAGAACTTATCCAATAACAAAGCCAATGCTCTCTTATTCCCTAAGGTTGGGTAAGAACATGATTTTTCATTTAAGGCACGTAATAAGCTAGAAATAAGGAATGATCAAATAAGCTCAAAGAGGTTAAGCAAAGGAAAATATGCAAGGTTGACTATTTGGTTAAAGTAGCTATTTCAAGAAAAATGTCTCAATCATATTTATGTATGCATGTGAAAATGTAGCTTAAAAAAGAATCAAAGCAAGCTCTAGAGTAACAATTTCATGAGTGAAAAATAACACAAGAAAGAAGAGAATGATACAAATGTTTGATCAATTCATCAATAAGCTCAAAATCTCTCAAGGCATATATCTATCATTCTCAATCCACAAATTCAACATCCATAACTAAGCATGTGAAATTTAAAAAAGAAAATAATTTATTCAATCATGCTATGATCCTTGAATTTCAATTGCTTCAAAGGATGTGAAAGTGCATTTACTTGAATTTTTCAAAGGAAATCAAATGATAAAACTTCATTACTTCCATAAATCAACTCAAAATAGTTACTTCCCCAATTTAGATTTGTCTCAAAAGTAAATTTACCTCAAGGGCGTAATTTACTCCTTACTCTGCGATCTTTAGATGCGTTTGAGTAAAATTACTTCAAGAGTAAAATTGGCTCCTTACTTTGCCATACTTAATTGGTTTTGCTGACAATCATATTAATAAATATACTTCCCCAATTTTTTTTATGGCAATTATCCTTCCTCCCCAACCAGATCATAACATTGTCCTCAATGTTAAAATATAAATGAATAAATGATAGAAGATATTAAATGTTGTGGCAATTATTGAAAAGAGAAACCTGACACAAATTTAAATAGAAACAAAGTACAATAAATAAAACTAAAGGTAAAGGTAAGTTATACATGGAGTGTCAGATCAGTCCCGCGTTCCTTGTTGCTTCCCTCTGACCAATCTATCTGAGCTATTAGTAGATTAGGTTCATAAATAAAAGCTTGTAATTTATCAATTAGCTCATCGATAGTGAAAGTAAAGACAAGGAGTCGTCTTGCCGAAGGTGTGATAAAGTTCTGTTCCATAGCTTGGTCAAGAAAAGATAACAAACCATCAAAGAAATTATTAACATTCAACAAACTTATGGATTTATGGTGGCTGTTCAGTTGGGCCCAAGAAATAATTTGAAAAACTTCCGTCAAAGTATCATAGCCACCTGGTAAGGCAATGAATGCATCAGAATTTTCAAGCATTCTCCTCATTCGTCCATGCATAGTTGATATTTGTAATTCCTCCCCAATTGTTTTTTCAATGATGTTCTTTTGAGTTAAAGCTCTAGGAATGATACCTAAAACTTGACCACCTCTTATATGTGTAGAGATTGATACAACCTCCATTAACCCATTATTACCTCCACCATATACTACACAAATGTTTCTCGCAGCAAGTGTTCGACCAAGATTACTTCCTACGTTTACAAACTCTGTACCGTTCCTAAAACTTAACCTATAAAATACACAGATATTTGTAAATTGATGAATAGAATCTCCCTTCATTTCTACACTCATCCTCCTTTTGAATGTAATGATAGCACCTATATGAGTAGGTTGACTATTGTCAGAAAAGTTTAATATTAAGAAACACAATTTTTTTTATTTTTTTATTTTATATATATATATTTTGAAAGAAAACAAGAGCTGGAACTAGTCCAAAACTAGAGGCTAGGCTCTCATGCCTGTTTATTCAATAAAGATGGTATATCTTTATACTACGTGTCATCAGTGCAGTAGGTGACATATCTTTGAGTTGCATGTCACCAGTGCAACATAAGAATTCCACAAGGATTAGGAACACCTTGCCAAAACAGGCCACAAAAACCTTTGAGCCATTTCTGTCCCGCTTACGGAATAACAGCCGTATCTTCCTGCAAACCTAATTAAAAGTTTGTATTCTAAGAAGGTGGTACTTTACCCCAGCCAGTCAAAACTCGCCATAGAGGCATACTAATTAAAGTAAGTATATGGCTCAGTGACAGTTTCATGCGCATTGTAAAGACAAGATACTTCTATCTGTCCATCAATCGTCCAGAGTTTGGAAAAATCCTGGGAATGGACAATGCGGCTCTTTACAAAGTATGACACATGAACCTTATTTACAGACCAGCGTGCGAAGGTCCACCCGAGTCAATGATGGGTCTATCACTGGCAGGGGCTCCATACTCAATTAAGAGCATGGTACTCTTTTGATTGCCTTTTTTTTTTAGATTAACAAGATATTAACATACATGTTGTGATTGTGGCTTACATCTTTCTTTGGTTTTATTTCTAGTAACGACTTAAATGTCTTCTATAAGTCAAGGATAAGCTTCCTATCCAATTTTCTTATAAATTAGCAAATAGGGTCTTTTAGAGTCAAATTCCCAAGACTATAACATTTATGTTCGTCCTTGAAGAGATTCCATAAATTAAGAAGTTCACGATGCACAACTCCACAAGAATGTGTCTCAAGAGTCAATAAGATATCGTCTAATGACTCCTTACTCAGTCTATTCTTAATAAAGTATATTTTATATTCTCGATTTGCGGAACCATCCCCAAAGAATGGCCCCACTTATTATAATTCTATTGTGCACATTTGTGACAAACTTGTAATCTTTTCGCTCTTCTCCTTTTAGAATACGAACTTTTACCAAGACCTAATTTGTATGAGTCAAATGAAATTGAAAATTGACATGCTAAATGGACCTTTGCTTCGATTATCTAGCGTATATTTTCTGGGATGCCCTTGTGCATTACCATTCTCAATCTTTCACACCTAGCAATGTAGATTTTTGTTAGAGCATTTTGAGGAAGAGAAGGAAAATATTTTCTTAAATTCGAGAAAATGACATCCATTTTAAAGGAGAAGGATTCAGTTATTATGGGAAACTGAAAAATAAATCGACTTTAGAGCTACAGAGTACCGTTATTCGCCACTTAACTGGTGTCACAGAGAACTACAAAAGGAAAGCCACAAAATTAAAATAAATTCTTCTCATAACAAGGATTAGAAAGGGAAATGGATTCTACCTCAGCAGCTTGATTTTCTTGAAATAGTTTAAGTATTTGTCCATTGACTTTAAACACATTATCATTCATAGGGTTCTCAATGTCTATGACCCTATGAGGACACACATGTTTGACAATAAAAGGGCTAGTCCTCCTAGATATCAATTTTCCAGGGAATAAATGAAGATAAGAATTATAAAGTAGAACTTTTTAACCAATTTCAAAAGATTTTCTTAAAATTGATTTGTCCTGAAAAGCTTTTGTCCTAACTTTATAAATTTTTGAGTTTTCATATGCATCATTTCTCAATTACTCAAGTTCATTTAATTGCAATTTGCATAACTTGCAAGCTTCATTAAGGTTTAGGTTGAAAGCTTTAATTGCCCAAAATGCTATAAGCTCCAATTCTACAGGCTAGTGACAAGGTTTTCAATAGATTAACCGATATGGTGACATGCCTAAAGATGTTTTAAAAGCAGTATGGTATGCCCAAAATGCATCGTTTAGTCTTAAAGACTAATTTTTACGATTTGGGTTAACCGTTTTTTTCTAAAATTTGTTTAATCTCCCTATTTGCAAATTCTACTTGTCCAATTGTTTGAAGGTGATGAGGGGTGACAATTTTGTGGGTAATGTCATATTTCTTCATTAAGGATTCAAATGGTTTATTGTAAAAATGTATTCCCCCATCACTGATGATAGCTCGAGGGATTCTAAATCGACTCAAGACATTTTCTTTTAAAAATTTAAGAATAGTTTTATGATCATTGTGTCGACATGGAATCACCTCAATCCATTTTGAGACATAATCAACTGTAACCAAAATATACACAAATCCAAATGAAGATGGAAATGGACCTATGAAATCAATTCCTCAACAATAAAAAAATTCAATGACAAGGATAGGGTTTAGAGGCATCATGTTTCGTTTAGAAATGAAATCCAATTTCTGATAGTTTTCACAACTTTTTCAAAAGGTATAGTTGTCCTTAAATAAAGTAGGCCAATAAAATCCACATTGCAAGATTTTCACAGTTATTTTCTTTGAAGAAAAGTGACCTCCATATGCTTATGAGTGACAAAATTTAATGACATTACATACCTCACTGTCGAGCACACATCTCCGAATGATTTGATCAGGACAATACTTGAACAAATATAGGTTATCCTAATAAATTTTTTTCACCTTAGTCAAAAATTTCTTTTTGTCTTGGCGCGTCCATTGAGGCAGCATCTTTCATGTTACAAGAAAGCTGACTATGCTAGTTCTTCACCCTTTTTTGTAAAGCAAGTGCACGGGTCATACAAGTAATAGAGTGAAAAATAAGGTTTGTTCCATGAGGATTATGGTTAATTTCAATGTTAAATATTAACCAAAAGCTTAAATAATTCTATTCAAGCACATTCAATAAGGAAAATGGGTATGAATTTGTTATTTTTACAAGACTAAAAAGCACTAAACAGAGAATGAGAGATAATGATTAGAGGCTAGGGATTCCTTCTTCACCAACTATTTCTCTTGACAAAATGCAACATTTAACATGAATGATCAACCTTGTTAACACAAGAAGCTACATTAGCTAAAAGTCTGTGTCTAAGTCAATTAACCATATGTTATTTACCTAGTTCACTATGTGTCTATGAGAACTAGAGCAAACTCCACTCATTAAGATTGATTCTTAAACAAATGCTATGCATGACCAAGGGGTATATTTCTATCCCATTAGCTAATTAACTCACCCTTCTATTAGAATGAAATTAAACATGCATCAACCAAATTCATGATCTAAAACCTAAATCCCTATGTCTAGTTCACTAGATTTGAACAAAACACACTAAATGTTGGCCAAATATTCAAGAGCATTAAGAGAAACATGGATGAACAAAACCAATCATCATTATAAACTTAAAAGGTTACAAAATCACCAATGTACATAGAAGGATCCAAAGGATTCCCTAAAAAATAGCTTAGCTATCCATGAAACACGAAAATCTCATGAGAAATTTCATGTCCATGACCTACAAAAAGAGAGAAGAAAGAGAAAAGAGGGAAACACTATGAATGTAGATCATGGATGTTTGATCCTCCTTGAGAATGGTGTCTTCCACTACAAATCCCCTTGCTCCTTTCCAAAATGGTGATAAAATGAACCTTGGCTATGTTTTCTCTATTTTTCCCTAGTTTGTTTCGCAAAAATTTGATGGAACAATATATATAGGCTAATGGCGCACATTGGGATTTTAGTGTCACGCCTCGGCGTGCACATACGTATGCCCCAGCGTGATAGTCTTTGTCTTCATAGTGCGCAGCAACCAGAGAGCTCCACGCCGCGGCGTGAACATGGTTACTGTGAGACACTAAGATGTCTCCTGGGTTTTCTCTTCCAAAGTTGGGCCTTGGTTTACTCCAATTTGTCTATTTAGAGCCCAACCTACAATTGAGAATTCACCTAGTTAAATACAAGTACTAAAACTACTTAATCCAACAAAGAATCGAAAATATTTTCACAAAGCATAGTGGAAGACATCAACATGAACTTGAATGAAAATAAGGCTGATGTCTTCCAATCATGCCTAAGAACAAAGACTAAGCAATCAATAAAGCACAAATATAGAACACAAATAACTACATTTTATGGAGTTATCATTAGCAAACCAAGGCATAGAATTGACAGAAAATAAAAATTTATTAGGAAAAGAATCATTGATTGGTGTGATATTAAAAGGTGATCCTGTCGTAAGTCTGGACAAATGATTTGTGGTGCGTGCGGATGTAGTGATTAAAATTAAGATAAAAATCAGTTGTCAGGCCCACCAGAAAATAAAAACCTTACAACTAGTTGTAGTTAGTAAGGGTCGATCCACAGAGAACCAATTCAATTAACACTATTAAACAATTCCCAATTTAGACTCTGATTAACAATAAACAGTAAAAGGGGGGTTTTGGAGTTTTGATGAACAATGAACAGCTTCAAAGATAACAATAAACAAACTGAAATCAACAATATAAGAAAATTGGTTAAGAGATTGAATCCACCACTAGATTTATATAATAATGTAAATCTACATATCCTTTTTATTCCAACATGCTCAATTATGTTTTTATGCAATTGTGAGAGTAAATCTCTGTTTTCCTTACGTGTTGGCCAATTTAGCAACCGCTCAAATCAACTCCTAATCACTGATTAGTCATAAAGCAACCGCTCTTACAACTATCCAACAATTGCATTAAGATTTAGAAAACCAATTACACTAAGGTCTAATCACACACCGGGATTAAATTACTTAGAACATATATTTCTCTAGATCTAATACCGCAACAAGCGCATAATAAACCCAGATCTACCGCTTTTATAAGCGGCAAATAGCACAAAGATAATTATACCCACATGAACATCATACATCCCACTAGATCTACTACCGCAACCGCGCATAATAAACCTAGATCTACTACTTTGAAAGTAGGAACAAGTACAAAAACCTTCATACCAACAATAGATTCAGAAATATATGAATAAAAACATAACTGTGTTGAAATAATCAAATATGCAAAGTTTACAACATTAATACTAGCGGTTTCATCACCCCCTTAACCAATGGAGGTTTAGTTACTCATAGCTAGAAAGAAATCACAAGAAAAACTGAGAGAAAATGAAGGAGAGTTCCCCCTTTTCTATGATAACCAATGGTGCCCTTTTATAGAAGTCTAGGGTAACAAAATGACAAAGGTGAGTGGATGGATGAGTGGGTTAGTGGAGTGGGGTGGTTGAGTGGATTGGTTGAGTGGGTGAGTGGTTAAGTGGGTTGGTTTGAGTGGAGTGGATTAAATATTGGTTGAGTGGGTGAGTGGTTGAGTGGGTGAGTGGATGATTGGTTGATTTAGTTGAGTGGGTTGGTTTAGTGGGTGAGTGGTTGAGTAGAGTGAATTAAATATTGGTTGAGTGGGTTAGTTGAGTGGATGAGTGGTTGAGTGGTTGAGTTGAGTGGATTAAATATTGGTTGAGTGGGTTAGTTGAGTGGATGAGTGGTTGAGTGGTTGAGTGGGTGAGTTAGTCACCACAAGAAATCAGTAAATTAGCGAGGGAAATTTCCCTCTCTAATCCCTCGCTAATCCCTCGCAAAAAAACTTTGCGAGGGATTAGCGAGGGATTAGCGAGGGAAACATCGGTCGGTTTTTTTTGGTCGCTAATTAGTGAGGGCACGTATTCTCTCGCTAATCCCTCGCTAACCAAAAAATTTCCTCGCTAATCCTTCGCTAATCCCTCGCTAATCCCTCACAAAATTTTAAACCGTTGACAACTGTATTCCTCGCAAATTTGCGAGGGAAATTCTGTCGCTATTTCGTCGCTATATAAAGAATATACGCAATCTATTACAATGAAAATCCCTCGGTATTCCTCGCTAATCCCTCGCTGATTTCCCTCGCTATTCCGTCGCTAATCCTCGCTGAGTTTCATCGCTAATCCTCGCTATTCCCTCACCGAGTTCCTCGCTATTCCTCGCTAAACCCTCGCCGATTTCCCTCGCTATTCCTCGTGATCCCTCGCAAGGTATATTATATATTTTCCTCGCTATTAAAATCGCTAAACCCTCGCAAATTAGTTTTTTTGGGCCAATATACCTGTAAAAGACTTAGTTTTTAATATCCAATATACCAGAATCTTTTCAATCAAGATTATCCAAAGAAATAATAAAAGCAACAAAATACAAATCCAAAATAAATCTACTAATTATTCAAAGTTATTATATAAGCTACGTAAGTTCAAAATTTCATACAATGTCATACAAAATAAGAATAAACAGAACATGCAATCAATCTAAGTTTGCTTCGTCTTCGTCTTCATAATCATCATCCTCTTGACCCTCCCCAGTTGCTTCACCTTGCAATGGTGCTTGTGGAGCAACATTTGCTGATTGGATCGTAGATAGAAAGGGCGCAAACATAGGGACTAGTTGAGTCTGGACGAAGGAATTCATTCTTTGTTGCCACTTCTTTTTACTTACGGTGTATTACACCGTATTTTCTGACCGTATGTATTACTGCTTCGGTTATGTCCCGTGTCAAAGGTGTAGAGCGAGAAGGACCCACAACCTCCGAGGATGAAACATGCATGGTGTTATTGTTAATACCAATGTGTAAGCTGTTACCCATGCCATGCACTCGTCCCTTCTTGTTGGGACCCGCCGCATCCAACCATACCTGCGGGTCAACCATAGGATGAATGGAAGAGTTTTCTCCATATTTTTCTGACATTGCTGCGTCGTATGACTCCTAAAATAACAAAGCAAGAAAAATATTAGCAAAAAAATTAATAACTTAACAAATATAAATGACTTAAATTATAAAGACACCTACAATGAAGTTCCTTGAGCGCTCAGAGACATAACTTCCATCTTTCTTCTTTTGGACCTTTGCCTAAAAGATCTCTGTAAGAAACTTGATGCTTTAACTCTATCTCCTATAATCACATATAGAAGAATATATGATAAACATATATCAAAAGTAATTAGACAAATCCTCTAAAATACCAATGTCTTTATGTCATACTCAATATACTAAATAACTCAAGTAATTACAAAAAATAAAGGTGAGAGAGTCTTGTGCATTTGAGTTAAGGAAAAATGAGATTTTCATTAACTAGAGAGTGCTTAGTAATATCAACACAGAATTTCTAAACCATTATTTACTTCAATCGAGAAACATGCAACCATTTCAATTACACAATCCATTCAATAGATACATATATAGGTATACACATAATCAATACATTAGTAAAGAGCTTCCACGATAAAACATGAAATTTTCACTAATGAATCGGTCTCAATTTCAGAATTTACCTATCACAAGCATCCTTCAATAGGAGGTTTTATACGTAAAATGTGGTCTCTAACTTAGAGTTTGACTATATCTCTTTTAGAGAGTTTAAGAAGAAATATGAGACATCTAAAACCCACAAATAGCGACAAAACACACATATACAATCCCTTATTTCTTAGATAATAGATAAATGATTTTGATATTCTAATTATATTCACAACTCAAAACTTTAAATGATTTTTATATTATCATCTTGTGCTTATGTTGACCAAAGGAAATCGACCCTCCTGTATGCTTCAACGCATCAGGCATAGCTGCCCTATTCCTTCGGGCGGCTTCAGACTTTCGCATCCATTTTTCTGTCAGCCAAATGTCCACTAGCCCATCCCACACTTCTGTCCTAAGCCCTCGGGTCCATGGCCCTTAACATCGCCAAGTTATTTGAATTTGCATTCTCAAAAGCCTTTTCCCGCGCTCTGTTCAAATAGTCTGAATAACGATCCATGGAAGTCCGTTCCCAGACAGCTCTAGCCATGCCGCGATCAGAATCGGATGCGAACCGATGCTTATCCTGCACAAATATTATGTAAGTATATTTATTTTTTAATGAATATATAATATATAATTCTAGAAACACAATTACTTACCATAAAATCCTTAAATAGTATTTCCTTCATTTCGGAAGGATAATCTCTCCACGTACTAGTTGGAATAGGCATCCTTGTCATGACATTGTACATGATGTCTCGGGTCACTCTTGATGGGAAAAACCTTCTCTGTAAGTACAAAAAGTTAATGTTAGTAATACAAAAAGTTAATATTAGTAATATAAAATGTAATAAAAGATGATAATCACTATTACTTACGGTTCGTGTGGACAGGTGCCAAATATATAAGTTCCCTGCTATCAGTTTCTATATGGGATTCTCCACTTGAAGGCACCACATTCGGGGTGCTAGTTGGTGGGTCAACATGGGGTGGCATAGAAAGGGGTGGGTCAGTAAGAGGTGGGACAGAAGCTGATGTGCCTCCAGTGGTCAATGGGATAGACGCTGGTCGGTCTGCCGCACCGTCAATGGGCCGATGGTGAAGTTTACACCTAACATAATTATAAATAAACAAAAAATAATATTATATATATTACATTTATATAAACCGAGAGTTAACAATAATTAAAAAGATTATCCTACAGGTATACACGGGGAGTCTTGAAGGTTGTAGTGGTGGAGAAATATGATAAGATGGAGAAGGCTGGGGTGGAACATTACGGCCTCTCCCACGACCGCGTCCATTGCCTCTACCTCGAGTTACCATGATGAATATCTGCATAAGAAAACATAATGAAACATGACGAGTTAAAAAACTATATGTCAATAAAAACCTCAAAATATAATAATGATATTTTAGTGTAAATATCATTAACAAAATTTATTGAACAAGATTCAATTGTAACTACTTGAGTCTGAAGCAAAAGATTCCTCATCTTCATCTGAGAATTCATTAATTTGATTATCTTCGTTGTCATCAATGAACTCATCATCAACCAGAACGTCCATTGGATTATGTATATCATGTATGTTCACTTCTTCCATCTGGGCATGTGCATCAAACAAGGAAATTGCTTCATCATCTATGACAATATTGTGTGTTCCAAGGGATCCATCATGTTGGTAATAATCAGTAGCAGCTAGCTCATTCAATTCATCACCTTCATCGTTCAATGTCTCAGCCACGAAGAGTTTTGCTCTGACCTTACAAGCTGCCCACCATTCACTATTAGCTCTATTCCCGCTTTGTGGGTATCTTGTATAGTACACTTGTTGTGCTTGTTCAGCCAAGACGAATGGCTCATTTGAGTGAAGTCTTGATTTATGCTTGATGTCAACCAACCCATATCTCTCATCAACATTGACTCCATTAATCGGGTCAAACCAATGACATTGTAAAAGAAATACTCTATTCTGATTTCCTACATATGACAATTCTAATATCTCTTCAACAATGCCATAATAGTCAAAGTCATTCTCACCATATATACTACCTCTAACACACACGCCACTATTCATGGTAGCTTTATTTTGTCCGTACTCCTTAGTATGAAATCTATACCCATTAACTATTAAGCCATAGTAAGAAGTCACGGACTTGCTTGGACCATAACTTATCTCTCGTATCATTTGATCCTCAACTTGACCTATATTAACCTGTATCATTACATAAATGGTAGATAATTGTAACATTTAGAATAATGAACATTTAGTTTAACATGATAGATGTGATTATGAATAAAAGGACTCACTAGATGTTTTAGCCACCTACTGAAGTCCTTATCTCGAGCTTCCAATATTTGATCATCAGTGATATTGGGATATGTTTCCCTTAACGAATCCTCGAATTGTCTAATCAATACAATAATTAATATAAGCATAACATAGTTAAAAATTAACAAATTCATTAGTTAGGGAGTAGACTTACTGGATATAAGGTTCTACTTCTCTACAATTTACAAGCACATACGTCTCAGCAATATGAAGTTCCACATCTGTCAAGAATCTATTCCGACCTTTCCCGATAGGACGACATGGATGTTTAAAAATGGAAAACCGTTCATCAATTGTATTTTCCCCACCATCGTCATTTCGAGGAACTTGAGTGCGCCTGGTCTGTAAGTGGGGATCAAAATACATGGAAGCAAAATTGGAAATTTCTTCTAAAATATATGCTTCACAGATAGATCCTTCAACTCTCGCCTTATTTCGGACCTTTCTTTTTAAGTACAACATACACCTCTCAAAGGGGTACATCCACCTGTAATGAACTGGTCCTCCAACCTTAGCTTCATAGGGGAGATGCATAACTAGATGTTCCATCACGTCAAAGAATGCTGGAGGAAAAATCTTCTCTAACTTGCAAACTGTTTCAATAATTCTAAGCTCTGCATTCTCCATGACAGAAGCACGAATTTCAGTTGCACAAACTTCTTTAAAGAATAAGCTGAGTTCTGTTAACGGTCCCCATATAGGTTTAGGCAAGATATCACGAAATGCCAGAGGAATTAACCTTTGCATAAAAACATGACAATCATGACTTTTCATTCCATATATCTTCCCGCCGTCTACATTGATGCAACGTGCGATATTCGATGCATACCCATCAGGAAATTTCAACTGTTTTATCCACTCACACACCATCTTCCTTTGATTGGCATCCAAGACATATGTCGCCTTTGGTTTTTTACACTTGCCATTCTCAACTATCAGCTCCAAGGTGGGACGTTTGCAAATTATCTTCAAATCTTATCTTGCGTTTGCGTTGTCTTTTGTCTTGCCCTTTATGTCCATAACAGTGTTGAAGATATTATCAAACACGTTCTTCTCGACATGCATAACATCTATGTTATGTCGTATTAGATTAGTGGACCAATAAGGCAATTCCCAAAATATGCTCTTCTTCACCCAGTTATGATATATACCAAAGCCATCTTGTTTTTGTTTACCTGATTTCAAGCCGAAAATGACTTCCTTAAGTTGATTCACTCTATTCAAGACATCTGTCCCACTCAAACGTTGCGGTGGATTAGATTTTTCTATTGTTGATCTCTTAAAAGAGTTTCGATCACGGCGAAATGGATGATCAAAAGGTAGAAATTGACGATGGCAATCAAACCAGAACATTTCCTACCGTGCTTCAATACAAATGACTTACTGTGATTCATACAAAGTGGACAAGAAAGTCTTCCATGAGTGCTCCAACCAGATAGCATTCCATAGGCTGGAAAGTCACTTATTGTCCACAATAAAGCCGCTTTCATATTGAAATTTTGCTTCTTCCAAGCATCATAAGTGTGCACCCCATTTTCCCACAATTTCTTTAGATCGTCAATTAGGGGTCTAAGATAGACATCTAAACTTTTACCTGGTGACTTTGGTCCAGGAATCACAAGAGTGAGGAATATGTATTCCCTTCTCATGCACATACTTGGGGGTAGATTGTACGGTGTGACAAAAACAGGCCAACATGAATATGGTGTGGCTGAACCGCTGAATGGATTAAAACCGTCTGTACAAAGGCCAAGCCTAACATTTCGAGCCTCTAGCGCAAATGTTGAATGGGTAGTGTCAAATCGTTTCCAAGCCTCAGCATCAGCTGGATGCGTGATCACTGATTCATCTCGACGTACTCCATCTGCATGCCAACTCATATATTGTGCAGTATTTTTGGACATAAACAGACGTTGGAGTCTAGGAATAATGGGAAAATATCGCAACACTGAGTGCGGCACATCCTTCTCATTCGATGAACGTCCTGCCTTCAGTTTGAATCGTGGGTGTCCACATACTAAGCAAACTGAGTACAAACTCTTGTCACTGTATTCTTTGTAATATAACATGCACTGATTAGGACACGCATCTATCTTCTCATATCCTAATCCCAACTCACGAACCATTCTCTTAGATTTGTAAAAGTTTTCGGGTAACCTTTCAGGCTCTGGAAGCATGCTCTTAATTATGACAACCATTCTATCATAGCAACTCTCACTCATGTTAAACTCTGACTTCAAGTTCAAAAGTTGAGTTACAGCTGACAATTTCGTGTGCTTATGGCAACCATCCCATAAAGGTTCATCAGCCTCTCTTAACAAGTCATAAAACTTCGAAGCTGACGGATTTGGATCATCTTCTAAATCTTGAGCTTCTGGATTTAATCTATCTCCCGCGGCATCCATAACCATATCTACGTATGGATTCCTAGGCTCCATTTCATCATCATGGACAATGGATGTTGAGTCGTTATCCCCCCATCTGTCCTCACCATGAATCGTCCAATTTACATAACCATCCACAAATCCGTACTTATACAGATGTTCTTCTACCCAAAAAAACTCCCTCCAAACACGATTCCTACATCTAGCACATGGACAAAGGATGCGATTTAATGCATCAGTAATTGTCGGGTCTCCTTGAGCCACCTTAATGAAATCATCAACTCCATCCTTGAATTCTTCACTTACATAGCCAGTAGGATCATTTCTTCGTAACATCCAACTTCGATCGGGTCTCATGATTGCTGAAATTTATCTTAGCACATTAATACAATCCTTTTCAAAATCTTCACCTCTCTTTTAAAATGGTATGACCCTATCCCATTCAAAAAGACACTTTTTCAACACTTAGTTCATAAAATTCACAAAAATCACACATCTTATACTTGACGAAATTTCGGCAGCATTTCACTTTGGTCTCCAAGTGCACGACTCGAACATGGTGACATCTACCACGATCAAGTATGCACCCAGAGAACAAAAAGAAATGTAACAGAACAAAATTTCATCAAGTATAAAATATGAGATTTAAGGAATAACCATTAACCAAGTAAAGAAAAAGTCCCTTCCCAAACTGTCCCACTTGGACAATTCAAGATTCAATACAACGAGCGACCTTTAAAAAGTACACATGCTCATTAATATTGAATCTCAAACGGGAAACTAAGGCTTCGCTCAAATTGAGAAAAAAAAAACAAAGCATTATAATTTCAACCATTTCAACCATGCAACATATAGATATGTAAGTAACATTTAATCCTAAAGACACAAACACCTTCACCAGTGCATCTCTTGATCGCACCATAACGATATACGTTTGTTTTTATAACGATGAAACACATGTCAAAAGTACCAATAATAAACACATGTCAAAAGTAATTAGACAAACCCTCTAAAATACCAATGTCTTTATGTCATACTCAAGATAAGCAAATAACTCAAGTAATTACAAAAAAATAAGAGATTATCCTCCATGAATATATAGCTAAATACTACATAAAAGATTAATTACTTTTATACCTTGCTAGTACTCTTTCTCTAGTTTTTGAATTTTTTTCTGGTGAAGGGGAGAAAAAATGCAATCTCGCTAATTCTGATTGAGCTGAAATTTGGTGTCCAAGGGTAAAACATCATTTGGAGCAAAATGATCCCTTTAGGGATCAGGTACTCATATTTTAGCTAATTTCCATCATTTGGTGAGGTTTTTGGGTAATTTTGTAATTTTTGGAAAAAGAGGCTAATTTTAGATTGAGCTGAGACTTGTTTCCTTGAAGGAAAATGCCATTTTAAGCAAGGCTTCAGTGCAAAGCACTGAAGGTCACTCATTTTTAAGCCAAATTCCATCGTTTAGACCACTTTTTTATTTTTTGAAGATTTTTTATTTCATTTTTTAGTTCCATTTTTGTGTAGTTTTTAGTGTGTGGTGGTCCCATATTTTTTAAAAATCATTTGATAGGTCAATTAGATTTATTTTGGTGTATTTTTAGTGTTGGTTAGTCAATTTTGTTTGTTTTGTGTTTTTGAGTTTTCAATGTTGTATGACGAGGTCCAACCTTGGTACATTACATCATTTTGGTCCTTAGATAAATAGGACTTTTCATTCCCTGCATAGGTTTAATAGGACTAATTCTACACTTAATGAACATATAGGAAGTAGTGTACATTTTGTTGTTTCTAGTGTACAAAGGCAGATCATAGAGAATGAAGCCAATGGCTTTATGCATAGATACTAACTTGCCCCTTCTACCAGTTTTATTAAACAGTCTTTCAAGATATAAAAGAGTATGTTCTTCACAAGTTAATTTGTTATGCTCTGGAATTGGAGTTTGGATTTAAGCAGGTGAAAGTTCCTAATATCTTTGGTCGTGGGTGTGAGAGTGGAGACGGTAATTTCCTGGGTATTGATTTGGGTTTTCAGGTTTATGTCTGAATTTGTTTCATACTGGAATGGGCGGTAGTTCAAGGTGCAAGGATCAAGTTTATGGGATAACTGGATGAGTGCTTTCACATTTTGTGTCTCAAACTCAGGCATAGACATCCAAATCCAAGCATCAAGTAATATCAAAGATTTACGAAAACTTGTTTTTACAAATTTAAGTATTAGATGATATCAATGCAACCTCACAAAAACTTACATCCACATTGCGAGAAATTAAACCCGAAACGAACAAAGAAACGAACATTAGCAACCAAAGTTCAACATGGCAAAACATCATGGAATGGATTTCCATAAACTACAAACCCAACAAAACACCGAACCCTTCTCCAAACCCATGGATTTCCACCATCATTAGCAACCAAAGTTCAACATGGCAAAACATCAAACACCTTGAACTCACTCTAATCCTATCACTTCTGTCATTCCATAAAACCCTCCAACAATAGCATATAACAACATACAGAAATTTTATCAACAACACAAACCATCTGCCATTCTCAAACAACCTAACCTCACATCACCAAAATATTTAAATATTTAAATGAATTTTCACAAGAGGGTCACTACCACAAGAGGGTCACTGCCAAATCCACTCACATTGCAGAAAAAAGAAGCTTAATGGAAAAAGAAGCTAACAGGGCTTACCTGTGAAGCAGAGGCGTGTCGCGAGTTGGAGCTGTGATGGCCAAATCTGGAGCTGCGAGCTGGAGCTATGATGGCCGAATCTGGAGCTACGACCTGCGACCTGCAACAGGTGGTGGCCAGCTACTACGGTGACAGAGAGCACGAAAGGGAGAGGGAGATCTGGGCAGCTTTGAGTGTGGGGGGGAGGGAGAGGAGATCCGGGCAGCGAGTGTGGGGGAGAGGGAGAGGGAGAGGGAGAGGGAGAACACGAGAGAGAGAGAGTGTGTGTGAGAGAGTGAGAGTGCAGGTGAGAGGGGAGGTTGCTGAGAGTGAGAGGGGAGGCCTGAGAGTGAGAGGGGAGGCCTGAGAGTGAGAGGGGAGGTTGTTGAGAGTGAGAGAGTGCGGGTGAGGTTGCTGATATTTTCGTGAGAGTGAATTTAATTTATCAGGTTTTGCGAGGGATTTGTGACAAAAATATCCCTCGCTAACATTTTATCAGTTTAGCGAGGGATTTGTGACGAAAATAAATCCCTCGCTAACATTTTATCAGTTTAGCGAGGGATTTGTGACGAAAATAAATCTCTCGCTAACATTTTATCAGTTTAGCGAGGGATTTGTGATGAAAATATCCCTCGCTAACATTTTATCAGTTTAGCGAGGGATTTGTGACGAAAATATCCCTCGCTAACAATTTATCGGTTTAGCGAGGGAATTTTCCCTCGTCATTCCCTCGTTGATTTTAGCGAGGGAAATAAACCCTCGCAATTCCCTCGCTATTAACTCGCTATTTATCCCTCATATTTATTTTTAAAATTTAGCGAGGACTCAGGGTTCCCTCGCTAATCCCTCGCAATTCCCTCGCTAATTAGCGAGGGATTAGCGAGGGAAATTTTCCCTCACAAATTTCCTTCGCTAAATCGCGTATTTCTTGTAGTGAGTGGATGAGTGGATGAGTGGATGGATGGATTAGTGGATGGATGAGTGGATTAGTGGATGGATGAAAATCTCGCGTCTGACTTGGAAGCCAAAAACGACCCACTATACTTCAGATTCACGAAAAGTGTTCTTCATGAAAGTTGTAGATCCTTGTCTTGGCTATAAAATGGATAGCTGGTTCGTCAAATTTGGCTTCCTTAAGCCCAAGATATGTCCCAAATACCGTAGGTTGCTCAAACCCAACTTCAGCACCTCTGTTCCGACTTGCAAGCTCAAAATGACCTACTAGACTTCTTTTTCTCAAAATGTGTTCTTCATGAAAGTTGTTTATTTGGATCTTGACTATCCACTGTCCAAATTTCAGCCCATCTCCATTATTACATCTTGAGATATGATTTTATGAGTGCACACTGTTCGGATTCTACTGACAGAACCCGTATTCTGACTTCCATGTAAACTTAGGTCCCTTAGTCATCTGAATCGGACTTCGAGCTCTTCATCAAAGTTGTAGAGCTTCCTCTTAGCTTTCCTACAAGATAAAATTCATGATTGTCAGATATCAGGAACTCAAGTTATGACCAAAATACAGAAACAGTGTAAAATCTCAATAATGCTGAAAATATTCAATTAGGACCAATTTGAGCTCAAACTCACAAAATCATGTCAAACTCAATCAATTAAGAATATGGAGAGTGTAAATGACTAAATATAAGGGTTTCTTAATGAATAAAATATGTGTTTATCAAATTCCCCCACACTTAGCTTTTTGCACTCCTGGGCAAAACTCAAGACCAAAACAAGGATATAAGAGATTAACAAAAATTTAAATTCCAACGACATTCAAGAACCCAAAATTTTACAATCAAGAAGAACAACCAAAGGTTCAAGGGATCAAAACATTCATGAGTTAACAATTCTCCACATCTCAAACCAACAAGCAAGGGTATCTTTAACATGAATCGAGAATGATAGATCTTCACAAGATTCCCTCTCAATCTCTCAAGTGTTTAAAAGGTAGGTATTTCACTCAATTCAACCCATGAAAATTACACTACCATAAGCTTGCTTATCTTCTACTTCTCCACTACTCAAAACACATGCATACACAAATCATGAGGACTTTATTCAAGGTTGTAGTGAGGTTAAGGTAACAGAAGAGGATAAAATGGATATGAGAGGATAAATACCAAAGAGAATAAAAGCAAATGAGAGCTGAGTTCAAATAACAAGCATAAAAGTTCATCCCAACTCTAATGTATATCCCTTTACATATTCATTTCCCAATCCTTTTCTTTTTTTTTTTTTTTTTAGGCACTCTTTCCTTTTTCAACAACCATTTTGTATACACACCCCCACACTTGTTCAAAAACTCATCCATTAACAAAGCTAATGTTCTTTTATTCCCTAAGGTAAAATAAGAACACGATTTTTCATTTAAGGTACATAATGAGCTAGAAACAAGGAATGGTCAAATAAGCTCAAAGGGGTTAAGCAAAGGAAAATATACAAGGTTGGCGGGAATCGAGAAATTTCCAAGAAGTCAAAAGAGTGCTTGATATCAAATTGAAAACAAGGTTGGCTATTTGGTTAAACTAGCTAATTAAGAAAGAGGGCCTCAATCATGTTCATGCATGCAAGTGAAATGTAGCCTTAAAAAGAATCAAAGCAAGTTCTAGAGTGGTCATTAACATGAGTGAAAATCACACAAGAAAGAAGAGAATGACATAAATGTTGAATCCATCCATTAGGCTCAAAATCTCACAAGGTATGCATCCATCAAACTCAATTCATCAATTTAATCATCCATCACCAAGCATATCAGTTCAAGAAGGGAGAAAAGTTATTCAATCATGCAATGAACCCCTTTTTTTTTTCTTTTTTTTTTGAATTTTTTTTTACAAAAAGAACATGCTGAAATCTCTCCCCCACACTATATATAACATTGCCCTCAATGTGAAAAAGAGATATAGAAAAGAGCAACACAACCTGATAAGAAGTGAATCAACGCCAAGCAGAAAAGAAGCACACTGTCAGTTACGCATCAGACCTCTGCCACCAATTAAGATGCGTCTCAAGAGTAAAATTCTCCTTACTCTGCCATCACTAATTGGTTTAATAAGTCCATGACAATCATATCATACTTTCCAAACAAAACAACAATTTTTTTTTTTTGACTTCAAGAAAACCATCAAGGTAAAGAAGTCTAGAAACCCCTGAAGGACCCTGCTCAAAGGATCGTCTGTACAAAAATCAAAATACAACAAAATGATACAAAGATAAAAGAAATAGAAAATGATGACATACCTGTATGTACAGTTTCCATGGCGTATCTTTATACTGCGCGTCATGAGTGCAGTAGACATCACGTCCTTCTTTTTTTTTTTTTTTGAAATTGTTAGAAAAACTTGATGAAAGATGAGTGTATACTTACTTAAGATTGGGATGGAGGTAGTCTGCTCTTTCGGCTTTGTGCCAAAGCATTGTTGACCAGTATTCGACCCATTCAAGACCAGCGCAACATAGGGCTCCGAAAAGGGACAAGTGGCCATAATACGACTGGCTGCCTCACATGTGGGATACAATCTACCTTCTTTGTTTTTCAATTAAGAAGGCTGGATCAGGATGCATGCATTTCCCCATTCACGGTGTGTGTTACCAAAGCCAACCCTAAGACGTATACATAATTTTTTTTTTCTTTTTTTTTGTTTTTTTTTTGTTTTGTTTTTGTTTTGTTTTTTTTTGTTTTTGGTTTTTTTTTTAGAGATTCAAATGCTTACAACCAACAAACAGATAAAAACATAATCTAAGAAACTAATGAAAACACAAAATAAAAAGGGATAAAGAGAGCAAATCTGGTTGGGTTGCCTCCCAATGAGCGCTTAGTTTATTGTCCTCAGCCCGACATGATGATACTTTCAATGCTCCTCATATTGTGGAAGGATGAGGGTCATCACTTCCATCTCTCGCACCGTCAGGAAGTTCATGATATGGTTTGAGACGATGACCATTGACCTTAAATGCTTAGCCGAAATTTCACTCCCGATCTCAACTGCACCAAAAGGAAAAACATTAGTTACCACAAACGGCCCAATCCACTTAGAACGCAGTTTTACCCGGAAATAATTTGAGTCTTGATTGGAATAGCGGGACTTTTTGTCCTCTGTGAAATTTCTTTCTCGGAAATCAATTGGTCGTGGAATGCCTTAGCTTTAGTCTTATAAATCGGGGCATTCTCAAAGGCCTCATTTCTTAGTTCTTCCAATTCCTCGTAATCGGAACTTCCTTTGCTTTCCAAAGACCTTCCAATTCCATATTAACTTGTTTAATGGCCCAAGAAGATCGATGTTGCAACTCAACGGGCAAATGACGGGGGCTTTCCATACACCAACCGAAATGGTGACATGCCGATGGGAGTCTTATAGGCAGATCCTATAAGCCCATAAAGCATCTTCAAGTCGAGTGCTCCTTTCTTGAGGGATTCACTTTGTCTTTTCAAGGATTGACTTAATCTCCCTAGGTTGGACACTTCGGTTTGCCCATTTGTCTGTGGATGGTAAGGAGTGGAAATTCTGTGCATTACTCCATATCTCTTCAATAGAGCATCAAAGGTTTTGTTGCGAAAATGGGTCCCTTGGTCACCGATGATAGCCCTTGGGGTCCCGAACCTGGAGAAAATATGTGACTTAACAAAATCTGCAACGCTTTAGAATCATCGGATCGAGTGGCTTTTGCTTCCACCCATTTAGACACATAATCAACGGATAAAAGAATGTATGTGAAACCAAATGAAGGAGGGAATGGTCCCATGAAATCAATACCCCACACATCAAAGAGTTCCACAAAAATGATCGGAGTCCGAGGCATTTGATTACGAGGACCAATATTACTGTTCTCGACAATGGTCACAAGACTTACGAAGTTGTAAGCGTCTTTGAAAATTGAAGGCCAATAGAAACCACTGTCAAGCACTTTATTGGCATGTCCTTTTACTGCCAAAGTGTCCTCCACATGCATAGGTGTGGCAAAAGAAGAGGATGGAGTGTGTCTCAGAATCAGGAATGCACCTCCTAATGACTTGATCTGCACAATGCTTCCATAAGTACGGGTCATCCCGGATATAGTATTTACAAATCACTCCTTAATTTATCTCTTTGGGCCTTGTTCAAACCCTCCGGAAAGTCCTTAGTAACCAGGTAGTTAACAATGTCAGCATACCAAGGGATTATGGTGTTGACAACCATCAAATATTCATCCGGAAAAGTCTCCATGATAGGCATTTCTTCCTCTTCAGTTACCAATCTACTCAAGTGATCGGCCACCAAGTTTTCGCTCCCTTTCTTGTCTTTAATCTCCAAGTCAAATTCCTGGAGCAATAAAATCCATCGGAGCAATCTAGGCTTTGCTTCTTTCTTTGTTAGAAGATACTTCAAGGCTGCATGATTCATCATGCATCTTTGGAAAGTTCCTGGTGCATTGCAGAGTCCAAAAGGCATTCGCCTATATGCAAAGGTACCAAATGGACAAGTGAATGTAGTCTTGTCTTGGTCTTCTGGAGCTATGGCAATCTGATTGTAACCTGAAAAACCATCCGAGAAAACAATAATAAGAATGACCACTAATCTTTCTAACATTTGATCAATGAAAGGTAAAGGAAAGTGGTCTTTTCTCGTGGCGGCATTCAACTTCCCGTAATCAATACAAACACGCCACCCCGTCTCAGTAACCTAGTGGGAATAAGCTCATTTTCAGCATTTCTTACCACGGTAATTCCAGCATTTCTTTGGTACTACCCGGACCGGGCTTACCCACTTGTCGTCGAAATGGGGTAGATCACCCCCACACTTAGGAGCTTCAGTATCTCCTTTTTCACAACCTCCATCATGGGAGGATTCAATCTCTGCCGAGGGTCTCTCACAGGTTTAGTATCCTCCTCCATTAATATCCTGTGCATACAAACGGAGGGACTAATACCCTTGATATCACCTATTGACCAACCAATGGCTGTCTTATGTTCCTGCAAAACAGCTACCAGTTTCTCTTCTTGCTCTTGGGTGAGTGACTTTGCAATTATTACTGGAAGGGTGTCCTTCTCCCCCAAGAAGATGTATTTAAGATGATCAAGTAGTGCTTTCAGTTCCAATTCAGGTGCCTGCACAACAGAAGGTTGAGGTATATCAGTAGTAACAGGTAAATCAACAAAAGTTACCTCATGCTCTTCTGGAGTGGAAGAGAGCTCTTGTAAGGCAAAGAACAATTTCATCAATGTCTTCACTCCATGGCTCTTCTTCACTCTTCTTCTTTTCCTCCCGTACATCTAAGCTATGAGTTAGAATTGTATCAAGAGCATCAAAATGGTCGGATCAAAAGTGCAGAAATTAAAGAATCAAAAGGATCAAAAGAATCAATTAAACAAGCGAGTGCACATCACTTGGGTATCTCATAGCTTCAAAAATATTGAATCTAATTAATTCCCCATCAAATTCCATTGTTAGAATTCCCGAGTGCACATCAATTTTTGTCCGTGCGGTCTTCAAAAATGGTCTTCCTAGCAAGATAGGAGCAGATTTGGGAGACTCATCCTCTTCCATGTCCAAAACATAGAAGTCTGCCATTTAAACACTAATTCATTCACCCGTACCAAAACATCTTCAACCACACCCTTAGGGTATGCATTAGATCTATCGCCAATTGAATAACAACACCGGTAGGTTCCAAAGGACCCAAGTATAAAGATGCATAAATAGAATATGGCATGACATTTATAGATGCACCTAAATCAAGCATTGCCCTTTCAAACCTTGTGTTACCTATAGTGCATGGAATGGTGAATGTGCTGTGGTCCTTACATTTGGTTGGGAGTTTCTTTTTAACTACAAATTTGAAACATTTTCTCCCACTTGGACCTTTTCATTTCCTTTTAACTTCCTCTTGTTAGTGCATAATTCTTTCAAATTTTGCATATCTAGGTACCTCGCTTAATGGCATCTAACAAAGGGATATTAACCTCTACCTTCCTAAAAGTCTCAAGTATTTCTTTTTCTACTTCTTCTTTCTTGGTTTTAACCAACCTACTAGGAAAAGGAGCTTTAGTGACATATTTAGGAAGGGGTTCGAAATACTTACCTTAGGGGTTTTGGAAGTTTGCCCCTTATCATTTGCTTCTTTGGGTGGTTCATCCTTCTCTTGAATGATTGGTGGAAGAGAGGTAGGCTCATCCATTGTCTTTCCGCTTCTCAATGTGACAAAGACTAGCATTTTCCCTCGGATTCACTTCGGCTGTGAGGGTAGTTTCCACTGAAGCTTGGCTTTGAAACTTGTTGAATTCTGTGGACAACCGCCTCTATCCGATTCTCGCAAGTTATTGATTGCGATCCTTGTTTCTTGTTTGAAACTTTGTATAGTTGCATTTGTTTCTTGTTGGAACCGCAAATTATTAGTGGCCATTTGTTTTACTAGCTCCTCTAATGAAGGCTCAGATTGCTTAGGAGCTTGAACTTGCTTTGTCTCGAGAGGAAAGGTACTTGCCTTTGTTGGAATCTGGAGGTCCATAAGCCGGAGGTTGATTTTGAGGTTGCTTTGCATAGCTGAAATTTGGATGATCCCACTAACCCGATTATATGTGTTTGAGTAGGGGTTATAATTTTTTGAAAGTCCAAAGATATCCCCTCTTCGCTCTTACCTCCGCATTTGTGTCTTCTTGGAGAGTGGGACACATATCGGTGGGATGTCCAGGATGAACAACAGATCCCACAAGCATGAACTGTGCTTTACCCGAATCCATTAACCGCTTGAACCATAGCAGTCAATTGAGTCATTTATCGTCGTATACTTGGTTGTCTCTACTTCTTTCACCGCTCTTACTCCAGGTGTCATTTCTAGAGTAGAATTGTTGAGTATTGGCGCCATTCTTGAGATCAAGTTTCTAGCTTCTTGAGGAGTTTTATCAATCAATGCTCCTCCGCTAGCAAAGATCAATCATGTTGCGATCCATCACTTGTAAGCCTTCATAGAAATACTGAATTAAAAGTTGCTCACTTATTTGATGATGAGGGCAGCTGAAACATAGCTTCTTAAATCTCTCCCAGTAGTCATGGAGTGATTCCCCATGCCTTTGTTGAATACCACAGATTTCTTTTCTGATTGTTACAGCTTTTGAGGCAGGGAAGTATCTGTCTAGGAAAGTTCGGGCCATGTCCTGCCATGATTGGATGGATCCGGGTGGCAAGTAGTAAAGCCACTCCTTAGCTGAGTCTTTCAATGAGAATGGAAAAGCTCTCAACTTGACTTGCTCTACATGAATTCCTGCAGGTTTCATGCTAGAACATACCACATGGATTTCCTTCAAGTGCTTGTTGGGGTCCTCTCCGCCGTAATCCATTGAAAGATGGCAAGAGATGGATTAAACCGGATTTCAATTCAAATGCCTCTTCATTTTCAAGAATGTCTATGCAAAGAGGTCATTGATCTAGATCTGGAGCACCCAATGCCCTTAAAGTGTTTTACGCCATTGTCACTTCTTCGGATATTTTAGATGGCTCAAATGTCTCCGAACTTGATAGATCAATGTAACAGTGGCTTTCAATGTCGGCGGGTGTGAGTTGGAAGTTAGCCGGATGGAAGGGAAATTGAGGATGTGAAGTGAGTTGATCAATATAGTTCCTCAAATTTAGCAATCCTTCGTCTACTCCTTCAAAGGACATCAACACCTACAAAACACTCGGAAAGAAAGATTAAAAATAAAATAAAATAAAATAAAATAAAAACAAAATAAAAATAGGAAATAAATTAATAGTGTAATTGAAAAAATTGGTTCCCGAACGCGCCAAAATTCTCAAAGTGCGTGCGGATGTAGTGATTAAAATTAAGATAAAAATCAGGTTGTCGCCCACCGAAAAATAAAAACCTTACAACTAGTTGTAGTTAGTAAGAGTCGATCCACAGAGAACCAATTCAATTAACACTATTAAACAATTCCCAATTTAGACTCGATTAACAATAAACAAGAAAAGGGGGTTTTGGAGTTTTGATGAACAATGAACAGCTTCAAAGATAACAATAAACAAACTGAAATCAACAATATAAGAAAATTGGTTAAGAGATTGAATCCACCACTAGATTTATATAATAATGTAAATCCACATATCCTTTTTATTCCAACATGCTCAATTATGTTTTTATGCAATTGTGAGAGTAAATCTCTGTTTTCCTTACGTGTTGGCCAATTTAGCAACCGCTCAAAATCAACTCCTAATCACCGATTAGTCATAAAGCAACCGCTCTTACAACTATCCAACAATTGCATTAAGATTTAGAAAACCAATTACACTAAGGTCTAATCACACACCGGGATTAAATTACTTAGAACATATATTTCTCTAGATCTAATACCGCAAATCACAAGATAATAAACCCAGATCTACCACTTTTATAACTGCAAATAGCACAAAGATAATTATACCCACATGAACATCATACATCCCACTAGATCTACTACCGCAACCGCGCATAATAAACCTAGATCTACTACTTTGAAAGTAGGAACAAGTACAAAAACCTTCATACCAACAATAGATTCAGAAATATATGAATAAAAACATAATTGTGTTGAAATAATCAAATATGCAAAGTTTACAACATTAATACTAGCGGTTTCATCACCCCCTTAACCAAGGGAGGTTTAGTTACTCATAGCTAGAAAGAAATCACAAGAAAAACTGAGAGAAAATGAAGGAGAGTTCCCCCCTTTTCTATGATAACCAATGGTGCCCTTTTATAGAAGTCTAGGGTAACAAAATGACAAAGGTGAGTGGATGGATGAGTGGGTTAGTGGAGTGGGGTGGTTGAGTGGATTGGTTGAGTGGGTGAGTGGTTAAGTGGGTTGGTTTGAGTGGAGTGAATTAAATATTGGTTGAGTGGGTGAGTGGTTGAGTGGGTGAGTGGATGATTGGTTGATTTAGTTGAGTGGGTTGGTTTAGTGGGTGAGTGGTTGAGTGGAGTGAATTAAATATTGGTTGAGTGGGTTAGTTGAGTGGATGAGTGGTTGAGTTGAGTGGATTAAATATTGGTTGAGTGGGTTAGTTGAGTGGATGAGTGGTTGAGTGAAGTGGATTAAATATTGGTTGAGTGGGTTAGTTGAGTGGATGAGTGGTTGAGTGGTTGAGTGGGTGAGTTAGTGGATGAGTGGATGAGTGGATGGATGGATTAGTGGATGGATGAGTGGATTAGTGGATTAGTGGATGGATGAAAATCTCGCGTCTGACTTGGAAGCTAAAAACGACTCACTATACTTCAGATTCACGAAAAGTGTTCTTCATGAAAGTTGTAGATCCTTGTCTTGGCTATAAAATGGATAGCTGGTTCGTCAAATTTGGCTTCCTTAAGCCCAAGATATGTCTCAAATACCGTAGGTTGCTCAAACCCAACTTCAGCACCTCTGTTCCAACTTTCAAGCTCAAAATGACCTGCTAGACTTCTTTTTCTCAAAATGTGTTCTTCATGAAAGTTGTTTATTTGGATCTTGACTATCCACTCTCCAAATTTCAGCCCATATCCATTATTATATCTTGAGATATGATTTTATGAGTGCACACTGTTCGGATTCTACTGACAGAACCCGTATTCTGACTTCCATGTAAACTTAGGTCCCTTAGACATCTGAATCGGACTTCGAGCTCTTCATCAAAGTTGTAGAGCTTCCTCTTATCTTTCCTACAAGATAAAATTCATGATTTTCAGATATCAGGAACTCAAGTTATGACCAAAATACAGAAACAGTGTAAAATCTCAATAATGCTAAAAATATTCAATTAGGACCAATTTGAGCTCAAACTCACAAAATCATGTCAAACTCAATCAATTAAGAATATGGAGAGTGTAAATGACTAAATATAAGGGTTTCTTAATGAATAAAATATGTGTTTATCAATTTGCAATAACATTTTTGGCGCCTTTTTTATCTTTTATTGTGATGTTGAATTTTTGAAGCAACAAGGTCCACTGTATCAACCTAGGTTTGACATCCTACTTAGACATTAAATATCTAATAGCAACATGATCAATGAAAACAACAGTAGAAGTGTAACACCCATAGTAGTGTATCACATTTAAGACTAATACTAATATAACTTACCCAAGTTGTAAAAGAATCAATCTTGTAAAAACATTGATTTCAAAATTTCATTTGCGAATAACTGAAGATAAATAAAACATGAATACAATATTGTAACTGAATAAAACTCACCATAATATAGATAGATACCGAAACCTTATTCACAAATAATTTACATAAATATATTCCACTCCAAAAGATAAATATGTACAACATATACATCAAAACATAGCTGCTTAACTAAAACTCCTAAAGACTAAGGATTTGGGCCCTCGGAAGGATCCTCCTCCTCCTCAATATCATCACCAAAGAACCCTGGCGGATACATCCATCGTCGGGCTGGCATCCTAGCAGACAACACCATTGAATCCTCTTGTAGGGTATAGACACTACTACCCCAAAGCTCTCAAATAGGCGTCGAGAACTCCAAATAGACGGATACATTCATTGACATGACTGGAACTCCATCACGTGTTCCACTAAGATTCATAGTCAAGTCCCCGATATACACAAAATGTTCATTACCCATATCAAACCTCCATGCATTAGTTCCCCCATGGAACTGTACAGTAACAAAACCAAGCACCTGACGCCTCACCGCCATAAAAGCAAACACAATGAAAAACTATCAAGTATGGAAAATAGAATTTTTTGTCTCATTGTCTCCACGATCTTCATTAAATATACACAATAAAATAGAACAATATAACAAAGAGGTGAGATCCCCTACATCAATACCTGTATGATAGTATAGAAAATGACTGTAAATATATAGATACATTATTAACACATTGAATCATGTTATCACATCACAGATAATATATCAGATAATATAATTATCACATCAATATGCAGACTAACTATGCATATGTACACAGACCACTTCCTACTCCATGGAACTAAACACAATTTCTGAGAAAAAGATCGGGAGTACATATTTGTATATTATCAGCCCTAATTCATGTGCCAAGATATCATATCAAAATGCGCAAAATGACTTATACAAGATACTCTCAACCAACCACGAAAAGAGTAGCAACTCTGTCAAGATCGTCAGTGTGTTTGCATCAGATACCACGACACAAAGGTGCTACCATCTGGCCACAAATGACATTCCGCGCCCTGACACCTCCAAGATCAATAACTGATCGTAACTATGCAATTGTCACCTGCACAAAGGTGTAAATTCAACTCCTAGGCAACTTGACTTTACCAATAAAGCTTACACGCTTTTCAATGCATGATGTATGATCCATAATACACATACAAACAACATTATCACTATTTTTCACAAACACATGCTATCACTTGACGGTATCACTTTTCAACACAACTGGCCCAACACAACAGCCTGACAGTAAACTGTTGTTATTTCTAATCACGTAAACATTTTATCGCGTTTTCACAATCGCGTAACATTTTTCTTATATTTTCAAATTACGCAAGTATTTTCCAACGTTTTTGCAATTGTAGAAATATTTTCAAACATTCTCTAAATCGCGTAGAGATTTTTAAACATTTTCTCAATCGCATAGCGAATTTAAATGATTTTCTGAATCGTGTAGCTTAAAAATCACTATTTTGAAATCGCGTAAGATTTTTCTAATATTTTTCACTTGCGGAAAATATTTCTTAACTTTCTAAACTCATTTTTAAAATTTTCTACATAATGTAGGCATTTTGGCCTTATTTTTAATATTTTCTTACTAAAAATCCTTCAAGTAGTATTTTCTACTATTTCTTACAAAATTGCACTTCTTTGGTTTAATTAGATATTACAGCTCAAAATTTTCTAACGCGCTTCAAAACCCAAAGGGTGAGTTATACGTTAGTAAATTTCAAGTTTTAATTTTATTTCTCATTATAACCTATTTTCACTAAATTCATTCTAAAAATTTGTTTACTTCCTTTTTACCATTAAATTGAGTTCTTGTTAATTAATTACCTAAGTCTACACTTGAGAAAATAATTTTGGATCTAAAACATCAAACCTTGGTATGCTGGCCAAAAATCTATTTGTGCTTCATAAATGTTATTTCTTTATTTTCTATCTCATTATTCTTTGAAAAGCCTTTAATCCAATTTGTTGTTATTAAACTACTTAATCCATATTAGTAATATAATTTTAGAACATTTTGCTTCAAAATTTGATGTTAAGGCTGTGAGCCCCTAGGTTCTTTGGAACCTTTATACACTTCCTCATCATGTAAATCACATCCTACTTTATACAATAATCAATATGCTTTCATAATCACATATTCAAGCATATATTCAAAGCTATAAAGCATACCAATCAAACCATCACAAATAATAAAAATTTAAACAATCAAGTGAATAAATCCTTATGGATTTTTCACCACAAACAATTCCATTTCCTCACCACCAACACATAGTTAAAGAGGTTAATCTCCCTCCCACCTCAAGGAAGACAAAAATTCTTCTTGGTTAGTCTCCTATAGATTTCGTGAATCACTCCAAGAAAACCTTAACAAACTTAAACCAAATCAAAGTCACAAACAAAGCTTGAAGATAAGAAACCATGGATCAATCATGGTTTAGGAACTCAAGAATCAAACTTAGAAACAAGAAACAAGAATTTTACCTTGTAGAGTAGAAAATCCTAGCTTGATTTCAAGGTAGTAGATGAAAGAGCTAGGCTTTGTTCATAATATGAAAAGTTCTTAGAATAGTGTTTACGTTTAAGAAATGAGGTTAGATAAAATTTTGAAAGCTTGGATGGTGCTCCTTGGCTGGCTGGCCGAGAGCTTCACCAAGGGAAGAAATGGGGTTTTTGGTTGTGTTTAGAAGTGAGAGAATGGAGAGAATGACTTATGTCTCAAAGTATGATGAAGATGAAATGAAATATCTTCTTTGCATATGCTTGGCCATGGAAGTGCATAGAGCAAGGAGAGTCAAAAGCTTTGTTAACAAATTTATGATTAGCACATGACTTATGTCACAAAATTATCATACTTTAGTCACTTGATTTTCTATTGGTTTAAGCTTAATGAATCATGGCATGAACCACGCATCCTAGAAGGTGCAAGAACCTTCTTGGCCGTGGAATTCAATGGTGTAGAACAACCAAGTTTGTTCCATTTAGTTACTACTTAAGTTTAAGTTAACTTAGTTAGTTCATCTAGTTTCATGGCTAACTAGTCAATCCATTTTTGTTGACTTGATTCTATTGGCTTTCATTAAGCTTCAAGTATTCTAATTGGTTCACAAAACAAGTCATCAAGACTTTCTCTAAAAGCTATTATCCAATGGACGATAGTTACAGAAACTATTACCCAATGGACAGAAGATACTACTCGCAAGTCAGTAAGTATTATCCACTGGATAATAAAATGCAAAAAATTTTTATTTGACAAATAAATTCAATTCTCAGATTTGGGTTTAGTAAGTTCCCCCGGCTTTGAATAAATCATCAAAGATTTTTCTCGGTCTAAAAAAATTTATTTTCACAGCTCGGAGTAAATCACACACAAAGATAAAAAACAGTCACAGAACAGTTAAAATAAATTTATAGCATACAAAATTCACAAAATAGTAAAATCAGACATTTACTAATGAATAACAAATTTTGGGGTGTTACAAGAAGAACCAATTAAATAAGCTCAAAATTTGTCCAATGCAAAAATTACAGCAAGTAGTTCTTTCTCAGTAGTGGTGTAATTCATTTATGTACTATTCAAAGTTCAACTTGTGTAATAAATTACATGAGGCTTACCTTCTTTTCTTTGGCCTAAAATAGTATCGACAACAAAATCACTAGCATCACATATTAACTCAAAAGGCAAAGATCAGTCAGAGATTTGCATGATAGGAGCAGATGTCAAAAGACTAATTAATTTTTTTTAAAAATTCTGGCATGCTTGAGTCCAATCAAAGGGTGCATCTTTTATTAGAAGATTATATAATGGTCTAGATATGACGTTAAAGTCCTTAATGAATCTTTTGTAAAATCCTACATGTCCTAAAAATGAACGAACCTCCTTAACTATTTTTGGTGAAGGCAAATGGGCAATTAATTCTACTTTGGCCTTATCAACTTCAATTCCTTTAGAAGATATCACATGACCTAACACTATTCGTGAGGTAACAATGTAATGACATTTTTCCCAATTTAACACAAATCCTTTTTCTTCGCATTTCTTAAGAACTTTTTCCAAATTACCAAATAAATTTCAAATGAATTTCCAAAAACTGTCAGGTCATCATTGAAAATATCTAAATAATGCTCAATCATGTCACTAAAAATACTTAGCATGCATCTTTGGAATGTTGCCGGAGCATTACAAAGGCCCAAAGACATTCTTATGTATGCAAAAGTACCAAATAAACATGTAAAAGTAGTCTTTTTTTGATCCTCTAATGCAATTGGTATTTGATTATACCCTGAATATCTATCAAGAAAATAGTAGTAGGGAAGTCCTGCTACTCTTTTTAGAATTTGATTAAGAAATGACAAGGGAAAATGATCTTTCCTAGTGACAACATTTAATTTTCTATCAATATACCTTCTATTTCTCCAGTAAGGGTTGAGGAAAATATCACTGAAAAGCTTTGTTCTTCCCAAAAAAATGTGCACTTCAACCCATCAGGTAATGATTTTAGTTCCAGTGTGGGTATTTCTTCATGGGCATTACCATTCATGGTTTTTAGCTCTTCGAATCTCAGCTTCCATCCATTGTATTCCATTATCTGTGTACAATCAAGCAAAAATCATATTTCAGAAATATCATCATCTAATTGCATACCTGAGTCAAATGAATTGATTAAACAAATTTTTAATGGGTCAGAAGAACTCATGGTTTGAAAAAGATCATCTATAATGGCCTTCATCCCGTTAACTTCCTCCATTTCGTCATGGACTTCCTGCGGTTGCTTACACATGTTGAAAACATTAAGCTCTAGTGTCATATTTCCAAATATAAGCTTCACCACCCCATTTATGCAATTTACCAAAGCATTAGATGTTGCTAAAAATGGGCGACTAAAATATCAGGAATTGACATGCAACTATTAACCATAGATTCAGTTTATAAGATAATAAAATCCACAGGATATATGAATTTATCAACTTGTATCAACACATCTTCCATTATGCCTTTTGGAATTTTAACTGATATATCGGCAAGTAGAAAAGTTACAGAAGTTAGTTTTAACTCACCTAGGTTGAGTTGTTGATAAACTGAATATGGAAGCAAATTAACACTAGCACCAAGATCAAGTAAAGCTTGTTCAATTTATGTTCTCCAATGATGCATGAAACAATAGGACAACCAGAGTCTTTATATATCAAGACATTATTGTTCTAAAGAATGGAGCTTACCTGTTCATCCAAAATGGATTTCTTTTTCACATTAGGTTTCCTTTTAACATTGCATAAGTCTTTCAAAAATTTAGCATAAGAGGTAACTTGTTTGATATCATCTAATAGAAGAATATTGACCTTCACTTGTTTAAAAATTTTAAAAATTTCAGTGTTGTGGTTCAATTTCCTTAAATTGTTTAAAGCTTGAGGAAATGTGGGTGGAGGCGAGAGTTCGGTCTTCTTTTGGCCAGGTGGCTTATCAATCCCTTTCTTATCTTGGGGGATTGATTAATCATCTCTCTCATAAGGTTTAGGAATTTATTTTTCAATAACATTTTCGCTCCTAAGAGTTGTCACTGACTTATTTTAATTTATTTTTTAGTTTTCTGAACTACCGTTATTTAGACTGTACTGACCCTTGAGATTCGGTTGAGGTTGAGAAGAAAATTTTTCTTTCTCGTGAATGGTGAGTGCAGAAGCAAATTTAGTAAGAGTATCTTTTATATCAATCATGACTTGAGTGTTTTGGTTATTAATGGCCTCTTGTTTTTCCATGAATACATGCAATGTTCCTTCAAGGTTTTACTATATAGCAGTGCATATCCTTGAAAATTTTGAAAGTCCAGTTGCGCCTAAGGAGGTGGTGGTTGCATAAATTGTGCCTGGTTATTATTCCTCCAACCAAAGTTCGGGTGATTTCTCCATCCCGAATTGTATGAATATGAAAAAGAAGAGGTGAATGACTTTTTAAAATTATTCATTGCATTTACTTGCTCATGCACAACTTCTTCAAAAATAAGAATTTTTGGACATTCATGTGTTAAGTGTCCTAATTCATCACAAATGCCACAAATTTCTTTATTTCTCACAGATTTGACTTCTTTCACTTTCCCTAAGGTGATATTTATGGCATTTGTGTCTAATGTGTGTGATTGTGATTTAAACAGATCAATATATAAATTCCAAGATTAGTTTTAACTAAACGACTAGAATTTGAATCACGATACTACTTAAGTATAAAAAAGTGACTTAAAATAGAAAAGAAGATGTACAAGTAGGCGGTAAAACTAACCATTAAATATCATAATTACTAAGTTAGTAAGTTAGAAAATTAAAAGAGTAAGGAAAGAATATACCAGATGGGAAAGTTTACTTAAAGAAAGAAAACCTCAATAAATTTGTTCTTCAAATCAAGTCCTCGACAATGGCACCAAAAACTTGATGCAAATGATGTGTTGTAAACCTAAGTGCAGGTTGTATTAAGTAATATATTCTCGGGAGTTCGAGATTTATCCCCAGGGAATTGATGAAGAAAAATTCTTTGAGGTAAAGAAAGAATTTGTCACAACAATAAATATGATAAAACTTGTTTACAAATAAGGAGTTGCTTGGGTTAGGAGATCCACTCTTGGTAATAAATTAAGGACAAGATTATTTTTTTATAACTCAATTAAAATTCACGCATAACAGAGGTTCCAATTAGAAAATACAACATTCAAAGCTAATTTAAGATTATATATGTAGTTATATTATGGTTCCTTTAAATATTCACCAACATCAACACTTGTAAATGAGTTCAAGCATTTATTGTGTTAACCTCTTGTCTACAAAGAATCAAGATCTCCACTTTACAAGGTGGGTTTCTAAACTGATTAGAAACAAAATACAACATATATAATGGAAACTTGATAATATAACATTCACGCACAAGAAAGAGATTAATCTAACCTTATGTTATTACCAAAAGCTTCACTCTTTCACCCAAGTAAAATAAGAATTAATTACTCATGAACAAGAAGAATGAAAGAAAGAAGAAGAAAGAGATGAACATCACTTCTATTTAGAATAAAAGAAAACTACAACAATTGATACAAGAACATGGTCGTAGTCTCTTAACCAAGATGCCTCTAATGAGCAACTAATGCAGTTTTTTATAGAGCATGAAAAGTATAAAATGACAATAGACTTGTTTAATGAGTGGGTGGATGAGTGAAAAATGACAATAAAGTTGTTTAATGACTGGGTGGATAAGTAGAAAATGATAATAGAGTTGTTTAATGAGTGGGTGGATGATGGGTGGATGAGTTGAAAATTATTGTCATGCTTGTCTCCCCACTTGCACCAACCAATTCAGCTGTCTTCACACGATTATAACTCTATCAAAATGTCATTATCTTGAAAAGTGGTCTTCATGAGAATTGAAACATTTTGTCTTAACTTTCCAATGCCACTGGTTTCAGCCCAATCAAACTCCTACAACAGAACTTATGGTCCAATCTTTATATATTATTCAGGTTCCAGCTACAACATCTCTGTTCTAACTTTTAAGCCCAATCTAACTCACTAGACATCCGATTTAGCTCTTGTGTTCTTTATGAAAGTTGTAGATTTGGCTCTTAACTTTTATTTGGGCGTTGGTGTTATTTGAACTCCTATATCTCAAGAAATGGGCTGATGAGTGCGCAGAGGTCAAGCTGTTAGGATCAACATTCTGGCTCTTTCTTCTACTTCAATTTAAATTATCCCAATGTGTGATTAAGATCTTGAGGTCTTCATGAAAATTGTAGAGAATTGTCTTAGCTTTCCTATAAGACCAGAATCACATCAATCAAATATTTGTAACTCAAATTATATCCAATTTACTGAATGTTTCCAAATAGACAAATTAAGGTCAATTCACACAATAATTCCTTCAATGATCCAATTAAGCTCAATATCATAAAATGTGACAAAACCAAGCACCACTAACACCTGATATGGGTTGACAACAAGGAGCCCTAGTTACTCCTCCTAAGTCTGTTTTCTCAAATGTACATGGAGCTGTGGCTCTAGGTCCATAAAACAACATAGTTAAGGCAATGGCTGTTGTTTAACAATTGATGGATGACAATAACGATGAGATGGTACATATGGTAACACAACAAATGAACACGGTCCTCACATCTCTCATAGAGTCAACCAATATGTGTATAACATGTTTGAAGATGGCTTTTGCACAAAAAGACGGGGATGAATTCTTCTTCTTTTAAATTTTCTGAACTTTTATCTGAAACTTAAACAAGTTTCTCAAGTATATAAACTTGGATATTATGATCAAAGATTTTGTGTCTCCTTCAGAAACTAAGTATCAGAAACCAAATATTTAAAAAGAAGTATGAGAAACCTGATAATAATATGGTTCATAAAACTAGCAGAATGCTTTGGAAAACAACTTTCTCAAAGTTTGAAAAACCTTTATTAATTTTTTTTAAGGTAGAAAACAATTTTCACAAACTCATCTTTTTATTTAAAAGTACTTAAGATATTAGAGTTTAAAAGGTAATGTTCAAAAGATAAAGATAAAGAGAGCTTTACACATAGGATTTTTTACTAGTTCGGCTAAATCACTTGCCTACTTCTAGCCCCCATCACATAGCTTAGATTTTTATAAATTCGAGTAGTGTTTCATAAACTCTTGCCTTTTTCGAGCTAGATTACAAGTATTGTTTTCACACTTAAGCTCTTCAGGTTGACTTAGAAACCTCACATATCACTACCAGGTCAAGGTTACAAAATTGTAAGAGAAAGGTTTGTGTTTGATTCCTCACACACTCAAAGAGTGGATTTCAATACTCAGAATTTGAGCATTGAATTCTTCTTACAAGACAAGGAAAGAATGTACAAGTAGAGATGAAGTATTGCTATTAGAAAGCAATATAACAGTAACTGATATGATCAGAAATATTTTTACAGAGAGTTAGAACTTTGAGAGATTTGAAAGTATTTTAGCGAAATTGTGTTCTCTTCTTCTAATGAGCTTCAACAGTTTCAATTTATAGGCCTTGAAGAGATTATAGACGTTGGACTTCATTACATCCAATAATACAATGTCTTGAGACTTGTGGAAAAGATGTAGATGTTATTTTGTCTTTTTTGTGGCAGTTTTTGTAGCTTTCTCAGAGTTGATACAACAATTTTTGTACTTTCTTAGAAGAATGTCCATGTTAGTTGACTTTATGAAAGATATTCCTTAGAGACTTTGATCTTCCAAGTTGAAGTCCCACAAACATAGATTTTTTATGGAGAGCTTTTTGAGCAAATTGATTTATGATGGAGAGCTTTCGTAACAAATAGCTTTTTAAAGGTTAACTTTCTGAGCATTAGCTTTCTGGGCATTGTAAGTGCTTTGAGTTTGATTGAAGTCATGTGTTATTTTCATGATAAAACTTTTAAGACCTTAACACACTTGAACAAACTATTAGAACAACTCACACGATTCAAAATTATTAAAGCTCAAATTAAAAAGATAGAATCCATTAAGAGTGTAGAGCAAATAGTATAGGAGCTTCCTGATGTAAACATTTAGAACACTTAGAAAATAACGGTTTGTTATCATCAAAACCTTATAAAACTCAAAAGATTAAGAACAAAGGCAGAGGCCTTAAGACTTTAGAGATTATAATCTCTCTCTTTTTTATGATGACAAACCACTAGATTCTTAAGCTTTCTTAAGTTTTTTGATATAATAGATTTCTGATCTACCTTGCAAACTTAGATTGCTCCCCCTTAACTTAACTATCCTTAAAAGTTAATCATTTTGAATTCAAGTTATAAGAGGATCAAAACATATGATATAGAAGCAAGATAACATAATAAAATTGTGCACAATATGATAAAAAATGCACTATATTAATTAGATTTTCATTCTTGAGCCATGACAATTCATCAGAAAACCAGAAAACTATAATAACAAGTTGCATCAAAACATAAGACTTAGGGGTTTAGGAAGAATAACAACTATTCTTTTCCTTACTCCCCCTTTGTTATCACAAAAAGATAATAAAGTGCAACTTTTCACATCATTGACATAAAATTCCTAAGCATCATCAGACTCAGAATCAGAATTAGAAGGAATATTATAGGAGCAAGAAGATTTAGGCGACGAGTTTGGAAGGGTTTAGGCTAGTAAGATCGAGTGGTTCCAGGTTTGAGTTATATTTCATACTTTAAAACCAACTAAGCTTCAAACTGGTGAAATATTCCCTTGAACTATTCAATGGAAGACAACACCTCATAGAATCCTTGATTCATTTCATTTCTTAATTCTCTTTGTTCAGCCTTCAGCTTTCTCAAGCTGGTGTTCATCCTACCAAGTTGTTCTTCAATAAACCATGCAGAATTAGTCTTCTGATGATTAAAAGGATACCATGGAACTATGGCTAGGTTACGATCAGATTTAGGTTCTCTTGGTTCTTCTTTTTCTAGCTTTAGTGGTCAAGACATCAACCACTTTTCTTTTCTTTCAGACTTTGGAGCAATTTTTTTTCTCTACTTTTCTTTTTTTTCTCAGACTTTGGGGCTTCATTATCATCTTTCTTCTATTTCTTCTTCTTGTCAGACTTTTCCTTCTTCTTTTCTTTTTCTACTTCTTCACTTTCTTTCTCCTTCTTTTTCTATTTTATCTTCCTTTCTTTCACTTCTTCTTCTTCTTCTTCTTCTTCTCGTGGCATGATGAAGTGAAGTAATAGGGTGTGAAGGAAACATGCTTTATTCTTCAGTTTCCTAGCAGTCAGAGAGTTTACGGATGATACTTCAGAAATCTCACGAACCTGCTTTATTCTTCAGTTTCCTAGCAGTCAGAGAGTTTACGGATGATACTTCAGAAATCTCACGAACCACTTCTTCTTCAGTGATATTTTCTGCAGAGATCTAACCAAGGTCATCATAGGCTTCAACTTCGCGACTTTTGACGCTGGTATCTTTTTCTAGAATCTCCAAAGTGATGATGACATCCTCACTAAACAAATTACTTGTTATTCTTGCGAGGTTGTCAAAGACATATGCAACAATGTAGAAGGCTCTAACAATATGAGGACATATATTCTCACTAATGTTGAAAAACTTTTCCCATTTTTGGAATTGGATGAGGTCTCGAACATCTATTCCACATAGAGCCATCTCATCTAACGAGATTCTTCTTCCAGCAACAAAAGACTTGTTCATGTATTTTGAAAGATACTTTTCCTTTTCTTCCTTGTTTTCGAACATAGGTCCCTCTTCCCAATCAAAACTGAGAGAAATAGTTTTTTTCTTTTTTTGAGGGCTTTGACTTGGCTGCTAAAGCTTTTGTTTCTTTTCTCTTCTTGACTGGAGTCATTTCTTTCTTATTTTTGCTTTCAAGGGAAGCTTGCCTTGAAGAATTTTGGGTAGGCTTAGAGATTTTGTTGGAGGATTTAGTTTTGGCCATGGTAACAATTTGGTTTTCGGGTGATGGTTATGAAGAGGCAGAGAGGGAGTTAAGGGAGGTTGAGAGCATTTTCAGAATGAAGAAAGAATGAGAGAAAAAGTTGAGAAGCAGTTAAGAAGGGAGTGACTGCCCATTTATAGAGAAGAGAGAGGGGGACAAAAATGAGAACTATCCATTAGGCAAGAAAGAGAAAAGTAACCGTTGGAGGGAATTTAATTTCCAAACGATAACTTTCTGGAAATAACAGAGAGAAATAAAAACAAATAAAAGCAAATTATATTTTATAAGATAAATGAGTTTTCTAAAAGAAAGGGATGAAGATTTTTTATATTCTAGAGCATGGGTTTTTGATGACTGATGAAGAGCTTTTTGACGCTTATAATATGTCTCAGAAACCATAAATAAGCACAAACCATTCAGAATTCAATTTCAAAGCCTTGATTTAGACACATTTATGTTGTCTTTAATAAAATAGAAATGATCTTCATGAAGATGCATTGTTAGAATATCAGCCCACTGATGATTAGTGTCACCAGATTTTAACTCGAAAACACCTTTCAGAATATAATTTTTTATAAAATGGTGTTTGATCTCAATGTGCTTTACTCTTGAATGTTGAGTAGGGTTCTTAGCTAAGTCATTTGCACTTTACCACATAAAATAGGTATAAAATTGTACCTTATAGAGTAGTTTTCTAATTCATACTTAACCAATAGAAGTTGAGAGAAGCAAATTGATGCAGAAATGCATTCAATTTTTACTATTGAGAGAGCTATTGAATTTTGCTTTTTGATTGACTAAGAGACAACTGATTTGCCAATGAAGTGGCATCCTTCACTAGTGCTTTTGCTTTCAACTCAGTCTTTAGCATAGTCAACATCATAGAAACCTACTAGCTCAAAGTTTGAAGTTTTCTTATACCACAAACCATAGTGTAGTTCAAATTAAATATTTAAAATTCCTATTAACAACTTTAAGATATGATTCTTTTGGATTAGCTTGATATCTAGCACCTAAACACACACTAAACATGATATTAGGCCTACAAGCAATCAGATATAAAAGAGAGCCAATCATACCTCCATAAGATTTCTGATCTACAGGCTTACCATTCTCATGTTTGTTTAGAACAACAGATGGATGCATTGGTGTGGTTATGTGCTTGGAACCTTCCATCTTAAACTTTCTGAGCAAGTCCTTGGTGAATTTTTGTTGATGGATAAGAATTCCTTTTTTTCTTTCTTTACTTGTAGTCCCTGTAAAAGTTTGAGTTCTCTTATCATGCTCATTTCGGATTCACCTTACATTAACTTAGAAAATTCCTTGCAAAGATTTTCATTAGTAGATTAAAAAATGATATCATCAATATAAATTTGGACTACGAGAAAGTCTTTTTCAGAATTCTTGGTGAAGAGAGTTGTGTAAACTTTGCCTCTTAATAATCCATTTTCAATTAGAAAAGAATTTAGTCTCTTATACTAAGCTATTGAAGCTTGTTTCAAACCATATAAATCTTTTTTGTGAGCTTTTAAAACATGATTTGGATGTTTATCATCTTCAAAACTAGGAGGCTATTTGACATAAACTTCTTCATCAATGAATCTATTTGAAAGCACTTTTCACATCCATTTGAAAAAGCTTAAAACCTTTATGAGCAACATATGCAAGCAAAATTCTAATTGCTTCAAGTCTAGCTATAGGAGCAAAGGCTTCATCTTAGTCAATACCTTCTTGTTGATTGTGGCCTTAAGCACCTAACCTTGCTTTGTTTTTTTTTTTACCACATGTCCACTTTCATCAAATTTGTTTATGAAAACCCATCTTGTTCCAATAACAGTGTGATCTTCAGGTCCTGGTACAAGGGTCCAAACTTGATCTCTTGTGAGCTAATTTAGCTCTTCTTTCATTGCTATGATCCAAGCTTCATCTTTAAATGCTTCTTCAATGCTTTTGGGTTCAATCTTAGAAATTAGAGCCACGTTGTTGAGTTTTCTGAAAAATGATATTGTTCTCACTCCTTGTGATCGTTCACCAATGATAAGATCATTTGGATGATAAGTGGTATGTCTCCATTCCTTAGGAAATTATGGAGTCTTTGATACATCATCAGGTTTCTCATCCTTATCAGGAGCATTTTGATGGTCATCAAATTTACTTTCTAATGAGTTTTCTGATGCTTTCTTGTTTGCAATCTCATTTAGATTTTGTCTTTCAATATCTTCTTCAAGTTCTATAATCTTTTTTTAGCTCAATGCTAGGATTAGTTTCATTGAAAGTCATATGCATTAATTCTTCAACAACAAGAGTTCTAGTTGTAACACCCTAATTCTAGACACTGCAGCATACCCTAGTTTGCTAAGTGATTAGAATTAAGTATGCCACTTCTAAACGTAAAACATAAAACATAAAACTTAAAGTATAATCATAACTTGTATAACAAATATAAACATATAGATATATATAAAGCCTTTAATAAGATAAGGGAGCAAGGTATTTTACGCTTCTGGCAACTTACTCTTTACCTTTCAACTATCTAATATGTCTAAGATTACAAATTATACAAAACTAATTGAATAAACTTAATTACAGGACCATTAATATAATTACAAAATTAAATATTTACATGAGAATCTTAACTAAGTCTTCGTCTTCCTGTCCCGTGCTTGCTTGAGTACTCCTCTGGATTTATCATGGCAAACATAAAAAGAATTGGGGTGAGAATATGAAATTCTCAGTAGTAAATTTGAAACTATGACATCATGGTAAATCTAGTTGCTTCGGGGAAAAACCAGTTTTAACATAATATGCTGAAAGGTGGCAAAAGCCAAAACTTAATCCTTACCCTTCCCTAGGCTGACAGTTCATTTAATTATAAAAATTGTTTAATTATTACATTATAAATTAACGTGAACAATCTTAGTCATTCACCATAAAATATGGTAACATACTAGCATATATAATAGCATCACTTTCCAGACCAGGAATAATAACAACTCTCTTTGTGAACTATTCTTAATCAACCTTCATTCTTGAGCATTAAAGAAAACAAGATAATTGCTCATACAATTATCATTTTATGTAATGCACGATAATGTATGAATATGCCTAAGAATGCCCAAGTGTATGCTGATGAGGTGTTAATAAAATCATTTTAATTTTAGAAAAACTCATGATATTGCATATCTCACTGTATTCCCTCTGGCTAAAATGAGGTACTAAGGCCTCCCTCAATAACATGACCCGTTACGGGTAAAATGAGATCATCAACCTCCCTCAATAACATGACCATTGAGTTTCCTCCAGGTAAAACGAGGTAGTAGGATCTCCCTTAATAACATGACCCTGGCAGAGCTCAAGCTGAATACGTGGAATAACAAATATCAAGTTTAAAAATAAAAACATTCATATTATTTTTTTTATAAAAAAAAATAACTTTATTCATCTGTCTCATAACTTGACTTTTTCTTACATAGCAAGGAAGGATAACCTTAACCACTAAACTTTTCATTCATTTCATATGTTGTAGAGAGAGAGTAGCTTACTCAACCTCAATCTACCCTCATCATTCATCATTATGCTTCCCAATGATTTATTTATCAATTTCATTCCATCAAAGTACTTATAATAATTCACATCATCAGTACCCTAATTCATTAGGTTCATACATTACATATTATGCATTACTTTGATTTTCAAGTGAGTAAATCTCTTGATTATACTTTTAGATATTTTCCCCTTAAAGGAACTTCTCATCTTTAAGAACAATCAAATCATGCTAATAATAGTTAAAACAATATAATTTACTTACTCTAATTCTTTACCAAACATAAAACCTTATGCAACTTCAAGTTGCTCATACATCAAATACTAAACATTCACTTCATTATTATTCCCTTTAAATTCTTAATCACAACTTTGGATCTTTAATTGTAAACTCATATATCAAATATTATGCATTCATCTTATTTTCAACATTCATCATCACAATTCTTAATCGCAATTTTTAATCTTTATATATACAAACTTAAATATAATTTAATACTCTCCATGAAATTTTTCATAGTTATAGTCATTTGTATGGTGTAAAATAACAATACTTTACATTAATTTTCATATTTTCTTCCCAATTCTTTATTGGAACAGCATCCAAACAAGATGAACAAAGAGTACGTTGTTACTGTTCATCATCGCTAGCTTGGACATGTTGTCTGTCAAGAAGCGAGCAAAGAAGACTTTCTTCATTGCTCATGGTTCATCTCCAACCATTTGACATCTTTTTCTTTCATAATCTAAGTAGTTTACACATATAATAATGCATTTTGATCATAGAACAACACTCTTGAACATTTAAACATTCAAATCTCGGATTAAAACTCAAACCCCTTCACCCATGAAAACTAACTTTAAATTCATCAAAAATCATAAGGAAGCAAGACAAAACCATGTTCTTCAATTCATCCTCAACACAAGCAACAAAAACTCAAGCAATTTTTCATTATTAACATCAAGAATTAGTCATGAACTATATGTAACAACTTTGCTTTCAAGCCACAAACGTGAATAATAAGAGAAAGAAACAAAGATGAAAGTGTAGGAAAGGAATCCCCCTACCTCAATCTTGGATTTCCTTGAATTTTTTCAATTGATCTCTTCTCTTTTCCTCCATTTTGCTTTTGCTCCTCTCTGCTCATTTCTCCCTCTCCCTGTTTTAGCTACCAAACGCAAGAAAAGGGAAGAGGAAAGTGAGAAATTCTCACTTTAAAACAATATGCATTAAGGGCATTTTAGTCCTTTCACTAAAACTTCCTATCTCTTCGAAATACTTTGATCTTACTAAATCAATCTTCCTAATCCCCAAAAGTATTAAAATAAATCCTAAGATTCACCTTAATTTTTATTTAACCATTTCCTTAATTTTCTATATCTGCTACACCTTAATCCGGTATTAAAATACTCCTATAGCATCCTTAAAAATACCGACTTGACTTCGTTTATCTTTAAAATTTAACCACATCCTCTTTCATACATTTGTGACTTAGAAATAAATTTTTTATATTTATTTCTCTTAACTAGCATTTTATGTTTTTTTCTTGAGTTAAATTAGTCATTTTGCACATTCTGTGTTGCGACAAAGTGCCTAAACTAACTCAGTTTGTCATGAAACTTCACAGACATGTCAGACAAGTATTTGGCTATCTCTGGAACCCTTTACAAGCCTAACATGTTCTAAAAAATGTTACATTCCTCCCCTCCTTTTAAAAAAAATTGTCCTCAAAATTTGGTTTTCCTACTATAAGTAGTCCCAACCAAATCTTAGAGACACAAAATTTCACACTTACCTTTTCTTGAACTTGAAGATTGTTCTACGAGGCATGGTCTGTGACGAGCGCCGAACTCAGTCAAAATTATAACCGAAGTTATTACCTAAGCTTGTAGCACAGTGACAACACCGGATCGTCTCCTCAAGGATCGTAAATGCAATTTGATCAAATCAAGTGAAAGTTAGCAAAAAGGGGGGTTTGACAGTTTAAGATCGCACTTAACAAAATTAAAGGAAGAAATAACAATTAAAGAGCAGTCAATTTAGAAACCTATCCAAGATTGGGTGGATTCAATCATAGACCCTTCATAGAACACTTGAAGCGCAATTGAATTGTTAATTTGGATCTAACCGAGATCTCTGCATCAAATCTAGAATTCATACTAGACGATCGTCTAGAATTCAATTAACAAGTGATAAACACAAATCCGCAATCGCATCATTCATGAAAATCTATGTTAATTTCAAGTACCGAATTCAATTAACTTAGGCACAAATCAGTAACCTAACCTCTTCAATTCTGTGATTAATTTAGATCAATCAGTTCTAAGTTTCATCACAAATCTCAATCTTCATTTATATGATTAGTTTAGATCAATCAGTTCTAAGTTTCATCACAAATCTCAATCTTAAACCAAGATCAATCAGATCAACATAAATAGAATCACCATTCATGCATTCAAGATCAAGAAAAAGAAAAAGAAGAAGAAAGGAGGAATTCAATTACAAATCAAATACAATACATAACCAAGGTCTCAAGAATCCAAACCACAATCTCTTCAAGAGTTCTAAATTGACCCAAAGTAGCTTAGCCCTCCATTACCATGAAGGGAGCATCAAAATATACAAAACTATGAGAAACTATGAAGAAGCAAGAAGAAACTTAGAGAGAAATGAAGGAGAATTTACATCTTGTTCATGATAAATGGTGCCTTTTATAGAAGTCTAAGGTAACAAAATGACAAAGGGAAGTGGGTGGATGAGTGGGTGAGTGAGTGGAGTGTTTTAGTGGATGGATTAGTGGGTTGGTTTAGTGGATGAGTGAGTGGAATGGTTGAGTGGTTGAATTAGTGAAAAATGCCAAAGGACTTTTGGTGAGTGGGAAATTATGGACATGAATGGGTGAGTGGATGGATTAGTGGATGGATTAGTGGATGAGTGGGTGGAGTGGTTAAGTGGTTGGATTAGTGTATGAGTGGATGAATGGGTGAGTTAGTGGATGAGTGGATGAGTGGATTAGTGGATGGATGAGTGGGTGGTTGACGACGAAAATTTCGTGTCTGACGTGGAAGCCAAAAACGACCCACTATACTTCAGAACCACGAAAAGTGTTCTTATGAAAGTTGTAGATCCTTGTCTTGGCTATAAAATGGATAGCTGGTTCGTCCAATTTGGCTTTCTTAAGCCCAAGATATGTCCCAAATACCGTAGGTTGCTCAAACCCAACTTCAGCACCTCTGTTCCGACTTGCAAGCTCAAAATGACCTACTAGACTTCTTTTTCTCAAAATGTGTTCTTCATGAAAGTTGTTTATTTGGATCTTGACTATCCAATGTCCAAATTTCAGCCCATCTCCATTATTACATCTTGAGATATGATTTTTTTGAGTGCACACTGTTCGGATTCTACTAACAGAACCCTTATTCTGACTTCCATGTCAACTTAGGTCCCTTAGACATCTGAATCAGACTTCGAGCTCTTCATCAAAGTTGTAGAGCTTCCTCTTAGCTTTCCTACAAGGTAAAATTCATGTTCATCAGATATTAGGAACTCAAGTTATGGCCAAAATACAGAAACAGTGTCAAATCTCAATAATGCTGAAAATATTCAATTAGGACCAATTTGAGCTCAAACTCACAAAATCATACCAAACTCAATCAATTAAGAATATGGAGAGTGTAAATGACTAAACATAAGGGTTTCTTAATGAATAAAATATGTGATTATCAAATTCCCCCACACTTAGCTTTTTGCACTCCTGGGCAAGACTCAAGACCAAAACAAGGACATAAGAGATTAACAAAAATTTAAATTCCAACGACATTCAAGAACCCAAAATTTTACAATCAAGAAGAACAACCAAATGTTCAAGGGATCAAAACATTCATGAGTTAACAATTCTCCACATCTCAAACCAACAAGCAAGGTATCTTCAACATGAATCGAGAATGATAGATCTTCACAAGATTCCCTCTCAATCTCTCAAGTGTTTAAAAGGTAGGTATTTCACTCAATTCAACCCATGAAAATTGCACTACCATAAGCTTGCTTATCTTCTACTTCTCCACTACTCAAAACACATGTACACACAAATCATGAGGACTTTATTCAAGGTTGTAGTGAGGTCAAGGTAACAGGAGAGGATAAAATAGATAGAAGATAAATACCAAAGAGAATAAAAGTAAATGAGAGCTGAGTTCAAATAACAAGCATAAAGGTTCATCCCAACTCTAGTGTATATCCCTTTACATATTCATTTCCCAATCCTTTTCTTTTTTTTAAACACTTGTTTTTTTTTTTTTTTTTTTTTTCTTTTTTTTTTTTTTTTATATATATGAACATAACTATATACATATTAGGAACTCATCTTTTTGGGCACTCTTTTTTTTTTCAACAACCATTTTGTACACACACCCCCACACTTGTTCAAAAACTCATCCATTAACTAAGCTAATGTTCTTTTATTCCCTAAGGTAAAGTAAGAACACGATTTCTCATTTAAGGCACGTAATGAGCTATAAACAAGGAATGGTCAAATAAGCTCAAAGGGGTTAAGCAAAGGAAAATATACAAGGTTGGCATGAATCAGAGAATTTTCAAGAAGTCAAAAGAGTGCTTGATATCATATTGAAAACAAGGTTGGCTATTTGGTTAAACTAGCTAATTAAGAAAGAGGGCCTCAATCATGTTCATGCATGCAAGTGAAATGTAGCCTCAAAAAGAATCAAAGCAAGTTCTAGAGTGGTCATTAACATGAGTGAAAATCACACAAGAAAGAAGAGAATGGCATAAATGTTAAATCCATCCATTAGGCTCAAAATCTCATAAGGTATGCATCCATCAAACTCAATTCATCAATTCAATCATCCATCTCCAAGCATATCAGTTCAAGAAGGGAGAAAAGTTATTCAATCATGCAATGAACCCTCTTTTTTTTTTTTACAAAAAAGAACATGCTGAAATCTCTCCCCCACACTTAATATAGACATTGTCCTCAATGTGAAAGTGATAAATAAAATGGAAAGAAAAGAGCAACACAACCTGATGAGGGGTGAGATAATGGCAAACAGAAAAGATGTGTAAGAATCAAAGCTGCAACAGAACCTGAAAACTCACAGAACAAATGAGTAAAATGTAAAACCAAAATAACATGACTGGAATAATATAAAATTAAAGAGGAAATGTGGGTCTTTTAGAGTTAGATTCCCAAGACTGTAACACTTCTGTTCATCTCTGAAGAGATTCCACAATTAAGAAGTTCATGATGTACCAGGCCACAAGAATGCGTCTCAAGAGCCAAAAAGGTATAACTTACTAACTCCTTACTCGCCATTCAAAGTGAAGTATGTTTTTATCTTCTCAGATTGCGAAAACCATCCCCAAAGATCTTGAAAACAAATCTAGTTGGGTTGCCTCCCAATAAGCGCTTGTTTAACGTCATTAGCTCGACGTTGGGACACTTCTTAGTGATCTTTATAATGTGGATGGTAAAAGCCCATCACTTTCACTTCCACATTTTTCGGCTTGAGATAGTGTCCATTGGTCTTATTAAGTGAGGTTGGTGAAAAGACTCCACCAGGATCCCATTGGTTGAAACGTGATGACCAAGTTATGGTTGACACAACATGATAGCTTTCACTAGGGTCCCATTGGTTGAAGTGTAATGACCAAGTTAAACTTGAAGCATGAGGGCTCCCATTGGGTTCCCATTGGTCTTTCTTAATTTCCTTGACTTCACCAATGGCATGCAACACGTGTAATTTGGCAATTCTGCTTTCATTGATTATATTGGACCATGACCCAAAAACAAAATCCACTTCAGTAGTTACTGTCATATGCTGCTTTTCCTCCTTCTTTGAAAATTCCTCAATGGCCTTCAACTCCACCTCCCTATGTGTTGTAGACTCTGCAACTGCATTGCTGATAGACCCTTCAATATCATTAGATGCTGCGTAAACAGAATCATCAGCTTTCAAATATGCAGAAATCTCAGCACACATAACACATTTTATATCACCGTCACAATCAGTACATGAGTTGCAATTGATAGAATCATCAAAACCAATTAAATCAGGAAATTCAGCACACAACTCATCATGAGTTTCCTCAACTAAATCTACAGGTAAATCAATATGACAATTAGAATGCAATGAGTTGGGAATTGTTTGGGAAGAGAGTTAGTCTGACTCTTGACTTCTCAGTTCATTAATAGTGGTTGTCATCTGCTCAATTTGGGTTGTTAAATCCTGAATAGTGGCAGTGAAACTCTACTGGAACTCAATTTGAGTTTTCATCAAGTCTTCCCATGAAGGCTCAAGTTTTGTGGTTGATGGACTTGTTATTTGCTGGAATGGCTGCTCATATTGAAATGATTGTTACTGTAGTGATGCCGTATTGCCATATCCCAGATCCGGATAGTATTCCCAGCTAGGGTTGTATGTGTTGAAGAAGGGGTCATAACTCTGTTGCTGCTGCTGGAACTGTGGTTCATCAGGAAAATAACCAGCTGCTGCAACAAATTGATCTGGAAAAACAGAACTACCATATCTTGAAGTGTAGGGCATGCATATGTGGGGTGAGACGAACAAAAACAAATGTTACACACAAGTGTAGCTTCCTGCACAGGTGATTGTTGTCTCACTACTATATGTCTTACCAAAGAAGTCAACTTCTCAAGTTTTGACTCCATTATGCATGGTCCATTGTTAGAAAAGTTAATAAAAAGCAAAGGTTAGTAAAAACACTTAAAATGAAAAGATTACACTTACTAATCCCCGATCTACGGCGCCAAAATTTTGACGAGCGCCGAACTCATCAAAATTATAACCGAAGTTATTACCTAAGCTTGTAGCACGTGACAACACCGGATCGTCTCCTCAAGGATCGTAAATGCAATTTGATCAAATCAAGTGAAAGTTAGCAAAAAGGGGGGTTTGACAGTTTAAGATCGCACTTAACAAAATTAAAGGAAGAAATAACAATTAAAGAGCAGTCAATTTAGAAACCTATCCAAGATTGGGTGGATTCAATCATAGACCCTTCATAGAACACTTGAAGCGCAATTGAATTGTTAATTTGGATCTAACCGAGATCTCTGCATCAAATCCAGAATTCATACTAGACGATCGTCTAGAATTCAATTAACAAGTGATAAACACAAATCCACAATCGCATCTTTCATGAAAATCTATGTTAATTTCAAGTACCGAATTCAATTAACTTAAGCACAAATCAGTAACCTAACTTATTTTTTTATCTTTCCACTCATTGTTAACAATTTTAGATTTAAGCCGAGTATGATTTCTTTACTTCCTAATTTCCATGGTTTATAATCTGAAAGTCCATATTTACATCTAAAAGAATTTGAGGAAGTTTGTATTGCTTTCAATGATCAAAATTGCACTGAAGAGATTGTTAAGTTTAAATTGTTTCCTTTTTCTTTGAAAGATAAAATGAAAACTTGACTTAACGCTTTAAAACCAAGATCAATTGGCAGATGACAAGAAATGCAAGGTAAGTTTTTAAAGAAAATTTTTCCAACACAGAAAACCAATGTTTTGAAAAGATAAATCCAATTTTTTTTCCAAAATTTAAATAAAGCATATGTTCAATGTTGGGAATGTTTTAAAGATTTCTTAAATTCTTGTCCACATCATGGTTTTGAAAAATGGTGCACTATAAGCTTCTTTTATGAAGGTTTAACACCTAAAACTAAACAATTTGTGGAAATAATATGCAATGGCGAGTTTCTTGATAAAGAACCTAAAGAAGCTTTAGATTATTTAAACCATTTGCCTGAAAATTCTCAATCTTAGCATGGTACTAATCCTTTTAAAAATTCAATTAGATATAACCTTGCAAATGCTAGTAAAGGAAAATATTATCTTAGTTAAGAAGAATATCTAAATGCTAGGTATGCCAGTTTGGCTAGAAAGGTTGAATCCATGAAATTAGGAAAAGTGAAAGAAGTCAAATATGTGCAAAATGAAGAAATTTGTAGCATTTGTGACGACTTAGGACATTCGACAAATGAATGTCCAAAGATACCTGTTTTTAAAGAAGTTGTGCATGAGCAAGTAAATGCAATGAACAATTTTAAAAAGTCATTTACTTCTTCTTTTTCAGATTCATACAATCTAGAATGGAGAAATCACCCGAACTTCAGTTGGAGGAATAATAATAAAGTACAATTTATGCAACCACTGCCTCCTCAGGAACAATAAGACTCTCAAAATTCTTAAGAATATGCACCTTATGTCCCACCATATAGGAAAAACCTTAATGGAACACTTCATGTATTTATAGAAAAGTAAGAGGCCATTAATAAACAAAAGACTCAAAGCATGATTTATTTAAAAGAAACTCTTTCTAAATTTGCTTTTGCACTCACCATTCACGAGAAAGAAAAATTTCCTTCTCAACCTTAACCGAATCCCAAGGGTCAGTAGAGTCTAAATGAGGGTAGTTCATAAAACTAACAGATAGATTAAGTCAAGTCAGTGATAACTCTTAGGAGTGAAAAAGTTATTGAAAAACAAATTCCTGAACCTTGTGAGAGAAATGATGAATCAATCCCCCAAGAAAAGGAAAAGGTTGATAAGCCATCAGGCCAGAATGAGACCAAAATTTCATCTCATCCACCCCTATTTCCTCAAGCATTAAACAATTCAAGGAAATTGAACTACAACATTGAAATTTTTGAAATTTTAAACAAGTGAAAGTCAATATTCCTCTATTAGACGATATTAAACAAGTTCCCTCTTATGCCAAATTTTTGAAGGACTAATACACTGTTAAAAGGAAACCTAATGTGAAAAAGAAAGCCATTTTGGATGAACAGGTAAGCTCCATTCTTTAGAACAATAATGTCTTGAAATATAAAGGCCATGGTTGTCCTATTGTTTCATACATCATTGGAGAACATAAAATTGAACAAGTTTTACTTGATCTTAGTGCTAGTGTTAATTTGCTTCCATATTCAGTTTATCAGCAACTCAACCTGGGTGAGTTAAAACCAACTTCTGTAACTCCTCTACTTACCGATAAATCAATTAAAATTCTAAAAGAAATAGTAAAAGATGTGTTAGTACAAGTTGATAAATTCATATATCCTGTGAATTTTATTGTCTTAGAAACTGAACTTATGGTCAATAGTTGCAAGTCAATTCCTGTTATTTTAGGTCGCTCATTTTTAGCAACATCTAATACTTTGATAAATTGTAAAAATAGAGCGATGAAGCTAACATTTGGAAACATGACACCGGAGCTTAATGTTTTCAACATATACAAGCAACCACATGAAGTTCATGATGAAAATGAGGAAGCTGATGTGATTGATGCCATTGTAGATAATCATATTCTAAAAGGGAGTTCTTCTAACCCATTAGAAGTTTGTTTAATTAATTCATTTTATTCAACTATACAAGTAGATGACGATATTTTTGAAATATGCTTTTTGCTTGATTGTACATAGATAATGGAATACAAGGGATGGAAGCCGAGATTCGAAGAGCTAAAACCTATGAATGATAATGCCCATGAAGAATTACCCACACTAGAACTAAAGCCATTACCTGCTAGGTTGAAGTATACATTTTTTGGGGAAGAACAAAGCTTTCTAGTGGTAATTTCCTCGACCCTTACTGGAGAACAAGAAGGTGTGTTGATAGAAGTACTTAAAAGGCGTAAAAGTGCAATTGGATGGACATTAAAGGACATAAAAGATATTAATCCATTAATTTGTACACATGGAGTACATTTAGAGGATAATGCTAAAACATCACAACAACCTCAAAGAAGATTAAATCTACATACAAAAGAGGTAGTTAGAGTTGAAGTTCTTAAATTACTTGATATTGAAGTTATATACCCTATCTTTGATAGTCAATGGGTAAGTCCTACACAAGTTGTGCATAATAAATCTGGAATAACAGTGGTTGAAAATAAAAAAAGTGAATTAATACCTACGCGAGTCTCATCTAGTTGGCGTATATGTATTGATTTTAGAAAATTAAATGCAGCCGCTAGGAAAGATCATTTCCCCTTGTCATTCCTTGATCAAATTCTGGAAAGCGTAGTAGGACATCCCTACTATTGTTTTCTTAATTGTTGTTTAGGGTATAATCAAATACTAATTGCATTAGAGGATCAAGAAAAGACAATTTTTATGTGCCCCTTTGACACTTTTGCATATAGAAGAATGTCTTTTGCCCTTTGTAATGCTTCGACAACTTTTCAACGATGCATGCTAAATATTTTTGTGACATGATTGAGCATTATTAAGAGGTTTTCATGGATGACTTGACATTTTTTAGAAATTATTTTGAAAATTGTCTTAATAATTTGGATAAAGTTCTTAAAAGATGCGAAGAAAAATGATTTGTTTTAAACTGGAAAAAATGTCATTACATGATTACCACAGGAATTGTGTTAGGTCATGTGATATCTTCTAAAAGAATTGAAGTTGATAAGGTTAAAGTTGAATTAATTGCTCATTTACCTTCCCAAAAATAGTCAGAGAAATTCTTTCCTTTTTAGGACATATAGGATTCTATCGAAGATTCATTAAGGACTTTAGTGTTATATCTAGACCATTATGAAATCTTCTGATAAAAGATGCACTGTTTGATTGGACTCAAGGATGTCAAAAAAATTTTGAAAAATTAATCGGTCTTTTAACATCTACTCTTTTCATGCAATCCCCTGACTAGTCTTCACCTTTTGAGTTGATGTGTGATGCTAGTGATTTTGCTGTTGGCGCTATTTTAGGCCAAAGAAAGGAAGGTAAGCCTCATGTAATTTGTTACGCAAGTAGAACTTTAAATAATGCACAAATGAATTATACCATTACTGAAAAAGAACTACTTGCTGTAATTTTTGCATTGGACAAATTTTGAGCTTATATAATTGGTTCTTTTACTGTTGTTTTCACTGATCATGTTGCTATTAGATATTTAATGTCTACGTAGGATGCCAAATCTAGATTGATACGGTGGATCTTGTTGCTTCAAGAATTCAACATCATAATAAAAGATAAGAAAAAAACCGAAAATGTTATTGCAGATCATTTGTCCAGACTTACAACAGGCTCACCTTTTGACAACACACCTATCAATGATTCTTTTCCTGATGACTTTCTTTTTTCTGTCAATTCCATACCTTGGTTTGCTAACATAGTCAATTTTCTTGTAACAGAAAAAATGCCGCCTTAGTGGACACAACAAGACAGAAATTTTTTTTTGACTGAGGTGAAATTTTTTTATTGGGATGACCCATATTTGTTCAAATATTGTCCTGATCAAATCTTTCGGAGATGTGTACCCGATAGTGAGGTTGACAGTGTCATTAAATTTTGTCACTCAGAAGCATGTGGAGGTCATTTTTCTTCAAAGAAAACAACTGTGAAAATCATGCAGTGTGGATTTTGTTGGCCCACTTTATTTAAGGACAGCTATACCTTTTGCAAAAGTTACGAAAATTGTCAGAAATTAGGTTCCATTTCTAAAAGAAATATGATGCCTCTGAATCCCATCCTTGTCATTGAATTTTTTGATTATTGGGGAATTGATTTCATGGGTCTATTTTCATCCTTATTTGGATTTGTGTATATTTTGGTTGTAGTTGATTATGTCTCAAAATGGATTGAGGCAACTTCATGTCGACACAATGATCATAAAACTGTTCTTAAATTTTTAAAAGAAAATGTCTTGAGTCGATTGGGAATCCCTCAAGTTATCATCAATGATGGGGGAACATATTTTTGCAATAAATCATTTGAATCTTTAATGAAGAAATATAGTATTACTCACAAAATTGCCACCCCTTACCACCCTCAGACAAGTGGACAAGTAGAATTAGCAAATGGGGAGATTAAACAAATTTTAGAAAAAATGGTTAACCCAAATCGTAAAGATTGGTCTTTAAGACTAAACGATGCACTTTGGGTTTACTGTACAACTTTCAAAACATCTTTAGGCATGTCACCATAACGGTTAGTCTATGGAAAACCTTGTCACTTGCCTGTAGAACTGAAACATAATGCATTTTGGGTCATTAAAGCTTTCAATTTAAATCTTGATGATGCTTGTAGGTTACGTAAATTTAATTGCAAACAAATTAACTTGAGGAATTGAGAAATGATGCAGATAAAAACTCAAAAATTTATAAAGATAAAACAAAAACTTTTCATGACAAATCAATTTTGAGAAAATCTTTTGAAATTGGTTAAAAAGTTATCCTTTATAATTATTGTCTTCACCTATTTCCTGGAAAATTGAGATCTAGGTGGACTGACCCTTTTATTGTCAAACATGTGTATTCTAATACCTTAAACACATGTTAGACAGGTAAATGGTTACCAAAGGTAGCATTTGACTTGTTTAGCATTCCAGTAAAGTTTTGTGATAATCTGAGTTCGTTTAGGCATTTAGTTGTAGCACAGAAGTTGAAAAGTAACATAAAATGACTCAGATAATAGCATAAGTTGCTAAGTTGATGGAAATAAACATAGAGAGTTTGTTTCTAGGTCACAAATAAGCCAAGTAAGATGTGGTAAAAGTTTCAAGAGAATCAGAGTCAGTTTGGTATTTTTAGGCATACTGTTATACGTTTTAATACCGAATGACTAGCAGCAGATATAGAAAATCATGGAAATAGTGAAATAATAATTTACATGAATCCTATGATTTATTCTAAAGTTGTTGGAAGTTGAAAAACTTGAATTAGTATAATTTGAGTGTTTTTAGCAGATAAGGATGTTTCAGTAAAATACCCTAAGGGACGTGATGGTCATTTTTTCATTTCCCTTTCTTTGTTAAAAATGCAGCTAAGCTGTAGAGAGAAGAAAAAGAAGAAAACGAAGGAGGAGAAGGGAGAAAGGGGAAGAAGGAGAAGGAGAAAAGCTAGGGAGGATTAAGATCGAAGCATAGAGCTTAAAGATCTTCATCTCATCCATCAAAAGGTAGGGGTTTAGAGCTTCTATTCACCTCTTTTTACTCATTTCTCCATTGATGCACTTTTGGTGCTTAAAAGGTCAAATTGAGTTTTAGAGGTGTTTGATGTGTTTGGCTTGCAAGAATAGATTTCTTTGGGTATTTATGACTTGTCCATGTGAGCCATGTTGTGCAATTTTATTGAGATTGAAGCACTTGATTTGAGGCCGATGATCTACAAACATGTCTCCTCGATTATTCTCTCTGACGTTGTATTTAGCTCCATGGAGTATGGTTTTAGTACTTTGTGCATGTACATGGTCAGTCATCATATTTACCTAGCTTACATTGATATGTTTATGAAACTATTTCTTTTCTAATACTATGTCTGCCTGGATTATTAAATTATTTATTATTTGATCTTGATGTTGTTTACTATTTTATTGCACTGTTTGGCGTTATGCGCCGTTTATGCTTCTTTATTGCCATAACTAGTAATGATGCTTGATATCTCACCTCTTTGTTTTGTTATTCTGGATATATCTGTGTTTCCATAAAGACTACGGCATGGACAAGCCTGAGTTTCCTAGATTCTGGTCTAATTAGTCTCTTGTTCTGCGATGGTATCCCTGCGAGGCTTTTTGGGGTATGCTAGATTGAGGTTACATAGAGGTGGTGATAGTTGGCACGTGGATTTCGATATCGAGCATTTTGTTTATGTTAGAGACGTGACTGTGTCTCTAGCATGGGGTCGTTATGATCTCCCTATTTTCTCTTTTGATTTTCATGTTTGGATGGAGTTCTACATACCTGTGCGAGATGAGTGAGGTGAGCGTGTGTATACCCTATGCGAGGATTCAGATTCATTTTTGTCCTCCGCACGAGTGCTGGCTCGTGGGCCAGCCGCTCCTATAAGGATTTCCTCTTCTGAGGAAGATCTTGAGGAGGACCCATCTGAGGCTCCTTCTTAGTTGTTGATGGAGGCATGACTCTTTTTGGTAGCCTTTTTGGGTGGCTGGTTGTATATCTCTTTGGGGGTCTGATGTTTTATCTTTTTGGTGGGCTATAATTTGTATAATCTTTTTGGGGCATGTAAAGCTTCTGTTTCCTTTGTTCAACTGTTGATGTATTTAAACACGTATGATATATATATATATATATATATATATATATATATATATATATATATATATATATATATATATATATATATATATATATATATATATATCGATGTATAAATGTATGGTTAGTCATCATGTTAATTTCTGCAGTAATTATGTTTTATTCACTTGCAAAAAAAAAAGAATTCGTCAAATTATTATACGCTTACAAATGAACAAGCTATTACCTACATGTAATGAACCTGGTCTTGGTTTCATATTTCGTTTTCTGTTCGTGGTTTGGTGTGACGATCCCTCTCCAAAGAGGGGGTGTCATACTTGACACTTGTAACTCCTCACACATATAGTAGGAAAAGAGTCCCTCAATGGTCTTTATATTTCTAGAGTTTTTTCTTTCTTTTATTTAGTTCTTTAGTTTGTTTTATCCTTTGTTATTTTGTTATTACTGTAATTGTTACAACTTTGTAAGTTGTACTCCTTACTTCAATTAAATTAAATTACTATTTCTTATGCATGTTAAAGGCATTTTGTATTTTGTCGAATCGACATTTGCATTCACAAATTTAGACACTGTGTGAAAATTGAGAGTCCATAAGATGAAGCAATTCATTTCCTCGAATTAAGATTCTAGAATCACACCGTCGATTAGATTGTGAAAATAGTCCCTCAAGGGCCTTTATATTTCTGGAGTTTTTTTTCTTTCTTTTGTTTAGTTCTTTAGTTCGCTTTATTCTTTGCTGTTTTGTTATTACTGTAACTGTTACAACTTTGTAAATTGTACTCCTTTCAATTAAATCAAATTACTATTTCTAATGCATGTTAATGGCATTTTGCATTTTGTCTAATCGACATTTGCATTCACAAATTTATACACTATGTGAAAATTGAGAGCCCATAAGATAAAGCGATTCATTTCCTCAAATTACAATTTTGGAATCACACCGCCGATTAGATTGTCCAAATTTGATGGAAACACTAGGGTAATCATTTTCTAAAAACTAAACATTGCAAGATTCTACCTTAGACAATTCTCTATCGAGGTGATCGTCATACATCACTATGAACACCCAATTTTGACTGGACTTAAAAAAAAAGAAACAAAAATGAAAATTAAAAAAGAGAAGAAAAAAGAAGAAAAATTTTAAAAATTTGTTGTCCATTTTTTTTTGGCCTTTTTCTTAGCCTAAATAGAATAAACCCACCTTTGCCTAAAAAAAAAAAAAGAAAACGAAAAAAAAAATAATAAAAGAAAAAAAGAAACAAAGGAAAAAACTGCTACTTGATTCATTTTGGGAAGAAAACAAGTTTTCTTTTTCTACTCTTTGGTTTTTTCCTATTTTGGGCCATGCACTGCAACACACACAGGGGGACAAGCTGCTTTGTCCCTCACTCACTTTTAACTCCCACACACTCCTTTCTCACGTTGCTGCACACACCAACTTTCACCACTCACGTTCCATCTGTTGCACACACATACAAAGTTTTTTTTCTTTTCTAGATTTCTCTAAAGGACTCACGTAGAGCACAGGGGGCAGAGGAGAGCAAGGGATTTTTTCTCTTCACTCACATTGGAGATCACCTCACTTTCACCACTCCACCGTCAAGGTGAACTTCATCTTCAACCTCATTCATCTTCAAGCACCCTTACCTTCAACCATCATCTTCACTCTCCACTCTCACCACCTCACTTTCACCACCATCACCAAGCCTCCACATCCCACAAGACCGTGCCCACCCTTCATTTTCATCAACCTTATAACACCACCCATAACCATCTTCAAACCATTTCTTTCCAACCTCCACAACCTCAACTTCATCCTCACCATCTTCTCGTTTCTTACCACCCCACCATCATACCATCCTCTAACCTTCAACCACCACAAACCACCATCATCTCCCATCCAAAATCACCATTAACAACCCTCCAACACCGCAACCTCACTCATCTTCACCATCAACCCAAACCACCACAACTACCATTTCTTACCACCACAACCGTCCATCACCACTTACCTTCAGCATCACAACACCATAACCACCAAGCCAGCTCCACCCCATACCTCCATAGCCAACCAAAAGGGCGAAACCAGCACCCGCGACCTGCTTGACCTGTGGAGCTCGATTCGTGTGACACGCCGCCGTGACCGGCTCCTCCACCAGTCACCATCGAACCGACCCAGATGCCGTCAGGATCTCCTCGCCGCACCATTCACGTCATACCGTGTGAGGCCACCTGCACCGCATCTTGCCACCCGCGTCCCGAACCGGCTAGATCTGGAAACCAGACCATCGCACCGTTGCTGAACTGGACTCGCCGTGATGCATCATATTTGTCCAACTGCCGTCGCACACAACCGCCTGCTCGCCGGCACCGCAAAGCCGCCCCCTACACACTCTCTTGCGTCATCTTTTGCGAGGATAGAGGTTCGAACCTCCTATTTCCAGCTTGTTATTCATTCTGTTCCTCAATATGTGATTTTTTTTGTCTCTGAATGCCTCAAGTTAAGTTTGTGTTTTATTTGAATTTGAATTATGACAAAGAATTGGGCTACTGGAACACTAGCCCACCTACGTGGGTTTGGTCTGATTTTTTTTTAAATTAAAAAAAACTAAGCAACAAATAAAAGAAAAAAAAGAAGCGGTAAAAAAAAGGTAAATAAAGTAAAAAATACAATAAAAGATGCAAAAAAAATGAAAAAAAAATGGAATAAAAAAAACAAAAAAATTTTTATATTAATGCAATGATCAATGATAGTGATTGAATAACGGATGTTATCTTCAATGTTGTTTGGATCATAAGGGTTTATTGAGTAGTCCTGTGCTAACTTGAACCCTGTGCAATGATGGGTTTATTTTCAAAAATAAAATCCCTTTTCCAAAAATCTTTTTTCTCAAAATAAAATCAATCAACTTATACTTATTTTCTAAAGATCTACGTGACTTTGAGTTTCTCATTACACCTGAGGGTATGTAGGAGCAAAATTTTCATTCTGTCAAGCCAAAAAATTAAATTTTCATAATTAGGTTTTCTTTTCATTCTTTTCCTAAAAAATAAAAATAAAAATAATTACAAAGTCTTTTTAAGAGTGGTAAAATAAATAAATTTGAGATTATCATGTTTTTGCACAACTAACTTAAGGTACCGTCTCAGGATAAGTGTGATAAGGGTGCTGTGGGATTAAGTTTCCACCCTTCCCTACACATAACCGACTTCCGAATCCGATCTGGTTTTCAAAGACTATTTATTTTATAAGAAAGGTTTTCCAATTTTTCCTAAATTCAAATAAAATTGGTGGAGACTCTATTTTATTTTTTTAAAATCTCGTGAGCTACTATTCTGCCACGATCCGATCGCGACAGATGGCGACTCTGCTGGGGACCACTTGGAGAGTCAGGTCTGTTGTTGTTAGTTGTGCAAATTATTAATAATCTCTATGTGTTTATTTTACCCATTTTGTCCTTGTTTTTGTTTTCTTATTTGTTTGTAAATAGATTTTATTTTATTTTATTTTATTATAAATATCGATATCATATTTCTGTGTATATTTTTGACTTGTATATATTTTTATACTTAATTGTTGAAACCCTAGGGTAGATGATTGTTAGCTGGCTGTTGTTTATATGCTTTTGCCGGTTAGGTGGTAGTTTTTATCTTTTTAAGTTTGTGGTATAGATTTGTATACTCCCTCACATACGTCACTGTCACTTACCTCACACACTTTTTGGGCTCTATATCCGAGTCTGTGCAAACTTAAGGAATAGGAGGGGTCTCAACTTTTGTTATTGAGGGGCTTCATGCTCGCTTGACATTGGTTGAGACACTACTCAGATTGTTACCAGTATCATGGACTAATCATATTGAGAGGGTTTATCCCTACTTATGATTAATTCATGAATTGGATCCTTATCTTTCGAGATAGGGGCAATCTGGGGACCATGACTTTTTTAGAAGTTTAGACCCATCCCAAAAATCTTGCACTAATAGATTGAACATAGTGGTTGCCCAAATTAGAGTCGTGACTTTAAGGAAATCCAACCTTTAAGTTTCACTTGATTAGGGCACAAAGGGAGCATACTTTCTTCTTGATCTATCTATTTCTCATGTCATTCATTCTTGCATTCCTTAAAAAAAATAAAAAAAATATACATTTTATTTTCATAGCATTCTTAGTATTCAAAAAAAAAATCATGCACTTTCATGTCATTCATAACTTTTTTTGAAAAAAAGAAAGAAAAAAAACAATTATATCATTCATAGCATTTTTTTTTAAAATAAAAAAATATTTTCAAAGTGCATTCATGTCACCTTATGCATCTCACACATCTCATTCATTTCATCCCAGTCTTTGTTTTAATAAATCAAACTGGTTCAGGAACCATTGCGCGACCTAGGAAAGAAGAGACTAATCAAACTCGAGTTCACAATACAAGATCTCGGACCAGAATGACTGCAAATAATCCTAAGACAGGGAGAAACTTGAGCAGAGAAATCGATGAAATGACAAGGAGGATGAATGAGATGTCTGAGAGCCAAGCAAGGATGGAAGCAATATTACAAGATGTGAGGGAGTCTCTCCGCTTAATCAGTGAAAATAGAGGTACCAATGGGGTTGAAGCATATGTAAATGTGCCATCGGTGACTGCTCCAATTTTCTCGACTGTAACCTCAAGCATCGCTATGGGGATCCGTGAGCAACCACCTCAAATGACATCAATGGTCATGGCTATTGGGGACGGGTATCACACCTTGGAAGGCACTCATGTTGAAATTCTTGATTATACTAGCACTGCTTGGGAACAACCTCATGTGTTTGTTCGGGGGCAGGTGACAATGCCTTGCTCTAGAAATGGCCATTTAATGACTGAGAAAGACAAGATGAAAGAAGAGGAAAAAATATGATTAAGAGTCGAATTGTGCTTATCATTGTGGGGGAATCGGACATGATATTGAGGATTGTTGGGACTTCAAGGTTTGAGTCCAAGGATTGTTCACTTTGGGAGTAATACATGCAAGACAAGGGTTAGCTTCCTCCGAAGAGGTCAATGTGGTCGAACGCTTTGTGCTTCAGGTGCCACCTCTCAACCAAGTCTCGACATAAGAGAAAGTAGTGGTAACATTCAAGAAGCCAGTGCCGTTTGTTAATAATGACACTCATTCAGTGCTATGGAATTATGAGACTAACGTAGAGACAAAAGGAGTCGGGGAAGAGACTTCGAGGGCCCGAATTGCTAAAGTACACAAGGATGAGGAGTTGGTGACTAACATAGTCAGGGTAGGAGGAATTACAAAGAGTGGGCGATGTTATGGCCCAGGAGAGTTAGAAAAGTGGAAAATGGTTAAAGAAGGGAGTAGGGAGGAAATGTCAAAAGAAGAGGAGAGAGAGAAGGAAGGTGAAGAGGGGTTCTTGAAGATAATGAAGCAAAGTGAATATGTGATTGAACAACTAAAAAAGACTCCAGCCAGAATATCTCTTCTGTTACTCATCTTGACATCTGAGATGCATTAAAAGGCGTTATTAAATATTCTGAATGAAGCCTATGTGAAACCCGATGTTACCCTCGAAAGTGTTGTTAACGTGGTGGACCCTATGAAACACGTTAACATGATCACATTTACTGATGAAGAGATCATTTCTCAATCTCAGAAGAATCCGCGGGCGTTGCACATAATCCTCAAATGCAAAGGGTACACAGTTGCAAAGGTTTTGATTGACGGGGGGTCTGCGTTGAATATCATTCCCAAGTCGACTCTAACCTCATTGTCAATAAGTGAGGATGAATTGTCACCTCAAGAAATGGTGATGCGAGCCTTTGATGGAAATAGGAGAGGCATTATGGGAGAGATGATGTTGCCGCTAGAGATTAGTCCAAGTAATTTTCAAGTGTTGTTCCAAGTCATGGATATTGAGCCTGGCTACACCATGCTACTGGGGAGACCATGGATCCATACCGCTGGTGTTGTTCCTTCCACCCTGCATCAAAGTGTTAAATATATTGAGAATGGGTCGGTCATCACCATACATGGAGAGGAAGAAATTATGCTGTCAAAACCAATTTCAGTGCCATATGTGGAGAGTGTAGAAAAAGAAGAGGAGAATTTGTGGCACAGTTTTGAAGTAGTTGAAACTGGACTTGGTAAAGATGAATCTCTTACACCAAGTGTAAATCAAGTGGTGGCCCAGATCATGGCTAGTAGTGGATACCAGGAAGGAAAGGGTTTGGGCTCAAAGCTGCAAGGTACTCGATTGCCAGTGTAATTCCCAGAAAAGTCAGACAAGTTTGGCATTGGGTACGAAGCATCTCTGGAGGAGCATATGAGGAGCATGGCTCTTGGAAGAAATGGTGACAAGGGCAAGATGAAGCATATTCCCCACCTGAGGGAAACATTCCCAGCACCAGCCGAGGTAATCATGCCTGACGAGGTCATTCGCCCCCGATATCGTCTCACTATCAATGCTTTGCACGAAGAGGACCCAGAAAAGCACAAAGCAATCCATCTTCTTGCGTATGAGGAGCTACTAAAGAACTGGCAATCTGAACCAATTATTGATGTGATTGTTTCAAAGTAATTGTCTAGTTATTTTGTGTTAAGCAGATGTTTAAGTTGTTTTGAGCTTATGGTTTATGTTATTTGAGACATTAATTAAATGAATTTGTATGAATATTCAACATTTCTCTCGTTGCACTTTCTGACTTATCCTTTTGCATTTATCAATTTTCTTTTTACATTTCTCTACCATATCTTGTTCTTCCTTTGTCGTTCCTACTCTATTTTGCTTTTCCAACTCTACACAAAATTACTTTCTAGGGATCTGAGTTTTGTAGAAAGTTTGCCTCATGAAAGGGACTTTGAAAACTCATCAATTGATTCCTCTACAATGTTTGATGAAAAAGACTTTGGATTTGGAGAAGAGGAAGATGTTGTTGAAAATTTTGCAAAATTACTGGAGTACTCGGAGAAGGGATTTAACTTTAATGGCGAGGAAGCAGAGGTGGTCAACATAGGAACAGAGGAAGAGAAAAAGGAATTGAAAGTAGTGGAAAACCTAGAGTTTGAATAGATGATCACGCTATTCAAAGAGTATATGAATGTTTTTGCTTGGTCTTATCGGGATATGCCTGGCTTAGACCCAGAGATAGCATCGCATAAAATTCCACTATACCTGAATATTGAGGCAAAGAAGCAGAAGTTAAGGAGGATACATCCTGATATATCCCTGAAGATCAAGGAAGAGATGACTAAGTAGTTGGAAGCAAGATTTGTGGAAGTGTCAAGGCACCCCAAGTGTGTAGCCAATATCATGCCAGTGCCTAAGAAGGATGGAAAAGTCAGAATATGTGTGGACTATAGAGATCTGAATAAGGCCAGCCTGAAGGATGATTTCCCACTCCCTCACATCGATGTTCTGGTTGATAACACTGCAAAGAATCACAGGTTCTCATTCATGGATGGATACGCAGGGTATAATCAAATTGCCATGGATGTCAATGACAAAGAAAAGACCACTTCCATTACTCCTTGGGGAACGTTTTGTTACACGGTGATGTCGTTTGGATTAAGGAATGCTGGGGCTACTTACCAACACGCTATGGTGGCACTGTTTCATGACATGATGCACAAGGAGATTGAAGTGTACGTGGATGATATAGTAGCCAAGTCTAAAGAAGGAGAAAGTCATGTGGCGGTTTTGCGTAAGCTGTTTGAAAGACTCAGAAAGTACAAGCTGATGTTGAATCTTGCTAAATGTGTTTTTGGAGCATCTACTGAGAAATTACTCAGATTCATTGTTAGCAGAGAAGGAATAAAGGTGGATCCAGATAAAGCGAAAGCAATACAAGAGATGTCTGCCCCTAAGACGGAGCGTGAGGTGCGAAGTTTTCTCGGGAGACTCAATTACATTGCTAGATTCATTACTAACTTAACCAGCACCTGTGAGCCTATATTCAAGTTGTTGAAGAAGCATTACCCAGGGAAATAGGATGAAGAATGTCAGGAAGCTTTTGACAAGATAAAGGCTTATTTAATGAATCCTTCTGTTTTGGTACCCCCTACGCTGGGTCGCCCTTTAATTTTGTACCTAACTGTATTGCTAACCTCGATGAGGGCAATGCTAGGACAATATGATGAATCGGGAAAGAAAAAGCAAATAATTTATTATTTGAGTAAGAAGTTTAATGACTGTGAAGCTCGTTACATGGTTATTGAGAAGACTTGTTGTGCACTGGTATGAACCTCAAAACGGCTACGACAATACATGCTTTATTACACCTCATGGTTGATCTCCCGAATAGACCCTCTAAAGTACATATTTGAAAGTCCTCATGTTTCATTAAGGGTTTCAAAATGGTAAGTGATGCTATCAGAATTCGATATTAAGTACATGACTCAGAAATCCATCAAAGGAAGTGCGATTGCTGATCATTTAGCTAAAAACCCTCTTGAGGGTGGACAACTAGTGACATCTGAGTTCCCTGATGGAGAAATATTGATGGCGGAGGAAGAAGAAGAAGAAGAAGAAGAAGAAGAAGAAGAAGAAGAAGAAGAAGAAGAAGAAGAAGAAGAAGAACCTGTTTGGAAGATGTATTTTGATGGAATGGTTAACATGCATGGTAGTGGCATAGGAGCCGTGGTTGTTTCACCAACTGGAAAATAATGCATAGTCGCTATCAAGCTAGATTTTGAGTGCACCAATAATGTTGCGGAGTATAAGGCCTGTGCTAATGATTTACAAGTTGCAATTGACTTGGGGATCTAGCAGTTAAAAGTATTTGGAGACTCAGCACTCATCATTTATCAGGTGAACGGTGAATGGCAAACTAAAGATCCGAAGTTGGTACTTTATCAAAAGTATTTGATCAGTTGGTTGAGAAGTTTGAGGAGGTGACATTCTCCCATTTGACTCGAGACAAGAATCAGTTTGCAAATGCCTTAGCTACTTTGGCTGTAATGATCAAGTTGGATATTCATAAGAATGTCCAACTCATCCAAGTGAAGATGCACAGTGAGCCTGCGTATTATGCTAATGTGGAAGGCGAGCCAGATGGTAAACCTTGGTATTATGATATCAAGCAGTATATTCAGCATATAGAATACCAAACGGGGGCAAGCAAGGTGAATAAGAAAACTATCCGTCGGTTGGCAATGACCTTTTTCCTGAACAGAGAGGTTCTGTACAAAAAGGGTCATGATGGCACTCTACTTAGATGTGTGGATGCTCATGAAGCTCGTATAATCATGACTAACATTCATGAAGGAATCTGTGGAACTCATGCCAATGGTCATATGATGGCTTGAAAAATTCTAAAGAGTGGTTATTATTGGTTCACTATGGAAACATACTGCATAGATTATGTACGAAAGTGCCAAAAATGCCAGATGTATGCAGATCGAGTCAATGCACCTCCTTTCCCTTTGCATAATTTGGTATCTCTATGGCCTTTCTCGATGTAGGGAATAGATGTCATCGAATCCATTAATCCCAAAGCTTCCAATGGTCATCGCTTCATCTTGGTGGCGATTGACTATTTCACTAAGTGGGTAAAAGCTTCCTCTTATGTCAGCATTACTTAAAAAGTATTTTTGAGATTCCTCAAAAGAGATATTGTCTGCAGATATAGAATTCCAGAAAGGATAATCACAATAATGGTACCAATCTTAATGGTGCTGAAATTTAAAAGTTTTGTGATAATTTCAAAATTAAGTATCATAATTTAGCTCCCTACAGGCCTCAGATGAACGGTAGTTGAGGCAGTAAATAAGAATGTCAAAAAAATTATTACTAAGATGGTAGTGAACTACAAAGACTGGCATGAAATATTACCCTATGCTCTGCATGCATATCATACCAACATACGATCAAGCACTAGGGCAACGCCTTTCTCTTTGGTGTATGTGATGGAGGCTGTCTCTCCAATAGAAATCAAGATCCCTTCTCTAAGGGTTTTGATGGAAGTAGAGTTAGAGGAATCTGAATGGATGAAGACTCGGTATGAGCAATTGAATATGATAGAAGAGGAGAGATTGACAGCTATTTGTCATGGGCAATTGTATCAAAGCAGAATGACCAGAGCTTTCAATAAAAAAGTTTGTCCCAGGGAATTCTATTCAGGGGATTTGGTTTTGAAAAAGATTATCCCTAACCAAGAGGATGCTGAGGGAAATGGGCTCTGAATTATGAAGGCCCATACATAGTCAAGCAGGCATTCTCATGAGGAGCTTGAATTTTGCAGAATATAGATGAAGAAGAATTGCCAAAGGCCGTGAATATTGATATTGTCAAGAGATTCTATGCTCAAAATAAATAATAAAAAAAATAAAAAAGCTTGTTAGGTTGAAACCTGAAAGGGGGGCCTAAGGAAAAGTTAGATCGATTGAAAAACGAAAAAGAAAAGTCAGTTAGGCTGAAACCTTGAAAAGGCGGTCGAAGCAAAAGTTAGGGCAAATGAATAGGCAAAATCTCAAAGAAAGTGGGCCTGAAACTCATCGAGGAATTCACCAAACTGGGACAATTTTTGATGTGTGTCCAATTAGTTACACAGGGGGGTAAGTCGTTTGCATTAAATTGGCCATACCGGGGCAAAATTTTTGAGGAATTAAAGATGACTCATGTTGAAAAAGGTATCAGTAGAGGCAACGGTTGAGTTGTCAAGCATTTGCAGTTAATCAATTGAATGAGGAACAAGGAGCCAATACTGGGGTAAATTTTTTTATTTTTCTTGCAATTTTTCTTTTGTTTTTCAAGTATGTGTCTTGTCAAAAGTTCATGTACGATTACATTACCAAAATAATAAAAAGAAGTTTGTTCATTCAATAAATTTCTATCTATTCATGAATGCATGTTTACTCATTAATTTATGTCTCAAATAAAATAAACTTAAGGTCAATAATTTGATCTGACAATTTTGCAGCATTCCTTCAATGATTAATTTAGATCAAAGGATCTCAATAACTCAAGATACAGGTTGCGATATGTTGCCAAGGAGAACAAGGTGGTCAGAAAAATGAAGAAAGAAATGAAAATCTAGGGGATTCCTAGCCGACAAAAGGGCCTGATGAAGAAAAGCATGTGGACAAAGTGTTTGATTGGTCAAAGTTTTCCAAGCTCGCCATTGGTTAAGATGACTTTGAATAAATAAATGAAAAAAAATGAAAAAATGAAAAAAAAAAAGAGAAAAGGAGAGAAAAGAAAAGATGAATAAAAAAGAGAGAAAAGAAAATTTAAGTCCATGCATTTTATTTTCTGTTGAGCGCGTCGGCTCCATGCATTTTAATTTTCTGTTGAGTGCATCGGCTCCTTGCATTTTAATTTCTGTTAAGCGCATCGGCTCCTTGCATTTTAAATTTCTGTTGAGCGTATCGGCTTCATGCATTTTAAATTTCTGTTGAGCGTATCGGCTCCATGCATTTTATTTTCTGTTAAGCGCATTGACTCTATGTATTTTAATTTTTTGTTGAGCGTATCGGCTCCTTGCATTTTTAATTTTGGTTGAGTGCGTCGGCTCCATGCATTTTATTTTCTGTTGAGCGCATCGGCTCCGTGCATTTTAATTTCTGTTAATTCTTTGAGTGCATCAACTCCATCCATTTTAATTTTCTATTAATTCTTTTAAGCGCATCGGCTCATTGCATGTTAAGTTTCTGCTAATTCTTTGAGCGCATCAGCGCTTTGCATTTTAAATTCCTATCAATTCTTTGAGCGTGTCGGCTTTTCGCATTTTATTTGTTCTTTCTTTGTTTTGCATTTATCATCTTCTGCATTGCCGGGTAAAATTGAAGTTCATGTCTTTACTCATTTCTTATAGTGATAATTTGAAAAACCACAATTATTCTTATTATCTAGTAAGAAACAAGTAAAGAGGAGTAACTGTGAATACCCAATTTTGATCGGACTAAAAATACAAAGAGACAAAAATGAAAATTAAAAAAGAGAAGAAAAAAAAAGAAAAATTTTAAAAAAATTTTGTCCATTTTTTTTTGGCCTTTTTCTTAGCCTAAATAGAATAAGCCCACATTTGCCTTAAAAAAAAGAAAGCAAAAAAAAAAAAAAACAAAAAAATAATAAAAAGAAAAAAAAGGAAAAAGCTGCTACTTGATTTATTTTGGGAAGAAAATAGGTTTTCTTTTTCTACTTTTTGTTTTTTTTTCCTATTTTGGGCCATGCACTGCAGCACACACAAGGGGACAAGCTACTTTGTCCCCCACTTACTTTTCACTCCCACACACTCCTTTCTCACGTTGTTGCACACACCAACTTTCACCTCTCACATTCCACCTGCTGCACACACACACAGTTATTTTTCTTTTCTGGATTTCTCTAAAGGACTCACGTAGAGCACAAGGGGCAGAGGAGAACAAGGGATTTTTTTCTCTTCACTCACATTGGAGATCACCTCACTTTCACCACTCCACCCTCAAGGTGAACTTCATCTTCAACCTCATTCATCTTCAAGCACCCTTACCTTCAACCATCATCTTCACTCTCCATTCTCACCACCCCATTTTCACCACCATCACCAAGCCTCCACATCCTACAAGACTGTTACGACCCGCTCGACTCGTGGAGCTCGATCCACGCGACATGCCGCCGTGACCCACTCCTCCACTAATCACCGTCGAACTGACCCAGACGCCGTCAGGATCTCCTCGCCGCACCATTTGCTTCGTACCGTGTGAGGCCACTTGCATCGCGTCTTGCCACCCGCGTCCCAAGCCGACTAGATTTGGAAACCAGACCACCGCGTCGTGGCTGAATTGGACTCGCCACGATGCACCAGATCCATCCAACCGCCGTCGCGCACAACTGTTTGCTCACCGGCACCGTAAAGCCGCCCTCCACACACTCCATTGCATCACCTTTTGCGAGGACAGAGGTTTGAACCTCCTATTTCCAGCTTGTTATTTATTATGTTCCTCAATATGTGATTTTTTTTTTGTCTCTGAATGCCTCAACTTAAGTTTGTGTTTTATTTGAATTTGAATTAGGACAAAGAATTGGGCTACTGGAACACCAGCCCATCTACGTGGGTTTGGTCTGATTTTTTTTTAAATTAAAAAAAACTAAGCAACAAATAAAAGAAAAGAAAAATAAGCGGTAAAAAAAAGGTTAAATAAAGTAAAAAATACAATAAAAGATGCCAAAAAAATGAAAAAAAAATGGAATAAAAAATATATTTAAATTAATGCAATGATCAATGATAGTGATTGAAAAACGGATGTTATCTTCAATGTTGTTTGGATATTAAGGGTTTATTGAGTAGTCTTGTGCTAACTTGAACCTTGTGCAATGATGGGTTTATTTTCAAAAATAAAATCCCTTTTTCCAAAAATCATTTTTTTCAAATTAAAATCAATCAACTCATACTTATTTTCTAAAGAACTACGTGACTTTGAGTTTCTCATTGCACTTGCGGGTACATAGGAGTAGAATTTTCATTCTGTCAAGCAAAAAAAATTAAATTTTCATAATTAGGTTTTCTTTTCATTCTTTTCCTAAAAAATAAAAATAATTACAAAGTCTTTTTAACATGGGTAAAATAAATAAATTTGAGATTATCATGTTTTTACACAACTAACTTAAGGTATCGTCTCAAGACGGGTGTGATAGGGGTGCTGTGGGATTAAGTTTCCACCTTTCCCTACACATAACCGACTTCCAAATCCGATATGATTTTCAAAGACTATTTATTTTATAAGAAAAGTTTTCTAATTTTTCCTAAATTCAAATAAAATTGGTGGCGACTCTATTTTCTTTTTTTAAAATCTCATGAGCTGCTATTCTGCCACGATCCAGATCACGACAATCACACAACACTTAGAGTGTTCATAATACCTAATAAATATACTCTTTTAAGCTTTAGGGACTAACTTCCTAAACTTGTGGAAAGGGTTGTAGATGCATCCTATGGATCCCCAAGGGTGTAAGCTAACCAAAATAGGCTTCTTCCCATTCCACAACTCATATCGAGTAGAGGGAATTGATTTTGAAGAGACTCTGTTAGGGATGTCTACCACAGTGAAAAGGGCATCTCCCAAAAAACTAGTCGGGAGGTTGGCTCGAGCCATTATTAATCTAACCATCGCTAACAAAGTATGATTCCGCCTCTCTGCAACACCATTTTGTTGTGGACTTCCAAGTATTGTTAACTATCAACATACTCCCTTTGTCTCACAAGATTCTTTGAACTGATTAGAGAGAATTTCTTAACCTCTATCAATGTAGAGAGTCTTGATGCTATTCTCTTTCTAATTCTCAATCTCTGATACAATGATTGAAACAATATAAAGCTTCAAAGCCGCGAGCCAACAAATATAGAGCCATGATGAGAGCAGCCCTCTATGAACATGATAAAATAAGATGCGCCATTATGCAGCTTAAGTTATGCAGCCCAAGTTAACTCAAATGAACAAATATAGGCCAAGTTATGCAGCTTACAAAGTATCCTAATAGAATTCCATTTTGGTGCTGTACTTATTCTGTTTTAGATGCACTTTAGTTTTCTATCAACCTCCTAAATTCCCAAATTTTCTACCTTGAAAAGAGTTGCTTCTTAACTTGTAGATGTCCCTAGTCTCAGGTCAAGTGGATCTCTATAACTCATGTTATACAACGTAGAATACTAGGTATCAGAATCAAACTCTGTAGAAAAGTAGCTTGTTGATAAACACAATTCTCATACATTAGTTAACCATTATATTTAGTCTCTTAGACCTTTTATGTGCTTAATTGATTGGTCTTGACCACAATTTATAAGTTTGGGTTCAAATTGGGCTTAATTGTATTTTTCAGCATTATTAGAAATTTTACATTGTTTCTGTATTTTGGGCATATGTTGAGTTCTAGACATCTAAAAATTATGAATTTTACCTTGTAGGGAAGCTGAGAGAAAGCTCTACAACTTTGATGCAGAGCTCTTAGGTTGAATCAGATGTCTAGTGGGTCAGATTGAGTCTGGAAGTCAAAACAAAGATATTATTGATGGAACCTGGACAACATGTAAGGATTGGGTCATAATTTGGGATATATGAGTCATATGGAGCTGAAATCGATGCCATTGGAAAGTTGAGACACGAATCTTCCTGTGAGACCACTTATCAAAACGGTGATGTTTTGATGGTATTCTCACCCTTTGAAGTTAGTTGATGAGTCTATAGAGCTATTAAGAATGTTTTGAGCATAACTCTCTCATTATAAGCCCAAATTTGGCAAATTAAGGGTCCAATTAAAGTTAAGAGGAAGATGATTAACCATAAGTAAGGGGAAAACTTGGATTTTGAATTTTAGAGGCAATAATTTATGTAGCAGCAACAACTTCGAAACCAAACCTTGTTTTTACTCTTAGCCTCTCTTCCATTTTTCTCTATTCGTCTCTCTTCTTCTCCTTTCTTTCTAGGTTTCTTTCTTTTCTGCCTTTCTTCCCTCCCATCCATAGAGGGCTAAAACCTTTTAATCAATCTTAGGGATTGACAATCTTGATGTTTAATTATGAGATCTTATTTTGATTGTTCTATATTTAATTGTTAATCAAGTTTCTCTTCTACTTCTTTTGATTTTGATTGAATCTAAATTGAATTGCTTAACTTGATTTGGAGGTGGATGTGATAATTGCATAATTACCATGTATTTAATGAGAATTACAACACTACAAGAAAAAACGAGGTTTGCGAAGGATAAATCCGACGCAAATCACTCAAAATTTGCCGCAAATCAATAATTTGTGGCGGATTTGCGACCGTCGCAAATACGGTCGACGCAATATAGTTTGTGGCAGATTTTAATTTCCATCACAAATTTGCGGTGGATTTTTTCCGACGCAAATCTACCGCAAAACTCTCCGGTAACATGCTAGAATCGTTGCCGAAAATGGGCTAATTTGCGACGAATTTTTCAGTGGCTAATTTATGCAGATTTTGCAGCGAATTTTTCCTCGTTTGATTTGTGGCGGATGTTGCCGTCGCAATTTTGAGGCAAATTTTTCAATTTGCGAAGGATTTAGCAAAAATTTATGCAAATTTGCAGTTGATATTTCTGCCGCAAAATCCACCGCAAATTTTTTTGAATATAAAAAAAATTAAATTAAATATTCAAAATCCACAATATGACAAAATCTACTTAGACATCAATTTCAACCTGTCAATGCATTTAATTAATCCATAAAACAAGCATAACTCATTGTTCAAATTCAACATAACAAAGTTTGTTCAAATACAAAGTTTAATAATCCTTATTATCATTTTCACTATTCTGATTATCTTCTTCTGTTAGTTGTAGTTGTTAGCTTGGTTGAGTACCAATGGCTTGTACATATGATTTCAACTCCTTAACCTGATTAATATATGTAAACATAAATTCATCAATTCATTTCACGAATAATGAATTAACCAAAAATACGAAAAAGAAAATGATTGACTACATCCATCAAAATGAAAAAATCAATTAATAAAAAATATTATAGCTATTACTTAACTTGATTAATAACGTGCTCAGGAACTTGACTCGACATAGGCCTTGAGGATAACAATTGATTTACATGCATCACAAATACATTTTATTACACACCCTTACTAAGGTTTCATCACACTTATAAAGGCATACAAAAAAGGTTTCCACACTTAGGAAAACTAGTTTTACCCAAAACAACATTTTGACATTTTTCTCAATTTCTACCCTTGACCTTTACTTAGTAAAATAAGCATAACTTGAGTTACATATGTTGAAACGAGGTAAATTAGGTGTCTTTGGAAAGCTAAGAGAAAAATCTACAACTTTCATGGAGAGTACAAAAGCTAATTCTCATTATATCTTTCTACACGGGTCATGTTGTTTTACACGCCCCCCAATGTCATGCTCTGTCTGCACGTTTCCACTATATTTGAACTGGCAGAGAGAGATACGGCCCCCCTGTGTTTTCAGACATGGGCCGTGTTCTTGGGATAGAAGTTTTGCAGAACCGTAGTTACGGTTCCATTGGCCAAAATCTTGGATTTTGGCCACTCCAATCTAATTTATAGGTGAGTTTAAGTCTCAAACAAGTTCACAAACATGAAGGGAACATAAAACACTAAAAGATTTTGTCAAAAATGGATTAAAACACTACAAATCTCATTCTTGGTTATTCAAAACCTAAAACTCTAAATTCTTATTTCAAATGGAAAATCAAGGTATACAAGTAATGAAAAACTGTTCTCATGCCTCTAGCAAACCGAATCATGTTATTCTCAAGTTTTCTAACAAGATTCAAGCCAAAACAACTCAAAACCCCAATTCCCACATCAAGTCACAACTCAAGAATAAGATGAAAGGAATAGGAAAGTGAGTCAAGAACAAGGTTTTCCCCCTACCTCACGGTCTTGAAGATGACGAAGGTTGCTCATGGAAGCTTCTATCTTGAAAGGGGAAGGGAGAAAGAGGAAGGGAGAGAGGGGAGAGAATTAGAGAAAGAATGTCATTGAAAAATGAAAATGACATAAGGAAGAAGATGAAGTAGATTTAATTTTGCGGCGAAAAAATTTGTCGCAAATGTATTTTTTGAATTGTGGCAGAATTTGCGGTGGATTTTTCCGTTGCAAATTATTTTAATATTTTATTTAGAATTTTTTATTATACTTATCAATCCGCCGCAAATTTAAATTTAGATTTGCGACAGATTTTGCGGTGGATTTTTCTGCCGCAAAATTATTTCTTGAATTGCGGCAAAATTTGCAGTGGATTTTTTCCCTGCAAATTTAAATTTAAATTTGCGACGGAAAATTTAATATTTATTACGAATTTTTAATTCTAATGTCTGTTTTGCGGCGGATTTTGCCGCCGCAAATTTTTTTTTTTTGAATTGCAGAGGAATTTGCGGTGGATTTATCCTCCGCAAATTTTTTTTCCAAAAAATATATATTTTACGATAGAAAAGTCGCCGGAGAATTTTAGTGGTGAAAAATCCACAAAATTTACCGCAAGATCCGTCGCAAATTGAAATGAAATTTAATCTATCACAAAATCCGCCGCAATTGCGGTGGATTCGAATCTGCGGCAAAAAATCTGCCGCAAATTCACTGTTTTCTTGTAGTGTAAAGACTAAACAATGCATCAAAGGTATTTGATGGATTGTGTAGTTTGGTTGAATTCTGGGTTTTAGGTTAATTTAGGATTAGATTGGTACTTAATTCTTTTATTTTTAATTAATTAAATTCTGGATACTTATCTAATAGAGAATTTATTAATTATCGTAAGGCTTCTTTATGTGATCTAAAGTCAAAAACTTGGTTAGCAATTGAATGTATTCTTAGTGATCAAAGATGAATTAAACTCAAGATTACCTGATTTTCTTAGATTAGTTGTTTGCTTAATTCTGTTTACAGTTCTTAATTACTTTTTATTAATTAATTTTGCAACATTTCCCACCTGTTAACCTCTTAATTTGATTGCTGAATTAGAATAATCTAATGACTCGATCCGGTTGTGTCTTATACTACAAGTAATTTAGTGAATCAATTTATAAATTAAGTAATTTGATAGTCTCGACAACTATCACTTGTCTTCGAGATAAAGTTGATAATCAACCAATTAACTAAAAATAATGAAATTTTAAATCTAAGTAGCTCTATATATTAGGACTATATCAATTGTACAAAAATTATGAAAGCTTAACCATAATGCCCCTATATTTTAGCTTTCAATTGGGACAAACCATACGTCATTTGGAGTTTTGAGTCCAAGTTATACACAAAAGAGTGCAAGCTTTCCGAGTACAGACGGTAGGTTCTGCACGTTTTTCCTAAGTTCTTCATGTATGTGTAACCCTACATAATTAAGATTTTTATTACTTATTGAGAAATTCTTTCCCTAATAATTACACATATTCTGAAATCAAGTGTACTTAGTTTCACTTAGATTGAAAATTAGTAACCGTATGTGGACTAGGGATGTCACAGTTTAATTTTTTCTTTCTTGTTCATTGAAAAACAAAAGCAAAAACCTTTGTGTATAGCCGCTGCGACACTGTTACATAACAGCACTTTGAAAAGTTATGTTGTCTTGTAGCAAAATAGCAAATCAATGCTTTTGTTGAGGTGGCTTTCAATGCAGTCATATGCGGTGGCTTTTTTGTTATCGCATGTTATATGCCTAATGCTTGCACGTACCCTACCAAGATATTTTTTGTTTTGGTAATAATAATAAAAATATGAAATTTCTTTATTTAACTCATTCTCAATGATTTAGCTTACAAACATATTTAAAAAAATTCCGGTGAATTTTTTTATATGTGCAAAATGTTTCGGAGCACCGAAAAAAAAAGTTTGTGAGTACCATATAAAAACCTCTATTTATAATTATCTGTATATTCTTCACAACGCGAAGCTTAAGTACTCCTTTTTAATTACATTTGAAACATGTGATGGCTAGTGCGACGGAAGGTATTTGAGAAATAAAAATGCATTTGATACACAAAATTAGTAATTTTATTCATGTACTCTATTTTATGAGACTGAATACTCTTTCGTTTCGTATGAAAAAATAAATATGTCATAATTCCATTTCGAATCTTAGTTCTATACAGAATGAATTTATCATTTCTTCTTGAAGATGTGGGAATAACGGTTTTTTATAGAATGAAATTAATTATTATTTATTTTTTTCTTCATATATTCTTATTATCCTCTATTCCATATATTAATTCAAGAGTAAATTACAATTTATCCTCATATAGTTTCATCTGTTATCATTCGACGTCTCTGAATTTTTTTTCATATCACTAAACCCCTTAAACTTTGGATTTAAAGTAAAAAATGTTAATTTAATGTCCCTAAACCCTAAACAAAAAAAATTGAATAGCCACGGTGGCTAGTTAGGCTAAAACCGTAGCTAAATTGAAAATATACATGCATTACAGTTACTGTACAAGTGTTTTGTGTCCGCACCTCTTCATTCACCATATTATGCATTGTCAATGAGTCAACAACAGTAGAAGACTTTACAAGTCAGTGATAACAAATCATGTTACTTCCTCATTTCACAATTGCTGCATAGGTCGATGATAACGTCTGTGTAACAGACAGTAGCTGTGATACATGTAAATAATAAAAAAAATAAGAACTGCTATCGCCTTGTAACACCACCTTTTCAATATTGACTAAATCAAAAGAGGATTTCAAGTGTAGAGATAGTGATAAAATGTAATTTATAATTTAGTCATGATTTTAGGTTAATTAAACCATAGCTATTCAATTTTTTTTTTTTAAAGGCTTAGGATGTCAAAGTTAACAAAATTTAATATTTTTTACTTTAAACTCAAAGTTTAGAGTGTTTAGTGAAACAAAAATACTTTAAGGGGGTCGAATAATAACCAATGAAAGCACAAGAAAGTAAACTGTAATTTACTCTTAATTCAATGTACCAAATATAAAATAATGAAATTGAGTAAAATAGATTATATGTTTTAGTAAACCAAGAATTTAAACATAATTGATCATCTTTTTTTACTTTAAATGACTACCTAATGGGACTGGGGGAGGTGGTGGGGATAAGGGAAAAGAAATTATGGTGAAAAATATTTGTGAAAATTAAATTCTGTTATTTTTTTTTTGTATGTTCCAATTTTTTTATTAATTGAGCTACGAACATGAGAATATGTTATTGTAGATTTATATATACTATTATCCTGTGATAATAATGTAAAAAAAAAAAAACTTACTCATTATTGGATGGATAACTGTCAATTAGATCATTGATAAGTCATTAAGTGTGTGGGTTAATGATAGAACTTGGATAATTTACCTAAGTACATAAATTTAAGCTTCAGTGTAATCTTTGTATAAAAAGGAAAGAAAAAATCAATAATATTGTGACGTTATATTATTCTCTTTCAAAAGTGATCACTGAAGAGAAATAGTCATAATACACATCATGGCAACCCCATGTGTATTTCACTTCTATTATAATATTGCTGTCCAACTCATATGCCAAATTCAAATTGGGTCAAATGAACAATAATGCACCATCATAGAGGCACTCGTGAATCTTGAGATATTTATTTTTAAGCGTGCTCTACGCGTAATAATCCACCGCTCGACGACTTAATTAAATTAAAAATGCGTTTACGCATTTACTTGAAAAAAAAATTAAAAAAGCATTTACGCACTTGCAATGCTTCATGAATTAGAGGTAATACGTGGCTTTGACTACTTGTATGAAAATTGTAGTTGTTCACATCAATGCCAATGTACCATAAGAAACCGGCCTCCGACTTAAGATCCAAATTGATAAAACCAAGCAAAAAGAACAAGGGAAAAGCAAAGTAAAGCTAGGTCAAATTTGTTTCTTACAGAAACGTTTTAAATGCTCTAAAATACTTTTAGATCATCGATGCTCCCAAATATTTTTGAATCATTGATGTTTTAAATGACTTCTACCGTTGATTTTGTGTTAAAATTGATCAACGACTCAGGTTTATTATCAGTAACCTAAATAATAAATAAATTTTGGTACAATTGATTTTTTACAAACTTGATTCCTAATTTGTATATTCCTCCATTTACGAATCTCTATGGAAGTTGTAGCTGACAGGACGAACATAAAGCACTATTCTAGTCACTGGTTTTTAGTTTTCTATTTGCTTCGTGTTATTATTTGATGGTTTTAACAAAAGGTTTGTATAATCAGATAATATGGGTAAGGTGTTTTTTTTTTTTTTGGAGAGTCAAATTGAGAAGTGCTTTTGTGAAGTTTTGAACTTTTGATGCACTGAGTTTTTAACTCTCAATAGAGTTTTCGTAACCCTTAACATCTTCAGCCAACCTTCCCAATTTGCTTAAACCCACCACTCCTAAAAGTGAAATTGAAAATCTTCAACCTTCCCTTTTTTTACCCTATCTCCTTAGCATCACTAGCTAAATCAGAATTACCCCCCCAAAAAAAAAAAAGCATTTTGGTAATAGAAAATTGAAAGGAATTAAAAGGAAAACTCCATAGACGAAGGTCCATTGGCAGTCTTGGTAACCTTGCGGGATGGAAGCTCTCCGAAGATGTTGATGTGGATGGAGGATTACCCACTGGGGATGGTGAAACAGAGGGCGATGAAGAGTTGTTGGAGGGCGATGGCACGGTGGTTGGCGACTCAGGTGGCGACCCAGGTGGTTGTGCCACCAAAGGGTGTGAAACATGGGAAGGTAAAGATAGTGAATTTGGTGGTGCTGTTAGAATAGAGGATGATGGTGGTTAGAAAAGAGAAAGTGCAAAATGACTAGACAATAGTAGGCAGGATTAGATAGAGAAATAGGAGAGAGAAAAAAAAGAAGGAAAATATTCAGTGAGCTTGACAAAGAAAAAAGAATGTTCAAGTAATTTCAGTGTTCATGTTTAGTAGATATAAAAACATCGAAAATGCTTGACGTCCAACGAAATACTCTAATTTCTATCCACCATATGCCACGTTGTCGTATTTTGCTTCCTTCCCTTTCTCCTTTTCGTTCCCTCCCTTTCTGATTTCTTTCTTTCGTTCTCAACTTTCAAACGTTTCTTTCCTTTCTTCTCTCACTCTTCGTTTCTCCCCTATCTTCTCTGAGTCTCGGTGCCATCTTTGTCCCAAAGCTCATCTTCGTCCCAAAAGCGCCACCACCGTCCAGTTCTAGCCACCAAAACAACACCCTGTACGCTCAACCTCTGCCCAAATCCCCAAACCCAGAACCCCGTAACCCGGAGCTCCATACGCTCAACCTCTGTCCAAATCCCCAAACCCAGAACCCCGTACGCACTACACCTACCAGTCATTGTGTTCTCCTGTTACCCATTGTCCCACACCGTTGAATGTGCCTCATCTTGATAACCACACATAGGGTATTGTTGCCTCCTTAGGCATAGCCTTTAGCGGTACCATCTCTCATTCTGTCAACTATATAGAATCTTTTTGAATGTGGTTATATATTAATGTTGTGAAATTTGGTTTGTGATTAATTCTAGATAGTATGCTTCTTAGCTTTGAAATTGGCAAGAAATGTGATGCGGATTAAAGGATGCAAACCCAAGTACAGGTTGTCTCAAGTAATAAATTTTCAGGAGTCCGAGGTCGATCCACAGGGAATTGATGAAGAGAAATTATTTGAGGTAAGAAAATGATTTGTCACAACACCAAAGGTAATAAAAATTGTTCACAGATAAAAAAAGATTTGCTTGGGTTAGGAGATCCACTCTTAGTAATAAATTAAAGGTAATATTATTTCTCTTTATAACTCAATTGAAATCTACACATAAAGGAAGTTCCAATCGAAAAATATAACATTCAAAGTTCAATTATATATGTAATCATATTTTGATTTCTTTAATTATCTACTAATATTTGTAAATGAGTTCAAGCATTCACTGTGCCAATCCTCTTGTCTACAATAAATCAAGATCTTCATTATACAAAGAAGGTTTCTAAATTGATTGGAAACAAAATACAACACATATAATGTCCACTTGATAATATATCATTTAAGCACAAGAAATAGAATAATCTAACCTTATTTCATTATCAAGAGCTTCACTCTTTCACCCAAGCAAAATGAAAATTAGTTACTCATAGACAAGAAGAAAGAAAGAGAGAAGAAGAGAAAGATGAACATAGCTTCAATTTAGAGCAAGAGAAAATTACAATAAAAGAAAGTAATAAACAAGCATGACCATAACTTCTAAAAACTAAGCCTAACACCAAGAGTACTAAATGATAAGTCAATGATGCCTTTTATAAAGGATTAGGGATGCAAAATGATAAAGGGGCTGATTAAGAGTAGGTGGATGAGTGAGTGGAGTGGTTGGATGAGTGGTTGGATGAATGGTGGAGTGGTTGGATGAATGGTTGGATTATTGAGATTCTTTGTCTTTGAAATCATTTATTACTGAACTCATGGATTCCGTCAGCAAAAGAAAACATGGTCTTCATCAAAGTTGTAGCATTTTGTCTTAGCTTTCTAATGCCACCAGTTTCTGCTCAAAATTTCACCTACAGCCCAAGATATGACCCAATTACTGAATAATGTTCAAGCCCAAATACAACACCTCTGTTCTGATTTCAAAGCCCAATATCACCTTCAAGGAATCCGAACTAAATTTTGTATTCTTCATGAAAGTTGTAGATTTGGGTCTTAATTTCAAGTATCAAAGTTTCAGCCTAAGGAAGTTCCTACAACCCAAGTTATGCTCTGATTACTGCACATTATTCAGGTTCCAGTCACAAAACCCATGTTCTGACTTCCAAGCCCATTTAGCTCCACTAGATGTCCGATTGAGCCCTAGAGCTCTGCATGAAAGTTGTAGAGCTCTCTCTTATCTTTCCTACAAGGTAAGATACATAATTATAAGACATCTAGAACTTAAGATATGACCGAAATACAGAAAAAGTGTAAGACCAAAATAATGCTGAAAAAATCAATTAAGTCCAATTTGAGTCCAAACTTACAAAACATAACCAAACTCAATCAATTAAGTACATAGAGAGTGTAAATGACTAAAAATGAGGGTTTATTAATGTATAAAATATGTGATTATCAAATTTCCCCACACTTAACTTTTTGCACTCCTAGGCAAAACACATAAGACCAAAACTAGGAAACAAAAAAAAAGACAGATTCAAAAGTTAAAAACTCAAAAAGACTCGATGAAACAAGAAAAGTAACTAGAAATTCAAGGGATCAAAGCATTAATGAGGTAACATTTCTTCACATCTTAAAAACAAGTAAGGAAACTTCTGTTGAAAAGAATGATAGATCCTTACAACATTCACTCTTAATCCCTCAAGTGTTTAAAAGGTAAGTATTTCACTCTATTCAACCAATGAACAATTGTACTACTATAAGCTTGCTTATCCTCTACTTCTCCGCTACTCAAAACACATGCACACAAAAATCAAGAGGACTTTATTCAACGTTGTAATGAGGTCATGGTAAAGGAGAGGGAATAATATGAATATGAGAAGATAAATACCAAAGAGAATAAAAGAGCATTATGGTACAGTTAGAATAGAGAAGATGTTTGAGAACATTCATCATAAAGGACAATGACCAATATTTGACTAATGTTTTGTTGAAGATCAATCCCAAATTGGTGAATTGAATTTATTGTTAGGCTTGAACCTTCTCATTTTCTTCCTGTTGTTTCCAAGCATCCACTTTTATTCTAGACTCTGATAATCCTGTGATTGCAACAATGGTCAGTTCTTTTTTTTTTGATCATTTTGCACATACACTCCTACACTTGTTCAAGAACAAGGTCAATGCTCTCTTATTCCCTAATGTTAGGTAAAAACATGTTTTTTTAAGGCACGTAATGAGCTAAAAATAAGGAATGGTCAAATAAGCTCAAAGGGGTTATACAAGAGAAAATATACAAGGATGGCTATTTGGCCAAAGTAGGTATTTCAAAATGCCTCAATCATATTTATATATTCATGTGAAAATGTAGCCTAAAAAAGAATCAAAGCAAGTTCTATAGTTACAATTCCATGAGTGAAAATTACACAAGAAAGAAGAGAATGATACAAATGTTCAATTCATTCATCAATAGGCTCAAAATCTCACAAGGCATATTTCTATCATTCTTAATACACCATATCAACATTCATATCTAAGCTTGTGATTTTTAAGAAAGAAGACAATTTATGCTAAGACCCAATAATCTATTTGCTACTTCTACACAAAATAATTATTTTCTCAACTAAGATGCGTCTCAAGAGTAAACTTACCTCCAAGGCAAAATTTACTCCTTACTCTATCATCCTTAATTGGTTTTACTACGAATAAGTTTCTAACAGTCATATCACTAAACATACTTCCCAATTTAGATGCGTCTCAGGAGTAAAATTACTCCTTACTCTGCCATCATTCATTGGTTTAGTAAGTCCATGACAATCATATCATACTTTCTAAAAAAGAAAAAAAAATTGGTCAACTATCCTTTCCCCTAACCAGATTACAATATTATCCTCAATGTTAAAATATAGATACGTAAAGGATAGAAGATATTACTTGTTGGAGAAATCTGACACAAATTTAAATAAAAACAAAGTACGATAAATAAAATCAAAGGTAAAGGAAAGCTATAAACGAAGTGTCAAATCTAGCTTTCTTTTGATCTTGTTTCCCTCACTGCTTTCTGCTGAACAATCTATCTGAGCTATTGTTGGGTCAAGTTTATAAACAAAAGCTTCTAATTTATCAATTAACTCATCAATAGTGGAAGCAGAGATAAGAAGTTGTCTTGCCGAAGGTGTGATAAATTTCTGTTCCACAGCATGGTCAAGAAAAAGTAACAAAATATCAAAGAAATTATTTACATTCAACAAACCTATGGGTTTATGGTGGATGTTCAGTTGGGGCCAAGAGACAATTTGAAAAACTTCTTCTAAGGTACCAAAATCACTTGGTAAGGCAATCAATGCATCAGAGTTGTCAAGCATTATCTTCATTCGTTCATGCATTGATGATACCTTAAGTTCCTTCTCAATTGTCTTTCTAGTGATGTTCTGTTGAGCTAAAGGTCCAAGAATGACACTTAAAACCTGACTGCCTCCTATATATGCAGCAAGTGATACAACTTTCATTAACCCACGACAACCTCCCCCATATGCAAGATGAATGTTCCTCGCAGCAAGTGATCGACCAAGAGTGGTAGCTGCATTTACAAACTCTAAACCCTTCCCATACTTAGACCTACAAAATACACAGATATTTTTAAGTTGACGAATAGAAACACCTTCTATTTCTATATTCACCTTTCCTTTGAATGATTCTGAGTTAGAAGAAAGCGGAGGAAATAAAGTATTTAAATAGGAAAAAGAATGGAAAGGGTAATAATAGCACCTATAAGGGTAAGTTAGTTGTTGTTAGAAAAGTTTGAAATTAAGAAACATAGAATCTTTTTTTTAATTTTTAATTTTTTTTTCTTTTTGTTTTTTTTTATTTTGTTTTTTTGTTTTCAAGAAAACCATCAGGGTAAATAAGTCTAGAAACCCCTGAAGGACCCTGTTCAAAGGATCGTCTGTCTAAAACCAAAATACAACAAAATCATACAAAGGTAAAAGAAATATAATAGCAAATGATGACATACCTTTGTGTCTAGTTTTCATGGCATATCTTTATATTGTGCGTCATGAGTGCAGTAGTGACATATCCTTATACTGTGTGTCACCAGTGCAATATAAGAACTCCACAAGGATTGGGAACACCCTGTCAAAACAGGCCATAAAAACCTTTGAGCCCTTTCCGTCTTGCTTACGAAATAACAACCCTCTATATTCCTGCAAACCTAATTAAATGCCTGTATTCTAAGAAGATGGCACCTGACCGCAACCAGTCAGAACTCGCTATAAAGGCTTACTAATTAAAGTAAGTATATGGTTCAGTAACAATTTCACATGCACTGCAAAGACGAGACACTTCTATCTGTCCATCAACTTCACAGTGTCTAGATGGTGAATATTGGGTTGTGGAGTGCGGCTCTTTACAAAGCATGGTACACGATCCTTTTTTAAGGACTGGTGTGCAAAGCTCCACCCGAGTCAATGACGGGTCTACCACTGGCATGGGCTCCACACTCAATTAAAAGCATGGTACAACTGAAGTTTCACCCTCCTATTCTTTTTTTTTTTATATTTTTTTAAATGAAGAAGAACAAGAACAAGATAATATGTACAAGTTGTTGTGATTGTGGCTCACATCTTCCTCTGATTTTACATCCAGTAATGACTTAAACGCTTTCTATGAGTCGAGGATAAGCTTCCCATCCAATTTTCTTATAAATTGATAAACATGGTCTTTTAGAGTCAGATTCTTAAGACTGTAACGTTTTTGTTCATCCATATTTCTTCATTAAAGATTCAGATGGTTTATTACAAAAATGTGTTCCCCCATTACTGATGATAACTCGAGGGATTCAAAATCAACACAAGACATTTTCTTTTAAAATTTGAGAACAATTTTGTGATCATTGTGTCGGCATGGAATCTCCTCAATCCATTTTGAGACATAATCAATTGCAACCAAGATATACACAAATCCAAATGAGGATGGAAATGGACTCATGAAATCAATTCTCCAATAATAAAAAATTTCAATGACAAGGATAAGGTTCAGAGGCATCATGTTTCTTTTAGAAAAGGACCCCAATTTTTGATAATTTTTGTAACTTTTGTAAAAAATATAGCAGTCCTTAAATAAAGTGGGTCAATAAAATCTGCACTGCAAGATTTTCACAGCTGTTTTCTTTGAAGAAAAGTAACCTCCACATGCTTCTGAGTGACAAAATTTAATGACACTACATACCTCATTGTCAGGCACACATCTCCGAAAGATTTGATCAGGATAATATTTGAACAAATATGGGTCACCCCAATAAAAAATTTTCACCTCAGTTAAAAATTTCTTTCTGTCTTGGTGTGTCTACTGAGGCGACATCTTTCCTTCTTGTTCTCCAGTAAGAGTTGAGGAAATTACTACTGGAATGTTTTGTTTTTCTCCAAAAAATGTGTACTTCAACCCAACAGGTAATAACTTTAATTTCAGTGTGGGTACTTCTTCATATGTATTATTATTCATAGGTTTTAGCTCTTCAAATCTCGACTTCCATCCTTTGTATTCTATTTCTTCTGTACAATCAAGTAAATCTAATGAATTAATTAAACAAACTTCTAATGGATTAAAAGAACTCCCTTTTTGAAGATGATCATCTACAATGACTTCAATCCCTTCAACTTCCTCCTTTTCATTAAAGACTTCCCGTGGTTGCTTACACATGTTAAAAACATTGAGTTCCAGTGTCATATTTTCAAATGTTAGTTTCACCACTCCATTTTTGCAATTTATCAAAGCATTATATATTGCTAAAAATGGACAGCCTAAAATATCAAGAATTGACTTGCAACTATCAACCATAGGTTCAGTATCCAAGACAATAAAATTCACAGGATATATGAATTTATCAACTTGTACCAACACATCTTCCACTATTCCTCTTAAAATTTTAATTAATCTATCAGCAAGTAGAAGAGTTACAGAAGTTAGTTTTAACTCACCCAAGTTGAGTTGCTGATAAACTGAATATGAAATCAAATTAACACTAGCACCAAGATTAAGTAAAACTTTTTCAATTTAATGTTCTCCAATAATGCATGAAACTGTAGGACAACTGGGCTCTTTAAATTTCAAGGCATTATTATTTTGAAGAATAGAGTTTACCTGTTCAGCTAAAAATGCATTATTTTTCACATTTAATTTCTTTTTAACAGTGCACAAGTCCTTCAAATATTTGACATAAGAAGGAATCCATTTAATAGCATCTAACAGAGGAATATTGACCTTCACTTGTTTTAAAATTTCAAAAATTTCAGTGTTATGGTTCAATTTCCTTGAATCATTTAATGCTTGAGGAAATGGGGGTGCAAGCGAGAGTTTAGTCTCTTTTTGGTCAACTTCTTCATTTTCTTGGGGAATCGGTTCATCTTTTTTCTCACAAGGTTCGAGAATTTATTTTTCAACAATCTTTCCACTCCTCAGAGTTATCATTGACTTGACTTAATCTATCTGATGATTTTTTGAACTACCCTCATTTAGACTGTACTGACCCTTGGGATTCGGTTGAGGTTGAGAAAGAAATTTTCCTTTCTCATGAATGGTGAGAGCAGAAGTAAGTTTGGAAAGAGTGTCTTTTATGTCATTCATAGTTTGATTGTTTTGTTTATTAATGATCCCTTACTTTTCTATGAATGCATGCAATGTTTCTTCAAGGTTTTTCCTATATGGTGGGACATAAGGTGCATATCCTTGAGAATTTTGAGAGTCCTGTTGTGCCTAAGGAGATGGTGGTTGCACAAATTGTGACTGATTATTATTCCTCCAGCTGAAGTTCGGGTGATTTCTCCAACCCGAATTGTATGTATCTGAAAAAGAAGAAGTAAATGACTTTTTAAAATTATTCATTACATTTACTTACTCATGTACAACTTCTTTAAAAACAAGAATCTTAGGATATTCATGTGTTGAGTGTCCTAAGTCATCACAAATGCTACAAATTTCTCCATTTTGCATAGATTTGATTTCTTTTGCTTTTCTTAATTCCATGACTTCAACCTTTCTACCCAAACTGGCAAACCTTGCATTTAGATCTTCCTCTTGACTAAGGTGATATTTTCCTTTATTAACATTTGCAAGGTTAGATCAAATTGAATTTTCAAAAGGGTTAGTACTATGCTAAGATTGAGAATTTTCAGCCAATTGGTTTAAATAGTCTAAAGCTTCTTCAGGTTCTTTATCAAGAAACTCACCATTGCACATTGTTTCCACAAATTGTTTGGTTTAAGGTGTTAAAACTTTATAAAAGAAGCTTATAGTGTGCCATTTTTCAAAACCATGATGTGGACAAGAATTTAACAAATCTTTAAACCGTTCCCAACATTGAAAATATGCTTCATTTGAATTTTGGGAAAAATTTTGGATTTGTCTTTTCATAGCATTAGTTTTAGGTGTTGAAAAAATTTCTTTAAGAACTCACCTTGCAAGTTCCCAACATTAGTTTTATTTGTTTCAAAGTGTTAAGCCAAGTTTTTGCTTTATCTTTTAAAGAAAAAGGAAACAATTTAAACTTAACAATATCTTCAGTGCAATTTTGGTCATTGAAAGCAATACATACTTCTTTAAATTCTTTCAGATGTAAATATGGGCTTTTAGATTCTAAACCATGAAAAGTAGGAAGTAAAGAAATCATACCTGACTTGAATCTAAAATTATTGGCATTGAGTGGAAAGATAAAACATGATGAACTAGAATTTCGAGATGGTTGCAAATATTCACGCATGGTTCACAATGGTTGATTTTCATGTTCATCATGTACACTTTCATGTTCAGTCATTGTGTCAATTGTGTGTGATTGTGATTCAAACAAATCAATATATAAAGTACCAGGATTAATTTTAATTAAACGACTAGAATTTAAATCACGATACTAATTAAGCATAAATAAATGACTTAAAATAAAAAAAATAATGTACAAATCAATTGTTACACCAACCATTAAATATTAACAAGGATGTGGTATAAACTAACCACCCAATAAATATTAATAAGTAAAAAGTTAGATAACTGATAAAGTAAAAAGTTAGATAACTGGTAAATTAAAAAGTTAGATAATTAGAGAGTTAATAATTAGTAAGTTAGAAAGCGCATAAAGTAAAGTGCAGAAAGTAAATTGCAAAAAATAAATTTAAAATATGAAAATTGGAGAGATGCAGAGCCCCACTAGAGCCGGCGAAAGAGAAGAGAAGAAGAAAGATTATTTCATTACGTTAGAAAGCAATAATAAATAACAAAAATTAAAAAGTTAGAGAGCAGAAAATAAAAGTTAATAAGTAAAAATAAATAACATAAATTAAAAGTTAGTAAACATAAATAAATGACATAAAAAAAATTAAAAAGTTAGTAAGTTAGTAAATTAAAAGAGTAGAGATAGAATTTGCCAAATGATGAATATACAAGATGATGAAATTTATTTAAAGAAAGAGAACCTCAATAAATTAAAACTTTAAATCAAGTCCCTAGCAACGACGCTAAAAACTTGATGCGGATTAAAGGATGCAAATCCAAGTGTAGGTTGTCTCAAGTAATAAATTCTCAGGAGTCTGAGGTCGATCCACAGGGAATTGATGAAGAGAAATTATTTGAGGTAAGAAAAGGATTTGTTACAACACCAAAGGTAATAAAAGTTGTTCACAGATGAAAAAGGATTTGCTTGGGTTAGGAAATCCACTCTTGGTAGTAAATTAAGGTAAGATTATTTCTCTTTATAACTCAATTGAAATCTACTCATAAAGGAAGTTCTAATCGGAAAATATAACATTCAAAGTTTAATTATATATGCAATCATATTATGATTCCTTTAATTATCTACCAACATTTGTAAATGAGTTCAAGTATTCACTGTGTCAATCCTCTTGTCTACAATAAATCAAGATCTCCATTGTACAAAGAAGGTTTCTAAATTGATTGGAAACAAAATACAACACATATAATGTCCACTTGATAATATATCATTTAAGCACAAGAAATAGAATAATCTAACCTTATTTTATTCCCAAGAGCTTCACTCTTTCACCCAAGCAAAATGAAAATTAGTTACTTATAGACAAGAAGAAAGAAAGAGAGAAGAAGAGAAAGATGAACATAACTTCAATTTAGAACAAGAGAAAATTATAATAAAGGAAAACAATAAACAAGTATGACCATAACTTCTAAAAACTAAGCCTAACACTAAGAGTACTAAATGATCATCCAATTGTGCATTTTATAGAGGATTAAGGATACAAAATGACAAGGAGGCTAATTAAGAGTAGGTGGATGAGTGGGTGGAGTGGTTGGATGAATGGTTGAGTGGTTGGATGAGTAGTTGGATTATTGAGATTCTTTGTCTCCGAAATCATTTGTTACTGAACTCATGGATTCCATCGGCAAATGAAAAAATGTTCTTCATCAAAGTTGTAGCATTTTGTATTAATTTTCCAATGCCACTAGTTTCAGCTCAAAATTCCACCTACAGCCTAAGATATGGCCCAATTATTGAACAATGTTCAAGCTCAAATACAACACCTCTATTCTGATTTCAAAGCTCAATATCACCTTCAAGGAATCTGAATTGAATTTTGTGTTATTCATAAAAGTTGTAGATTTAGGTCTTAACCTTCAAGTATCAAAGTTTCAGCCCAAAGAAGTTCCTACCGCCCGAGTTATGCTCTGATTACTGCACGTTGTTTAGGTTCCAGTCACAAAACTCGTGTTCTGATTTCCAAGCTTATTTAGCCCCACTAAATGTCCAATTGAGCCCTGGAGCTCTTCATGAAAATTGTAGAGCTCTCTCTTATCTTTCCTACAAGGTAAGATATATAATAATAAGACATCTAGAACTCAAGATATAGTTGAAATACAGAAATAGTGTAAGACCAAAATAATGCTAGAAAAATCAATTAAGTCCAATTTGAGTCCAAACTTACAAAATATAACCAAACTTAATCATTTAAGTATATAGAGAGTGTAAATGACTAAAAATGAGGGTTTATTAATATATAAAATATGTGATTATCAAAATGCATGAGGAGTTTGGGGATTTATTTGGTTTGTGATTAATTCTGTCATAAGGGATTGTTGGGCGATTTATTTGTTTGATTATTATTATTGATTAACTCAGAATATGATGAGAAATAATCTTGTCCATAAGGAGTTTGATTCAAAGTCTGAAAGCTTGATTGCTACTATTATGTGAAATGTGAAACTCGGATCATAAAGTAGTGTTGATTGATTTAATTGGTGCATTTGCTGATTTGATTTAGTGCTGGTTAATTTGGGTATGGCTTGCTCAATGATACTCTTGAATTTGGCTTTTCCCTATAGATCCCCACGACACAATTTATTTTTTCAATAATTAATTAAGATTAACAATCATCATGCATATAATTATGTCCATAAGTTATTCTAGATTACTTGAATTTCTAAACTGGTGCCCCTAACAAACTGGCTAACAATATTTAATACCTCCTTATTTAACCTATGTTCCTCAAATGTCATCTTAGTTAATTCAAGAGTCAAGACAGTAATTGCAAAAAGGAGAAACTTTGAGCATCTCAATAAAGATGAAAAATTATGGGCTATGGGTTTAAATATGCCATTACACATCTTATACGGTCAAGATACAAGTCTTATTTCCTGAAAACTTGAGCTGCAAGGAAAACCATTTGAGCTCCAACAAAGCCTCTATGTTAATAATCAGTTAAATATGTTAATTAAGGATTCATATAGCGAACCACAAATGTTACAGTCAAGATCAATTGTTCTTGTTTAGTTGAATCTTTCTAAACAAATAAATGGACCTTCTTTATGCAACTCTATTATCTGTATTTTAACTTACCATAGAACTCGGTCTTCAGCCTCAGAAAATTCATGTTTTTCTTCCTTAGGTTCTGTTAACTCTTCCTCATTGTCACTACATATCAGTGCTTCACTTCCATGTTGATCATAATAGATACGTCTTCTTCCAATAATTGACTGATCTTTAGCCATTCTCTGATTTCTGTGGTGTGTGAAAGATTTTAAAAAAGCAGAAAACATATCATACAATCTGTATACTCACTGATCAATAAGTTTTTAAAGCTCAGTTTCTAGTTTAAAATGGAATACAATTCAAGAAGCAGGTATTTCACTTTGGCAAAAATTGCACATCAAGACAGGAAATTAAAATATTTAAAAGTCAAAGACACCTGTCTAAAAATATCCAAGATGTATATGGTGGTAATCTTTCAATATATGGAATCTTGATACTTGTAGTAGCTAATACGTCTTGATTGTTATGGTCTTTTGTTAGCCATAGCAACCATCACCTAAGAAGGGGGTGAATTGAGCAATTACAAATTTTAAAACACTTTTGAGAAATTAAGCATTTTGAATAACTCAATTAATAAATGTAGCGGAATAAGTTTAACAAAGGTGCAACTATTAGAGATTTCACAAATACCACTTGGGTTATAGGATAAATCAAGTAAATAAGCTAGATATCAAATTAAACTCAAGCATATATAATTAAGGCACAAATGTAAAGAGATAAAGTTGAGAAGATCAAACACAAGATTTATCCTGGTTCAGCCACCAATCCACTTGTGGCCTATGTCCAGTCCCCAAGCAAACTACTCGAGATTTTCCACTAAACTTCAAGCTTGAACAGGTGCTTGAAAACCTTTACACAATAGAGTACTCACCATACCTTTGGATACCTCACTTTTTGTGCTTGAGCCTCAAAATAGGGATACCTCACCCTTTTCACTAGAGAGATACCTCACCCCCTTTATAACCTTTGAAGGATACCTCACTTTCTTTACAACAAGGGATGCTACACCCTTTACAATCTTTGAGGGATACCTCACCCTCTTTCACTAGAGGGATACCTCACCCTCTTTACAGAAAAATCAAAGTATTTGAATGATAGAAACTTTCTCAAAGAGTGGATAATACAAATTGAAGCACTATGGGTATCAAGGAATCTCACTTTGAAGCTCAAAATAGAGTATGATAGAAGATAAGAGAGAAAACTCGTAGTTGATGATCAAGAGACTTGTTCAGATAGTTTTCTAACATTTCTTTGATGCCCAAACACTTGAATTTATAGCCCAAAGTATTTAAGAGCTGTTGGTGGTGGTTGGGAAACATTAAATGTCAATTATAGCCGTTGAAAATCTATTTCAGATTCGTGTTATTCGAATAATAACATTATTATTCGAATAAATCTTCAAAAACATGTTCTGGAACGTTTTCTGGGTCGTGTTATTCAAATAATAACATTGTTATTTGAATAAATCTTAAACAACATGTTCTAGAACATTTTTAGGGGTGTGTTATTCGAATAACACATCTCTTATTCGAATAAACCACTCTGGTTTTGAAAACTGATTTTAAATGGTCATAACTTCTTTATTTCTTATCCGATTAAAGCAAATGACCAGTCATTGGAAAGATATTTGAGTCTATTTTCAAATGAAACATTTCAAGACAAAACTCAAAGTATTTTGAAAGTTATGATCAAAAGAGTAACCAAAGGTCAGTTTTGCAAAACTCAAACTTGACTATTTTTCATAGTTTTGAACTACCACAATAACTAGCTTTTCAAAACTTGTTTGTTGGGCATTTTAGCATATGAAAACCATTTGTAAAGATTTGAAAACATATTTGAACTTAAGATCTAAGTCCTATAAGCTATTCTTGAAGATCTTGAACTTGATCTTGCCATCATCAATTCTAGTCCTTATGCTTATTGATGTAATCCAAGCTTCCAAAGAAAATCTTCTCTTCAAATCTTGCAAATGCTTGGAACATCTTATCATTCTCATTCTTCTTGAGTTGAGCATATTTGTGATCTTTTGCTTTCTTGTTGCAATGCTCAATCTTGGTACTTGAATTATCCTACAAAGTATTGCTTACTTAAACACATAGTTAATCCAAATTCATAATTCAATATCTTCATATGCATGATTCATAAATGAAATATAACTAGATAAAGTACATAATCATATATGATGTAACATGATCATTATCCTTTTGTAGTGCCTTTGTCATCATCAAAACTTAACACATTAAATCATTGGGGCAAAGACAATTCTACATCTTTGTCTCATGAACCTTGAGAGAAACCACTGAATTTACATAAAAGATGTTCAATTCTTGAAGAAAGCACTGGACTTGCCCTGTTTTCCTTTGTCTGTGAAGAGTCCTTTCTTGATATTGCTAACATAACCCCTTAAATATGACATCGCAGCTTGTGCTCATTCCTCTGAAGTTTTTCCTATAGAAATATAACCAAGATTAATTGCAAGCTAACTAGCAAGGTGTACAAAAAGAAGCCATCTAAATTTTTGAACTTGATTACAATTTGTCTTGTCTCTTGTTTGTAATATAAAAATATATAAAGAATGTTTAGCTATATTCGATTGTCATATATATATATATCTTGCCATAGTTAGAAGAAAAGTTCATATTATATATTGAAAATTTGATCTGATTGAGTTGTGAGAAAGTTATACAACAAAAAGAAAATGTTGTGACTGTTTTGTTCAAATTTCATTGCATAGAACCTCAAAAAGGATGTTTTCCTTTCTTCTGGGACCTTTCATATAATAATTTCTCAAGAGATCTACCATGGTCATTTGGTTCCTTAGCAATCCGTGCTAGATTGTAAGTTTCTTCTTTTATATGCCTTTTTTTTCTCATAAACTTGATTTATGTTTTATCATATACTCAATGGCAGAACTTTCTTTTGGTTCCATACGATTCATATTATGATATTCCAAGATACCCATATGATACCCACTAATTATATTTTCTAATGTTAATTTCTTATTGCATTAACATAATGCTTTCAAATGTTGAATTGGTATTGACATAATGAGCAATTTCTCTTGGCATCTAGTTAGATAGGTGTATACTATATATAGTTGTTTAGCTTGTCTGAGGTTTATTAAATTCTACCTTAGATGATTTAGAGAATTTGGTGTATTACAAATGATTTCTAAAATCTAAATTTAAGAATGTTAAGAATCTCACAACACCTCTAAAATGTCTTTTCTTTTTCTTGGTTCCCTTTTACTAATAACAAAAAAGAAAATTTGTGGAATTTACTTTTTACGATATGTGGACTCTCAGAACATTCTTTATTGAAACAGTAATAACTAAGTGGCTGCATTTTGTTCCACATTTAATAACTGATAATTAACCACTTTTACTTAATGTATTAACTAGTTATTTTGGATGCACCAATTAATGACTTTTATCAGAAAACCATGGACATTCACCATTTACTCCCAACTTGTTAACCACAACAGTACACACGTCAACTCCAACTAGTTATGTATTTATAACAAGTTTCTCCCCCATTATTGTGAACTTATTTTTGGATTCACTAGAAACTCATATAGTTTAACCATATTTTTCTAATGTACTAACAAGTTCACTCGGATTCACTAAGTAAGGATATTCACCACAAAACCGTGGACATTGCTAGTTCTTCCTACAATATTAACCAGAAAATTACACATCCCAACTCCACTCCACTAGTAATTCATTTGTAAGTAGTTTACACCTACTATTGGGAACTCATTTTTGGATTCACCAGAAACTCATAGAGATTTATCACTTATTCCTAATGTATTAACCAGTTAATTTGGATTAACCAAGAAATGAGATTATCCAAAAAACCATGGATATTGACCAATTCAACCTAATATATTAACCAGAAAATTTACACATCCAAACTCCACTATGTGATACCCATTTTTGGAGAGGGACTGGCACACCAAACCACGAATGGAAAACAAAATATAAAACTATGACCCGGTTCATTTAAATGTAGATAATATCCTGTTCATTTATAAGTGTATAGTAATTTGGCGATTTTTTTTGTAAGAGAATAAAACATAAGGACAACAGAGCTTAACATGAGGACTAAACCATACATTTATACATTAGATACATAACATACATGTTTAGATACATCAACAACTAAACAAAGAAAGCAGAAGCTTTACATGCCCCAAAAGAGATATACATAATACAACCCACCAAAAAGACAAAACATCAGGCCTCCAAAGCGATATATAGCCAGCCACCCAAAAAGGCTACCAAAAAGCGTCATGCCTCCATGAACAACTAAGAAAGAGTCTCAGATGGATCCACCTCAGGATCTTCCTCAGAAGAGGAAATCCTTATAGGAGCGGCTGACCCACGAGCGGGAGCTCGTGCGGAGGACAAAAACGAATCTGAATCCTTGCGTAGGGTATACACACGTTCACCCCATACCTCTCGCACAGGCATGTAGAACTCCAACCAAACATGAAAATCAAAAGAGAAATCATAGGCATCGTAACGACCCCATGCTAGAGATACAGTTACGTCTTCAACATAAACAAAATGATCAGTATCAAAATCTACGTGCCAGCTATCTCCACCTCCATGGAACCTCAATCTAGCATACCCCAAAAAGCCTCGTTGGGATGCCATCGCAGAACAGGAGACTAATTGGACCAGAATCCAGGAAACCCAGGCTCTTCCACACCTTGGTCTTTACAGAAACACAGACATAGCCAGAATAACAAAAACAAAGATAGTGAGATATCCAGCATCATTACCAGTTATGGCAGTAAAGAAGTATAAATGACGCATAACGTTAAATAGTGCAGTAAAACAATAAAAAGCATCAAGATCAGATAATAAACAATTTAATAATCTAGACAATCATAGCATCATAAAAGAAACAGTTTCATAACCAAATAAATGTAAGCTAGGTAATTATGATAACTGACCATGTACATGCACAAAGTATCAAAACCTTACTACATGGAACAAATTACAATGTCGGAGAGAATGATCTAGGAGACATGTTTGTATATCATCGGCCTCAAATCAAATGCTTCAATCTCAATAAAATTGTGCAATATGGCTCATACAAGACATTCTTCGCAAGATCGCGATATAAGACAGCGTCTCAGTCTGGATCGTCGGTGCATTTGCATCGATCTATCCTACGGTATAGAGGAGCCACCATTTGCCCATTGCGAGATACCTACACCCCGACGCTCCCAAGGTCAACGAGTGACCTATACTAATCTATTCGCACCCGCACTAAGGTGTGATTCAATCTCCTTAGCATAAAACCTTACAACAAAGTCCACTGGACTTTTTATGATGCATAATGACACAATGTATATTCATATATGTTTAATAACCGTATACTTTTCCATAAACATGCCACAACAACGCATTATTAGATTCTCTATTGTGAAAATACACTTTTAAGGATTATTATGGAATTTCACTTTAATTCAATGTTTCTTATGAAGTCTTTCTCTAGAGGAATTCTCTTGTATATTTATCAAATCTTTATTACTCAAATTAAACAAGTTCTTTACTCGATTTTTAAACCTAATCCACTTAGGGAAATTTTCAACTTAAGTTATCCAACATCTCACTCACACTCATGTTCTTTCCATTTTATGAATTCCTAATTAACCTCTAATTGACTAATTAGCTAAGTTCCCATTTTAATACATAATTTTATCTATGTTCTCCCTAAGAGGCCGTGAGCCTAGAGAGACTAAGGGGTTCCAAAATTTTTCCTCACCTTACCAATTACTCATCATCAAGAGTTTGATTCCCAATTTATTATACAAGATTTATTATGGACCCATTTTTTGGGCCATTTCCCCGTAAGCCTCTAAACAAGAGGGCAAGAAACTTTTATTTTCCATCCATATTTTTAATTCATCAAGAACAATCCAAGGTCATCAAAATATACAAAATACAATCAATAATTTCATGTAAGATTAAAATCAATACAAAATCATACATCAAAGAGAGTAACCCTAACATGAGTTTTTCACAACCAACACATAAACAAACTCCTCACTACCAAAATAGGTTGAAGTGGATTGATCTCCCTCTTACCCAAAGAAATAAACATGAAAGCAAGCTCCTTTTGCACTTGAAATTTGTCCTCCACCACCACAAAACCCTAGAAATTTCATCTCACAAAAATCAACAATTAAAGCTTGGAAAAGGAGTCCTTGATCACCAAGGTGACCAAGGACCATGAAAATGAGAAGGAAAAATGAAAAAGTCATGAACTTTTACCTCAAAGCTTCAAACTTTAGAGCTTTATGGAAGATGATGAAAATGATATATCTAGGTGTTGGTCACAAAAGAGAAAAACTTTAAGATGATGAGAAGATATAGAAAACAAGGTTGGTTGAACAAGAAAAGTGGATGGCCAAAAATAGGTGTCTTGGCCGTGGAAGAGAGAAAAGAATGGAGAGGAAAAATGAGCTTCTTAAAGATAGTTTTCCAACAAGAATGAGAACCTTCAAAGGAAAGTAGCTTCAAACAAATTTGTTGGCTTGAAATCAATAAACATGGAAGGGGAAATGGCGTGGGGCTGCCGTGGAAGAGAGGAGAAAAGGTTCGAGAGAAAATAGAAAGAGAAAGTGATAGAAAGGTGTTTTAGAATTTTTGATAAGAGAATTGATATGTGTTATTAGTGGAAATGTGACAATTTTTGTCACATTTCCCCCCACATTGCCGTGGAGTCACTAGGGAGAGGGGGAAGGAAGATTCCTCTAAAACCTTGGGCAAAGCTTCCTTGAGAAGCTTTGTATAAAGCTTCTTTGAGAAACTTTGTTAGCTTTTTGCAAAATTCAACATGATGTGACATAAAGTTGACACTCTTGAAAAAATGATAAGCATTTTATTACAAACTATTATCCAATGGAGAAATGTTACAATTAACAAAAATCAGTATTTATTATCCAATGGATAATAAAATGTACTGCAATTTTTATTTATCAAATAAAAATCTCAAAAAACATAAACCTCGTAAATTGTGTCCAACCTCGAGTTTAGTAAGATCTTCCATTGATGTTTCCATAGTTCAAGGTTTTCCAGCCTCGGAGAAAATATTTTATTTTTCCAGCTTTGCTCAGCACGCACATAAATAGAGAAATATATTCAAATAATCAACATTTCCATAAAAATCCACAAAAATTACAAAAATTATAAAATGACTATTTATTATGAAACAAATAATTTTTGGGGTGTTACAACTCTCCCATTCTAAAAAAAATTTCGTCCTCGAAATTTTCATACCTTAGAATAGATGTGGATGTTGTTACTTCATCTTGTATTTTAATTCCCATGTTGCATCTCTAGTCATGTCATTCTAGATCACTTTCACCAACGAAATTTCTTTTTCTCTGAGTCACTTCACCCTCCTATCTTTGATCTTTACAGGAGGTGTCTCATAGGTCAAATTCTCTTTTGATTGTACTGTATTAGGTGCTATGACATGGTCTGGACCAGGAATATATTTTCGCAATTGCGATACATGAAAGACATTGTGAAGGTTGGAAAGAAAATGTGGTAAGGCTACTTGGTAAGCTACTGGACCTATCCGGCGAAGAATTTGATATGGTCCGATAAATTTTGGAATGAGTTTTCTAGATTGAAGAACTCGGCCGACCCCAGTCGTGAGTATGACTTTCAAAAACACATGCTCGCCTTCCTCAAACTCAAGAGGCTTTCTCCTTTTGTCCGCGTAGCTTTTCTGCCTACTCTGAGCGGTCCTCATCTTCTCTTGAATCATTTTGACTTTCTCAGTCATTTGTTGTATAAGATTAGGTCTAATAGTAAGGTGCTCTTTGTCCTAGTACCAACACAAAGGTGTTCTGCACCGTCGTCCATATAGAGCCTCATAGGGTGTCATCCCTATGCTCAAGTGAAAACTGTTGCTGTAGGTGAACTCTACCAATGGTAAAACTTCATCCTAACTTCCAGTCTGTTCCAAAGCACGGGCTCTAAGTACATCTTCCAATGATTGCATCGTCATTTTTGATTGACCATTAGTTTGAGGATGATAAGCAAAACTCAAACGTAGCTTTGTTCCCATCGCTTCTTGAAAACTTAGCCAAAATCTTGATGTGAACCTTGGGTCTTTATCAGAAACAATACTGGAAGGCACACCATGCAATCTAACGATCTCACCAATATACAGTTGGGTTAACTTCTCCAGTGAATACCTTATGTTGATTAGTAAGAAATGTGCTGACTTCGTGAGTCGATCGATGATTACCCATATTGAATTGTAACCCTTTCTGGTCTTTGGCAACCCAACCATGAAATTCATCGTAATACTATCCCACTTCCATTCGGGAATAACTAGAGGTTGCAACATTTATAATGGTCTCTGGTGTTCAACATTTGCTTTCTGACAAACTAGACAAGACGACACATGTTGAGCTACGTCTATCTTCATTCCAGGCCACCAAAATAACTATTTCAGATCTTGGTGCATTTTAGTCATTCCAGGATGCATACTTAACCTGTTGGTGTGAGCTTCATTAAGAATTGCTTTCCTAAGCTCTGGATCGTTAGGTATGTAGATCCTTCCCTTGAATTTTAGGACTCCATCAGGTCCTTCCTCCACTGTTGTCACATTGCATTGCTTCATTAGCTCCCTTTCTTTTCGCAATAATACATCACTTTCTTGCTTCTCGTGAATTTCTTCCATTAAATCATTTAGAATAATCACTATGTTTAAATGAATTTTGTCAGGTGCCAATTCCACTGACAACCACATGTCTCTGAATTGTTCTATTAGTTCTTTCTCCTTAATCATCATAGCATACATACTAAGCTTCTTTCTACTCAGAGCATCTGCCATGACGTTTGCCTTCCCAAGATGATACTGAAGTTGGAAATTGTAGTCCTTCAAAAACTCCAACCATCTTCTCTGCTTCATGTTCATCTCATTTTGTTCAAATAGGTACTTTAGAATTTTGTGGTCACTGTAGACGTTAAACGATACCCCATACAGGAAATGTCTCTATATCTTCAGAGCAAACACCACAGCAGCTAACTCTAGGTCATGCGTAGGATAATTCTTTTCATGCACTCTCAACTGCCTCGAAGCATACGCCACCACTTTCTTATCTTGCATAAGCACACATCCTAAGCCTTGGTGTGAAGTATCACAATACACATCAAAGGGTTCACTTGAATTGGGTAGGATCAAAACTGGCACCGTAGTCAGTCGTTTCTTTAACTCTTGAAAACTTTCTTCATAAGCATCGATCCATTCAAAAGCTTGGTTCTTCCTTGTGAGCTGAGTGAGAGGTCCTGCTATCTTAGAGAATCCCTCAATGAGCCTTTGATAATATCCAGCTAACCCCACAAAGTTTTGAATCTTAGTCACGATCTTTGGCCTTTCCTACTGTAGAACTACATCGACCTTCGACGGATCCACTGCAATTCTATCCTTCGAGATTACATGACCCAAAAAGTTGACTTCTTCTAACCATAATTCACACTTTGACAACTTGGCATACAACTCATTCTCTTTCAGGATTTAGAGAACTATGCTGAGATGTTCAGCATGTTCTTCCTGATTTCGAGAATATATCAGAATGTCATCGATAAAAATGATGATAAATTTGTAGGTAAGGACGAAAGATCCTATTCATGTAATCCATGAATATGACAAGTGCATTCATCAGTCCAAACAGCATTGCGAGGTACTCGTAGTGTCCGTAACGGGTATAAATAGCCGTCTTGGGAATATCTTTTGCCTTCACTCAGATCTGATTATAGCCAAAACGTAGATCTATCTTCGAGAAAATAGCAGCTCCCTTCAGCTGATCCATTAGATCATCCATCCTCGGAAGTGGATACTTGTTCTTGATTGTGACCTTATTTAGCTGATGATAATTTACACACAATCGCGAAATACCATCCTTTTTCTTAACTAATAACACCGGCGCTCTCCAGAGTGATACACTGGGTCTAACAAACTGCTTTTGCAGAAGCTCCACCAACTGCTTCTTAAGTTCCACTAATTTTGACGATGACATCCTGTACGATGCTATGAATATAGGACCGACTCAAGGTACAAGATCAATTGTGAACTCTACCTGCTACTCCGGCGGTAGACCAGGTACATCCTCGGGCAAGACTTTGGGAAACTCATTAACTACTGGAATAGTATTCACATCTACCTCACTCTCAACTTCTAAGGAAGACAAAAGCGTGTATCCCTGAGCTCCTTCTCTTAAGAAAGCTTTTACTTGGTTAGCCGTAAATGTTACCCAAGTGGCTTCCAGTACTCAAGAGGGGGGTGAATTGAGTATTTTAAAAAAACTTTTCGCAAAGGCGTAAACTAATTAAATATATTGAAAAGAATATTGAAAGACGTGAGATGAAAAGGATAAGCAGAATATTAATAAAATTCAACAAATAAATAATATTAAACAATAAATTAAATTGCTGAAAATAAAGAGATAAAGAAGAAAAGAGAAGAGCAGACACGATATTTATCCTGGTTCGACCACCAACCACTTGTGGCCTACATCCAGTCCCTGAAACACAGTTTGAGATTTTACACTAATCAATACAAGCTTAAAGCGGGTGCTTGCAACCTTTACAAACAAGAGCACTCCTCACACCTTGGGATATCTCACCCTTGTGCTTGAGTCTCAACAAACAGAGATACCTCACCCTATTTACTAGAGGGATACCTCACCCCCTTTGAAGGATACCTCACCTTCTTTACAACAAGGGATACCTCACCCTTACAAAAGCAGAAAATAGATGAAATAGAAAACTCTCACAAAGAGTAAATAATACAACTTGAAGCACTATGGAGCTCTTTAAGGATATCTCAAGGTTTTGGCGAAAAGAGTACAGAAAATATGAGAAAAATGAAAATCACGTTTTGGCATAGGCAAATAAAAATTCAAATCATTGGGCATTGTTCAGAAGTGACCCAAGGTCTTCATTTATAGAGCATTTGAAGAAAAGAGCCGTTTTAGATCATTAAATACATATTAAATTTGAAATATGTCTGTTAGTTTCTAAAACAAGATTCCTGTGGTATTCGAATACCATCAAGGGTATTCTGATACCTATTTGAATACCATCAGAGGCATTCTGATACCTCTGATTAAAAAGACTTCTTTAAAACACTTCTGAAGGAGGTATTCGAATACCTTTAGGGGTATTCTGATACCTATTTGAATACCATCAGAGGTATTCTAATACCTCTGATTTAAAAAGCTTCTTCAAAACGAATCTTTGAAGTTTAAAAACCATTTTCATCCTTTTATGCAAAATCAATGAGATATCCAGAAAGGCTCCGTATATAAGATCCTAAGTCCTAAAGCTATTCTTGGAGATCTTGGACTTGGTCTTACCATCATCATCTTCATTATGTTTATTATCATCAAAACTGCTCTCAATAGTAGCTAGCCAATTACAGTTAAAAATCTAGAAAGTTCAGACTTTGGGAAAATTAGAGTTTTATTGGAACAATCTAATAGGATATGGTTAGAAGATAACTAATCCATTATTAAGATTACGTCTATTTGGGAAAGAGATAAACATATTAAATTAACAGAAAAGAGTCGACCTTTAATAGATAAAGGACAATTCAAACTGACTTTGGTAGTAACAATAGGTTTAGCAGTAGAGGTAGAAGCACTCAAATCAAAAAGGCAAATAAGACACAGGCAAACCTTGTCGACGCACACAGTCATAAATAATAAAAGAGTGAGTTGCCCTAGAGTCATACAGTACAAATAAAATATTACCTCCTATGGTACCATCCCTCTTTATCAGATCATCATACTGGGAGGCTTTAGCTCCACTCATCGTGTAAACAAGGCCTCCTACCTGAGACATAACAGCTCATGCATTGTTGACAGAAGGCTCTGCCATGGTTTGGTTGTAATCTCGGGAGATATGTCCAGGCTTCCCGCATCTAAAGCAGATAATTCCTTTGATGGTGCACTCCCTCGTTAGGTGATCCTTTATGCACTTTATACACTTTGGCATAAACATCGCAGTCTGACCGGCTCGATTTCCACTAGAACCTCTGCTGGGACCTCCACCTTGTGATTGTTGCTGACTTCCCGGTGGTCGGGAATAAGGTTTCCTTTGGAAACGATTCGCACTGCTACCACTTCCTCTTTGGAACCTAGAGGGTCCAAAGTTGTGATTCCTCGTGTCTCTTGACTGATCGAGCTCTTCAATCCTTCTACACTTGTCTAGCAAGGCTGGGAATTGATCAATTCCCAAAGGTAATACTTCCCTCTTCAGATCGTGCCTCAGTCCTTCTTCGAATTTGCAGCACTTCCACTCTTCATCAGGTTGGAGTTGAAAGTACCTTGAAAACTTGGACAAGCTTTCAAATCTTGTAGCATATTCACTGACCGTCATGCTTTCTTGCTTCAGGCCGAGAAATTCCATTTCCTTGGCATGCCTCACGCTTGCAGGAAAATACTTCTCCAAGAATCTGTCCTTGAAGGCTTCCCATGTAATTGTCGTTCCCTCGGCTTCCATCAATCTCTGTGCTCCATTCCACCAGTCTTCTGCATCTTCGACCAACATGAAAGTAGCATAGGTTACTCTCTGATCATCAGAACAACCCATCCCTCAGAATATATTCTCCAGTTCCTTGATCCTAAGACTAGCTTTCTTCGGATTGAACTCTCCTTTAAACTGAGGCAGGTTGTTACGGTGAAATTCTGATAAATTCTAGGCATCTGCCATCGCCTCCTGCTGTTGTGCAACTCTCTCACCTTATTGTACAATAACATCAGCCATTCGTTGCATGGCCTCAACCGTTGCAACAATACCTCCTCTGCGAGTCATCACTCTTTTTTAGATTTAGGCTAAGTAAAACATAAGAAAAGTTAGATGTAACCTTTCGAAAACCAAACACAGAGAATCACACAACACAAACAAGACAACCTAACCACAAAGACCCAAAAGAAAACTTAAACTGGGGCTCTGCTACCAAACTAGTGTAACGCTCCTTTTTGGAGAGAGACCGTCACACCAAACCACGAATGGAAAACGAAATATAAAACTAAAACCCGGTTCATTTAAATATAGATAATAGCCTGTTCATTTATAAGCGTATAGTAATTAGGCGATTTTTTTTGTAAGAGAATAAAACATAAGGACAAAAGAACTTAACATGAGGACTAAACCATACATTTATACATTAGATACATAACATGCGTGTTTAGATACATCAACAGCTAAACAAAGAAAGCAAAAGCTTTACATGCCCCAAAAGAGATATATATAATACAGCCCACCAAAAAGACAAAACATCATACCCCCAAAGCGATATACAGCCACTCACCCAAAAAGGCTACCAAAAAGGGGTATGCCTCCTTGAACAACTAAGAAGGAGCCTCAGATGAGTCCTCCTCAGGATCTTCCTCAGAAGAGGAAATCCTTATAGGAGCGGCTGACCCACGAGTGGGAGCTCTTGCGGAGGACAAAAATGAATCTGAATCCTCTCGTGGGTTATACACATGCTCACCCCACACCTCTCGTATAGGCATGTAGAACTCCAATCAAACATGAAAATCAAAAGAGAAAATAAGGGGATCATAACGATCCCATGCTAGAGACATAGTTACATCTCCAACATAATAAAAATGTTCGGTATGAAAATCCACGTGCCAACTATCTCCACCTCCATGGAACCTCAATCTGGCATACCCTATAAAGCCTCGCCAGGATGCCATCACAGAACAAGAGACTAATTGGACCAGAATCCAGGAAACTCAGGCTCGTCCACACCTTGGTCTTTACAGAAACATAGAAATAGCCAGAATAACAAAAACAAAGTGGTAAGATATCTAGCATCATTACCAGTTATGACAGTAAAGAAGTATAAACGGCGTATAACGTCAAACATTGCAGTAAAATAGTAATTAACATTAAGATCATATAATAAACAATTTAATAATCCAGGCAGTCATAGCATCATAAAAGAAACAGTTTCATAACCATATAAATGTAAGCCAGATAACTATGATGACTGACTATGTACATGCACAAAGTACCAAAACCCTACTCCATGGAGCCAATTATAACATTTGAGAAAATGATCGAGGAGACATGTCTCTATATCATTGGCCTTAAATCAAGTGCTTCAATCTCAATGAAATTGCGCAACATGACCCATACAAGATATTCTTCACAAGATCGCGATATAGGACAATGTCTCGATCCGGATCGTCGGTGCGTTTGCATCGGTCTATCCCACGGTACAAAGGAGCTACCAACTACCCATTGCGAGATACCCGCACCTCGATGCCCCCAAGGTCAACGAGTGACCTACATTAGTCTATGTGCAACCGCACTAAAGTGTGATTCAATCTCATAGGCATAAAGCCTTACAACAAAGTCCACCGAACTTATTACGAAGCATGATGACACATTGCATATTCATAAATGTTCAATAATCGTATACTTTTCTATAAACATGCCACAAGTGGCCAATGCCATTATCAACAAATTTTTTGTCCCACTTATGGACCCACAACAATGCATTATCAGATTCTCCATTGTGAAAATACACTTTTAAAGATTATTATGAAATTTCACTTTAATTCAATGTTTCTTATGAAGTCTTTCTCTAGAGGAATTCTCTTGTATTTTTATCAAATCTTTATTACTCAAATTAAACAAGTTCTTTACTCGATTTTTAAACCTAATCCACTTAGGAGAATTTTTAACTTAAGTTATCCAACATCTCATTCACACTCATGTTCTTCCCTTGGTCAAATCCATTCTAAGTTATAGAGTAAAATTCTATTCTTTGTTCTTTCCATTTTATGAATTCCTAATTAACCTCTAATTGACAAATTAGCTAAGTTCCCATTTTAATACATAATTTTATCTATGTGCTCCTTAAGAGGCTGTGAGCCTCAATAGACTATGGGGTTCCAAAATTTTTCCTCACCTCACCAATTACTCATCATCAAGAGTCTTGATTCCCAACTTATTACACACAATTTATTATGGACCTATTTTTTGGGCCATTTGGCAGTGAGCCTCCAAACAAGAGGGCAAGAAACTTTTGTTTTCCATCCATATTTTTAATTCATCAAGAACAATCCAAGGTCATCAAAATATACAAATACAATCAATAATTTCATATAAGATGAAAATCAACACAAAACCATACATCAAAGAGAGTAACCCTAACATGGGTTTCTCATAACTAACACATAAACAAACTCCTCACTACCAAAATAAGTTGAAGTGGATTGATCTCCCTCTTACCCAAAGAAATAAACAAGAAAGCAAGCTCTTTTTGCACTTGAAATTCGTCCTCCACCACCCCAAAACCCTAGAAATTCCATCTCACAAAAATCAACAATCAAAGCTTGGAAAAGGAATCCTTGATCACCAAGGTGACTAAGGACCATGAAAATGAGAAGGAAAAATGGAAAAATCATGAACTTTTACTTCAAAACTTCAAACTTTAGAGCTTTATGGAAGATGATGAAAATGATAGATCTAGGTGTTGGTCACAAAAGAGAAAAGCTTTAAGATAATGAGAAGATGTAGGAAATAAGGTTGGTTGAATAAGAAAAGTGGATGGCCAAAAATGGGTGTCTTGGCCGTGGAAGAGAGAAGAGAATGGAGAGGAAAAGTGAGCTTCTTGAAGATGGTTTTCCATCAAGAATGAGAACCTTCAAAGGAAAGTAGCTTCAAACAAATTTGTTGGCTTAAAATCAACAAACATGGAAGGGGAAATGGTGTGGGGCTGCCGTGGAGGAGAGGAGAATAATGAAGAGGAGAAAATGTTTGAGAGAAAAGTGAGATGAGAGAAAATAGAGAGAGAAAGTGATAGAAAAATGTTTTAGAATTTTTGAAAAGAGAATGGATATATGTTATTAGTGAAAATGTGATAATTTTTGTCACACTTCCCCCCTCATTGCCATGGAGTCACTAGGGAGAGGGGGAAGAAAGATTCCTCTAGAAGCTTGGGCAAAGCTTCCTTGAGAAACTTTGTTAGCTTTTTGCAAAAGTCAACATAATGTGACATAAAGTTAACATTCTTGAAAAGATGATAAGCATATTACTACAAACTATTATCCAATGGATAAATGTTACAGTTAACAGAAATCAATATTTATTGTCCAACAGATAATAAAATGTACTACGATTTTTATTTATCAGATAAAAATCAGAAAAATGTAAACCTCGTAAACTGTGTTCGATCTCGGGTTTAGTAAGATCTCCCATTAACGTTTTCCATAGTTCAAGGTTTTCCAGGCTCAAGGAAAATATTTTATTTTCCCGACTCCGTTCAGTGTGCATGCAAATCAAGAAATAATAAAACAAACAATTTTTGGGGTGTTACACACTCCACTAGCAATTCATATATAAGTAGTTTACCCCTACTATTGGGAACTCATTTTAGGATTCACCATAAACTAATAGAGATTAACCACCTATTCCTAATGTATTGACCACTTAATTTGGATTCACCAAGTATTGGGAACTCATTTTTGGATTCATTATAAACTCACAGAGATTAACCACTTAATTTAGATTCACCAAGTATTGAGTCACTGTTGATAATGTGCATGGTAAGAAAAGTGTTGAAATCTGAGTCTAAACACTATGAATATGAATTTGTCAGGTTGTGATCAAATTCTTTCTATAGATTCAATGTGAGCACTACTCAACCATTGAATTGTGTGAGCACTCCTTTCTACATATTCAATCAAGGTGATGAGTCGATCAATCAACAACTGCCTGCACGTGGCATTGCTTTAGGTGCACCTATTGGCTACTCTGATACACACCCGAACCCAGTCACAGACAACCCCAACTTCAACATTTGCACTCAGGTTAAGGCTTAGCCCAGGAAACATGTGCTTGGCAAATCCACCTGAACTCCTTACACCAAACTACAAAAGAATAAGAAGAAAATGAATCTGCATACCCAACTTTTTACCTAATGCACTAGAGTGGTTAAAAAGAGGACCACGATTCCACGTAAGCTTTTGAACTACCAACATGGCATGCTTGATAAGTATAATACTGATTTTACTTGGGCTAACATTTGTCATTTGCATCTTGCACAATTTTAGCGTTAGGCAATTTGTTTTGTGATTGTCTTTAAACAATTTGTTTTGGGTTGTGGTGTAGGGCGGTGGTCAGACTCTACTGTCAGTTCCTTACTATTGCAAATGCATCTTGCATGAAATTAAGAGGGTAGGTTAACAATATGGTAAGAACGAATTATGTTCAACTCATAATTTAGATTATGTACATCATACCTACTTATTGCGTCGGTTCACATATAAGGACCTTTTTTAATTCACTCTTTCAAGTTATTATGCTGGCTGTAAGGGTTTTTGTGGGAGATGAAATGGAGCGAGCACGAAGAGTGACCCGTCACATGTTTTGTTCCACGTTTATGGTAACAACAACATGCTCAATTAACTTAGAATTGTATGCATATTGACAATAAAACCTTAACTTAATGTTGGTTATTTATAAAATGTAGGATTTTGTAAAAAGTGGACTAGAGCATTTCAAATTAGTTCGCCATAGGCCCTGGTGGAGTATTAACGACTTCATGCCTCATGCTGAAGTGGGATATGACATCACCTAATGCAACTTGGTAACTGTTAAGCATTATGTGTTAAAAATGACATGTGTTTGGATGCATACACTTTATTGGGCAACATCTAGGGTTTAACCCATCATTTACCTAGTTGGATTGTGTATAGTGTTTTATTTTCTTAATACCGTATATGACATTATGTTCCAACTATAATGCACATCACTATCATATGTCTACATTATTATTACTTAACTATGTAAAATAAAAAAGGCATATGAGGAATAACAATACTATTTATGTAAGCATATTACAAGGAACACATTCAATGAACTTGGATACATTTCTTCATATAGATATTCGCTCCAGCCGTGTTCGACGGCCATTGGTGGTGTTATGCGTTGGATCTGAGAATTAAAAAGTTGTATATATTGGATACAATAGGCAGTCACAATGACACTGAAAAAGCTAGGCTGGACGTTTCGACAGTATCACACTCCTCTAATGTCATTATAATGATAATGTATTAGTTGTGCTATATAATTTGACTTTGAACTTTACTTTGAATTTGTAGAAGCTTCGGTTTGAAGAATTGTTGCAGATACTTAGTCCAACCTTGATGAATCACAGACCTTTAGAGCTAATGGAGGTTGACTTGCCCCAGCAATGCAACTCGTGAGTATGGTTGCACTTATTAAAAAATAGTAATTGTTTTGTTGAAGCATAGGTGTTTAATTTTTCCTCTTGTGCTTGTTTGTATGTTATTGAAACAAGGATGATTGTGGAATATACGTTATCAAGTACATGGAGCTGTGGGATGGACACAAGATGTTTGGGGAGAAGACTATGCCCGAATGGGAAGAGGTGAGGGAGTTGTTTTGTTTTCTGATTTAACAATTACATTATGTTGGAATTTTTATTTATTCGTACTATACTGGTACAGGGAGAAGTCACACAAATGCGACGTGACTTATTATGTGTCTGGGTCTTGTATTTGAAGAATGAGTGCAGAGAAGAAGTTTTGAGAGCTGTAAATGCTATGGAGTTGTTGTCTTGACTTGCAAATTTTATTCAAAACTCTTTAGCTTGGCCCAATGTATAGTTATTGCAATGCCTTATGTATAGTTACCCCTACCATTGGGATCTATTTAGTGGATTTACCAGGAACATATATTAATTAACTACTTTTTTGAAATGTATTAACCATTTACTCATGGATTCGAAAACTTGTTTTACATTATCCACTTATTTAGAATTGTATTTTATATTATCCAGAAACTTGTAGATATTAGCCACTTTTTCATACTATAGTAAGTTATATTGGGACTCACCAAGTAATGAGATTCACCAGAAACAGACATATACTAACCACTTATTTCTAATGTATTAACCAGTTACTCATAAACTCTCCAAATAATGAGATTCACCCAATTATCCGTGGTATTCTGACCATCTACTCCCAACTTTTTGGGATTCACTAGAAACCTATACAGATTAACCACTTAGACGTAATGTAATAACCAGTTATTTTGCAATTCACCAAGTAATGAGATTCATGACCTTTTTCATGGTTTTCTGACCATCTACTCCCATTGTGTTCAAAACAACATTACACATGTCAACTCCAACTAGTACTTCATTTCTAACTAGTTTGCCCCCATTATTAGGAAATCTTCTTGGGATTCACCAGAAACCCATACTGATTAACCACTTAGACGTAATGTATTAACAAGTTATTTTGGAACTCACCAAGTAATGAGTTTCATCACTTTTTCCATAGTTTTCTGACCATCTACTCCTAATGTGTTCAAAACAACATTACATATGTCAACTCCAGCTAGTATCTCATTTCTAACTAGTTTGCCCCCATTATTGGGAACTCTTCTTGGGATTCACCAGAAACCTATACTGATTAACCACTTAGATATAATGTATTAACCAATTATTTTGGAACTCACCAAGTAATGAAATTCACCATTTTTTCCATGGTTTTTTGACCATCTACTCCCAATATGTGTTCAAAACAACATTACACATATCAACTCCAACTAGTACCTCATTTCTAACTAGTTTGCCCCCATTATTAGGAAATCTTCTTGGGATTCACCAAAAACCTATACTGATTAACCACTTAGACGTAATGTATTAACAAGTTATTTTGAAACTCACCAAGTAATGAGATTCACCACTTTTTCCATAGTTTTCTGACCATCTACTCCCAATGTGTTCAAAACAACATTACATATGTCAATTCCAGCTAGTATCTCATTTCTAACTAGTTTGCCCCCATTATTGGGAACTCTTCTTGGGATTCACCAGAAACCTATACTGATTAACCACTTAGATATAATGTATTAACTAATTATTTTGGAACTCACCAAGTAATGAGATTCACCACTTTTTTCATTATTTTTTGACCATCTACTCCCAATCCGTGTTCAAAATAACATTACATACGTAAATTCTAGCTAGTACTTTATTTCTAACTAGTTTGCCCCCATTATTGGGAAATCTTCCTAGGATTCACCAGACACCTATACTGATTAACCACTTAGATGTGATGTATTAACCACGGCACAAAAAAAGTGGGAGTCGTGACCCTCTTTCAAAAATAGGTCAAAATGTTTGTTGTGGTGTTAATCGCATATCTTGAGCTATAGATATCAGAATGACCTAATTCCATGGGCATTTGAAAGTTAACATGTAAGGCTATTTTCTTATAAAATTTCAGAATATTTGAAGTTAAGATGCACATTTAGTGCAATCTTGAAAATCAGCATTTTTGAGGCAAAAATTGAGGTGTTTTGGGATAGTTTGAGCTTGAATGGTTTGTAAGCCATGTGTTGCTCTCTTTTTGGCTAAGGTTAAGCTAGGATGACGTGATAAAAGGGTGTTAGATCCTAATTTTGATGGATTTTGCTTTGTAATGTATTATGTTTTGTGATAATCACATATTTTATACATTAATAAACCCTTATTTTTAGTCATTTACACTCTTTATGTACTTAATTGATTAAGTCTGGTTATGTTTTGTAAGTTTAGACTCAAATTGGACTTAATTGATTTTTTCAGCACTATTTTGGTCTTATACTATTTCTGTATTTCGGTCATATCTTGAGTTTTAGATATCTTATAATTATGTATCTTACCTTGTAGAAAAGATAAGAGAGAGCTCTACAACTTTCATGAGAGCTCCAGGGAAAAATCGGATATCTAGTGGAGCTAATTGGGCTTGGAAGTCAGAACACGAGTTTTGTGACTATAACCAGAACAGTGTGCAGTAATCATTGCATAATTCGAGTTTAAGGAACTAAAATAGGCTTAAAATTTGGCATCTGAAAGTTAAGACCCATATCTACAACTTTCATGAAGAACACAAGAGCTCAATCGGACAGCTTAGAGGTCATAATGGATCTGGAAGTCAAAACAGAGGTGTTGAAATTGGGCTTGAACAGTCTACAGTAATTGGGTCATATCTTGGGCTGTAGGATGAATTTTTGGATGATTTTGGTGGCATTGGAAAGCTGAGACAATTTCCTAGAACTTTCATGAAGACCACTTTGCTTCATTCTAACGTTATCCATGAGTTCATCACTGAATGATTTCGGAGACAAGAAATTTTAATAATTTTCCACTCACAAAAGTTCTTTGGCATTTTCCACTCATCCACCCACTCATCCACTCACTCATTAATCAATTCCCTTGTTATTTTGTATCCCTAATCCTCTATAAAAAGGACCATAGGTAGATCATTTAGGTAATCTTGGCTTAGCTTAGATTATGCTATTGTGTTATTTGTTGTAGTTTTCTTTTGTTCTATGTTGAAATTATGTTCATCTTTTTCTTGTACTCTCTTTCTTTCTTCTTGTTTATGAGTAACTAAATCTTCATCTTATTTGGGTGAAGGAGTGAAGCTTTTGGTAATAAAATAAGGTTAGATTAATTTTCATCTTGTACTTCAATGATATTTTATCAAGTGATCATTATACGTGTTGTATTTTGTTTCTAATTAATTTAGAAACCCTCCTTATAAAATGGAGTTCTTGATTCATTGTAGACAAATGGTTTAACACAATGAATGTTTGAACCCATTTACAAGTGTAGGTGTTAGTAAATAATTAAAGGAACTATAATATAATAATTAAAGGAACCATAATATAACTACGTATATAATTCTAAATAGACTTTGAATATTTTATTCTCCGATTGGAACCTCCGTTGTGTGTGGATTTCAATTGAATTATAAAAAGAATTAATCTTGTCCTTAATTTATTACCAAAAGTGGATCTCCTAGCTCAAACAAGTTCTTTAATTTTATTGTAAATAAGTTTTATTATCTTTATTGTCGTGACGAAGCCTTCCCTTACCTCAAATAATTTTATTCATCGATTCCTTGTGCATCAACCTCAGACTCTCGAGAAATTTATTACTTGAGACAACCTGCACTTAGGTTTGCATCCTTTGATCTGCATCAAGTTTTTAGTGCCATTGCCGGGGACTTGATTTAAAGTTTTAATTTATTGAGATTCTTTTTTTTAATAAAATCTCTTCTCTCTTCTCCCTTACCAGAACAAAAGATCGGTTTGTTGTTCCTTCAGTTTCTTTACTAACTCTCTAACTTTCTAATTCTCTAACTTTCTAATTTTCTAACTTTTTAATATCTGTCATTTATTTATGCTTTCTAACGTAATGAAATAATCTTTCTTCTTCTCTTTTCTTTCACCGGAGCAAAAAATCGACTTGCCGATTCTATGGTTTTCATGTTTAAATTTATTTTCTGCATTTTATTTTTTATATTTTATTTTCTATATTTTACTTCTAACTTGCTAACCTACTAACTTGCTAACATACTAACTTTCTAACTTTTATATTTATGTCATTTATTTATACTTACTAACTTTCTAACTTTTATATTTATGTCATTTAATTTTTTTTTTGACTTGCTAACTTGTACATTATTTTTTTTATTGTAAGTCATTTATTTATGCTTAATATTTAATGGCTGGTGTAAACCGCCTAGTTGTACATTATTTTTTCTATTTTAAGTCATTTATTTATGCTTAATTAGTATCATGATTTAAATTCTAGTTGTTTTGTTAAAATTAATTCTGGTACTTTACATTTTGATTTGTTTGAATCACAATCACACACAATTAACACAATGACTGAAAATGAAAGTGTACATGATGAATATGAAAATCAACCATTGCGAATCATGCGTGAATATTTGCAACTACCTCGAAATTCTAGTCCATCATGTTTTATCTTTCCACTCAATGCCAACAATTTTAGATTTAAGCCAGGTATGATTTCTTTACTTCCTAATTTTCATGGTTTAGAATCTGAAAGCCCATATTTACATCTAAAAGAATTTGAGAAAGTATGTATTGTTTTCAATACCAAAATTGCACTGAAGAGATTGTTAAACTTAAATTGTTTCCTTTTTCTTTAAAAGATAAAACAAAACATTGGCTTAACACTTTGAAACCAAGATCAATTGGCACATGACAAGAAATGCAAGGTGAGTTCTTAAAGAAATTTTTTCTAACACATAAAACCAATGCTATGAAAAAACAAATCCAAAATTTTTTCCAAAATTCTAATGAAGCATATTTTCAATGTTGAGAACGGTTTAAAGATTTGTTAAATTCTTTCCCACATCATGGTTTTGAAAAATGGTGCACTATAAGCTTTTTTTATGAAGGTTTAACACCTGAAACTAAATAATTTGTGGAAACAATGTGCAATGGTGAGTTTCTTGATAAAGAACCTAATGAAGTTTTAGACTATTTAAACCGTTTGGCTAAAAATTCTCAATTTTGGCATGGTACTAATATTTCTGAAAATTCAATTAGATCTAACCTTACAAGTACTAATAAAAGAAAATATCACCTCAGTTAAGAGGGAGATCTAAATGCTAGGTTTGCCAGTTTGGCTAAAAAGGTTGACGCCATGGAATTAGAAAAAGCAAAAGAAATTAAATCTGTGTAAAATGAAGAAATTTGTGACATTTGTGATGACTTAGGACACTCAACACATGAATGTCCTAAGATTCCTATTTTTAAAGAAGTTGTACATGAGCAAGTAAATGTAATGAATAATTTTAAAAAATCGTTTACTTCTTCTTTTTCAGATACATACAATCTAGGATGGAGAAATCACTTGAACTTCAGTTGGAGGAATAATAATCAGTCAGAATTCGTGCAACCACCACCTCCTTAAGCACAACAGGACTCTCAAAATTCTCAAGGATATGCACCTTATGTCCCACCATATAGGAAAAACCTTGAAGAAACACTGTATGCATTCATAGAAAAGCAAGAGACTATTAATAAACAAAACAATCAAACCATGATTGACATAAAAGAAACTCTTACTAAACTTTCTTTTGCACTTACCATTCACGAGAAAAGAAAATTTCCTTCTCAACATCAACCGAATCCTTGGGGTCAGTACAGTCTAAATGAGGGGAGTTCAGAAAACTAACAAATGGACTAAGTCAAGTCACTGATAAATCTTAGGAGTGGAAAGGTTGTTCAAAAAACAAATTCCCGAATCTTGTAAGAAAGAAAATGAACAAATTCCTCAAGAAAATGAAGAAGTTGACCAAAAAGAGACCAAACTCTTGCTTTCACCCTCATTTCCTTAAGCATTAAACAATTCAAGGAAATTTAACCATAACACTAAAATGTTTGAAATTTTAAAACAAGTGAAGGTCAATATTCCTCTGTTAGATGCTATTAAATAGATTCCTTCTTTTGCCAAATATTTGAAGGAATTATACACTATTAAAAGGAAATTAAATGTGAAAAAGAAAGCATTTTTGGTTGAACAAGTAAGCTCCATTCTTTAGAATAATAATGCGTTGAAATATAAAGATCCTAGTTATCCTACAGTTTCATACATTATTGGAGAACATAAAATTGAAAAAGCTTTACTTGATCTTGGTGTTGGTGTCAATTTGCTTCTATATTCAGTTTATCAGCAACTTAACTTGGGTGAGTGAAAACTAACTTTTGTAACTCTTCTACTCGCCAATAAATCAATTAAAATTTCAAGAGAAATAGTGAAAGATGTGTTGGTTCAAGTTGACAAATTCATATATCATGTGGATTTTATTATCTTCGATACTTAACCTATGGTTGATAGTTGCAAGTCAATTCATGTTATTTTAGGCCGTCCATTTTTAGCAACATCTAATACTTTGATAAATTGCGGAAATTGAGTGGTGAAACTAACATTTAGAAACATGACACTGGAGCTCAATGTTTTTAACATGTGCAAGCAACTACAGGAAGTCCTTGATGAAAAGGATGAAGTTAAAGGAATTGAAGCCATTATAGATGATCATCTTCAAATAAGGAGTTCTTCTGACCCATTAGAAATTTGTTTAGTCAATTCATTTAATTTAGGCATGCAATTAGAAGATGATATCTTTGAAATATCATCTTTGCTTGATTGTACATAGGTAATGGAGTACAAGGGATGGAAACCATGATTTAAAGAGCTAAAACCCATGAATGATAATGCCCATGAAGAAGTACCTACACCAAAACTAAAGCCATTACTTGCTGGGTTGAAGTACACATTTTTAGGAGAAGAGCAAAGCTTTCCAGTGGTAATTTCCTTGTCTCTTACTGAAGAACAAGAAGGTATGTTAACAGAAGTACTTAAAAGGCATAAAAGTGCAATTGGATGGACATTAAAGGACATAAAAGGCATTAATCCATTAATTTGTACATATAGAATATAGTGGTTAAGTGGGTAAGCCCTACACAAGTTGTGCCTAAGAAATCTGGAATAACAGTGGTTGAAAATGATAAAGGTGAATTAATACCTACGCGAGTCTCATCTAGTTGGCGTATGTGCATTGATTTTAGAAAATTAAATGCTGCTACTAGGAAAGGTCATTTCCCCTTACCATTTCTTGATCAAATTCTGGAAAGGGTAGCAGGACATCCATACTACTATTTTCTTAATGGTTATTCGAGTTATAATCAAATACCAATTGCAATGGAAGATCAAGAAAAGACCACTTTTACATGTCTCTTTAGTACTTTTGCATATAGAAGAATGTCTTTTGGCCTTCGTAATACTCCGGCAACATTCCAAAGATGCATATTAAGCATTTTTAATGACATGATTTAGCAATATTTAGAGATTTTCATGGATGACTTAATAGTTTTTGGAAATTCATTTGAAATTTGTCTTGATAATTTGGAAAAAGTTTTTAAAAGATGCGAAGAAAAAAAGGATGTGTTAAATTGGAAAAAATGTCATTACATGTCTACCTCAAGAATAGTGTTAGGTCATGTGATATCTTCTAAAGGAATTGAAGTTAATAAGACTAAAGTTGAATTAATTGCCCATTGCCTTCCCCAAAAACAGCCAGAGAAGTTCGTTCCTTTTTAGTATATGTAGGATTTTACTAATGATTCATAAAGGACTTTAGTGCCATATCTAGACCATTATGTAATCTTCTGTTGAAAGATGTACCATTTGATTGGACTCAAGAATGTCAAAAATCTTTTGAAAAATTAATTGGTCTTCTGACATCTGCTCCTATCATGTAATTTCTTGACTGGTCTTTGCCTTTTAAGTTGATGTGTGATGCTAGTGATTTTACTGTAGGCGTTGTTTTAGCCCAAAGAAAGGAAGGTAAGCCTCATGTGATTTGTTACGCAAGTAGAACTTTAAATAGTGCAAAATTGAATTACACCACTACTGAAAAAGAACTACTTGCTGTAATTTTTGCACTGGACAAATTTCGATCTTACTTAATTGGTTCTACTATTGTGATTTTCATCGATCATGCTACTATTAGATATTTGATGTCTAAGCAGGATGCTAAACCAAGATTGATACGGTGGATCTTGTTGCTTCAAGAATTCAACATCACAATAAAAGATAAGAAATGAGCCGAAAATGTTGTCGCTGATCATTTATCTAGACTTATAATAGGCTCACCTTTTGATATCACACCAATCAATGATTCTTTTCCTGATGAATTTTTACTTTCTGTCAACTCCTACCTTGGTTTGCTAATGTAGTCAACTTTCTTGTAACATGAAAGATGCCGCCTCAATGGATGCACCAAGATAGAAGGAAATTTTTGGCAGAGGTGAAATTTTTTTATTGGGATGACTAAATATTGTCTTGATCAAATCATTCGGAGATGTGTGCCCGACAGTGAGGTAGGTAGTGTCATTAAATTTTGTCACTCAGAAGCATGTGGAGGTTATTTTTCTTCAAAGAAAACAGCTGCAAAACTCTTACAGTGTAGATTTTATTGTCGGGCACACATCTCCGAAAGATTTGGTCAGGATAATAAAAAATTTTCACCTCTGTAAAAAATTTCCTTCTATCTTGGTGCGTCTATTGAGGCGGCATCTTTCCTGTTACAAGAAAGTTGACTATGTTAGCAAACCAAGACATGAAATTAACATAAAATAAAAATTCATCGGGAAAAGAATCATTAATAGGTGTGCTATCAAAAGGTGGGCCTGTTGTAAGTCTAGACAAGTAATCAGCAACAACATTTTCGGCTCATTTCTTATCTTTTATTGTGATATTGAATTCTTGAAGCAACAAGATCCACCATATCAATCTTGGTTTGGCATCCTGCTTAGACATTAAATATCAAACAGCAACATGATCAGTGAAAATCACAATAGAAGAATCAATTAAGTAAGATTGAAATTTGTCCAGTGCAAAAATTACAGCAAGTAGTTCTTTTTTCATTAGTGGTATAATTCATTTGTGTACTATTTAAAGTTCTACTTGCGTAATAAATCACATGAGGCTTACCTTCTTTTCTTTGGCCTAAAACAGAGCCCACAGCAAAATCACTAGCAAATTTTTTCCTTGGAGGTAAGTTTACTCTTGAGACGCATCTTAGTTGAGAAAATAATTATTTTGTATAGAAGTAGCAAATGAATTCTTGGATCTTAGTATAAATTGTCTTCTTTCTTAAAAATCACAAGCTTGGATATAAACATTGATATGGTGGATTGAGAATGATAGAAATATGCCTTGTGAGATTTTGAGCCTATTGATGAATGAATTGAACATTTGTATCATTCTCTTCTTTCTTGTGTGATTTTCACTCATGGAATTGTTACTCTAGAACTTACTTTGATTCTTTTTTATGCTACATTTTCACATGCATACATAAATATGATTGAGGCATTTTGAAATAGCTACTTTGACCAAATAGCCATCCTTGTATATTTTTCCTTGTGTAACCCCTTTGAGCTTATTTGATCATTCCTTGTTTTTAGCTCATTACGTGCCTTCAAAAAAAAGAGAAAAAAAAGCATATTTTTACTAAACCTTTGGGAATAAGAGAGCATTGACCTTGTTCTTGAACAAGTGTAGGGGTGTGTGTGCAAAATGATAAAAAAAAAACTGACCACCGTTGCAATCAAAGGATTATTAGAGTCTAGAATAAAGGTGGATGCTTGGAAATAACAGGAAGAAAAGGAGAAGGTTCAGGCCTAACAATGAATTCAATTCACCAATTTGGGATTAATCTTCAACAAAACATTAGTCAAATATTGGTCATTGTCCTTTATGATGAATGTTCTCAAACATCTTCTCCACTCTAACTGTACTATAATGCTCTTTTATTCTCTTTGGTATTTATCTTCTCATATCCATATCATCCCTTCTCCTTTACCATGACCCCATTACAACCTTAAATAAAGTCCTATTGATTTTTGTATGCATGTGTTTTGAGTAGTGGAGAAGTAGAAGATAAGCAAGCTTATGGTAGTGCAATTGTTCATGGGTTGAATAAAGTGACTTTTAAACACTTGAGAGATTGAGAGTGAATTCTGTGAGGATCTATCAGTCTTGATTCATTCTTTTCAACTGAAGTTTCCTCATTTATTGGTTTGAGATGTGAAGAAATGTTATCTCATTAATGCTTTGATCCATTGAATTTCTGGTTGCTATTCTTGCTTCATCGAGTCTTTTTGAGTTTTTAGTTTTTGAGACTATGTCGTTTTTCTTTGTTTCCTAGCTTTGTTCTTATGTGTTTTGCCCAGTGTAATGCCCTTTTTTGAGGAGGGAACGTCACACCAAAAAGGACAATTGCAGAAATAAAAATAAATTAAGACCTGGTTCATTATAAAATAGATAATCCTTCTTAGTTGTAAATCTTATAAGTAATTTGGCGAATACTTTTTTTTTTGTAAGAAAATGATAAAACATAATTACCGTAAAAATCAACATGAGAAATAAGCCATACATCATACATATATATATATATATATATATATATACCTATATCATACTTGTTTAGTTACATTGACAGATATACATAATAAACAAAAAGTTTACCCACCCCAAAAGATTACACATATACAGCTCACCAAAAGAGAAAATATTTGGCCCTCAAAAAGATTGACATATAACCATCAGTGGCTATCAACAGCATCAGCCCCTAAAGCTAACGAGAAGGAACCGTGGCTAGATCCTCCTCGGGGTCTTCATTGTCAGAGGAAATCCTTATCAGAGCAACCGAGTTATAAGCGGGGGCTCGTACAGAGGATAAAAAAAAATCCTCATGTGGAGTGTAGTAAAGATCACTCCACATATCACGAACGAGTAAGTAAAACTCTAAATGAACATTTGCAGTGAAAGTAAAAACAGGTGGGTCATAACGACCCCAAGCTAGTGACATCGTCACTTCTCCATGGTAGACGCAGCGATCCGTACGGAGGTTGATGTACCAGCAGTCCATACCTCTATGAAAAGTCAGCTTAACATAACCCAAAAAGCCACGAGGATAGGATGTCATGCTCCAAACAGGTACTAATCGAAGCCAGGCCAAAAGCTTGGGAATTCGTGCACTTCCCCTTCTTCACCAACATCTTCAGAGAATCATATAAATAAATAGAATAACAGAAATACAGAAAAGAGGTGAGACATCCTACATTTAATACCAATTATGACAATAAAGAAACAAAACGGCACAGGATGCCCACATAGCATAGCAGGAATAATAATTAGCATCAAGATTCACATAATAAATAAATTGCCAATTCCAAGCAATTATACATCAATAAACAATAGTTCCATCATCATATGAATAAATAACTGCCAAATGATATGTTGACTCACTATGCACGTGCACATGGTACCAAATTCAACATTTGGTATTACAAATCCTACTCCATGGAGCTAAACACAAACATCAGAGAGAATGATCAAGAGACATGCCAGTATCTCGTCAGCCATAAAATCAAGTGCTTTTCTAGAAAATTCATAATTTGCGCAATAAGGCTTTATACATGGTATTCTCACAGGATTGCGATATAGGACAGTGTCTCAGTCCGGATCATCGGTGTGCTTGTATCGGCCTATTCTACGGCCCAAAGGAGCTACCAACTATCCATTTGTGGGACACCCGCATCCCAACGCCCCAAGGTCAATGATATGACCTACAATACTCTATTCGTACCCACACTAACGTGTGATTCAATCTCCTAGGCATACAGCCTTACAACATAGTCCATCAGACTTTCACAATGCTTTTTGACTCAATGCATATTCATGAATATTCAACAAATGATATACTTATCCCTAACATATCACAATTTGTCTAAGTTAAACATCAATAATTCTTTGGTCCTACTTATGGACCCACAATAACATAGCATCAAGTTCTCAAAAGTGGTAAAACACTCTTTAAGGTTCATTATAGAATTTCACTTTAGTTTAACAATTCTTATGAAATTTTTCTCTAGAAGAATTCTCTTAATTAGTCAAGTTCTTTACTTTAGTTCAATTGTAACATTCCTCATACTAAAGTCCTAGTATATCTTACATATACTTGGCTAATTTTGCACTGGGCACCTAGGCGCTATCTCTTCAGTGCCTGAGCGCTGGTTGAGCTCCTGGGTGCTCTCTACGAAGCGCTTGAGTACTAACCGATTTTCGTTACAGGAAATTTTTCCTGGGCGTTGGGTGCTTAGGCGTCCAAACCCCAGCGCCTGAGCGCTCGTGCATCAGCAAAAATTCTGCATAACTCATTTCTGTAGAATTTTGATCCCCATTCAAGGTTTCTCATCAATTTCAAGCAATCCAATACATGGTCCATAGTCATCAATATATACAATGCCAATCAATAGATTCATACAAATCAAAATAGTAACAAAATCATGAAAAACAACACAAACAAAGAGAGTAATCCCACATAGGTTCCCTCATCAACAACACCAAGCAAACGTTTCCTCACCGCCAAATAGGTTGAAGAGGATTATCTCCATCTTACCTATTGAAGATAACACAAGAAAGTAAGCTCATTTCTCTTTGGGAATTTCATCCTCCACCTTGAAGAAAACCCTAAGGTGAACAACTTTCAAAATCTTCACTCAAACCATGAAAAGAGGAGTCCTTGGTCACATAGGTGACCAAAAAAAATGAAAAAGAGAAGAAAAGAGAAGAAAATCAAGAACTTAAGCTTCAAGCTTGGGCTTCAATAGTGGAAGGTGAAAAAGGAAAAACTAGAGGATGGTCACTAAGGAAAAATGTCTTAGGATGATGAGAGGAAGCAAGAAATGGAATTTGTTTAGCAAACTAGTGGAGATGGTCTCCAAGTGGTGTGGTGCCGTGGAAGAAGAAGAAGAGAAGAGGAAAAGAAGAGTTTGAGAGAAAATGAGAGAAGGGAAATGGTAGAGAGAGAAAGTAATAGATTTTTATGATTTGAAATTTAGGAGTAAAGTGATAAAAGTGAGAAGCATTTTTCGGCTTCCCAAAATTGGCCCTTGCAGTGGAGAGTGTGGGGAGGGAGGAGAGAAAAAAAATAAAGCTTCCTTGAGAAGCTCGGTAGGAAGCTTACTTGAGAAGCTTTAGTTAGATTTTGCAAAAGTCAACTTGATTAGACATAAAATAGATTTCTGGATAAAATGATAAGGATTTTTACTACAAGTTATTATCTAATGGATAATTTTTATAGTTAACAACACCAGTATTTATTGTCTAACGGATAATAAATTGTACAACGATTTTTATTTATCAGATAAAAATCTTAAAAAATGTAAACCTCGTAAATTGTGCCCGACCTCAGGTTTAGTAAGATGCATCATCGACATTTCCACAGTTCAAGGTTTACCAGCCTCGAGGAAAATATTTCATTTTCCCAGCTCCGCTTAGTGCGCACGTAAAACGAGAAACATATTAAAATATTCAACATTTCTGAAAAAATTCACAAAAATCACAAATATTATAAAATGACTATTTATCACGAAATTATTAATTTTCGGGGTGTTACAACTCTCCCCTTCTAAAAAGAAATTTCATCCTCGAAATTTGCATACTTTAGAATAGTTGTGGATGTTGCTTATTCATCTTGTCTTCTTACTCCCACGTTGCATCTCCGGTTGTGTCATTCCAAATTACTTTTACCAATGGGATCTCCTTCCCTCTGAGTTGCTTTACCTTCCTATCCTCAATTCTTACAGGAGTTGTCTCATAGGTCAAGTTCTTTTTCAATTGTACTGTGTCCGGTGCTATTTCATGGCTCAGGTCAAGAATATATTTTTGCAATTGCGATACATGGAAAACATTGCGAATGTTAGAAAGAAAAGGTGGTAAGGCTATTTGGTAAGCTACTGGACCTATCGGCGAAGAATTTAGTAAGGTCCGAGGAATTTGGGAGTAAGTTTTCTAGATTTCAGAACTCGGCCGACCCCAGTTGTAGGCGTGACTTTCAAAAACACATGCTCACCTTCCTCAAACTCAAGAGGCTTTCTTCTTTTGTTGGCATAGCTCTTTTGTCGACTCTGAGTTGTCCTCATCTTGACTTTCTCAGTCATTGTTGTATAAGATCAAGTCCAATAGTAAGATGTTCTCTATCTTGGTACCAACACAAAGGTGTTCTGCATCGTCGTCCATATCGAGCTTCATAGGGTGCCATTCCTATGCTCGAATGAAAACTGTTGTTGTAGGTGAACTCTACCAATGGTAAAACTTCATCCCAACTTCCAGTTTGTTCCAAAGCACAAGCTCTAAGCAAATCTTCCAATGATTGAATTGTCATTTCCGATTGACCATTGGTTTGAGGATGATAAGTAGAACTCAACTGACATTTAGTTCCTAACACTTCTTGCAAACGTTGCCAAAACTTTGATGTGAACCTTGGATCTCTATCAGAAATGATACTGGTAGGCACACCATGCAGTCTAACGATTTCACTAATATACAACTGAGTTAACTTCTCCATGTTGTACCTTATGTTGATGGGTAAGAAATGTGTTGACTTTGTAAGTCGATCAACGATTACCCATATTGAATCGTAACCCTTTATGGTCTTTGGCAATCCAACCAGAAAGTCCATCGCAATACCATCCCACTTCTATTCGAGAATAGCTAAGGGTTGTAACATTCTAGAAGGTCTCTGGTGTTCAACCTTTGCTTTCTGGTAAACAAGACAAGACGGCACATATCTGGCAATATCACTCTTTATTCTGTGCCACCAAAATAATTGTTTCAGGTATTGGTACATCTTGGTTATTCTTTGATGCATACTCATCTGGCTCGTGTGAGCGTGTTCGAGAATATACTTCTTGAGTTCTTGATCCTTGGGTACACAAACTCTACCTCTGAATCTTAGGATTCCATCAGTTCCTTCCTTTAATGTTGTCACTCCGCTTTGCTTCATCAGCTTCATTTCTTCTTACAAAAACTTGTCAACTTTCTATTTTTCTCGAATGTCTTCCATTAAGTCATTTGAGATAGTGACCATGTTCATATAGATCTTTCCTGATGCCAATTCCACAAAGGACCGTATATCCCTGAATTACTCTATCAAATCCTTTTCCTTGACCATCATAGCAGAGATACTGAGCATCTTTCTACTTAAAGCGTCTGCCACGACGTTTGCCTTTCCAGGGTGATTCAGAAGTTAAAAATCATAATCTTTTAGAAATTCTAACCACCTTCGTTGTCTCATATTCAATTCCTTTTGGTCGTACAGGTACTTCAAGCTCTGTGGTCGTAAAAGATGTTGAATGTCACCCCATAAAGAAAGTGCCTCCATATCTTCAAAGCGAATACCACAGCTGTTAACTCTAAGTCATGTGTTGGGTAGTTCTTCTCATGCACTCGCAACTGTCTTGAAGCGTAAGCCACCACTTTTCTATTTTGTATAAGCACACGTCCTAATCCTTGGTATGAAGCATTGCAATACACTTAGAAGGGTTCACTTGGATTGGGTAGAACTAACACTGGTGAAGTAGTTAGTTGTTTCTTCAATTCTTGGAAACTTTCTTCGCAAGCATTAGTCCACTCAAAGGCTTGATCCTTTCTCGTGAGCTGAGTGAGAGGCCCTGCTATCTTAGAGAATCCCTCAATGAATCTCCGATAATATCCAGCTAGTTCCACAAAGCTTCGAATTTCTGTCACTGTCTTTGGCCTTTCCTATTGCAGAATCGCTTCCACTTTTGATGGATCTACTGCAATCCCTTACTTCGAGATTACATGACCCAAAAAATTAACCTCTTCTATCCAGAATTCACACTTCGACAGCTTAGCATACAACTGCTTCTCCTTCAGAATCTGAAGAACTATACTGAGGTTTTCCATATGATCCTTCCGATTTCTAGATTAGAATATCGTCAATGAAGACAACAACAAATTTTTTCAAGTAAGGACGAAAGATTCTATTCATGTAATCCGTGAATATTGCAGGTGCATTTGTCACAACAAACGACATCACAAGATATTCTTTATGACCGTAATGGGTACAAAAAGCTGTTTTGGGAATATCTTCCACCTTTACTCGAATCTGATGGTATCCCGATCATAGATCGATCTTAGAGAACAATGCTGCTCTTTTCAGTTAATCTATCAAGTCATCTATCCTCAGAAGTAGACACTTATTCTTGATAGTAACTTTATTCAATTGGCGATAGTCCACACACAATCATGAAGTCCCATCCTTCTTTTTGAGTAGTAACACTGGTGCTCCTCATGGCGATACAGTGGGTCTAACAAACTGCTTTTCTAAGAGTTCTTCTAACTGCTTCTTGAGCTCAACTAATTCTGATGGTGACATCCTGTAGGGTGCTATAGAAACAGGACTAGATCCAGACATAAGATCAATGGTGAATTCTATCTCCCGCTCCGGTGGTAGACTAGGTACATCATCAGGAAAAACTTCAGGAAACTCGTAAACCACTAGAATTGCATTCACATCGGCCTCGCTCTTAACTTTTAAGGAAGACAATGGCATGTATCCCCGAGCTCCTTCTTTCAAGAAAGCTTAAACTTGGTTGGCCGTCAAAAATCTAGAAACTTCATCCATAGGGAAAACTATGGTCTTACTAGAACAATTTAATAGGATATGGTTAGAAGACAACCAATCCATTCCTAAAATTACTTCTAACTAGGAAAAAGGTAAACAGATCAAATCAACAAAAAAGATTCGACCTTCAACAATTAAAGGACAATCTAAACAAACTTTGGTGGTAACAACAGGTTTAGCTGTAGGGGGTAGAAACAGTCAAGTCAAAAGGTAAGGAAGACATAGGTAAACCAAGTCGTCGCACACAGTCATAAGAAATGAAAGAGTAGGTTGCCCCAGAGTCATACAGTACAGTCAAAAGATTACTTCCTATGGTACCCTCTCATTATATCAGATCTTCAGATTCGGAGGCTTCTGCTCCACTTATGGTGTAGACTCGACCTCCCGTTTGCAGTTTTGCAGCTAGTGTAGTGTTGACCGAAGGCTCGGCTTTAGCTTGATTGTAGTCACAAGAGATATGTCCAGGCTTCCCGCATCAAAAATAGACGATTCCTCTGATGGTGCAAACCCTTGTTAGGTGATCCTTCTTGCACTTCATACACCTCGGCGTAGATGCCACATTCTGACCAGTTCGATTTCCTTTAGAACCTCTGCTGGGACCTTCACCAGGTGACTGTTACTGACTTCCTGGTGGTCAGGAATATGGTTTCTTCTGAAAGTGGTTTGTGTTATTACCACCTCCTCTTTGGAACCTAGTAGGTCCAAAGTTATGATTTCTCGTGTCCTGCACCTGATCCATATCTTCCACTCGGCGACACATATCCAACAGTTCTGAAAATTAGTTGATCCTCAAGGTTATGACTGCCCTTTTCACGTCATGCCTCAATCCTTCCTCAAATTTCTGACACTTCCACACCTCGTCCGACTGATGTTGGAAATACGTTGAAAATTTGGACAAGCTCTCGAACCTCGCAGCATACTCACTGACAGTCATGTTCCCTTGTCACAAACTGAGGAACTCCATCTCTTTAGTATGTCTTGCACTCGCTGGGAAATACTTCTCCAAGAATCTATCCTTAAATACCTCCCAGGTGATTACTCAACCTTCAGCTTATAGTAGTCTCTGTGCTCTATTCCACCAGTCTTCTGTGTCTCCGATTAGCATGAAAGCAGTATAGGTTACCTTCTTGTCATACGCACAGTTTATGCCCTTGAAAATTTTCTCCAGCTCCTTGATCTAAAGACTAGCCTTCTCTGGATCAAATTCCCCTTTAAACTGAGGAGGGTTATTACAACGGATTTCTGACAGATTTTGAGCATCCGCTGATGCTTCTAGCTATTGTGCAGCCCTTTCCTGCTGTTGAGCAACTCTCTCAGTTTGTTGTGCGATAATGTCCACCATTCGTTGCATGGCCTCAACAACTGCAGCAATACCTCCACTGCGTGCCATTACGCTTTTGCAGAGTAAACAGAACAAAACACAAAGAAAAATTAGATGTATCCTTTCGGAATACCAAACACAGAGAATCACATAACACAAACAAGACAAACCTAACCACAAAGACCTAAAAGAAAACTTAAATCGGGGCTTTGATACCAAACTAGTGTAATGCCCCTTTTTGAGGAGGGAACGTACCACCAAAAAGGACAATTGCAAAAATAGAACATAAATTAAGACCCAGTTCATTATAAAATAGATAATCATGTTTAGTTGTAAATCGTATAAATAAACAGAATAACATAAATACAGAAATGAGGTGAGACATCCTACATTCAATACCAATTATGGCAGTAAAGAAACAGAATGATGCAGGATGCCCACATAGCATAGCAGGAATAATAATTAGCATCAAGATTCACATAATAAATAAATTGGCAATTCCATGCAATTATACATAAATAAACAACAGTTCCATCATCATATGAATAAATACGTGCCAAATGATATGTTAACTCACTATGCATGTGCACATGGTACCAAAATCTAACATTCGGTCCTACAAATCCTACTTCATAGAGCTAAACACAAACATCAAAGAGAATGATCAAGGAGACATGTCAGTATCTCGTCAGCCATAAAATCAAGTGCTTTTCCAGAAAATTCATAATTTGCGCAGCAAGGCTTTATACAACGACATTCTTACAGGATCACGATATAGGACAGTGTCTCGATTTGGATCGTTGGTGCGCTTGCATCGGTCTATCTCACGGCCCAGAGGAGCTACCAACTGCCCATTTATGGGACACCCGCATCCCGACGCCCCCAAGGTCAACGATATGACCGACACTAGTCTATTTGCACCCGCACTAAGGTGTGATTCAATCTCCCAGGTATACAACCTTACAACAGAGTCCATCGGACTTTCACAATGCATATTCATGTATATTCAAAAAATGATATACTTATCCATAACATATCACAATTTGTCCAAGTTAAACATCAATAATTCCTTGGTCCCGCTCATGGACCCATAATAACATAGCAACAAGTTCTCAAAAATGGTAAAACACTCTTTAAGGTTCATTATGGAATTTCACTTTAGTTTAACAATTCTTATGAAATCTTTCTCTAGAGGAATTCTCTAAATTAGTCAAGTTCTTTATTTAGTTTAATTGTAACATTCCTCATATTGAAGTCCTAGTATATCTTACACATACTTGGTTGATTTTGCTCTGGGTGCCTAGGCACCATTTCTTCAGCGCCTGAGTGCTATTTGAGCACCTCCGTGCTCTCTATGAAGCACCTGAGTGCTAATCGGTCTGCGTTACAGGAAATTTTTCCTGGGCGTTGAGCGCTTAGGAGTCCAAACCCCAACGCCCGTGCATCAGCAAAAATTTTGCAGAACTCGTTTCTGCAGAATTTTGATCCCCATTCAAGGTTTCTGATCAATTTCAAGCAATCCAATACATGGACCATAGTCATCAATATATACAATGCTAATCAATAGATTCATACAAATCAAAATAGCAACAAAATCATGAAAAACAACACAACAAAGAGAGTAATCCCACATGAGTTCCCTCATTAACAACACCAAGCAAACGTTTCCTCACCACCAAGATAGGTTGAAGAGGATTATCACCCTTTTCCCAATTGAAGACAACATAAGAAAGTAAGCTCCTTTCTCTTTGGGAATTTCGTCCTCCACCTTCAAGAAAACCCTAAGGTGAGCAACTTTCAAAATCTTCACTCAAACCATGAAAAAAGGAGTCCTTGGTCACATAGGTGACCAAGAAAAATGAAAAAGAGAAGAAAGTCAAGAACTTTACCTCAAAAGCTTCAAGCTTGGGCTTTAATGGTGGAAGGTGAAAAAGGAAAAACTAGAGGATGGTCACCAAGGAAAAATGTCTTAGGATGATGAGAGGAAGTAAGAAATGAAATTTTTTTAGCAAACTAGTGGAGATGGTCTCTAAGTGGTGTGGTGCCGTGGAGGAAGAAGAAGAGAAGAGGAAGAGAAGAGTTTGAAAGAAAATGAGAGAAGGGGGATGGTAGAGAGAGAAAGTAATAGATTTTTATGGTTTGAAATTTAGGAGTAAAGTGATAAAGTGAGAAGCATATTTTGGTCCCCAAAATTGGCCCTTGCTGTGGAGAGTTTGGGGAGGGAAGAGAGAAAAAAAATAAAGCTTCCTTGAGAAGCCTAGTAGGAAGCTTCCTTGAGAAGCTTTGGTTAGATTTTGCAAAAGTCAACTTGATAAGACATAAAGTAGATTTCTAGATAAGGTGATAAGGATTTTTACTACAAGTTGTTATCCAATGGGCAATTATTATAATTAGCAACATCAGTATTTATTGTCCAACGGATAATAAATTGTACAGTGATTTTTATTTATCAGATAAAAAAATCAAAAAATGCAAACCTCGTAAACTGTGCTCGACCTCGGGTTTAGTAAGATTCTCCGTCGACGTTTCCACAGTTCAAGGTTTACCAGCCTCGGAAAAAATATTTCATTTTCCCAGCTCTGCTCAGTGTGCACGCAAAATAAAGAATATATTAAAATATTCAACATTTCGGAAAAAATTTAAAAAAATCACAAAAATCATAAATATTATAAAATGACTATTTATCACGAAATTATCAATTTTTGGGGCGTTACACCCAAGAGTGCAAAAAGCTAAGTATAGAAAAATTTGATAATCACATATTTTATACATTAATAAACCCTCATTTTTAGTCATTTACACTCTCTATGTACTTAATTGATTAAGCCTAGTTATGTTTTGTAAGTTTGGACTCAAATTGGACTTAATTGATTTTTCAGCACTCTTTGGGTTTACATTATTTCTATATTTCAGTCATATCTTGAGTTCTAGATGTGTTATAATTATGTATCTTACTTTGTAGGAAAGATAAGAGAGAGCTCTACAACTTTCATGAACAGCTCCAGGGAAAAATCAGACATCTAGTGGAGCTAATTGGGCTTGGAAGTCAGAACACAAGTTTTGTGACTGTAACCCGAACAGTGTACAGTAATCATTGCATAATTCGAGTTTAAGAAACTGAAATGGGCTAAAAATTTGGCATCTAAAAGTTAAGACCCATATGTACAACTTTCATGAAGAACACAAGAACTCAATCAGACAACTTAGAGATCATATTGGGTCTGGAAGTCAAAACAGAGGTGCTGAAATTGGGCCTGAATAGTTTGTAGTAATTGGGTCATATCTTGGGCTGTAGGATGAATTTTTGGATGATTTTGGTGGCATTGGAAAGATGAGACAATTTTCTAGAACTTTCATGAAGACCACTTTGCTTCATTCTGATGTTATCCATGAGTTCATCACTGAATGATTTCAGAGACAAGAAATTTCAATAATTTTCCACTGACAAAAGTTCTTTGGCATTTTCCACTCATCCACCCACTCATCCACTTACTCATTAATCAATTCCCTTGTCATTTTGTATCCCTAATCCTCTATAAAAGAGACCATAGGCAGATCATTTAGGTAATCTTAGCTTATCTTAGATTGTGCTATTGTGTTATTGGTTGTAATTTTTTTTGTTCTATGTTGAAATTATGTTCATCTTTTTCTTCTACTCTCTTTCTTTCTTCTTGTTTATGGGTAACTAAATCTTCATCTTGTTTGGGTGAAGGAGTGAAGCTTTTGGAAAAAAAAATAAGGTTAGATTAATTTCCTTCTTGTGCTTAAATGATATATTATCAAGTGATCATTATACGTATTGTATTTTGTTTCCAATCAATTTAGAAACCCTCCTTATAAAGTGGAGTTCTTGATTCATTGTAGACAAGTGGTTTTGCACAATGAATGCTTGAACCTATTTACAAGTGTAGGTGTTAGTAAATAATTAAAGGAACTATAATATAACTACGTATATAATTCTAAATGGACTTTGAATGTTCTATTTTCCGATTGGAACCTCCGTTGTGCTTGGATTTCAATTGAGTTATAATTAATCTTGTCCTTAATTTATTACCAAAAGTGGATCTCCTATCCTAAATAAGTTCTTTAATTTAATTGTAAACAAGTTTTATTATCTTTGTTATTGTGACAAAGCATTCTCTTACCTCAAAGAATTTTTCTTCATCAATTCCCTGTGGATCGACCTTGAACTCCCGAGAAATTTATTACTTGAGACAACCTGCACTTGGGTTTGCATCCTTTTAATCTGCATCATGTTGTTATTGTATGATGTAATGTTAAGAAGCATATTGATTTATATATGTTATCAAATGATGTTGATGAGCATGATATTGGGAAGCAATATAAAAGGAATGATAATGGTAGATGAGGTTGAATGAGTCCCTCTCTACAAGCATGTATAATAATGTAAAAAGAGAAAGTTTAATGATTATGGTATTGCTTCCTTTTTATGTAATGAAAAATATGATTAAGTAAAAGTTAAAGAAGGAAAGGTTTTTAATATTATGCATGTTTTGTTTTCAAACTTGTTATTTGGTGTTTTCATGTATTATAAAGTTATGGCTTAAACAAAAAGGCTCCAAGTGTTGAAGTTATAAATATTTGGTATTGCAAGGAACAAAAGGGCATCCTGCCTACCCAAAAACAGTACAAGGAAAAAAAAGAACTTCCTAGAACAAACAAACTTTTTGGAAATAATCAAATAACATGTATTTTATAAAAACAAAATATTTTGAAGAAATCATTGTATGAGCATACTTTAGGGTTTTCATTAGGCATAATCATACATCACCATGCATTGCATACAATTGACAATTGTATTGGAAATTGTCTTGTTTTTATTAAATGTGAATATTAAGGATAAAAGCTTATAAAAAAATTGAGAATAGTATTTAAAGTGAATTAAGTGTTATTTCTAGTATGATGATAATTGTGTAAAGTACATGTTTTTTGAATTGATTGTTATGTAATAAATGAATTATTTTATAATTGAATGAACTGTCTGCTTTGAGAAGGGAAATGACTGAGATTTGGCTTATGCCAATGATGGGATAATTAAAAGTTTCAAACTCAAGTGTAGGTTGTTTCAAGTAGTAAATTTTTGGACTCCGAGGTCAATCCACAGGGAATTGATGAAGAGAAAATTATTTGAGGTATGGAAAAGATTTGTCACAATACTAAAGATTAAATAAGTTATTCGCAAATGAAAAGGATTTGCTTGGATTAGGAGATCCACTCTTGGTAATAAATTAAAGACAAGATTATTTCTTTTTATAACTCAATTGAAATCATACATAATGAAGGTTCCAATCAGAAGATTTAACATCCAAAGTTCAATTTAGATTAAACATGTAATCATATTATGGTTTTAATAATTATCTACTAATACTTGTAAATGGTCTCAAGCATCCACTGTGCCAATGTCTTGTCTACAATGAATCAAGATATTCATTATACAAGAAGAGTTTCTAAATTAATCGGAAACAATATACAATACATATAAAAATCACATAAAAATATATCATTCAAACACAAGAAGTAGAATAATCTAACCTTATTTCATTACCAAGAGCTTCACCTTTTCACCCAAGCAAGATGAAGATTTAGTTACTCATAGACAAGAAGAAAGAAAGAGAGAAGAAGATGATGATGAACATAACTTCAATTAAGAACAATAGAAAATTACACAAAGGAAACAATTAACATACAAACATGACAGTAAACTCTAAGCTAAGCTAACACCCTTAAATGATCAGCCTTTGCCTCCTTTTATAGAGTTCAAGGAGTGCAAGAAGACAATGGAGTTGTTTGATGATGAGAAGTAAAATCAAAATAGATGATGAATGAGCTAAAATTATGGACTTTCTTGGCTCTGAAATGTCTCTGCTCTTAGCTCATGGCATGCGTTAGAATTTCATCAAGTAGTTTTCATGAAAGTTCTAGGAAATTGTCTCAGCTTTCTAGAGACACCAAGTTTAGCCAAATCCAACAATCACAGCCCGAGATATGGCCCAATTACTGCTTATGGGTCAGGCCCAACTCTAGCATCTATATTCTGACTTCCAAGCCCAATATAACCTTCAAGGAGCCCGAATTGAATTTTGTGTTCTTCATAAAAGTTGTAGATATGGGTCTTAACCTTCCACTGTCAAAATTTAAGAATTGTTGAACTCCTATAGCCCGAGATATAGCCTAATGAGTGCATAGAGGTCAAGCTGTTAAGTTCAAAATGCTAGATTTTGGTTCAACTCTAATTTAAGTTATCTAGACATTTGTCCCTAGTCTTGAGACCTTGATGAAAGTTGTAGAAATTTATCTTAGCTTAAAAACAAGACCAAAATCACGTCCATCGGATATTTGTAACTCAAATTATAGTTAGTTTACTGAAAAAGTCAAGTGAGAAAGTTATACAATAAATGAAATATATTTCTATTGGTGTGGCTTTTGCTATCAAGTGGATAGTTATTAGAGATTTATCTAAACTTTCCAACAAGACCAAAATCACATTAATCAGATAATTGTAACTCAAATTGTGGCCACTTTACTTAAGAATGCAATCACCAAAATTAATGATAATTCAAGCAATAATTTCTTCAATGATCCAATTAAGCTTAATTTTATAAAATGTGATAAAATCAACTTAATTAAGCCAAATTGAACCTTAAGAAACCTAGTAAGAGGATTATAAAATGAATAAAATACATTGTTATCAAATTCCCCCACACTAAGCTTTTGCACTCCTGGGCAAAACATATAATAAAAAACTAAGGAACAAAGAAAAATGACACAGACTCAAAAGTTAAAAATTCTAAAAGATTTAATGAAACAAGAAGAGCAACCAATCATTCAAGGGATCAAAACATTTTTGAGGTAATATTTCTTCACATCTCAAATCATCAAGTAAGGAAACATCAGTTAAAAAGAACGAATCAAGAATGAAAGATCCTCACAGGATTCACTCTCAATCCCTCAAGTGTTTAAAATGGTAGATATTTTGCTCAATTCAGCCCACGAAAAATTGCACTACTATAAGCTTGCTTATCTTCTACTTCTCGACTACTTAAAACACATGCACACAAAAATCATGAAGACTTTATTCAAGGTTGTAACGGGGTCATGGTAAATGAGAAGGGATAATATAGATATAAGAAGATAAATACCAAAGAGAATAAAAGAGCATTATAGTATAGTTAGAGTGGAGAAGATATTTGAGAACATTCATCAATAAGGACAATGACCAATATTTGACTAATGTTTTGTTGAAGATTAATCCCAAATTGGTGAGTTGAATTCATTGTTAGGTTTGAACCTTCTCCTTCTCTTCCTGTTGTTTCCAAGCATCTATCTTTATTTTAGATATGGATATGTCAGATAGTGCATTAGGTAGTCAGCTCTTTCTTTCTTTTCTTCTTTTTTTTTTCTTTTTTTTCTTTTCAACATTTTGCACACACACCCCTACACTTGTTTAAGAACAAGGCCAATGCTCTCTTATTCCCTAAGGTTGGGTAAAAATATTTTTTTTTGAAGGCACGTAATGAGCTAAAAACAAGAAATAGTCATATAAGCTCAAAGGGGTTACACAAGGGAAAATATACAAGGATGGCTATTTAGTCAAAGTAGCTATTTCAAAATGCCTCAATCATATTTATGTATGCATGTGAAAATGTAGCCTCAAAAAGAATCAAAGCAAGTTCTAGCGTAACAATTTCATGAGTGAAAATCACACAAGAAAATAGAGAATGGTACAAATGTTCAATCCATTCATCAATAGGCTCAAAATCTCACAAGGCATAATTCTATCATTTTCAATCCATTAATTCAACATTCATATCCAAGCATGTGATTTTTAAGAAAGAAGAAAAATTTATGCTATGACCCAAGATATGTTTTTTGCTACTTCTAAAACAATTATTTCCTCAACTATGATGCGTCTCAAGAGTAAAATTACCTCCAGGGCAAAATTTACTCCTTACTCTGTCATCCTTAATTGGTTTTGTTGTAGGTTTCTAACATTCATCTCACTAAACATATTTTCTTCAACTAAAATGCGTCTCAGGAGTAAAATTACTCCTTACTCAACCAATATTCATTGGTTTAGTAAGTTCATGAAAATCATATCATACTTCCCTACTTTTTTTTAACTATCCTTCCCCCCAACCAAATCACAATATTGTCCGCAATGTTAAAATATAGATGAGTAAAAGATAAAAGATAGTACCTGCTGGAGAAATCTGACACAAATTTAAACAAAAATAAAGTACGATAAATAAAATCAAAGGTAAAAAAAAAAATTAAAGATGAAGTGTCAGATCTGGCTTTCTTTGCATGCTGCTTCCCGCACTGCTTCCTGTCGACCAATCTATCTAAGCTATTGTTTTGTCAGGTTCATAAACAAAAGGTTCTAATTTATCAATTAGCTCATTAATAGTGGAGGCAAAGATAAGAAGTTTTCTTGCCGAAGGTATAATAAATTTCTGTTCCACAGCTTTGTTAAGAAAAATTAACAAAAGATCAAAGAAATTATTAAAATTCAACAAACCAATAGGTTTATGGTGGATGCTCAGTTGGGCCCAAGAGACAATTTGAAAAATTTCTTCCAAAGTACTAAAACCACCTGGTAAGGCAATGAATGCATCAGAGTTGTCAAGCATTGTTTTCATTTGTCCATGCATAGATGATACCTGAATTTCTTCTCCAACTATTTTTCCAGTGATGTTCTTTTGAGCTAAAGGTCCAGGAATGACACCTAAAACCTGACTGCCTCCTATAAAAGCAGCAAGTGATACAACCTCCATTAACCCACGACAACCTCCCCCATATACAACATGAATATTCCTCACAGCAAGTGTTCGACCAAGGGCGCTTGTTGCACTTACAAACTTTAAACTCTTCCCATAACTTGACCCACAAAAAACACAGACATTTTTAAGGTTATGAACAGGAGGTCCCATAATTTCACCTTCCCTCTGAATAATTATAAGTTGGAGGAAAGTGAAGAGAATGGAGTGTTTAAATAGGAAAAAGAAGGGAAAAAGTAATCATAGCACCTATATGGGTAAGTTGGTTGTTGTCAGAAAAGTTTGAAAATAAGAAACACAAAATCTTTGTTTTGTTTTGTTTTGTTTTGTTTTTTGTTTTTTTTTTAACTTCAAGAAAACCATCAGGGTAAAGAAGTTTAGAAACCCTTAAAGGACCCTGCTCAAAGGATCGTCTGTAAAAAAAAAAAACAAAATCATACAAAGATAAAAGAAATATAATAACAAATGAGTACATGCCTGTATGTACAGTTTTCATGGCGTATATTTATACTGCGCGTCATGAGTGCAGTAGTAACATGTCTTTGAGTTGCGTGTCACTAGTGCAACATAAGAACTACACAAGGATTGTCGAACTGACAACAAGAACCTTTGAATCCTTTCTATCCTACTTACGGAATAACAACCCTCTATCTTCCTACAAACCTAATAAAGGCATGTATTCTAAGAAGATGGTACCTGACCACAGCCAGTCAGAACTCGTCATAGAGGCTTACTAATTAAAGTAAGTATATGACTCAGTTAATAGTTTATGTTCATTGTAAAGATGAGACACTTCTTTCTGTCCATCAGCGCTACAGAGCCTTGGTTCCAAGAATTGGGAATGTAGCATGTGGCTTTCTACAGAGCATGACATACGAACTTTATTTACATACTAGCATGTGAAAGTCTCCTCCTGAGTCTATGATAGGACGGGCATCCGCTCGGGGCTCCTAATCTAATTAAAGACTAAGTACAATCGTAATTTCGCCCTTTTTTTCTCTTTTTTTTTAACATGAAGAAGAAGAAGAAGAAGAAGAAGAAGAAGAAGAAGAAAATATGTACATGTTGTTGTGGATGTGGCTCACATCTGCCTCTAGTTTCAATTTCAGAAACAACTTAAATGGCTTCTATAAGTCGAGGATAAGCTTCCCATCCAATTTTCATATAAATTGGAAAACAGGGTTTTTTAGAGTCATATTCCCAAGACTGTATTGCTTTTGTTCATCCTTGAAGAGATTCCACAAGTTAAGAAGTTTATGATGCACTAAATCACAAGAATACGTATCAAGAGTCGATAAGATATCATCTAATGACTCCTTACTCAGTCCATTCTTAATGAAGAAAATTTTATCTTCTCTATTTGCAGAAACCATCCCTAAAGAATGACATCGCTTGTTACAATTCCATCGTGCACATATATGATAGACTTGTAATCTTTTTGCTCTTCTCCTTTTAGAATATGAACTTCTACCAAGACCTGACATGTATGAGTCAAATGAAATTGAAGACTCACCTGCAAGTCGGACCTTTGCTTCGATTATCCAACGTACATTTTCTGGCATACCTTTGTGCATTAACAATCTCAATCTTTCACATCTAGTTTCATAAATTTTGTTAGAGCATTTTGAGGAAGAGAAGGAAAATGTTTTCTCAGGTTTGAAAGAATGATATCCATTTTGAAGGAGAAGGAATCAGTTATTTTGGGAAACTGAAAAAGAACAAACCGACTTAAAAGTCACGGAGTACCATCATCCGCCATTTAACCGGGAAGCTAAAGAACTACAAAACAAAATAAAGCCATAAAATTAGAGTAAATTATTCTCATAACAATGATCAAAAAGAGAAATGAATTCTACCTTAGCAGCTTGATTTTCCAAAAATGGTTTAAGTCTTTGTCCATTGACCTTAAACACATTACCATTCCTAGGATTCTCAATGTCTATGGCCCCATAAGGATATATATGTTTGACAATAAAAGGGCCAGTCCACCTAGATCTCAATTTTTCAGGGAATAGGTGAAGATGAGAATTATAAAGCAGAACTTTTTGACTAATTTCAAAGATTTTCTCAAAATAGATTTGTCATGAAAAGCTTTTATTCTTTCTTTATAAATTTTTTAGTTTTCATATGCATCATTTCTCAATTCCTCAAGTTCATTTATTTGCAATTTGCATAACTTGCAAGCATCATCAAGATTTAAATTGAAAGCTTTAATGGCCCAAAATGCTTTATGCTCTAGTTCTACAGGCAAGTGACAAGGTTTTCCATAGACTAACCGATAGGGTGACATGCCTAAAGATGTTTTAAAAGCAGTACGGTAAGGTCAAAGTACATCGTTTAGTCTTAAAGACCAATCTTTACGATTTGGGTTAACCGTTTTTTTCAAAATTTGTTTAATTTTCCTATTTGTTAATTTTACTTATCCACTTGTCTGAGGGTGATAAGGAGTGACAACTTTATGGGTAATACCATATTTCTTCATTAAAGATTCAAATGGTTTATTACAAAAATGTGTTCCCCCATCACTGATGATAGCTCAAGGGATTCCAAATCAACTGAAGACATTTTCTTTTAAAAATTTGAGAACAGTTTTATGATCATTTTGTCGACATGGAATCGCCTCAATTCATTTTGAGACATAATCAACTGCAACTAAAATATTGGAAACGGACCTATGAAATCAATTTCTCAACAATCAAAAATTTCAATGACAAGGATAGGGTTCAGAGGCATCATATTTCTTTTAGAAATGGAACCTAATTTCTGATAATTTTTGTAACTTTTGCAAAAAGTATAACCGTCTTTAAATAAAGTGGGCCAATAAAATCCACACTGTAATATTTTAGCAGTTATTTTCTTTGAAGAAAAATGATCTCCACATGTTTCTGAGTGACTAAATTTAATAACACTACATACCTCATTATCGGGTACACATCTCTGAAAGATTTGATCAGGATAATATTTGAACAAATATGGGTCATCCCAATAAAAATTTTTCACCTCAGTCAAAAACTTTTTTCTGTCTTGATGTGACCACTGAGGCGGCATCTTTTTTGTCATAAGAAAATTGACTATATTAGCAAACCAAGGCATGAAATTGATAGAAAATAAAAATTCATCAGGAAAAGAATCATTGATAGGCGTGCTATCAAAAGGTGAGCCTGTTGTAAGTCTGGATAAATGATTTGCGATAACATTTTCGGCTCCTTTCTTATCTTTTATTGTGATGTTGAATTCTTGAAGCAACAAGATCTGTAACACCCCTTTGGGGATACCACACATATAAAGAAAAATAAAATAAATAAATAAAATCTACCCAAGTTGTAAAACATTTATTAAATAATATTACATATTGTAAGATAATTCCTGATAAACAGAATATTGTTAAATAAAATAATGCGGAAAAATAAAATAAACATCACAACATCACACATAATTTACATATGATTTACATTATAAGTGATATAAATAATTTACACCTAAAACTACCAATATTTAAACAAAAACAGTAAATAAAGCAATAAAGGAGTCAATATATATAGACATACGCAGACGCGCCCAAAAAAAAACATCATGCATATTTAATCCTCTGAAGGGTCACTCTCAACATGAAAATGATCATCAGGAGACAAATATCCCGGATGTCTCGACTCTCGGCGGACATGAGACCGCGCAGTGGATAAGGGTAACTCTAAGTGTAGAAATACTGTCGTAGTCATGATCGGCTCTCCATCAAACCGATGACGTAGAGTCACAGTCAGCCGTCCTACATATGTCACAGAATCTCGATCTCCTTGCAGATGCCAAGCCAATGAACCTCCATGGAACTCTAGCTGTACAAACCCCAAAAATTCTGGCACTGCCATCTCCCACAATCAATCCAAAAGATATGGATGATCGGATGGTTTTTGGTCGTCGAACTGATCTTCCTCTTGCTGTTCCTCTTCTTCCTCGGTATACAGAATCTCGAGAGGCTGTTCCTCTTCCTCAAAGTCTTTACCATATAAACAGGTATATACAGAAAACACATACAATAAAGAGGTAAGACAATCTAAAATCACCACAAACATGGCCAATAAGAAGACGACAAACAACAGATATACAGTTCATGCAATATGAAAAACTATAACATTAATAAGTAACGAGTAGTGTAAAGATTCAAAAAGATTTAAATATCCTAACAATATACCATCACGATAAAATAAAACAAGAAACAAATGATACAATACAACAATAGATAAAACAAATACGGTAAACAAATAAATCAATATCAATATAATAAACAGATAAGACAAAAATAAATAGATAAGACAAAATAAATAAATAGATCCCAATAAATAAATATAAGACACACCCTAGTCCATGGAGCTAAAAAAAACACACAAGTATCAGAGAGAATGACCCGCCAAATCTATTAGTACCACGGCTGCCCAACCAAATTATTGTGCTATCTCACGTCGCGTCTATAGCCCCACGACACAAGAATCCATCATCCAAGCGTGGTGTAGTTCACGGTCTCACGTTGTGGCACTACAGGCAATGTACTATTAGATTTCACGAAATCTTGATTAAATATAGTGCGTGTCGAGTCCATTAGTGTGCTATCGGTTTACCACGGCCCAGCGGAGCTACCAACTGTCCACATATGGGATACCGTACACTAACGTCTCTAAGTTCATTAGAACAATGAACCACACTACGTTTATCGCATCGACAACACGATGTGATTCGTCTCGTCAACCAATCCACCAAAAATTTGGCATAAACTCAATACATAATTCCAAAAATATGAAATTACGAAAATGCCCTCAAGATAAAATATGCCCTCAATGGCAGAAAAATAGAAAGCCTGTACGGGTTCACATTTTCCCGACAGTGAAAAATCCTCAAAAGCCTGTACGGGTTCACATTTTCCCGACAGCATAAAATAAATACATCAACGGTCAATCGCGTAGAAATTTTATCGCGTTTTCACAATTCCGTCGTTTTTACAAACGTTTATAAATCACATAAATATATTTTTCTATTTTTAAAATCGCGTAGAATTTTTAATACGTTTTCTCAATCGCGTAGGATTTTTAAATCATTTTCTTGTCCAAATCCCTTAAAATTCACTGTTTAAATAAACAGAAATAATAATTAATACGTTTAAACTACGTATAATATTTTCCATACCGTATACTGTCTTTTGGACATCTTTTCTATCTTATTTGTCCGTTTTTACTAAAAATTGACAGTATTTTTGTTTAGAAAATTAATAATAATGGTTTCCTAATTTTTTTTCGTAAAAACTCTGTTTATTTAAATAAATCGGATAATTTAATCTTTTAAAAACTCCTAACATGCTTCAAAATATAGTATGAGCCATATGTTAGAAATTCTTAAAGATTACTGTATTTCCTTTATAACAATAAAATCATTAATTTTAATTCCTTAAATTAATTCTAATCTATTGATTTCTTAAAAACTCTTTTTAGAAAAAAAAATTCTTGTTAACATATAATGCCTTCTTTATACTTGAAAATGGTTTGGAATTGATTTTAGAAATCAAGAATATCTAGTTTGGCATGTTGGCCGAATTTCCTAAATCCTTTGAAATTGATTTCTAAATTATTTCTCATCTTCTAAATATATGTCAAACTTATTGTATTGTCTAAATTCATTTAACCATTGTTTTAGAAAATGGATTTTGAAATCAACACATTCAGTTTAGGCATGTTGGCCGAAAATACTAAATCTTACCATTTGATTTCTAAATTCATTTTCTTTGATCTAATCAACTTGAAACCTTCTTAATTCTCCTAGGTTAATTAAATTACCTTTTAAGAAAATTAAGAGAACATTTTGGTTCTCCATTTGGATCTAATCATTAGAACTTTGGAACACTCATGCAAATTTAAGCATGTTATTCACATCCTAAACATTATCATGAAATTCTATACTTTATCATGCAATTCTAACACATGCAATATTATCAAAGCTTGTAGACATGCAATCAAAACTTGTAGACATGCAAATTATTACAAACATCAAATAGGAAAGCTACTAACAAATACACAACCACATCAAATAAGCTACTAACAAGCACACACATGAATCCTTATGGATTCTACAATCACAAAATCAACTCCATCTTCTTACCACCATCTATAGATGATAAGATTTGTCTTCCTCTTACCTTAAATGAAGACAAAAGGTTTCTTTCACTCCTCCTAGAGCTTCGATTTTCCTCCTCCAAAAACCTAGCAAGCTTAAACAAAAATTACAAATTACTAAACATTAAAAAAGAGCTTAAACCATGGATAAATCATGGCTTAGAACTTTGAAAAAGAGTTTAGAAAAGAAAAACAAGAGATTTCACCTCCTTGGTCAAATCTTCCAAGTAGGTTTTCAAGCTTCAAATGAAGGATTTTGCAAGAACTCTCAACTAGAGATGTTCTTAGGATTGTGTTTAGGTTTAGAAAACTTGGTTAGAAGAAATTTTGGATGATTGGATGGTATAGTATCAAGCTTGGCCGAATGGTTGAGAAAGGAAGCAACAATGGTGTTTAGGGTTCTTGGATGAGAGAGAAGAGAGAAAATGCATGCAAGCAAAGTTATTTTTGGTCTTCCAAACCTCACTTGGCCGTAGACATCATGGCTTGCAAGGTGGACATTTGCTTGGCTTCATCCAAGCCCTTGGATGCATCAAAGGTCAAGATTAAGCCTTGATTAGCAAGCTTGTCTCCTATTGGTTGCTCCTAACCTAGTCATTAGCCTTAGTCACCATGCTTAGTCACTAATAACCTAGTCATCAAGCCTTATCATCATGTTCAAGAATATTCCTCCACTAATCATGTTTAATTAAGCTACTAAGTTAATTGGTTTAGCTAAACGTGGGTCCCGCAAAACATTTTCGGGTCCATTGTCACTAAATTATATTGACTAATAAAATAATATTATAATAATACAAAATTATTTTATTTGACATTAAATCCTAAAAATTAAAAGATTAATTTTAGGCTCATTCGAATTGGGTTTAGTAAGATCCCCCACTTCTGAATAATTAAAAACAGATTTTACCGGTCCGAAAAAATATTATTTTCCTGCCCCGTAGTAAATCACACAAAAAGTCCATATAAAATCACAGACAGTAATATTGGACACTAAATCAAGTAGAAAACAATTAAAAACAACAAAAACAGTACAAACAGCACGTTTGGGACGTAATGGTCATTTTCCCATTTTTTTCCCACAACGTAGCTAATCATCCAAAAAGTTCAAATAAAATTACAGACGATTATTATTGTCGTATATCTTCCAGAAAAATTAAAACAGTAGCTCAAAAAAACTTTTATTTTACCGTCTCGAAACAAATTACGTAAAAAGACCAAATAAAATTTGAGCCTGTATAAACGTATTTGTATTTCATGCAGAAATCGAGAAACAGTAAAATAGGGACACAACGGTCATTCACACGAAAGCTTGAAAAACAGCAAACAGTACATTCGGTACATTTTCTAAAAATTGGGGTGTTACAAGATCCACCGTATCAACTTAGGTTTGACATCTTGCCCAGAAAGCCAAGAACACGTTCAAATAGTCATGTAATCGATTATAGATAATGTGTAATCGATTATAGATATTGTGTAATCGATTACCAGTGGCCTGACACCACCCAATGACTATATTAAGTGCATTAAATGCTTGGTTTTAATGCACCTAATGGCTCCATGGATCAAATTCTTTATAAATACTAAAGTTGGGGCTTCATTAGAGGCTGACCTTGAACCTGAAACATCAATCTAACACATTTATACGAGAATCAATCCAAGAAATCAAAGCTTGCTCTATTTTTCTATAAACCCTTGAGATATCATTATTGAGCATTCTAGAGCTTCAATTTGTATTGATTGCTCTTGTGAGAGTTTCATTATATCAATCTTAATTACTTTGTGATAGAGGGTGAGGTATCCTTCCAAATTGTAAAGGGTGAGGCATCCCTTTGTTTGAAGAGGCTCAAGTACAAGGGTGAGGTATCCCAAGGTGTTAAGTGATCAAGTTTGTAAAGGTTGTCAAGCACCTATTGAAGTTTGAAGATATAGTGGAAAATCTCGAGTGATTGCTTGAGGACTGGATGTAGGTCACAAGTGGATTGGTGACCGAACTAGGATAAACCATTGTCTTTGATTCTCTAAACTCTTCTCTTTATATTTGAGCATTGGGTTATTTGCTTGCTTAATTATTTCTCTCTTGGTTGGTTCATTAGTTAGCAATATTTTTCTATCTTATCCATTCATTCATTTTTATTAATTAATAACTTCAACAAAAATTGGTAATCAAAAGTTTTTCAAAAGATTTGTAGAAAGTTTTTATTTACTCAATTCACCCCCCTCTTGAGTATTGAAGCCACTTGGTAACAAGTGGTATCAGAGCTAGACTCTTGTACAAAGAGCTTAGCAGCTTTAAGAGAAAAAATGGTTTCAAATAGCTTTTCAAATGAAGGTTCTTCTATAAATAGACTTCATTTTTTCAATGGGGATGGTTATGCCTATTAGAAAGAGAGAATGAAATTTTTTATTGAAGTTATTAATATTGATGTGTGGGATGCTATTGAAAATGATCTTTTTGTCCCCACACATATGGTTGATGGTATAAGAACTAATACCTAAGAAATGAATGGACCGATGAAGACAAGAAAAATGTTCAATATAATTTGAGAACCAAAAACATCATCACCACTTCTTTGGGGTATGATTTTTTTTAGGGTGTTAAATTGTAAGACCGCCCAAGAAATGTGGGATACATTGCAAGTAACCCATGAAGGTATAAGTAAGGTAAAAAGATATAAAATTAACACACTCACACATGAATATGAATTATTTAGAATGAATCAAAGGGAAAGTATTCAAGAAATACAAAAACTATTCACTCACATAGTTATTCATCTTGCTTTTTTGAGAAAAACTTTTGTCAATGAAGATCTTATTAACAAAGTCTTGAGATACTTGAGCAGGAGTTGGCAACCCAAAGTGACGGCCATATCGGAATCAAAGAATCTAGCCGCAATGACTTTGGCCACGCTCTTTGGAAAGCTTCAAGAGCATGAGTTGAAGCTAAATATATTAAGCCAAAATAAAGAGCAAGATAAGAAGAAAAATGAATTGCTCTCAAAGCCACCTACTTCTCAATTGAAAATGAAGATGAAGATGATAGAGATGGCATTGACAACCTTGAGATGAACAAAGAAAATTTTAGCCTCCTTATGAAGAGATTTGGAAGATTTCTTAAGAAGAAAGGGAATCAAAGAAGACCACTTTTTCCTCCTAAGAAGACATATCAAAAGGGAGAAGGAACTTCATCCACTCCAACTTGTTATGGGAGTGAAAAATAGGGACATATAAAGATGGAGTGTCCGACATATTAAAAGAAAAATGAGAAGTATGAAAAGAGACCCTCCAAGGAAATAAAAGGAAGGAGAGCATACATTACTTGGGAAGATAATGATATGGATTCCTCTGATCATTCGAAAAGTGAGGAAGCTCATCTTTGGCTCATGGCAAATAGAGAAGAAGAAGAAGAAAGTGAAACCGAGGTAACCTCATCCAATCTTGAATCTTCTCCTTCATATAGTGAATTGTAAGATACATTCTAAGAACTACATGATGAATCCATGAGACTTACTAAAATGGTTTTAACTTCCAACAAAACAATCTCCTTATTGTCAAGCAAAGTTTCTATTTTAACTAAGGAGATTGAAGAACTCAAAATTAAAAATGAGACTTTTGGAATTATTGATGTTAACTCATCATGTATGATTTGCTCTTCACATGATAATGAACCCACACCCTCATCTTGTTCATCATGCAAAAGCATTTGAAAATGAAATTGAGGATTTGAAAAATACACTTGCCAAATTTACAATAGGAAGGGATAATTTGAATATGTTACTAGGGAAACAAAGATATATTTTTCAAAAGGCCGGTTTGAGATATAATTCCAATAACCAACAAAAATCTTATAAGAATCTCTTTGTTTCATCAAATACATCAACTAGTCACTTTATCAAATGCTTTTATTGTGGTAGGAAAGGGCATAGTGCATCTTCATGTAATGCTAGAAAGAACAAAAATACCAAGGTTAGAACTAAAATGGTTTGGGTTCCTAAAGGCACATTGCCTAACTCTAACACACAAGGACCCAAGACTATTTGGGGACCAAATGTTAAAATTTGAATGTGCGTTGTAGGTGTGCTTGAAAACTAAAAGCTCAAGTTGGTATCTTGATAGTGGTTGCTCCAAGCACATGACCGGTGATGACTACAAGTTTTCGTTCCTTGTTCCCAAGAAAAATGGTCACGTGACATATGGTGACAACAACACTAGAAAGATCCTTGGAGTTAGTAAAGTCGGTAAGATCCCTTCCTCATCTATTGATAATGTTTTACTTGTTGAAAGACTCAAATATAACTTGCTTAGTATTACTCAATTGTGTGATAAGGATAATAGAGTAATATTTGATTCTAATTGTTGCATAATTAAAGGAAAAGATGATAAGCATGTTAAGTTTGTTGGTCATAGGGTTAATAATATATATATGATTAGCCTTGATGACATTTCCTCAAATGATGCAAAATGCTTTATGACTAGAGAAAATGATTAATGGTTATGGCATAGAAGAATTGCTCATATTCACATGGATCATTTAAATAAATTAGTTTCTAAAGAATTAGTAATTGGACTTCCAAAGCTCAAATTTGAAAAAGATAAACTTTATGATGCATGTCAAAAGGGAAAATAAGTAAAGGTTTCTTTTAAAGCTAAAAATGTTGTTTCAACATCAAGACCTTTACAACTTTTGCACATGGATTTTTTTTGTCCCTCTAGAACTATGAGCTTTGGTGGGAATTACTATGCTTTAGTGATTATGGACGATTTTTCTAAGTTTACATGGACATTGTTCTTGTCTCACAAAAATGATGCTTTTCAATCATTCAAAAAGTTTATGTATTGTATCCATAAGAAGTGACTGATGTGTGTGAAATAACATCTTATTTTGTTCTTATTTTGCATGCATTTTTATGCATTTTAGGTATTTTAGTTTCCCTTTTTATTTGTTTTTCCTCTTAGTTCAGATAATTGCAGTGTTTTTGGTGTTGTTGTGCAGGATTGGTGCTTAATTGGCCTGGAAATAGATGGAAAGCTTGCATAATTGAAGTTGGAGCTTAAAGGATTGCAATTTGGGACAAAAAGCTCACTCCAAAGGGTTCCACGACCTGCCTGTGGAATGCCCCACGGCCATGGATCGAGCAACTGCATGAAAAAACAAAAGGGAATTTCCAGAGAATTCCACGGCCTGGCCGTGGAATGATCCACGACCGTGGATCACTGTGCGTGACAAATTTTTAAGTTTTTTTTTATTTCTTTTTATGGGCTGAGACTAAGAAAAACCAAGTGGGAATTTATAGATGTTTTGAATACAATATTAGGTTTTGAATTTGGTTTTGAATGAGGCACATTGGGAGGCTCTTGATCTTCATTTTCCTCTCTTCTACTCCATGTCTGAGTAGTTCCTTTTGTTTCTAGGATTGGGCAATGTCCTTTGATATATTGATGATGATTAATTGACTTTGTTTACCCCTTTTATTAATCTTGAATGTTCTTTGATTCAATCCTTATTGTGCTTATTCATGTGAATTTGTTGGCCACTTATTTGCATCTTATAGATATCTAGGGACATACTGGGAGGTGAACCTAGGTGTTGGAACCATAAGAATTGAACTTACGGTCTAAATCACGAGAGTAGGTTTAGCCTTTCGAGGATTTAATAAATTACCATAAAGCGTATTGGGTTCAATTTAGATTCAATTATCACAAGAGTAGGAATTGGTTTAATTGGGCACAGTTCTTGTCTCTTGAGAAAGAACATAAACTAATTTAGGATAATTCACCTTTAATTGAATTTCAGTTTTAATAAAAGGATTGTCAATTAGGAGTCTTGTATAATTGTGATTATCCCCAATCTTGGAAGCTTTCTTAAATCTAAAAACCTTTCTTAACAACTTGCTATTTTTGTTCTCAATTTGCATTTTTATATTTATTTATTTAATTGTTTGGTTACTATATTCTATTCACTTAACAATTATATTCCCTTTTGTTTAATTTAATTGAATTAATTAATTAATTGGTATTCATAGACATAGTCCCTATGGATTCGATCTTTTTATTACTTGACAACGAAACCGTACACTTGCGGATTTCACATATCAAGTTTTTGGCACCGTTGCCGGGACTGTGTTTTTCTTGAATGTCATTTAATTTTTAATTTAATTATTTTAAATATTTTTACTACTTTCTTGTTTTCTCTTTGACTCTTTGCAGGAAATTTTTCTTGTTTATGCGAAGTACTAGACGTTCGAGGACTCTTGAAGAAACAGATCCTAAAATTGAAGAACTTTGTGTAGAAGGACAAGACAACAAAGGCAAAGAGCGAGAAAAACACTTAAGCCAACACTTGTCATGGTTACACCATTGGATAATAGACCGCTTAAAGAGTATGCAGCCCCTAATGCTCGGGGTTTGCGTTCTGGAATTGCTCGGCCAGACATTGAAGCTAGACAGTTCACTATACCTCTTGCCTTACTTTCTATGATAAGGCAGAACCAGTTTGGAGGGTTGCCATCAGAGGACCCGAATGATCATGTGGATATGCTCTTGGAATTCTGTGAGACCCTCAAGATTGAAGGCGCTTCTGTTGATGTTATTTGCCTCCGCCTATTTTTATTGTCATTAAGAGATAGAGCTAGAGCTTGGTTGAAGTCAGTTTCTGCTGAGACAATCACCACTTGGAACCAATTGGAGCAAGCTTTCTTGGACAAATTCTTCCCACCTTCCAAGACTGCTCATCTTAGGACCCAGATCACAGGCTTCGTTCAGAAAGATGGAGAGTCATTGTCGGAAGCTTGGGACAGATATAAGGCTTTGCTGGAAGCCTGCCCACACCACGGGTTAGAAAAATGGTTAATCGTCCACACCTTCTATAATGAGCTAGAATATTCTTCGAAGGTGTCTCTAGACTCCGCAGCTGGTGGAGCTTTGATGAACAGAAGACTGATAGAAGCTTATAAGATCATTAAGAGTGTTGCCTTGAATCATCACCAATGGGCGAATGAAAGAGGTAATAACCCGAGAAAACTCTCGGGAGGTAAGTTTGAGGTAGACGGAGTTGATTTAATTATGTCGAAATTTGATTCTTTGAATAAACATTTTGACATGCTTGAAAAAGCTCATGTTAATGCCATAGGTGCTTCTAACAATTTTTGTGAGATTTGTGGAGTGCAGGGACACATGGGTGCTGAATGCCAAGTTGGAATTGGCTCCTCACAAGGTGCACTGGTGAAGCAAGTGGAATCATGTCACAATTTTCATGACTTCAACCAAAAGGGGAGGTATGATCCGTATTCCCAAACTTATAACCTGGTTGGAAGTCACATCCTCACTTCTCCTACCGAAATAGTCAATACCAAGTTGGGCAAGGTAGTGCTAAACCCTCTTCTGGATTCCAACAGGTACAAAAATCTAAACTTGAGTCTCTTCTTAAGAACTTTGTTGAGAGTCAATCTAAGCCAAATGAGGAGTTTAGGCAACATAGGCAAGTTGTGATTGAGGCCATTAGAGAATTGTCATCTAAGGTTAAAAATTTGGCTATTCATAATAAAATGTTAGAAACTCAGATTGCCCAACTAGCAAGCACAACATATAGGCAACAGGGTAAGTTTCCTGGTCAACCTGACATAAATCCAGGTAATGAACACTATAACGCTGTGAGTTTGAGAAGTGGTAAGAAATTAGAGGATCCCAAGGGTAAGGGGGAGAATAACAAAGATGAGGGGAATAAGGAAAAAGAGACTAAGACACAACCCTTAGAAGAGGAGGAAACTAATGAGAAGGTGTCTAAGTATGTATCCCCTGAACCATACTAACCCCTAGTGCCATTCCCTCAAAGATTGGCTAAGGCCAAGCTAGATAGGAAATTTGGGAAGTTCCTAGAGGTCCTTAAGAAATTGTACATTAATGTACCCTTCACTGAGGCGTTGCAACAAATGCCTACCTATGCAAAATTTCTTAAGGACATTTTGTCTAATAAGAGAACGATTGAGGAATATGAGATAGTAGCTTTAATTGAGGAGTGTGGTGCTTTAATTCAAAATAAATTGCATCCTAAGCTAAAAGATCCAGGTAGCTTCTCTATTCCTTGTTTGATTGGTAACACTAGTTTTGATAAAGTTTTGTGTGATTTGGGGGCTAGTGTTAGTCTTATACCCCTTTCTGTGTGCAAGAAATTAGAGGTGGGTGAGCTAAAACCCATAACTATTTCACTTCAGTTGGCGGATCGGTCCGTCAAGTACCCAGTAGGCATCTTAGAGGATGTTCCTATTAGAGTAGGCAAGTTTTTGATACCTGCTGATTTTGGTGTGCTTGAAATGGAGGAGGATTCCCAAATCCCCATTATTCTTGGTAGGCCTTTCTTAGCTACTGCTGGGGCTATAATTAATGTTCACAAAGGGAAGTTGACTTTGCGATTGAACAATGAGGAAGTACTTTTTAATGTTTTCAATTCTGAAAAAAATCCTAATTCCTTTAATTCATGTAATCACATAGATGCTACTGATGTTGTGGGCAGTGTTGTGCTTTTAGATATGCAGGAATCTGTGACTGATGTTATGTTAGAGAAGACCTTGCCTAAGGTTGCTAACAAGTTCGAGAAGGCCAAACTCTACAAGAAAAGAACAAAGAAGTGGAATGACAAATGCGTCAAGAAGCGTGAATTTAAACCAGGGGATAAAGTTCTTGTTGATAACTCGCTTCTACGTTTCTGTCCTAGTAAGTTATGGTCAAAATGGTCAAGACCATATGAGATTGTTCGAGTCTTATCTTACGGTGTGCTTGAGGTGAAGACAGAAGGCCATAAGACATTCATGATAAATGGCCAGAGAGTACAACACTATGAAAAAGGAGTGGGGACTGAGTACCACTCCATTGACATCACCTGAGCATAGAACCAGCTCATAGTCAAGCTAATGACTATAACTTAGCGCTTCTTGGGAGGCAACCCAAAATTTTCTCTCTTTTTCTTTATTTTTTTATTTTTATTGATTAACAATTTTCTGTTTTTGTTTCATAGTTAGCTTATGTTGAGTCAGTTTAGGTGTCTCCCTGAGTTCAGGGCCTTTGTAGGGGGATGTATATAGCTGTCGGCTGCTAAAAAGATTTTTCTTCTATTTCTTTTAGTTTTTTTCTTTATTTTCGCATTTCATTCTTTTATTTTATTTTTTTTAGTTTTTGATTTATTTTTCTTGTGCAGTTTTAGACTAGATGTTTAAGTTCATGGCTACACACCTCCCTTTCCCACCACCGCAGTGAGTTCTTTTCTTTTATTCCTTCTCCAGTTATATATTTTTACATTAGGGACAATGTAAGTTCTAAGCTTGGGGGGTATTTTTATTTTCATTTTCATTGTAGATCATTAGTCTCATGCATTCTCATGTCTCATATTGCATTGTCTTATTGCATTTTCACTCCATCATAGCTCTCGGCTTTTTGGTTGAACTTTGTGCCCCTCTCTTTTGAGGATTTTGAGATAGTATTGATTTGGATCCTAATTTGTTGATTCTTGTGGTAGGCAACAAACATTGTTTTAATTGATAGTGGAGGTGATTTCTTGATAGTTGATAATTAGCATATGTTCTCTGAATTTGTGCTTCTCATTGATTTTTGAACCTCTAAATATGAGTTTTGAGCCTGTATGGGATTTATGCACTATATGATTTTTGCTCCCATTCTTTATGTTGAGTGATCTTTTCTCATTGATTTTGTGCTCTAGAACTTGATTTGAAACCATTTTGAGGCAAAATTTTTGTTTGCATGCTTGAATGTGATTAAGGTATCTTAGGTATTTTTCTGGCCTTCTGAAGGTGTTACACTTTCATCCACTAGTTGCCCATTTTGAGCCTATTGCATAATTATTTTTCTTGATGCCTATGATGATACATTGTCAATAATCATTTAGAGTATTGAATGTTGTATTGGGAATCATATGTTTTTGAAAATGAAGTCTCCCCCTTATGTTAAAAAAAATTTAAGGGGAAAAGGAAAAGAAAATAAAAGAAAAGTATAAGATGAAAGTTTGAAAAGAGGGAAAAGAAAAGGAAGAAAATGCTTGGAGATGTGGAGTTATTGATTGAAAAATGCCTTTGCTCCATTTATGTTCTATTAGGTTTCTTGTGCTTATTGAAAATTTTGTTACCCCCTTGTGCATACCTTCCTTTCTCTACCATACCTAACATCATTCCCTTGGCCCCATTACAACCCTTGAAAGACCTTTTGATTCTTGCATGCATGCTGATTATTCATGGAATTTAGTTTCTTATCAAGCTTATGGAAGTGCAGTTTCTTTGAGGAATCTTGAGCGTATTGTGTTCACCCTTAAACACTTTAAGTGTGGTTAATAGAGTGAACTTGATTCAGTGAGGAGCATGATTTCTAAGAACTTTAGTATCTAATTGGACTTGATTTTGATTACCTCTCTAATTCTTGGTTTGCCTTTGCCTATTGCTTGGTTGAATGTTTTCTCAGGTTCCTCATTCATTATTGTCTCTTGATCCTATTTCGTAGTTTGGTCTTAGTTATTGCTTGGGGACAAGCAAAATCTTAAGCTTAGGGGGATTTGATGTGTGTGAAATAACATCTTATTTTGTTCTTGTTTTGCATGCATTTTTCTGCATTTTAGGCATTTTAGTTTCCCTTTTTTTTTGTTTTTCCCCTTAGTTCGGATAACTGCGGTGTTTTTAGTGTTGTTGTGTAGGATTGATGCTTAATTGGTCTGAAAATGGATAGAAAGCTTGCATAATTGAAGTTGGAGCTTAAAAGATTGCAATTTGGGACAAAAAGCTCACTCTAGAGGGTTCCACGGCCTGCCTGTGGAATGCCTCACGGCCATGGATCGAGCAGCTACGTGAAAAAGCAAAAGGGAATTTCCAGAGAATTCCACGGCCTGGCCATGGAATGATCCATGACCGTGGAACTTAAACAGCAAGTTCCACGGCCTGGCCGTGGAATGATCCACGACTGTGGATTGCTGTGCGTGACAAATTTTTAAGTTTGTTTTTATTTCTTTTTATGGGCTGAGACTAAGAAAAACCCAATGAGTATTTATAGATGTTCTGAATACAATATTAGGGTTCGAATTTGGTTTTGAAGAAGGCACATTGGGAGGCTCTTGATCTTCATCTTCCTCTCTTCTCTCTTTGATTACGAGTTTGAATATTTTTGAACTTGATTTCTTATTTCTTCTTCTCCATGTCTGAGTAGTTCCTTTTGTTTCTAGGATTGGACAATGTCGTTTGATACATTGATGATGATTAATTAACTTTGTTTACCCCTTTTATTAATCTTGAATGTTCTTTGATTCAATCCTTATTGTGCTTATTCATGTGAATTTGCTGGCCACTTATTTGCATCTCATAGATATCTAGGGACGTACTGAGAGGTGAACCTAGGTGTTGGAACCATAAGAATTGAACTCAAGGTCTAAATCACGAGAGTAGGTTTAGCCTTTCGAGGATTTAATGAATTACCATAAAGCGTAATGGGTTCAATTTAGATTCAATTACCACGAGGGTAGGAATTGGTTTAATTGGGCATGGTTCTTGTCTCTTGAGAAAGAACATAAACTAATTTAGGGTAATTCACCTTCAATTGAATTTCAATTTTAATAAAAGGATTGTCAATTAGGAGTCTTGTATCATTGTAGTTATCCCCAATCCTGGAAGCTTTCTTAAATCTGAAAACCTTTCTTAACAACTTGCTATTTTTGTTCTCAATTTGCATTTTGATATTTATTTATTTAATTGTTTGGTTATTACATTCTATTCATTCAACAATTATATTCCCTTTTGTTTAATTGAATTGAATTAATTAATTAATTGGTATTCATAGACATAGTTCTTTTGGATTCGATCTTTTTATTACTTGACAACGAAACCGTACACTTGCGGATTTCACACACCAGTGACCATGGTGGTGAATTTGAAAACCATGAATTTGAAACCTTTTGTGATGAACATGGCATTAAGCATAATTTTTCTATCACTAGAACACTAAAACAAAATGGTGTTGTAGAAAAAAAAATCGATCTTTAGAAGAAATGACAAGAACTATACTCAATGAGGCCAACCTTCCTAAGTATTTTTGGGCGGATGCGGTAAACACTGCTTGTTATATTATGAATAGGGATCTAATAAGGCCAATTTTAAAGAAAACCCCCTATGAATTATACAAAGGAAGGAAACTAAATGTCTCACATTTTCATGTTTTTGGATATAAATGCTTTGTTTTAAATAATGGAAATGATAACATGGGAAAGTTTGATGCAAAATCTGATGATGGAATATTTCTAGGTTATTCTATATATAGTAAGGCCTTTAAAGTTTATAATAAGAGAACTATGACAATAGAATAGTCCATACATGTTGCATTTGATGAAACTAATCCAAATGAATCGAGAAAGGAGTTTGTTGATAATGTTACTGAGATTTTGGCAAGGACTTACCTAGAAAATCAAGAAAAAGAAGTCAAGAAGCAAAAAGAAAGCCCATATGATTCCCCAAGACAAGAGCACTCTCAAATCATGGACCTTACCAAGGAATGGAGAACATCAAGATATCATCCTCTTGACAAAGTGATAGGTGATATATCAAAAGGGGTAATCACTCGTAACTTTCTTAGAGATGCATGTAATCATATGGCTTTGGTCTCTCAAGTTGAACCTAAAGACATAAATAAGGCCATTAATGATGAACATTGGATCTTGGCCATGCAAGATGAACTAAACTAATTTGAGAGGAATCAAGTTTGGGAGTTAGTTCCAAGGCCCAATGATCAGCCCATAATTGGCACCAAATGGGTCTTTAGGAACAAACTTGATGAAATGGGCTTAATAATAAGAAACAAAGCTAGGCTTGTAGCTAAGGGTTATAATCAAGAAGAAGGCATAGATTATGAAGAAATTTATGCTCTCGTAGCTAGATTAGAAGCCATTAGAATACTACTTGCATATGCATGCATCATGGATTTTAAGCTCTTTCAAATGGATGTCACAAGTGCCTTTTTAAATAGTTTTATACAAGAAGAAGTGTATATGGATCAACCTCCTGGTTTTGAAAACTTTGAACTTCCCAACCAAGTTTTTAAACTTAAAAAGGCCTTGTATGACTTGAAACAAGCTCCTAGAGCTTAGTATGAAAGGTTGAGTAAGTTTCTTTTAGAAAATAGCTTTTCTAGAGGAAAGGTTGACACTACTCTTTTCATCAAAAATAAAAAGCATGATATTCTTCTTGTTCAAATATATGTTGATGATATCATATTTGGTGCTACTAATGACTCTCTTTGTAAAGAATTTGCTAAAATTATACAAAGTGAGTTTGAGATGTCCATGATGGGTGAGCTCAACTTCTTCCTTGGTCTTTAAATCAAGCAAACAGGGGATGGGACCTTCATAAGTCAATCAAAATACTGCAAGGAGTTGCTCAAGAAGTTTGGAATGGAAGGTGCCAAGCAAATGGCTACACCAATAGGCACTTCTTGTTACTTGGACAAGGATGAAGGAGGTAAATCTATAGAAATTACTAAGTATAGAGGTATAATTAGCTCATTCCTTTATCTTACCGCAGGTAGGCTAGATATCATGTTTAATGTATGCATGTATGCTAGATTCCAAGCTAATCCTAAAGAATCACACCTAAGTGATGTTAAAAGAATCATGAAATATCTAATAGGCACTTCACAAATGGGATTGTAGTACCCCAAGGGTGACTCATGTAGCTTGATTGGTTATTTAGATTCTGATTTTGCTGGATGCAAAATGGATAAGAAGAGCACTAGTGGAATATATCACTTGCTTCGAAGCTCACTTGTTTCTTGGCATAGCAAGAAACAAAATAATGTCACACTATCTACAGTTGAAGCTGAATATGTTATAGCTGGAAGTTGTTGTACTCAAGTCCTTTGGATGAAGCAACAACTTCTAGACTATGGTCTTAAGCTGGATCACATCTCCATAAGATGTGATAACACTAGTGCAATCAAATTGTCTATGAATCCCATCTTGCACTTAAGAACAAAGCATATAGAAATCAGACATCATTTCATAAGATATCATGTTCAAAATGGTGATTACATGCTTGAAGTTGTAGAAACCACTAAGCAACTAGCTGACATTTTCACTAAACCTTTGGCAAAAGAAGCATTCTTCTATATAAGAAATGAACTTAGCAAATTAGATCAATCTTACATAAGTTAAATTTCTGTATATCTTGAGTATGTTGTATAATGTGTCATCTTTTGCTGCATTATTCATTGATTTGCTGCATGATGTGTTAATTTGATGCATAACATGGTGTTTTGCTGCATAATCATGACATTTTGCTACATAACTATTGATTTTTAATCATATTTGAATCCAATACTAACTTGAGTATCGGAGTTTCCCCGTTAGTTATTTTGCAGGTGTTTCTTCATGTCAAAGATTTCCAAGAAGCTCAAAAACTTCACCAATCCATCAAAATGGTGTAATTCTTAGTAAAAGTAGCAATTTTGCATGATTGTGAGTTATGGATCATAATCTGATTAGATTATATGCTTGTATGATGTCTGGAATTGATTTGAGATGTTTTGGAACTAATTTGAAAGGTTTAAAATTGATCATTCACTGTTTGGAATGCAAAATCTGAGTTTTTGTAGGCTAGTAATCAATTACAAGACCTTTGTAATCGATTACAAAAGTTCTATTAAGCAAGTAATCGATTACACATAACATGTAATCGATTACAATTGAACCCAGAACTCAGGTAATCGATTACACAAACACTGTAATTAATTTCAAGTTTCCTAGAAGCATGGTAATCGATTACACCAAAATTGTAATCGATTACAAGGGTGATAAAAGGCTGGTAATCGATTACACAACCATTGTAATTGATTACACAGGGGTTTTAAAAGGTTTTCTAACGCGCGAAAGGTCATTTCTTCAGAAACCGTCTCTTCTTCTCCTATGCTCTCACGAAAACCCATCCACCCAACTCTCATTTTCTCTCTCAAATCTCAACCAAACCTCCCCATTTCACCTTCTTTCCACTCAAAATTCATCTCTCCTCACTACCCAACCATCAAATCTTGTCCAAATTCCCTAAAATCTTAACCCAAATCACTTCACCCCTTCATCTTTCTCCCTCTCATCACCCGCGAGCCACACCACCCAAAATCCTCCTCCTTCCATCCTTCCCTTCACCCACACACCTCCTAACCCTCTTCCCTTCATTCCTTTCACCTTTCTTCCTTCAAATGGTTGAACCTTCCCAACATGCAAAGCGCCCAAGAACAGGACTCAATGTTAGAGAATCCTCAATCGCTCCTTCTTGCAACATTTCGAGGCTAGACCTCACACGTCATTTCTCCACCACGAAGAAGGCTGAGTTATTCAGGAAAAACTTCCAATTGAGGAAGCTACTCTCCCTATGGTATCTAAATTAGAACTCTGCTCAAGTGAGCCCCTGGAGTCCTTCAGATTGATTGAAAGGTTAGGTCTGATTGGTTTCTTTAGTCTTCAAAAAGCTATCTATCCTAATTTAGTTAGAGTTTTCTATGTAAATGTGAAATATGAGGATAACTGCCTAATTTCTGAAGTCAAGAAAACCCAGATTAAGATCACTAGGGTGGAATAGTGTAGGTTAACTAAGCTCACCGATAATGGGACAAGTTTTTATGGAAATGAGAATGTTTGGGGAGCTGAGTTTGAGTACAAGACTGCTTTGACCTCCTTGCTAAGGTCATGATATGAAATCCCAAGAAACAAAAAACGAGTAATGGCTACTGGTTTGACCATGGAAAATAGAGTTCTTCATTACCTGGTAGTCAGAGGGTTGATACTAAAGGGAAGAAATTACTCCCAGGTTCTACGAGATGATGTGGTGGTCTTATGGGCAATGACCATAGGCAGGCCCATCAATTGGGCTCACTACATCATTCAACATATGCTATGTTGGTGACAACCATTTTGGAACATTGTTGCATCTCCTTATCTGAGGAATCCAAGGATACAGGCTCTAGAGGTCCGCAATCTATTGGCCTGCACACATTGAAGAAGCTTCAGCTGAGTTAGGTAGATGGTAGATGGTACTATGGTAGATGGTACTATCTCACCCATGGCAGCTATGGGCATATCCCTTATGGTTCAGAGAGTGATGATGAAGAAGAAGACCAACAGCCTGCTCCAGCTCCAGCCATATTGGACCTCCTGCTTCAAAAAATGCGAAACTTGGTGACTACGGTGGAAACCCGGATGGATCACATTGAGCAAAAGATGGATCACCTTGAGCTGAGAATGGACTACACTGATCAGGAGCTTGCATCCATTCTCTCTTTCATGGAGGGCCTAGGATACACTTCACATAGAGCAGCCACTGCACCTACCACCTCTGCTGTCCCTCATGCTCCTTTATCCTTTGCTGATCCTTCTGGCATTCCAGCTGGAGTTCCTATTGATGATGAGGAGCTCCTTGGTTCCGAGGACAATCTTGAACCCAGTGACGATGATGTCGACCATGGAGACGTCGCTGCGGACGAGGATAGTGATAGCGAGGTGACTGCTAGTGCCCATGGATCATTGCCATGATGTTTCCTTGTTTCGTTACTGATATTTGTATATAACATTGGATCTGTTTTTACATTTATAAAATCAGTTGCTACTTTTGATATTTCATATATGCTTATTGAATATATTCTTTTTTTTGCTCTAATTGGTTATATTGTTGGATTGTTTATACTTTGTTTGCAACTTTTGATTGGGCTGTACTGATTGTTTGTTGCTACTTAAATCTTTGGGAAGTCATGAAATATAGCTGAAATGCTATCGAATTTTCTTTTGCCTGAATGCTTATGTGTTTTTGATAATGCCAACGAGGGAGAGATTAGTGACTGCATAAGTACGGGGGAGCTTGATTTAAGTTTTTACATGAACACATTACTAACCCTATCTTGTGCATACATTATGGGGGAGAGTTGCGCTTAAATCTCTAATATACATACATGCAAATGCTTCTCTTCTTTTCGATGTTTATTTTGTCAACATCAAAAAGGGGGAGAATGTGAATGCTTATGTCTTGAAGCACGTCAAATGGTTTTTTATGATAACAAAGTCAAAGATAAAGATAAAGTGCAAAAGAGAAGATCAAGATAAAAGAAAGAAATCAAGAGGTTTATTTAGACATAAGTCTTAGAACATAAATGTTAAATGCTATCTAGATATCTCAAATGATTTTTCAAAGATGTTTTTAATCAACATGTTTTTCAAAGTTCAAATTCTAATGAAGATGTTGATTTTAATCTTGGATCATGGTAAACATATACCAATATTATTTAATCCAAGTTTCTTAAAGTTAAAAATGGCATGAATCCTCAATTGGGCTTGAAAAATGTGTTCAAAGGGCAAGGTAATTGATTACACATGTTTTGTAATCGATTACAAGCTAAACAGAGAGCTGGTAATCGATTACACTGAGAGTGTAATCGATTACAAGTCTGGCAGAGGCCATGTAATCAATTACACAAGGCTGGTAATCGATTACATCCTGCCCAAAAAGCCAAGAACACGTTCAAACAGTCATGTAATCAATTATCAGTGGCTTGACAGCACCCAACAGCTGTATTAGGTGCATTAAATGCTTGGCTTTAATGCACCTAATGGCTCCATGGATCAAATTCTTTATAAATACTAAAGTTGGGGCTTCATTAGAGGCTGACCTTGAACCTGAAACATCAATCTAACACATTTATATGAGAAACAATCCAAGAAATCAAAGATGGCTCTGTTTTTCTATAAACCCTTAAGATACCATTATTGAGTATTCTAGAGCTTCAATTTGTATCGATTTCTCTTGTGAGAGTGTCATTCTATCAATCTTAATTGCTTTGTGAAAGAGGGTGAGGTATCCCTCCAAATTGTAAAGGGTGAGGCATCCCTTTGTTTGAAGAGGCTCAAGTACAAGGGTGAGGTATCCCAAGGTGTTGAGTGCTCAAGTTTATAAAGGTTGTCAAGCACCTATTGAAGCTTGAAGATATAGTGGAAAATCTCAAGTTATTGCTTGAGAACTAGACGTAGGTCACAAGTGGATTGGTGGCCGAACCAGGATAAACCATTGTGTTTGATTCTCTAAACTCTTCTCTTTATATTTTAGCATTGGGTTACTTGCTTGCTTGATTATTTCTCTCTTGGTTGGTTCATTAGTTGGCAATATCTTTCTATTTTATTCATTCATTCATTTCTATCAATTAACAGCTTCAACAAAAATTGGTAATCAAGAGTTTTTCGAAAGATTTGCGAAAAGTTTTTATTTACTCAATTTACCCCCCTTTGAGTATTGAGGCCACTTGATAACAAAAAGCAAGAACGTGAAAGGGGGAAACAAGAAAGAAATCGGAAGTGAGCCATGGAAGACAAGGTATGGGGTTTTCACTTGCTATTTTGTTTTATGTTTATCTTGAAAATCTATATCTTGATAAAGATTTAGAAATGCAAATGTTGGTCATGTGTTGATTATGATTTCAGAAATTGGTTGCCTTGGTTTATATGATGGTTGATTCTTAAATCTTGAGTTGTGGTTCTGATTCTATTGATTTCTAGTGATAAATTGACTTTAGTATATATATTAAAGGAAGATGCTTGAGCTTTGAATTTTTATGGCTCACGGCTAGACCTTAGAGAGGTCACGGCTGTGCCAAATTTTAACTTCTAAATTGTGCTTTACATTTTATTGTTGTGGTGTTGTTGATGGAAGTCATTCTAGTAGAAGTTCTTTACTTTCATTTGTTATTTCTTTTTCAATGTTTTGAATTAAAATTTTGGCTCTTAGGACCCATGAGGGTCACAGCCAACACCAGCTAAATAATTGGGTTTTGGATTCATTTTATGCCTTTATTTTCACCATTCTCTAGTTCTATTTCCCTTATGAGTTTTGAGTAGAAGCTTGATATAATGTTTGTATTTTGTTGTTTTTATGTCTCACGGTCATGTGGGACATTAGAGATGATAATATTCTTTTGTTTATTTATTCATTTCTATTGATGTTTGTATTGAAGTGGTGATATGGGAAATGACAAGAAAGATGAGATTTCATTGTATTATTTGGGCTAAATTGTTGTGGCAGCTTACTACCTAATTTTTTTAAATTGAAATTGTGATGTTTTTATGCTTGAAATGGGTAGTTTGTATGGCTGGATTTGTGGTGGTAAATTGCTGCTTAAGGTTGTTTGAAATTGTGTTGTATCTAGTATGAGAAATTGTGACTTGAAAAGGCTGTATTGGATTGGGTAGTATGCCACTTATTTCTGTGCAAAGTATTGATGTTGGTGTTGAATTATGACATGATTTTTTATGTTAAAATTGATAGCATTTTGAGTTGCACATCAGGATTGAACTGGTTCTGTTTTAAGCAGAAATTGTGATGATATTATACTTAAGTTTGTGATGAAAATTAAGGTTAAAATTATGAGGTAAAAGGAGGGTTGAATGTTGTTTTTATTATAGTTGTATTTAATAGCTGTTGTACTTGAAATTCTTTAGTGTCACAACCATTCATTGGAAAGATATATATGTGTAGGTGTTTAGCTATGGTTTAATAATCATGTTTGACCCTTACTCTTGAAAGTATAATGATGTGAGAACTTATTTAAATTAATTAATTATTGAGTTATTTTACTGAGAGCCTCTCAGCCTTTAAGGTTAATGTGGTGAATTATTGTACCAATGTATTGATTGAATTTTGTTAATTGTCATAAGATTACAATTAATTGATGTTTGTGAGCAAAGTTGTTGATGAAATGGCTATGTGAAGGCCATGATGGTTGCTGCCCTACTATGGCAAAATATTAGATAAGGAAAATGAACAAATTTGTTAATGAAATGGCTATATGAAGGCTGTTATGATTTCTTGTTATAAAAAATGCAACAGAAAAGGGAATTCCCACCAAGGATCCATGCGAAAAGGGGACCATGAAATGTGATTTTCGAGTTTACTTCTTAAAACCAAAAGAAATATGATCAATGCAAACCACTAACACTGTAACAGCAATGATGTCTCTGTGTAGTCCACACGAATAGACCCACGAATGTCCAACGTCTGCTTGGAGTCCTGCCTCCACAACACAGTGCTAAATATGAAGAGAAGGAAACCTGTCACTTTATTTCACTATTAGTCTTGCAAGGGTTACAATCTATGCCTATTTATACAAGAAGCATCAAATAGCTTCTTCAAGAAGCCTTTTATTAGCTTCTTCAAGAAGCCACTCATTAGCTTCTTCAAGAAGCCTCTCATTAGCTTCTTTAAGAAGCCTTCCTTTAGCTTCTTCAGGAAGTCTTTCATTAGCTTCTTCAAGAAGCCTCTTATTTGCTTCTTCAAGAAGCCTCTCTTTAGCTTCTCTAAAAAGCCTTCCATTAGCTTCTTAAAGATGCCTTGCTTTAACTTCTCCAAGAAGCCTTTTATTAGCTTCTCTAAGAACTCTTCCATTAGCTTCTCCAAGAAGCCTTCCATTAGCTTCTTCAAGAAGCCTTGAGTGAAAAAGCAGTAGTAAGGTTAGGTGTGAAGCCTTGGGCTCATTTGTTATGAGTTTTGGCCATGATAGAATTCCTAATCCAACTTGGATTCTGTTTACTCCAATTTAGTATGATCTAAGTGTGTGATCCTGTAGGTTCTCATAACGTTTGCAGTAATATTAAAATATCATTTTAATATTACAAGCAGTGAGCAGTATCTAGCAACACATCGCTGCTACCCAAGTAATGAAAATGTCAGTGATTTGACATAACCTTTCTGTGATCAATGTTACCATGCAGTTTAGTCCCTTTGTCCGGATACCTAGATTGAATACAAGACATGGAACGTGTCACCTATGTATAGTTCAATCTTCCGTTCCCGATACTTGAGTAGACGTAGTAATAACAAATGAGATCAGTATCTCATATTAACTCATTTGAGTATAGCCATGCATTTAATAGTCTCACTTAATCAGGGAGCCCAAAGATATAACTCCTGTTATATAGGAAGGATAAATCCCATCTAGATCACTCACATCCCTCCACATGATTTGCGGTATGCCCAATAACTAATTTTATAATCACCTTGTTACAGATAACGTTTGATGACATTAAAACATACAACTCCTCATGTAGGAATCGTAGTGATTTCAGGTCAAAGGACCACGTACACCATTATCACTATGAGAATCGCTTATGACACTCATGTACCGATCCATGTAGCGTTCTTATGGAGGGTCAGTCGAATACATCATTACTCTTATATGTATCCATGTGAAGACTCGATGTCTCATATCCATAACCCTTGAGATGTGGTCATCAGTCTACGCACGTACTAGTCTCAATGCATTATTGTTGTCCTGATTAACAATAGTACTTGACTAAGGACATTTAAGAATAGTGTTATGTTTCTATCCAATAGGATCTCACGATCAAGCCATCCACTTGATGTCCTATGGCATTAAACTTACTATTCTAAGGACTTTATTATGTTTATTATAAATAACACTATAAATGAAATGCCTCATGTAATAAATAGCATAATACCATGTAAGAAAGTACGGTCAAAATAAATTGGCCTCTAGGGCATACACCAATAATCTCCCACTTGCATTAAAGCCAATCAGGCATATGTCTAATGCCTAAAGATCTAGTGTGATCCACATGCTTTTGCTATGCAAGAGGCTTCGTCAGTGGATCAACAATATTATCATCTGTTTGTACTTTGCATATCTTCACATCTCCTCTATCGATGATCTCACGAATGAGATAGAAGCGTCTAAGTATATGTTTAGATCGTTGGTGAGATCTAGGCTTCTTAGCCTGTGCAATGGCTCCATTATTATCACAATAGAGGTCTATTGGGTCCACAATGTTAGGAGTTTCACCAAGCTCAGTAATGAACTTCTTGATCTTCACAACCTCCTTTGCTGCATTAGAGGTAGCAATATACTTAGCCTCTATGGTAGAATCGACGACTATCTTCTGCTTTGAACTTTTCCAGCTCACAGTCCCACCATTTAGGTAAAACACAAAACTTGATTGCGATCTGGAGTTGTCCTTATCGGTTTGGAAGCTAGCATCAGTGTAACCCTTTACAACTAGCTCTTCCTCGGCTCCATATACCAAGAACGAATCCTTAGTCCTTCTCAAGTACTTAAGGATGTTCTTGACAGCACTTCAATGACTCTCACCGGGATCAGATTGGTACTTGCTTGTCATGCTTAAAGCATACGAGATGTTTGGTCGAGTATATAACATGGAATATATGATAGATCTAATTACAGATGCATATAGAATTTTACTCATGCAATCTCTATCATTTTGGGTGGAGGGGGATTGAGCCTTAGATAGGCTTACACCATATGACATAGGTAAAAGTCCTCTCTTGGATTCATGCATGTTAAATCGTCTTAACACTTTTTCTATGTATGTACTCTGACTTAGGCCAAGCAGTCTTTGTGATCTATCTCTATAGATCCTGATATCTAATACATAGGTGGCTTCGCCCAAGTCCTTCATGAAAAAGAATTTCCCTAACCAAGTCTTTACAAACTATAGGGTAGGGATGTTATTTTCGATGAGTAGTATATCATCTACATACAACACTAGAAAGACAATTGTGCTCCCACTAACCTTCTTCATTCTTGATGAAACCAAATTATTTTATTATATCATCAACATGAAGATTCCAACTTCTAGAAGCTTGCTTCAATCCAAAAATAGATCGTTGCAACTTGCACACTTTTTCGGCATCCTTTGGAGTGGCAAAACCCTCAAGTTATGTCATATACACATCCTCGAGAAGATTTCCATTAAGGAAAGCAGTCTTGACATCTGTCTGCCAGATTTCATAATTATGGTATATTGTAATAACAAGCAAGATCCGAACGGATTTAAGCATAGCAACTAGGAAAAAGTCTCATCATAGTCTACACTATGAATTTGCTTGAAACCCTTAGCCACCAATTGCGCCTTAAAGGTATGCACGTTATTATCCATGTCAGTTTTCCTTTTGAAAATTCACTTGCACCCAATGGGTTTTACCCCTTCAGGTGGGTCAACCAAGGTCCATACTTGGTTAGCATACGTGGATTCTATTTCAGATCTCATGGCCTCAAGCCATTTCTCATATTATGGGTCAATTATGGCTTCTTGGTAAGTCATAGGCTCATCTTGAACTATGAGCAATACATCACCTGATTGGGTCATGAGAAATCCATATCTCTCTGGTTGATGACGTATCCTATTAGACCTACATGAGTCTTGTGCTACTAGAGCAGGTTGTGATTCCACAACGATTTGTGGAGGTTGTTCTATTTCCACCATCGATTTATTGCAACTTTATGAACTTTGAATTTCTTTAAGTTATATTTTCCTCCCACTAGTTCCTTTAGAGATAATCTCCCTTATTAATATTCTACTCAATAGTTCTCAACATGCTTAATAGCTCTGGCAGAGGTTTGTCAATTTCATTCATGTTATAATTCATGATGAATTGACTATAACTTTCCAGAAATGATTGTAGGACTAAATTTGTGGCCAATTCTTGACCTAATAGGAAACCAAGCCTCTCCATGTTCTCAATTATCCAATCATTTTGAGCACATGAGTACCAACAGAGCTTCTCTTTACCAATTTGCACTGAAACAGTGCCTTTGAGACTTCAAATCTCTCATGCCTAGCTTGCTTTTGATAGAGCCTTTTCAAGTGTACGATCATATCGTATGCATCCATGCTTTCATGGTGGTTAGCATAAGGCAACCGACGTCCAAGGCATCATCTTGATGCTTCTTATAAGCATCCCTATCAGCTTTGGGGGCATTTGCAGCAGGTAGGTTAGGAATGGGCTACTCTAGAACATACTTCATTTTCTCATGTTTGAGAACAATCCTCAGATTTTTGTACTAGTCTAGAAAGTTTGTTCCAGACAGTTTGTCCTTTTCAAGGATGGATCAAAATGACAAGTTATTCGAAGTGTTTAATGTCATGGTAATCTATCAACAGAGATATGCAAAACATAAGTATCATGCCATAAACATATTTAACAAGGTCTTTAATTAAATATGTCTCCCACTATTTTATTCAAATCAATAACCCTCAGTATTGACTCAAAAAATTTCATCGTAAGATTTTTCTAGTGGGCCAAGATCCATATTTCACCTAGCTTTGAGTCAGCTTTCGTTGATCACTCAAAATTTGGTTATTTAGGTAGGAAACATTTTCCAATTACATCATATGCAACTCTTGGATAGTTAGGTGAATAACACTTATTCTAATTGATCTAATGGACTAAAGCCCAACTCCGTGCCTCTAAGCCTTCAATCCTATTGAAATGACCTGGTTAAGTCAGACCCAATGGTTGACAGTTAGATATATTACCTTTATCCCATCGCATCTTACTAATATAGATAAAGGTACCCTACTTTGGCAGACCTATACTTAATCGATACTAGTCTTGACGAGTGCCATACATTGGAAGGCAATGACTTAATATTTGCTTTGAGGGAATTTTTATAATATTATTAGATCTCACCATATATCAAACTATTTAACATTTCATAAACATCCATGCATCTCATACATTTAAAGCATAAAAAGAATGTGACATGTTTATGGTCTTTAACGCATTGATTCTCCCAAGCCAATGAGAGTATCAAAAACTAAACCTAGGGAGCGAACCAGCTTCACCAAGCATCTCCCACCAACATCCTCATTAATGACGTCTTCTTGCCTCCACATCAAGATTACATTACATAGAAACCTTGTTTTACATACGAGGGGAGTTAGGTGATAAAAGAATGTACAATAAGAGTGTAGAGAGAAAGACACGACATGCAGGCTGTATTTAAAATAACCAAAAGAGCATAAAAAGATGACTAAGGCCATAACCATGAACCACATACCACAAAGAACATATAAACTCAAAATAATAATACATTATTATTTTGTGAGTCATAAAATTAGAACTGAATATCACGCCTTCGAAAAGACGCCCTATGCAGAGGTCGCACGGGGTTCCTGCAGCCCGGTCAGCAGGCGGGGTTCAATGGGAAGCTGCCCCTTGCACCGCTGTCCAGATACAAGGTTTGCTTGACATCAACACTTGATGTCGCCATATACCAAGAATGAGGTTTCCATAACCCTTGTGCTGCACCACTACATATATCACATAAATACCAGAAAACTTTGCAAAAACATACATGCATATAAACTAGTTTTCATAGTCAACGTATGAACATCTTCATGGTTTCGAAAACAACACCATGGTTTCGCATAAAACATGTCAAATAGATTATGTTTTCGCAAAGGATTCATTCGGTTTATGAAACAACACATTAAAAATGATATCTTTTACTAAAAAGAGAACAACTAATCATGTTATTTCATACAACATGTAAATAGAAAAGATAGAATCTTGGTTTCACAAGTGGCTCTGATACCACTGTTAAGAATTCCTGTTATAAAAAATTGATGCGTACGAATGTAGTGATTAAAATTAAGATAAAAATCAGTTGTCAGGCCCACCAGAAAATAAAAACCTTACAACTAGTTGTAGTTAGTAAGGGTCGATCCACAGAGAACCATTTCAATTAACACTATTAAACAATTCCCAATTTAGACTCTGATTAACAATAAACAGTAAAAGGGGGGTTTTGGAGTTTTGATGAACAATGAACAGCTTCAAAGATAACAATAAACAAACTGAAATCAATAATATAAGAAAATTGGTTAAGAGATTGAATCCACCACTAGATTTATATGATAATGTAAATCCACATATCCTTTTTATTTCAACATGCTCAATTATGTTTTTATGCAATTGTGAGAGTAAATCTCTGTTTTCCTTACGTGTTGGCCAATTTAGCAACCGCTCAAATCAACTCCTAATCACTGATTAGTCATAAAACAACCGCTCTTACAACTATCCAACAATTGCATTAAGATTTAGAAAACCAATTACACTAAGATCTAATCACACACCGGGATTAAATTACTTAGAACATATATTTCTCTAGATCTAATACCGCAACCGCGCATAATAAACCCAGATCTACCACTTTTATAACTGGCAAATAGCACAAAGATAATTATACCCACATGAACATCATACATCCCACTAGATCTACTACCGCAACCGCGCATAATAAACCTAGATCTACTACTTTGAAAGTAGGAACAAGTACAAAAACCTTTATACCAACAATAGATTCAGAAATATATGAATAAAAACATAACTGTGTTGAAATAATCAAATATGCAAAGTTTACAACATTAATACTAGCGGTTTCATCACCCCCTTAACCAAGGGAGGTTTAGTTACACATAGCTAGAAAGAAATCACAAGAAAAACTGAGAGAAAATGAAGGAGAGTTCCCCCCTCCCTATGATAACCAATGGTGCCCTTTTATAGAAGTCTAGGATAACAAAATGACAAAGGTGAGTAGATGGATGAGTGGATTAGTGGATGGATGAAAATCTCATGTCTGACTTGGAAGCCAAAAACGACCCAATATACTTCAGATTCACGAAAAGTGTTCTTCATGAAAGTTGTAGATCCTTGTCTTGGCTATAAAATGGATAGCTGGTTCGTCAAATTTGGCTTCCTTAAGCCCAAGATATGTCCCAAATACCGTAGGTTGCTCAAACCCAACTTCAGCACCTCTGTTCCAACTTGCAAGCTCAAAATGACCTACTAGACTTCTTTTTCTCAAAATGTGTTCTTCATGAAAGTTGTTTATTTGGATCTTGACTATCCACTGTCCAAATTTCAGCCCATATCCATTATTACATCTTGAGATATGATTTTATGAGTGCACACTGTTTGGATTCTACTGACAGAACCCGTATTCTGACTTCCATGTAAACTTAGGTCTCTTAGACATCTGAATCGGACTTCGAGCTCTTCATCAAAGTTGTAGAGCTTCCTCTTAGCTTTCCTACAAGATAAAATTCATGATTGTCAGATATCAGGAACTCAAGTTATGACCAAAATACAGAAATAGTATAAAATCTCAATAATACTGAAAATATTCAATTAGGACCAATTTGAGCTCAAACTCACAAAATCATGTCAAACTCAATCAATTAAGAATATGGAGAGTGTAAATGACTAAATATAAGGGTTTCTTAATGAATAAAATATGTGTTTATCAAATTCTCCCACACTTAGCTTTTTGCACTCCTGGGCAAAACTCAAGACCAAAACAAGGACATAAGAGATTAACAAAAATTTAAATTCCAACGACATTCAAGAACCCAAAATTTTACAATCAAGAAGAACAACCAAAGGTTCAAGGGATCAAAACATTCATGAGTTAACAATTCTCCACATCTCAAACCAACAAGCAAGGTATCTTCAACATGAATCGAGAATGATAGATCTTCACAAGATTCCCTCTCAATCTCTCAAGTGTTTAAAAGGTAGGTATTTCACTCAATTCAACCCATGAAAATTACACTACCATAAGCTTGCTTATCTTCTACTTCTCCACTACTCAAAACACATGCATACACAAATCATGAGGACTTTATTCAAGGTTGTAGTGAGGTTAAGGTAACAGAAGAGGATAAAATGGATATGAGAGGATAAATACCAAAGAGAATAAAAGCAAATGAGAGCTGAGTTCAAATAACAAGCATAAAAGTTCATCCCAACTCTAATGTATATCCCTTTACATATTCATTTCCCAATCCTTTTCTTTTTTTTTTTAGGCACTCTTTCCTTTTTCAACAACCATTTTGTATACACACCCCCACACTTGTTCAAAAACTCATCCATTAACAAAGCTAATGTTCTTTTATTCCCTAAGGTAAAATAAGAACACGATTTTTCATTTAAGGTACATAATGAGCTAGAAACAAGGAATGGTCAAATAAGCTCAAAGGGGTTAAGCAAAGGAAAATATACAAGGTTGGCAGGAATCAGAGAATTTCCAAGAAGTCAAAAGAGTGCTTGATATCATATTGAAAACAGGGTTGGCTATTTGGTTAAACTAGCTAATTAAGAAAGAGGGTCTCAATCATGTTCATGCATGCAAGTGAAATGTAGCCTCAAAAAGAATCAAAGCAGGTTCTAGAGTGGTCATTAACATGAGTGAAAATCACACAAGAAAGAAGAGAATGGCATAAATGTTGAATCCATCCATTAGGCTCAAAATCTCACAAGGTATGCATCCATCAAACTCAATTCATCAATTTAATCATCCATCACCAAGCATATCAGTTCAAGAAGGGAGAAAAGTTATTCAATCATGCAATGAACCCCCTTTTTTTTTCTTTTCTTTTCTTTTTGTTTTTTTTTATTTTTTTTTACAAAAAGAACATGCTGAAATCTCTCCCCCACGCTTAATATAACATTGCCTTTAATGTGAAAGAGAGATATAGAAAAGAGCAACACAACCTGATAAGAAGTGAATCAACGCCAAGCAGAAAAGAAACACACTGTCAGTACCGCATCAGACCCTAAAAAGAAATCAAACAATAAAACTTTAGTACTAATTAGTTACTACCTAAAAAAAACTCCTTACTCTGCCACCAATTAAGATGCGTCTCAAGAGTAAAATTACTCCTTACTCTGCCATCACTAATTGATTTAATAAGTACATGACAATCATATCATACTTTCCAAACAACACAACAAATTTTTTTATTTTTTATTTTTATTATATATATATATATATATATTAGGTCAACTATCCTTCCCCCCCAACTAAATCACAACATTGTCCTCAATGTTAAAATATAGATGAGTAAAGGACAGAAGATATTACCTGTTGGAGAAAGCTGACACAAATTTAAACAGAAACAAGGTACAATAAAATCAAACCCATTAAAGATGAAGTCGCAGATCTGGCTTTTGTTTCTTGTTACTTCCTTCGCTGCTTCCTGTTGACCAATCTATCTGAGCTAATACCGGATCAGATACATACTCAAAAGCTTCTAATTTATCAATGAGCTCATCAATAGTGGAGGCAGAGATAAGAAGTTGTCTTCTTTGAAGGAGTGATAAATTTACTCCACACTTTGTCAAGAAAAGATAACAAAAGATCAAAGAAATTATTAACATTCAACAAACCAATGGGTCTATGGTGGATGTTTAGTTCGCCCAGGAGACAATTTGAAAAATTTCTTCTAAAGTACCAAAACCACCTGGTAAGACAATAAATGCATCGAAATTGTCAACCATTGTTTTCATTCGTCCATGCATAGATGTTACCTGAATTTCTTCTCCAACTGTCTTTCCAGTGATGTTATTTTCAGCCAAAGGTTTAGGAATAACACCTAAAACCTGACTGCCTCCTATAAAAGCAGCAAGTGATACAGCCCCCATTAACCCACGACAACCTCCCCCATATACAAGATGAATATTCCTCACAGCAAGTGATTGACCAAGAGTGCTAGCTGCGTTTACAAACTCTAATCCCTTCCCATAATTCAACCCACAAAAAACACATACATTTTTGAGGTTACGAATAGAAGGCCCCATTCTATACTCTTCCTCCCTTTGAGTGTTTCTGAGTTGAAGGAAAATGGAGAAAATGGAGTGTTTAAGTAGGAAAAAGAATGGAAAGGTGAATAATTGCACCTATGAGGGTAGGTTGGGTCATGTTGTCGAAAAAAGGTTGAAATTAAGAAACACAGAATCTTTTCTCCTTTTTTTTTTACTTTTTTATTTTTTTATTTTTTTATTTTTATTTTTTTATTATTTATTTTATTTTATTTTTTTTTGTTTGACTTCAAGAAAACCATCAAGGTAAAGAAGTCTAGAAACCCCTGAAGGACCCTGCTCAAAGGATCGTCTGTACAAAAATCAAAATACAACAAAATGATACAAAGATAAAAGAAATAGAAAATGATGGCATACCTGTATATACAAGTGTCCATGGCGTATCTTTATATCACACAGGCGTCATGAGTGCAAGAGACATCACGTCCTCTCTTTTTTTTTTTTTTTTTTTTGAAATTGTTAGAAAAACTTGATGAAAGATGAGTGTATACTTACTTAAGATTGAGATTGAGGTAGTCTGCTCTTTCGGCTTTGTGCCAAAGCATTGTTGACCAGTATTCGACCCATTCAAGACCTGCGCAACATAGGGCTCCCAAAAGGGACAAGTGGCCATAATACGACTGGCTGCCTCACATGTGGGATACAATCCACCTTCTTTGTTTTTCAATTAAGAAGGCTGGATCAGGATGCATGCATTTCCCCATTCACGGTGTGTGTTACCAAAGCCAACCCTAAGACGTATACATAAATTTTTTTTTTGTTTTCGTTTTTTTTTTAGAGATGACATGAAGAAGAAGAAGAAGAAGATATGTACAGATTGTTTGTGGATGTGGCTCACATCCGCCTCTGGTTTAACGTCCAGTAACGGCTTAAACGTCTTCTATGAGTCGAGGATAAGCTTCCCATCCAATTTTCTTAAAAATTGGCAAACAGGGTCTTTTAGAGTCAGATTCCCAAGACTGTAGCATTTTTCTTCATCCTTGAAGAGATTCCACAATTTAAGAATTTCACGATGCACCAATCCATAAGAATACGTCTCAAGAGTCGATAAGATATCATCTAATGACTCCTTACTCAGTCCATTCTTAATGAAGAAAATTTTATCTTCTCTATTTGCGGAAACCATCCCCAAAGTACGACATCGCTTGTTACAGTTCCATCGTCCACATTTGTGACAGACTTGTAACCTTTTTGCTCTTCTCCTTTTAGAATATGAACTTCTTCCAAGACCGGGCATATATGAGTCAAATGAAATTGAGGACTCACCTGCTCATCGAACCTTTGCTTCAATTATCCAGCGTACATCTTCTGGCATACCTTTGTGCATTAACAGTCTCAATCTTTCACATCGAACTTTGTAGATTTTTCTCAGAGCATTTTGAGGAAGAGAAGGAAAATATTTTCTCAGGTTTGAAAGAATGACATCCATTTTGAAGGAGAAGAAGGATTCAGTTATTTTGGGAAACTGAAAAATAAACCGACTTGAGAGTCACAGAGTACCGTATACGCCACTTAACCGGCAACACAAAAAAAAAACTTAAGAACTTAGTTTTCCAGGAATGGTTGAGTCTTTGTCCATTAACTTTAAGCGCATTACCATTCCTAGGATCCTCAATATCTACGGCCCCAGAGGATACACGTGTTTGACAGCAAAAGAACCGCGCCACCTAGATCTCAATTTTTCAAGGAGTAGGTGCAGATGATAATCTCAATGCAGAACCTTTTTGACCAATTTTTGCAACTTTTGCAATAGGTGTAACAGACCTTAAATAAAGTAGGCCAATAAAATCCATACTGCAAGATTTTCGCAGTTGTTGTCGCTGAAGAAAAGTGACCTTCACATGCTTCCGAGTGACAAAATTTAATGGCACTACCTACCTTATTGTCGGGCACACAGCTGCTTTTTTTTTTCTTTTTTTTTTGGTTTTTTTTTTAGAGATTCAAATGCTTACAACCAACAAACAGATAAAAACATAATTTAAGAAACTAATGAAAACACAAAATAAAAAGGGATAAAGAGAGCAAATCTGGTTGGGTTTAGTTTATTGTCCTCAGCCCGACATGATGATACTTTCAATGCTCCTCATATTGTGGAAGGATGAGGGTCATCACTTCCATCTCTGCACTGTCAGGAAGTTCATGATATGGTTTGAGACGATGACCATTGACCTTAAATGCTTTGCCAGAAATTTCACTCCTGATCTCAACTGCGCCAAAAGGAAAAACATTAGTTACCACAAACAGCCCAATCCACTTAGAACGTAGTTTACCTAGAAATAATTTGAGTCTTGATTGGAATAGCAGGATTTTTTGTCCTCTGTGAAATTTCTTTCTGGAAATCAATTGGTCGTGGAATGCCTTAGCTTTAGTCTTATAAATTAGGGCATTCTCAAAGGCCTCATTTCTTAGTTCTTCCAATTCCTGTATAACTGGAACTTCCTTTGCTTTCCAAAGACCTTCCAATTCCATATTAACTTGTTTAATGGCCCAAGAAGATCGATGTTGCAACTCAACGGGCAAATGACAGGGCTTTCCATACACCAACCGAAATGGTGACATGCCGATGGGAGTCTTATAGGCAGTCCTATAAGCCCATAAAGCATCTTCAAGTTGAGTGCTCCAATCCTTTCTTGAGGGATTCACTGTCTTTTCAAGGATTGACTTAATCTCCCGGTTGGATACTTCAGTTTGCCCATTTGTCTGTGGATGGTAAGGAGTGGAAATTCTGTTCATTACTCCATATCTCTTCAATAGAGCATCAAAGGTTTTGTTGCAGAAATGGGTCCCTTGGTCACTGATGATAGCCCTTGGGGTCCTGAACTTGGAGAAAATATGTGACTTAACAAAATCTGCAACAGTTTTAGAATCATCAGATCGAGTGGCTTTTGCTTCCACCCATTTAGACACATAATCAACAGATAAAAGAATGTATGTGAAACCAAATGAAGGAGGGAATGGTCCCATGAAATCAATACCCCACACATCAAAGAGTTCCACAAAAATGATCGGAGTTTGAGGCATTTGATTACGAGGACCAATATTAGTCGTTTCTCGACGACAATGGTCCACAAGACTTACGAAGTTGTAAGCGTCTTTGAAAATTGAAGGCCAATAGAAACCACTGTCAAGCACTTTATTGGCTGTCCTTTTACTGCCAAAGTGTCCTCCACATGCATAGGTGTGGCAAAAGGAGAGGATGGAGTGTGTCTCAGAATCAGGAATGCACCTCCTAATGACTTGATCTCGCACAATGCTTCTATAAGTACAGTCATCCCGGATATAGTATTTACAGTCACTCCTTAATTTATCTCTTTGGGCCTTGTTCAAACCCTCCAGAAAGTCCTTAGTAACCAGGTAGTTAACAATGTCAGCATACCAAGGGATTATGGTGTTGACAACCATCAAATATTCATCCGGAAAAGTCTCCATGATAGGCATTTCTTCCTCTTCGCTTACCAATCTACTCAAGTGATCGGCCACCAAGTTTTCGCTCCTTTCTTGTCTTTAATCTCCAAGTCAAATTCTGGAGCAATAAAATCCATCGGAGCAATCTAGGCTTTGCTTCTTTCTTTGTTAGAAGATACTTCAAGGCTGCATGATCTGAAAACACAATCACTTTAGAACCAATTAGATATGATCTAAATTTTTCTAAAGCAAATACAACAGCTAGAAGTTCCTTTTCTGTGGTTGAGTAATTAAGTTGAGCATCATTTAGAGTCCTTGATGCATAGTAAATGGCATAAGGAACTCTATCAACTCGTTGTCCCAAGACAACTCCTACTGCAAAGTCACTGGCATCACACATTAGTTCAAAAGGTAACTCCCAGTTGGGTGGCCTGATGATAGGTGCAACAGTTAACAACTTCTTGAGTTTATTGAAAGCTTCCATACATTTCTCATCAAAGTTAAAATTAACATCTTTTTGAAGAAGTCTCAAAAGGGGCAATGAGACTTTAGAAAAGTCTTTAATGAATCTCCAGGAGAAACCTGCATGACCAATAAAAGAACGAATCTCCCGCACACTAGTGGGTGGTGGCAAAGAATGCATGACTTCTACCTTAGCTTTATCTACTTCAATTCCCTAGCGAAATTACATGACCTAACACAATACCTTCATTCACCATGAAATGACATTTTTCCCAATTCAAGTACTGTGTTAGTGTCAATGCATCTTTTAAGCACCAAAGTTAAATGTTCCAAACAATTTTCAAAATCATTTCCAAAGACACTAAAGTCATCCATAAAAACCTCAATGATGTTTTCAATGTAATCGAGAAAATATACTCATCATGCATCTTTGGAAAGTTCCTGGTGCATTACAGAGTCCAAAAGGCATTCGCCTATATGCAAAGGTACCAAATGGACAAGTGAATGTAGTCTTGTCTTGGTCTTCTGGAGCTATGACAATCTGATTGTAACCTGAAAAACCATCCAGAAAACAATAATAAGAATGACCAGCTAATCTTTCTAACATTTGATCAATGAAAGGTAAAGGAAAGTGGTCTTTTCTCGTGGCGGCATTCAACTTCCTGTAATCAATACAAACACGCCACCCTGTCTGTAACCTAGTGGGAATGAGCTCATTTTCAGCATTTCTTACCACAATAATTCCAGATTTCTTTGGTACTACCTGGACTGGGCTTACCCACTTGCTGTCAGAAATGGGGTAGATCACCCCCACACTTAGGAGCTTCAGTGTCTCCTTTTTCACAACCTCCATCATGGGAGGATTCAATCTCCGCTGAGGGTCTCTCACAGGTTTAGTATCCTCCTTCATTAATATCCTGTGCATACAAACGGAGGGACTAATACCCTTGATATCAGCTATTGACCAACCAATGGCTATCTTATGTTCCTGCAAAATAGCTACCAGTTTCTCTTCTTGCTCTTGGGTGAGTGATTTTGCAATTATTACTGGAAGGGTGTCCTTCTCCCTCAAAAAGATGTATTTAAGATGATCAGGTAGTGCTTTCAGTTCCAATTCAGGTGCCTGCACAACAGAAGGTTGAGGTATATCAGTAGTAACAGGTAAATCAACAAAAGTTACCTCATGCTCTTCTGGAGTGGAAGAGAGCTCTTGTAAGGCAAAAACAATTTCATCAATGTCTTCACTCCATGGCTCTTCTTCACTCTTCTTCTTTTCCTCCCGTACATCTAAGCTATGAGTTAGAATTGTATCAAGAGCATCAAAATGGTCAAGATCAAAAGTCAGAGAAATTAAAGAATCAAAAGGATCAAAAGAATCAATTAAACAAGCAGAGTGCACATCACTTGGGTATCTCATAGCTTCAAAAATATTAAATCTAATTAATTCCCCATCAAATTCCATTGTTAGAATTCCTGAGTGCACATCAATTTTTGTCCGTGCAGTCTTCAAAAATGGTCTTCCTAGCAAGATAGGAGCAGATTTGGGAGACTCATCCTCTTCCATGTCCAAAACATAGAAGTCTGTTTAAACACTAATTCATTCACCTGTACTAAAACATCTTCAACCACACCCTTAGGGTATGCATTAGATCTATCGACCAATTGAATAACAACACCAAGAGGTTCCAAAGGACCCAAGTATAAAGATGCATAAATAGAATATGGCATGACATTTATAGATGCACCTAAATCAAGCATTGCCCTTTCAAACCTTGTGTTACCTATAGTGCATGGAATGGTGAATGTGCCAGGGTCCTTACATTTGGTTAGGAGTTTCTTTTTAATTACAGCTGAAACATTTTCTCCCACTTGGACCTTTTCATTTCCTTTTAACTTCCTCTTGTTAGTGCATAATTCTTTCAGAAATTTTGCATATCTAGGTACCTGCTTAATGGCATCTAACAAAGGGATATTAACCTCTACCTTCCTAAAAGTCTCAAGTATTTCTTTTTCTCGCTTCTTCTTTCTTGGTTTTAACCAACCTACTAGGAAAAGAAGCTTTAGTGACATATTTAGGAAGGGGTTCAGAAATACTTACCTTAGGGGTTTTGGAAGTTTGCCCTTTATCATTTGCTTCTTTGGGTGGTTCATTCTTCTCTTGAATGATTGGTGGAAGAGAGGTAGGCTCATCCATCGTCTTTCCACTTCTCAATGTGACAAAGACTAGCATTTTCCCTCGGATTCACTTCATTTTGTGAGGGTAGTTTCCCTGAAGCTTGGCTTTGAAACTTGTTGAATTCTGTGGACAACTGTCCTATCTGATTCTGCAAGTTATTGATTGCAGTCCTTGTTTCTTGTTTGAAACTTTATATAGTTGCATTTGTTTCTTGTTGGAACTGCAAATTATTAGTGGCCATTTGTTTTACTAGCTCCTCTAATGAAGGCTCAGATTGCTTAGGAGCTTGAACTTGCTGCTGTCTCTGAGGGAAAGGTACTTGCCTTTGTTGCAATCCTAGAGGTCCATAAGCTGGAGGTTGATTTTGAGGTTGCTTTGCATAGCTGAAATTTGGATGATCCCTCCAACCCGGATTATATGTGTTTGAGTAGGGGTTGTAATTTTTTGAAAGTCCAAAGATATCCCTCTCTCGCTCTTACCTCCTCATTTGTGTCTTCTTGGAGAGTGGGACACATATCGTTGGGATGTCCAGGATGAACAACAGATCCCACAAGCATGAACTCGGTGCTTTACCCGAATCCATTAACCGTGAACCATAGCAAACCAATTGAGTCATTTGTCTTCAGATATCTTGGTTGTCTCTACTTCTTTCATCGCTCTTACTCCAGTTGTCATTTCTAGAGTAGAATTGTTGAGTATTGGCAGCCATTCTTGAGATCAAGTTTCTAGCTTCTTGAGGAGTTTTATCAATCAATGCTCCTCCGCTAGCAAAGATAAATCATGTTGCGATCCATCACTTGTAAGCCTTCATAGAAATACTTGAATTAAAAGTCGCTCATTTATTTGATGATGAGGCAAATGAAACATAGCTTCTTAAATCTCTCCCAAAGTAGTCATGGAGTGATTCCCCATGCCTTTGTTGAATACCACAGATTTCTTTTCGATTGTTGCAGCTTTTGAGGCGGGGGAAGTATCTGTCTAGGAAAGTTCGGGCCATGTCCCGCCATGATTGGATGGATCCGGGTGGCAAGTAGTAAAGCCACTCCTTAGTGAGTCTTTCAATGAGAATGGAAAAGCTCTCAACTTGACTTGCTCTACATGAATTCCTGCAGTTTTCATGCTAGAACATACCACTGGATTTCCTTCAAGTGCTTGTTGGGGTCCTCTCCGGGTAATCCATTGAAAGATGGCAAGAGATGGATTAAACCGGATTTCAATTCAAATGCCTCTTCATTTTCAAGAATGTCTATGCAAAGAGGTCGTTGATCTAGATCTGGAGCACCCAATGCCCTTAAAGTGTTTTCTGCCATTGTCACTTCTTCGATATTTTAGATGGCTCAAATGTCTCCGAACTTGATAGATCAATGTAACGGCGGCTTCAATGTCGGCAGTGTGAGTTGGAAGTTAGCTTCTGATGGAAGGGAAATTGAGGATGTGAAGTGAGTTGATCAATATAGTTCCTCAAATTTAGCAATCCTTCGTTTACTCCTTCAAAGGACATCAACACCTACAAAACACTCAGAAAGAAAGATTAAAAATAAAATAAAATAAAAACAGAATAAAAATGGGAAATAAATTAATAGTGTAATTGAAAAAATTGGTTCCCCGGCAACGGCGCCAAAATTCTGATGCGTGCGGATGTAGTGATTAAAATTAAGATCAAAATCAGTTGTCAGGCCCACCAGAAAATAAAAACCTTACAACTAGTTATAGTTAGTAAGAATCGATCCACAGAGAACCATTTCAATTAACACTATTAAACAATTCCCAATTTAGACTCTGATTAACAATAAACAGTAAAAGGGGGGTTTTGGAGTTTTGATGAACAATGAACACGACTTCAAAGATAACAATAAACAAACTGAAATCAATAATATAAGAAAATTGGTTAAGAGATTGAATCCACCACTAGATTTATATGATAATGTAAATCCACATATCCTTTTTATTCCAACATGCTCAATTATGTTTTTATGCAATTGTGAGAGTAAATCTCTGTTTTCCTTACGTGTTGGCCAATTTAGCAACCGCTCAAATCAACTCCTAATCACCGATTAGTCATAAAGCAACCGCTCTTACAACTATCCAACAATTGCATTAAGATTTAGAAAACTAATTACACTAAGGTCTAATCACACACCGGGATTAAATTACTTAGAACATATATTTCTCTAGATCTAATACCGCAACCGCATAATAAATCCAGATCTACCACTTTTATAACTGCAAATAGCACAAAGATAATTATACCCACATGAACATCATACATCCCACTAGATCTACTACCGCAAACGCGCATAATAAACCTAGATCTACTACTTTGAAAGTAAGAACAAGTACAAAAACCTTCATACCAACAATAGATTCAGAAATATATGAATAAAAACATAACTGTGTTGAAATAATCAAATATGCAAAGTTTACAACATTAATACTAGCGGTTTCATCACCCCCTTAACCAAGGGAGGTTTAGTTACACATAGCTAGAACGAAATCACAAGAAAAACTGAGAGAAAATGAAGGAGAGTTCCCCCCTCCCTATGATAACCAATGGTGCCCTTTTATAGAAGTCTAGGGTAACAAAATGACAAAGGTGAGTGGATGGATGAGTGGATTAGTGGATTAGTGGATGGATGAAAATCTCGTGTCTGACTTGGAAGCCAAAAACGACCCACTATACTTCAGATTCACGAAAAGTGTTCTTCATGAAAGTTGTAGATCCTTGTCTTGGCTATAAAATGGATAGCTGGTTTGTCAAATTTGGCTTCCTTAAGCCCAAGATATGTCCCAAATACCGTAGGTTGCTCAAACACAACTTCAGCACCTCTGTTTCGACTTGCAAGCTCAAAATGACCTACTAGACTTCTTTTTCTCAAAATGTGTTCTTCATGAAAGTTGTTTATTTGGATCTTGACTATCCACTATCCAAATTTCAGCTCATCTCCATTATTACATCTTGAGATATGATTTTATGAGTGCACACTGTTTGGATTCTACTGACAGAACCCGTATTCTGACTTCCATGTAAACTTAGGTCCCTTAGAAATCTGAATCGGACTTCGAGCTCTTCATCAAAGTTGTAGAGCTTTCTCTTAGCTTTCGTACAAGATAAAATTCATGATTGTCAGATATCAGGAACTCAAGTTATGACCAAAATACAGAAACAGTGTAAAATCTCAATAATACTGAAAATATTCAATTAGGACCAATTTGAGCTCAAACTCACAAAATCATGTCAAACTCAATCAATTAAGAATATGGAGAGTGTAAATGACTAAATATAAGGGTTTCTTAATGAATAAAATATGTGTTTATCAAAAACGCAGCGGAAAAGGGAATTCCCACTAAGGATCCATGCGAAAAGAGGACCATGAAATGTGATTTTCGAGTTTACCTCTTGAAGCCAGAAGAAAGATGATCAACACAAACCACTAACACCGTAATAGTGACGATGTCTCTACGTAGTCCACACAAACAGACCCACAAATGTCCAACGTTTGCTTTGAGTCCTACCTCCACGACATAGTACTAGCTGCGAAAAGAAGGAAATATGTCACTCTATTTCACTTTTAGTCTTGCAAGGGTTACAATCCATGCCTTTTTATACAATAAGCCTCCAATAGCTTCTTCAAGAAACCTTCCATTAGCTTCTTCAAGAAGCCTCTCATTAGCTTCTTCAAGAAGCCTTCCTTTAGCTTCTTCAAGAAGCCTCTCATTAGCTTCTTCAAGAAGCCTCTCGTTAGCTTTTCCAAGAAGCCTTCCATTAGCTTCTTCAAGAAGCCTTGCATTAGCTTCTCCAAGAAGTCTTTTATTAGCTTCTCCAAGAAGCCTTCCGTTAGCTTCTCTAAGAAGCCTTCTATTAGCTTCTTCAAGAAGCCTTGAGTGAATGAGTAGTAGTAAGGTTATGTGTGAAGCCTTGGGCTCATCTGTTATGAGTTTTGGCCCACGATAGAATTCCCAGTCCAACTTGGATTCTATTTACTTCAATTTAGTCTATTCTAAGTGTGTGACCCTGCAAATTCTCATAACATTAGCAGTAATATTAAAACATCATTTAATATTACAAGCAGTGAGCAGTATCTAGCAACACATCGCTGCTACCAAAGTAATGAGAATGCCAGTGATTTGACATAACCTTTTTGTGATCAATGTTACTATGCAGTTTAGTCCCTTTGTCCATATATCTAGAGTGAACATAAGACATGGAACGCGTCACCCTTGTATAGTTCTATCTTCAGTTTCATGATACTTGAGTAGACGTAGTAATAACAAATGAGATCAATATCTCATATTGACACATTTGAGCATAGCCATGCATTTTGTAGTCTCACTCAATTAAGGAGCCCAAAGATATAACTCCTGTTATGTAAGAGGGACAAATCTCATCTAGGTCACTCGCATCCCTCTATATGATTCGCGGTATATCCAAAACTAACTTTTTAATCACCTTCTTTGGAGATGCATTGGAAGAGAAAGCCCAAGGTGAATTTCAGCATCACACATTGCGACGGAGGCTTGTTCATGTCGCAGCGTGGTGCATTCAGCCTGCTACATACTGAAACCCGAGGCTAACACGTGACGAGCGTCGAACTCACCAAAATTGTAACCGAGTTATGCCTATGTCTTGTAGCATAGGAAACAACACTGAATCATCTCTCAAGGATTTTAAAATGCAATTTGATCAAATCAAGTGAAAATGGGGGATTTGGCAAGATTAAAAACACAGAACAGAAACAGAATTGAGTTAAAATAGAATTACTAAAATAATCATTCCAAGAAAATTGTCCAAACTTGATTTTAATCCATCCTTGATTACTAAAGGTCCATTCAAATATCAATCAAGTCCTTGGTCTTAGATCACTTCAAGATGCCTCTCAATGATCCACATATCTTCATCTAAAAACGCTTCTAGATTTCAATTAATTAAGATTAGACAAATTAAGCATTCATCCAAACCGAAATTAACTTAAATGCCAAGATCCAACCAAGTTAAACATTTCATCAAACACCTTCAATGTCTTGTTTAATCTCTGAGTTCATCTCTTCACACATGGTAATTAAGCAATTAACATATGAAAATTTCAATTAAGCAACCAGAATTAACAAAGAGAATAAGAATGAAAGAAACTTGATTAATAAGTGCATGTTAACATTAGAAACAAAATCTCAAGATTAACAATCAAGCATGTTTAATCCCTTGGATTGATTTAAAGGCTCTACCCCTCCATGAGAAGGAGAGAACTCAGAAAAATAAAAGAAGGAAGAAGAAAACCAAAAACTAGAGAGAGGGGAGAAGAGAGTTCTAGAGAGAAGGAAGAAAAGTCTCCAAAATGAGATGCCTCGGTTTCTGACTTCTAACCCCCTAAACTACTCCCTATTTTGGCTTCACATAATTAAAAACCCACTAATTACAGAGCTAAGTCCATTATGAACAATTTGGCCAAAACCCATTATGACCAAAATAACATCAAAGGGTCTCTGAACTTGTATTCTGACTTGCAGGCCCAATTAGGTCTACTAGACATCCGATTGAGACTTCGAGCTCTTCATAAAAGTTATAGAGCTTCCTCTTAGCTTTTCTACAAGGTAAAATTCATTATTATCAGATATCTAAAACTCAAGTTATAGCTAAAATACAGAAATAGTGTCAAAGCTCATTAATGCTGAAAAAAATTCAATTAGGCCCAATTTGAGGCCAAACTCACAAAACATGACCAAGTTCAATCAATTAAGAATATGGAGAGTGTAAATGACTAAACATGAAGGTTTATTAATGTATAAAATATGTGATTATCAAATTCCTCCACACTTAGCTTTTTACACTCCTGGGCAAATACACAAAAGACCAAAACAAGGGATCAACAAAAAGAACTCAAATTCCAATGATATTCAAGAATGTAAAAGTTAACGAGCAAGAAGAGCAACCAAAGGTTCAAGGGATCAAAACATTCATGAGTTAATATTTCTTCACAACTCAAACCGACAAGCAAGGTAGCTTCAAATTGAAAAGCATGAATCAAGAATGATAGATCCTCACAAGATGTACTCTCAATCCCTCAAGTGTTTACAAGGTATGTATATCAGTGAATTCAACCCATGAAAATTGTACTATCATAAGCTTGCTTGTCTTCTACTTCTCCACTACCAAACACATGCACACATAAATTAAAAGGACTTTATTCAAGGTTGTAATTGGGGCTAAGGTAAGGGAAGGAAACTATATGGATATAACAAGCTAAACACCCAAGAGAATAAAAGAGCAATGGAGAGGAACTCAAATGACAAGTAACAAGTATGAAAATTTCACTCCCAATTCCAGATTATGCATATTCTCTTACATATTTCTTTCCTTTCACAACCTTTATTACATTTATTCTTCTTTTTTTAAATTTTTTTTATTTTTTTCAAACACCTTGCATATTACGCATCAATTTGCACAACCCCCACACTTGAACTATTAATTGCCCACAAGCAAAAGGGATCCTCAAATGAAAATGAACCAATGCTCTCTTATTCCTTAAGGTAAGGTAAAAACATAATTTTTCACAAAGGTATATAATGAGCTAAGACAAAGAATAGACAAATAGGCTCAAAGGGGTTAAATAAAGGGAAATGATGCAAGGTTGGCTATTTGGCAAAGGTAGTTAATTAAGAAAGAAGGCCTCAAACATGTTTATGCATGCAAGTGAAATGTAGCTTAAAAAAGAATAAAAGCAAGTTCTAGAGTGATTAATTAACATGAGTGAAAATCACACAAGAAACAAAGGAATGGCATAAATGTTAAATCCATATATCAATAGGCTCAAAATCTTACAAGGTATGCATCTATCAAACTCAATCCACCAATTCAAACATCCACTACCAAGCATATCAGTTTCAATAAAGAAGAAAATTTATTCAATCATGCAATGAACCTTGAATTTCAATTGCTTCATACTTATAAACTTCACAAATCTCAACACATCATTTTTTATTTATTTACAGAAAATAGAATTTGAAAATAGCAAATTATTCAAGCAAAAACATTTAAAAAAAAACAGCAGACACCATGCTAAAATCTCTCCCCCACACTTAAATTTTGCATTGCCCTCAATGTAAAGCTCAAAAATCAATAGGAAACCAGCAATAGCATCAACAAATATGAGACAAGCAAAATAAGAGAGAGGGGAAAGAAACAGCCTTGTCAAGTGGGGTAGACAGCTTCTTACAAAGTGACCGTCTCCACATCGTCCACTTGGTCTTGAGCTCCCTCATAAAATGGCTTGAGGCGGTGGTCGTTGACTGTGAAAGCTTTCACAGTGGCCACAATTGTAATATGCACAAAACCATAAGGAAAAATCTTAGTAACAACAAATGGACCTAGCCATATAGATCGGAGCTTTCCAGGCATGAGCTTGAGGCTGGAGCTGTAGAGGATAACTTTTTGGCCAATCTTAAATGTTTTCCTCATAATCATCTTATCGTGGAAGACTTTGGTCTTCTCCTTATAAAGTTTGGAACTTTTATAAGCCTCTAAGCGAATCTTCTCAAATTGTTGCAGCTGTAGCTTCCTCTCCATGCCTGCTTGATCTAAGTCCAAGTTACACCTCTTCACCGCCCAGAATATGCGATGCTCAATTTCCACCAGTAGGTGACATGCTTTGCCAAAAAAAATCTGATACGGAGACATCTCGACTGGTGTCTTATAAGCAGTCCATAAGCCCATAAAGCATCCTCAAGCCTCTTGCTCCAGTCCTTTTTGTTAGGTCGAACTGTCTTCTGGAGTATCTACTTGATCTCCCTGTTGGAAATCTCGGCTTGCCCATTAGTCTGGGGGTGGTAAGGTATAGAAACTCTATGCAAGACCCCATACTTTTTCATCAAAACCTCCATGCTCAAATTGCAGAAATGCGAACCTTGATCACTAATGACGGCCCTCACGACTCCAAACTTGTAGAAAATCTGTGATCTAACAAAATCCGCAATAACTTTGGAATCACCAGTACGAGTAGCTTTCGCCTCCACCCACTTGGATACGTAATCAACAGCTAGCAAAATGTAAACAAAACCAAAAGAAACAGGAAAGGGTCCCATAAAATTAATACCCCAGACATCAAAAATCTCACAAAATAGTAAACGTTGTTGGGGCATTTCATTCCTGCGAGAAATATTACCTGTTCTTTGGCACTATTCATAAGACTTACAAAACAAATATGCATTATGGAATAAGGTAGGCCAATATAAACTAGAGTCTAAAACTTTCCTAGCTGTACGAGTAGGTCCAAAATATCCACCACGTGCAAATGCATGACAAAAGCTAAGAATAGAATCAAACTCATGATCAAGGATGCATCTCCTAATTAACTGGTCACTGCAAAATCTCCAAAGATAAGAATCACCCTATACATAATACTTAGACTCACTTTGTAACTTATCAATCTGAGCCCTAGTAAAACATGCAGAGAAAACACCAGCAACTAGGAAATTGACCATATCTGCAAACCAAGGAGAAGTGACTTTACCTTGCAGTAGTAAAAGCTGCTCATCAAGAAATGAATCATCAATGGGAAGGGGATCCGCGGCTCTCTCAATTCTGCTTAAGTGATCAGCCACTAGGTTTTCTTTTCCACTTTTATCTCGAATCTCCACATCAAATTCCTGGAGTAACAGCATCCACCTAATCAATCGTGGCTTCGCCTCAGGCTTCTTTAGAAGAAATTTCAGAGTTGCATGATCAGAAAATACAACAACCTTAGAACCAAGCAAATAAGATCGAAACTTATCTAATGCAAACACAATAGCTAAAAGTTTTTTTCTGTGGTTGTGTAATTTGTTTGAGCAGTATCTAAAGTTTGTGAAGCATAGTACATCACATGGGAAGCTCTGCCCACTCTTTGTGCCAAGACAGCTCCCACAACATAGTTAGAGACATCACACATTAGCTCAAATGAGAGTGTCTAATCATGTGGCTGAATGACATGGGTACTGGTCAAAGGCCGCCATGCATTTCTGGTCAAACAAGAACTCCACATCTTTTTGTAACAGGTTGGATAGCGGAAGGGCTATTTGACTTAAATCTCTGATAAAGCGCCATAGAAACCCGCATGTCAAAGAAAAGAACAAACTTTTCGCACGCATGTGGGGTAAGATAAACAAGTAATAACATATATTTTTGCAGGATCAACGACAATACCCTCGCTAGACACTACATGACCCAAAATTATACCCTGCTCTACCATGAAATAACATTTCTCAAAATTCAGGACAAGGTTAGTTTCAATGCATCGATGCAGTACTCTAGATAAACTATCTAAACAAGAATCAAAAGAAGAACCATATACAGTGAAATCATCCATAAACACCTCCATGCACTCCTCTAGAAAATTAGAGAAAATACTTACCATGCATCGCTAGAAGGTAGTAGGGATGTTGCAGAGGCCGAAAGGCATCTGCCTGTAAGCAAAGGTGCTGAAGGGGCAAGTGAATATGGTTTTCTCCTAATCTTCAAGTGCAATGTGAATCTGAAAATAGCCAGTGTATCCATCTAGGAAGCAATAATGGGATTTCCTAGCCATTTGATCCAGCATCTGATCAATGAAAGACAAGGGGTAGTGGTTCTTCTGAGTGGCCTGGTTTAGCCTTCTATAATCAATGCAGACTCACCAACTGTTCTGCACTCTAGTAGAGATCAGCTCATTCTTCTAGTTAGCCACAACCGTCACTCCAGACTTCTTAAGGACAACCTACACAGGACTCACCCAAGTGCTGTCAGATATGGGGTAAATAATACCAGCTTGTAGTAACTTAGTGACCTCTTTCTTTACCATATCTAGAATCAGATAGGTCAGTCTCCTCTGGGGTTGACGCACTGATTTAGCTCCATCCTAAAGTAAAATTTTGTGCATACACGTGGAAGGGCTAATGCCAAGAATATTTGTCAGTGTCCGTCCGATGGCCCTCTTATTTTCTCTTAAAACTTGCAATAATCTTGCCTTCTGTTCAGCAAGGAGGTTTTTGGCTACAACTGTCGAAAGCTGCTCATCATCCACCAAATAACCATTCTTCAGATGCTCAGACAAAGGCTTAAGCTCAAGGGTAGGTGGTTTCTGTATTGAAGGTACCAATTTGGTTACAGAAACTTCCTAAACAACAGGATTATGTCTCATAGGATATGGTATAGTAGAACATGCAGATTTATTATTTTCAGAAAGTGCAAAGGAGTGTATGTCACGGTGTGTTGACCTAAATTAAATGTGTGTTGCGATTCGAGATGATTCATGCTACGACTTGAGAACTAAAACTAAGCCTATACATATTGATTTAAGGCAATTCAGTTGAAGAGTTTTTTAGAACTTAGAACACAACTACTAAGTTTGACATTTGAGGTTGAAAGGAAGCTAAAGGAAGTAAAGTTGGAGGTCATCTTCTTCAAGAAGGAAGATTCAAGCATCAAAGAACACATCTATTAAGATTCCCTCTCTTATTCCTTTTACTTTTTCTCTTCCATTTCCATGAACATGATTATTTGTAATAGATTTTTGTGTATCATGAGTAGCTAAGTTTATATATAGATTTCTTTGGATCCTTCTATGAATATTAATGATTTTGTAACCATTTGAGTTAATATAGATTATTTGGGTCTGTTTATTCATATTTCTCTTAATGCTCTTAAATGTTTGGCCAATATTTAAGGTAATTTGATTAAATCTAGTGAACTAGACATAATGATTTAGGCTTGAGATCATGGATATGGTTAATGCATGTTTAATTTCCTTCAATTGGTAGGATAAGTTAATTAGCTAATGGGATAGACATATACTTATTAGTCATGCATAGCTATTGTTGAGAATCATTCTTAATGAGCGGAGTTTGCACTAGCTCTCATGGAAAATAGTGAACTAGGTAAATGAAGCATGGTTAAATGACCTAGACATAAGCTTTTAACTAAGTTAGTTTCTCGGGCTAACAAATCTCTTTTCATTTATGTTGCTTAAGAGGATAGCATATTACCAACTGAAGTAGAAAGTGAAGAAGGATTCCCTAATCTCTAATCATTATCTTTTATTCCCGATTTACAGTAATTAAGTCTTTTAGTTCATAGTTACTTACACAAACCTTTTCCAATTTGAATGTTCTTAAATAGCATTAAGTAAGTTATTGGTTGATATTTAGCATTAGAAGTAAATCATATCCTCGTAGGAACGATATCTTACTTGCCATGTTATTACTTGCACGACTCATGCACTTGTGGTACACAAAAGGGCAAATAAGTTTTTGGCACCGTTGCCAGGGAAATGACTTAATTTCTGTATTGCTATTAGTAACAACAAGCTTATTTAGTTCTAATTTAAGTTTCTTTTAATTCATACTAATTTAAATTTCCTTTCTTTTTCTTTTATAGATACTATTGAAATTGCGGATGATCATAACCATATGAGACCTTTGAGAGAGTTCGCAACTCCTCAAATGGAGAATTTACAGTTAAGCATAGGACGGCCTCCCATCTGCATAAACAATTTCTAGATTAAACCGGCAATAATCCAAATGATACAAACGTTTGTGCAATTTAGTGGTTTGCCTAGTGAAGATCTCAACGCTCACTTATCTACCTTCTTGGAGATATGTGACATCTTTAAGCATAATGGAGTCTCTAAATGACTCTTCCCTTTCTCTCTCAGAGATAGAGCTAAGAGTTAGTTGCAATCTTTATCAGCATGATTAATAGCAACTTAGGCCGATGTCTGCAACAAATTTCTCAATAAATACTTTCCACCGGCTAAGACTGTAACACCCCGAAAATTGTTTGTTTCGTGATTTATATTTATTTTATAATATTTGTATTTTTGTGAATTATTTCATTGATTTTGATTATTTTAATCTATTTCTCTATTTCAGTGCTCACTGAGCGAAGCCTGAAAAATAAAATATTTTCCCCGAGGCTGGAAAACCTTAGACTGTGGAAATGTCGATGGGGGATCTTGCTAAATCTGAGGCCGGGCACAGTTTACAAAGCTTTTGTTTTATTATCCGTTGAACAATAAATACTGATTTTGTTAACTGTAACTTTTGTCTATTAGATAATAGCTTTAGTAGAGTGTTAGTCATCTTTTCTAGAGAGCACTTTAATGACATCATTAAGATGAAATCATCTTTGACTTTTTCAAAAAGTGAAACCAAGCTTCCTAAGGAAGCTTCCTCAAAACTTAATGGAGAAGTTTTCTTATCAAGGCTTGTTGGATAAGCCACATTTTTGGCTTCCTAAGTAAGCTTTCTATCAAGCTTGTTGGAGAAGCTTCATTCTCTCTCTTCTAAAGGGAAGCTACGGTTTTGGGGAAGGAAAAAGATGACAACTTTGTCATCTTTTCTCTTAACACTTTATTTCATCTTTCAACCAAAAAGCTTCCACCTTTCTCTCACATTTCCTCTTCTCATTTCCCTCCATGCTTCACGGCCAAGCACTCCTCCTCCATCTTCCATGGTTGTTTAATTTCAACTAAATACTTTTCTTGAATCTACACCTCATGTGAAGACCTTTCCTTGTTGGAACCATCTTCAAAAACTCACATCTCACTTTCTTTCAAGCTCTAGCTTGAAGCTTTTGAGGTAAAAAAAATTTTCTTCATCTTCTCTTCTCTTTTTCATGTTCAAGGCCATTTTGGGAGGGTCATTATACACTTGGTTTATCACTTATTCATTTTTCTATTCAAGCAACCAAAAACTAAACACAAAACTCTCACCTTTCCTCCATTGAAGCTCACGACCTCACCTTCAAAAACCACCCATCCATCTTAAATTCCAACCAATCACATATCTTGAACCTAGACACCCTTTTGAGAAACTTTCATGTTATGGTCATCAATTAGTGGATCTATCTTCAAGCACTTTCTTTATACCTAGGATTTGAAGGTTTCTAAGGTGAAGTTTTAATCTTCACTCCTTTCTTTCTTTTTCAAGATTCTAAACCATCATTTTTATAACATCCTAATACCGATAACCTAGTATATTGCACATATACCTGGATAAGCAGTATTAGCTATGCTACTTCTAGCCTATAACGACAACTAACCCATATCATTCATTCATACAAATAAATTAATATGGAGAGTATGAAGAACAAAAAACTATATACATATATATACATCATCAGCCTCTCAAAGGCATACTATAATACATAACCTTTACAAAGACAAGGTAGCAAGAAAATAAATATACAACATATTTATTTTAATAAACAATATAAACTACGCTAGATCTTCAGTTCTTCTACTTCCCTTTTTCTTGTACCTAGATTTATATGGAAACACAAACGGGGTGAGAAATCATAATTTCTCAATATATGCAATTCCAATACCAGTGTTCATTCATTTACAATGAATAAACAAACTGCAACCATAAGATTAAGCATGCCACAGAATAAATGAGTCACTATTTCACATTATCATAACATACATATTACTCTATGTAACGTGCACACGAAAATCAACGATCTTAACCCATAGTGACCCAACGATAATCAATGATATCAAACAACCGTCCATACAATTGTAAGATATCATCGAGCAACCAACAAACAAGGCAACTGCCCATACAGCTACCAACAAATGCAATGCTTTATGGTATGATGTATGGTTATGTTCATTCAAGATCCTAAGAATATGATGATGCAATGTTGATATAGGTTTTTAGTTTTAGAAAACACATGTCACTTACTTAATTCCCAAGAACCTCTGCTCATTGTATTTGTCTCAGTAAGTTAGGCAAAAGAGCCATCACACTACTTAGTAATAAGTGGATTCCTTCCTCTCACGAAGGTAAGAGTATTGCTAACACCCCCATACTGGTAACCTTAACCATACAAGCATAAATGCAAGGAGAATCTAGATCCAACACCTTGTTCTTAGGCCACATGGTTGTTCACACCATCTTAGGTTACAATACATAGGAAACAAGACATAGCAAGTTTGAAAAGAAGATTTGTAATATATTTCACAAATACATATAATCATTGACGAGCGCCGAACTCAGTCAAAATTATAACCGAAGTTATTACCTAAGCTTGTAGCACAGTGACAACACCGGATCGTCTCCTCAAGGATCGTAAATGCAATTTGATCAAATCAAGTGAAAGTTAGCAAAAAGGGGGGTTTGACAGTTTAAGATCACACTTAACAAAATTAAAGGAAGAAATAACAATTAAAGAGCAGTCAATTTAGAAACCTATCCAAGATTGGGTGGATTCAATCATAGACCCTTCATAAAACACTTGAAGCGCAATTGAATTGTTAATTTGGATCTAACCGAGATCTCTCGCATCAAATCCAGAATTCATACTAGACGATCGCCTAGAATTCAATTAACAAGTGATAAACACAAATCCGCAATCGCACCATTCATGAAAATCTATGTTAATTTCAAGTACCGAATTCAATTAACTTAGGCACAAATCAGTAACCTAACCTCTTCAATTCTGTGATTAATTTAGATCAATCAGTTCTAAGTTTCATCACAAATCTCAATCTTAAACCAAGATCAATCAGATCAACATAAATAGAATCACCATTCATGCATTCAAGATCAAGAAGAAGAAAAAGAAGAAGAAAGAGGAATTCAATTACAAATCAAATACAATACATAACCAAGGTCTCAAGAATCCAAACCACAATCTCTTCAAGAGTTCTAAATTAACCCAAAGTAGCTTAGCCCTCTATTACCATGAAGGGAAGCATCAAAATATACAAAACTATGAGAAACTATGAAGAAGTAAGAAGAAACTTAGAGAGAAATGAAGGAGAATTACATCTTGTTCATGATAAATGGTGCCTTTTATAGAAGTCTAAGGTAACAAAATGACAAAGGGAAGTGGGTGGATGAGTGGGTGAGTGAGTGGAGTGTTTGAGTGGATGGATTAGTGGGTTGGTTTAGTGGATGAGTGAGTGGAATGGTTGAGTGGTTGAATTAGTGAAAAATGCCAAAGGACTTTTGGTGAGTGGGAAATTATGGACATGAATGGGTGAGTGGATGGATGAGTGGATGGATTAGTGGATGAGTGGGTGGAGTGGTTAAGTGGTTGGATTAGTGTATGAGTGGATGAGTGGGTGAGTTAGTGGATGAGTGGATGAGTGGATGAGTGGATTAGTGGATGGATGAGTGGATGGTTGAGGACGAAAATTTCGTGTCTGACTTGGAAGCCAAAAACGACCCACTATACTTCAGAACCACGAAAAGTGTTCTTCATGAAAGTTGTAGATCCTTGTCTTGGCTATAAAATGGATAGCTGGTTCGTCCAATTTGGCTTCCTTAAGCCCAAGATATGTCCCAAATACCGTAGGTTGCTCAAACCCAACTTCAGCACCTCTGTTCTGACTTGCAAGCTCAAAATGACCTACTAGACTTCTTTTTCTCAAAATGTGTTCTTCATGAAAGTTGTTTATTTGGATCTTGACTATCCAATGTCCAAATTTCAGCCCATCTCCATTATTACATCTTGAGATATGATTTTTTTGAGTGCACACTGTTCGGATTCTACTGACAGAACTCGTATTCTGACTTCCATGTCAACTTAGATCCCTTAGACATCTGAATCAGACTTCGAGCTCTTCATCAAAGTTGTAGAGCTTCCTCTTAGCTTTCCTACAAGGTAAAATTCATGTTCATCAGATATTAGGAACTCAAGTTATGGCTAAAATACAGAAACCGTGTCAAATCTCAATAATGCTGGAAATATTCAATTAGGACCAATTTGAGCTCAAACTCACAAAATTATACCAAACTCAATCAATTAAGAATATGGAGAGTGTAAATAACTAAACATAAGGGTTTCTTAATGAATAAAATATGTGATTATCAAATTCCCCCACACTTAGCTTTTTGCACTCCTGGGCAAAACTCAAGACCAAAATTTTACAATCAAGAAGAACAACCAAAGGTTCAAGGGATCAAAACATTCATGAGTTAACAATTCTCCACATCTCAAACCAACAAGCAAGGTATCTTCAACATGAATCGAGAATGATAGATCTTCACAAGATCCCCTCTCAATCTCTCAAGTGTTTAAAAGGTAGGTATTTCACTCAATTCAACCCATGAAAATTGCACTACCATAAGCTTGCTTATCTTCTACTTCTCCACTACTCAAAACACATGCACACACAAATCATGAGGACTTTATTCAAGGTTGTAGTGAGGTCAAGGTAACAGGAGAGGATAAAATGGATATGAGAAGATAAATACTAAAGAGAATAAAAGCAAATGAGAGCTGAGTTCAAATAACAAGAATAAAAGTTCATCCCAACTCTAGTGTATATCCCTTTACATATTCATTTCTCAATCCTTTTTTTTTTAAACACTTTGTTTTTTTTTCTCTTTTTTTTCTTTTTCTTTTATATATATGAACATAACTATATACATACATTTTTTTTTCTTTTTGGGCACTCTTTTCTTTTTTAACAACCATTTTGTACACACACCCCCACACTTGTTCAAAAACTCATCCATTAACCAAGCTAATGTTCTTTTATTCCCTAAGGTAAAGTAAGAACACGATTTCTCATTTAAGGCACATAATGAGCTAGAAACAAGGAATGGTCAAATAAGCTCAAAGGGGTGATAATCACATATTTTATTCATTAAGAAACCCTCATTATTAGTCATTTACACTCTTCATGTACTTAATTGACTGAATTTGATTATGTTTTGTAAGTTTGAACTCGAATCGGACTTAATTGATTTTTCAGCATTATTCGAGTCTTACACTGTTTCTGTATTTTGGCCATATCTTGAGTTTTAAATGTCTGATAATTATGAATTTTACCTTGTAGGAAAGATAAAAGAGAGCTCTACAACTTTGATGAAGAGCTCGAAGTCAAATTCAGACATCTAGTGGAGCTAATTGGGCATGGAAATCAGAATACGGGATTTGTGAACTGGAACCCGAACAGTGTGTAGTAACCAGAACATAATTCGAGTTTGGGTTTATAGAATGGGCTGAAAATTGGTGATCTGAAAGTTAAGACCCATATGTACAACTTTCATGACAAACACAAAACTTGATTCGGGCTCCTTGATGGAGATATTGGGTCTGAAAGTCAAAACAGAGGTGCTGAAACTGGTCCTGAGCAGTCTGTAGTAATTGGGTCATATCTTGGGCTGTAGGACGAATTTTTGGGTGCTTCCAGAGCCATTGGAAAGCTTAGACAATTTCCTAGAACTTTCATGAAGACCATTTGGCTCAAAAATGACGAAATCAATGAGTTCAGCAATGAATACTTTCGGAGACAAGGAAGCTCACCTACCAAGTTCACCTACCAAGCTCACCTACCAAGTTCACCTACCAAGCTCACCTACTAATTCCACCTACTAATCTCATCTACCCATCTACTACTACTCTGAATCCTCTATAAAAGGAAGCATGAGGAGAGCTCTAAACACAACATACACTTAGTGTTAGAAATAGCTTTTCATAGTTCTTGTATATTTTTCCTTCATTGTAATGGAGAGCTAAGTCACTTCTAGTCAATTCGGGACTCTTGAAGAGATTGTGGCTTGGATTCTTGAGACCTTGGTTATGTAATGTATTTGATTTATATTTGAATTCCTCTTCTCTTCTTCTTCTGTTCTCTTGATCTTGAATGCATGAATGGTGATTCTGTTTATGTTTGATCTGATTTGATCTTGATTTAAGATTAAGTATTGTGATGAACTGAAGATTGAGATTTGTGATGAAACTTAGAACTGATTGATCTAAACTAATCACGTAATTGAAGAGGTTAGGTTACTGATTTGTGCCTAGGTTAATTGAATTCGGTGCTTAAATTGACATATATTTACATGAATGGTGCGATTGCAGATTTGTGTTTATCACTTGTCAATTGAATTACGACGATTGTCTAGTATGAATTCTCGGATCGATGCGAGAGATCTCGGTTAGATCCAAGTTAACCATTCAAATGTATTTCAGGTGTTTGTTGAAAGGTCTATGATTGAATCCACCCAATCTCGGATAGATTTCTGAATTGACTGTTCTTTTAATTGTTATTTCTCTTTAAATCTTGTCACTGCGATCCTTGAACCATCAAAACCCCCATTTTTTCTAACTTTCACTTGATTTGATCAAATTGCATCTACGATCCTTGAGGAGACGATCCGGTGTTGTTCACTATACTACAAGTTTAGGTAATAACTTCGGTTATAATTTTGATTGAGTTCTAGGCTCGTCAAAATTTTGGCGCCGTTCTTGGGAGCTCGTAGGTGTAATCTTTTCATTTTGAGTAACCTTACTAATTTTTGTTCTTTCTTACCTATTCTAACAGTTATTTTTCATTTACTAACATTGTTCATACCATACTAATATTTTTATCCTAGCTTTTGAATTTTTCTCGATTTAGGAAAGACGGAAAACAAAGGTGATTACGGTAACTATTGCAATTTTCGAACTGCAACATGCCCAGAATGAGCTGAAACTTGGTCGGTTGAAGGAAAACAGCCTGATAAACAAGACTCACAGTAAACTGTGAGGTCACCCCTGGTTTTTCGAAATTCTATCATTTAGACCACTTTTTCAATTTTTTAATATTTTTTATTGCATTTTCTAGTTTAATTTTTATGTAGATTTTGTTCTGTGTTGATTCCATAATTTTTAAAAATGTTTAGACATATTAACTAGATTTATTTTTGCATATTTTGAGTGTTGTTTAGTGTATTTTGCTTAGTTGCGCTTTTGTGTTTTTGTGCTTTAGTTGATGCATGACTAGGTCCAATCCCGATATCTTGCTTGATCTTGATCCCGAGATTGATAGGACCTTGCATAGATTAATTAGAGCTCGTGTGATAAATTCCAGAGTTAATTCGAACCTAATTTTGGGAGTGAACCCGATAACTTAAGTAATCCCGAAATCATGGTGATAACATGCATAATAGAACCCTTAAGGAACTTGCTTTGCTCCCGATGTATCTTACCAATCTTTGTGTATTCAATATCCTCGATCTTGATGCAGATTTTGAGTTGAAATCTGGTTTGATACACTTGTTACCAAAGTTTCATGGTCTTGCGGGTGAAGATCCTCATAAGCACCGAAAGAGTTCCATGTTGTGTGTTCAACCATGAAGCCACAAGGCATCTCGAGGAACACATCAAGTTAAGGGCATTTCCCTTCTCACTTGTCGATGCACCAAAGATTGGTTGTTTTATCTTTCACCAGTTCACCGAAGTTGGAATGACATGAAGAGGTTGTTCCTGGAGAGATTCTTCCCTGCCTCGAGAGCTGCAATTAGGAAGGATATATGTGGCATCAGACAGATGTCTGGTGAGACTTTGCATGAATACTGGGAGAGATTCAAGAAGTTGTGTTCAAGCTGCCCTCATCACCAAATTAGTGACCAGCTCTTGATTCAATACTTTTATGAGGGTTTGCTGCCAAATGATAGAAGCATGATCGATGCTGCCTCTGGAGGAGCCTTAGTAGACAAAACTCCTACCGCTGCAAGAGATCGATAGCAAACATGGCAGCCAATACCCAACAGTTTGGCTCGCGGATCATCACCGCAACCAGAGGAGTTAATGAAATTCAAGCATCTCATATGGACCAACAAAGAATGGAACACAGACTAGATGAATTGACTTCTTTGGTAAGACAGATAGCAGTGGGTCAACAACCACCCATGCAGATGACTGCATCAGTGTGTGGAATTTGCTCTAATTCATCTCATCCTACTGATTCATGCCCTACACTTCAGGAAGATGGTCCCGTCTTTCCAGATCAATGTGTTGCTGCAGCTGGTGTTTTTCCTGGTAGACCCCAATATCAGCAACAACAGCAACAATCTAGATATGATCCATTTTCTAGTACTTATAATCCTGGTTGGCGAGACCATCCCAATTTGAGATATGGGAATCCTAGCCAAGAACAACAACGGCCCCACCAAGAAGAATAACAAATTTCCCCACCAAAGAAGAACAACAATTTAGATACCAAGTCTGCGGTCCAAGCAACAAATACCAACAAATACCCCCGCATTCGGACAACACAAGAATTGCTCAAAGCAGTCATGTCCAATCCACTCCAAATGAGCCATCATTGGAAGACCGATGAAACAAATGGCCACAAATAACATTCGGTTCAGTAGAACGTCGGTGCCAACATTCAGAATTTACAAACTCAAATTGGGCGGTACCGGCAACCACCGTGAGCGAGTTAAAGAGTCAAGGTTCTAGCCAATTGCCTTCACAAACAAATAACAATCCAAGAGGCAACGTAAGTGCAATTACCTTGAGAAGTGGCAAAGAAGTTGATGTTCCAACCTTACAAAGAATCGAAATTGACCAAAAACGACAGGAAATGGATAATTCAGTCCAGTAAATGTGCCCATCAAGAAAATTGCGAGAGAATTCAGATGTTGCCATTCCATTACCTTTTCCAAATAGGATCACACAATCCAAGAGAACAATGCAAGCGAGAAATGGAAAAAGAAGTCATGGAGACATTCAGGAAAGTGGAAATCAATATTCCCTCCTAGATGCAATCAAGCAAATTCCAAAATATGCTAAATTTCTCAAGGAGTTGTGCACTCATAAGAGAAGGTTGAAAGGGGATGAGAAGATCGCATGGGAAGAAATGTTTACGCAATGATTCTCGCCAAGCATGCCACGTAAAATGCAAAGATCCTGGAACCTTCACAATTTCTTGCACAATTGGCAACTCTAGATTTGAGCATGCAATGCTAGATTTGGGTGCTTCGATCAATGTCATGCCCATGTCGGTGTATAAGTGTTTAAACATCGGTACTTTGCAACCCACCGGTATCGTGATTCGCTGGCGAATAAGAGCCACTTTGCTCATCCTGCAGTGTCTTTGGAAGATGTGTTAGTTCGGGTGAATGAGTTGATTTTTCCAAAGCAGATTTCTACATTCGGACATGGAAGATGAGTCTCCAACAAACCATGCTCCATTGATTCTAGGCAGACCATTCCTCAAGACCGCCAAGACCAAGATAGACGTGCATGCTGGCACCCTTTCTATGGAGTTTGGCGACGATTTGGTACAATTTAACATTTTTGATGCCATGAGACACCCCCTAGAGGAGCATTCTGTTTTCCATGTTGATATGATTGAGATGCTGGTTGATGATGTCTATACTGATTTATATGCTGAATTCCCTGATATTGTTGACTATCTTGGTTCTGTTTCTTGTGATACATGTGCCACTTGTGATGTTGAACCATGTGCTGCATGTGCTGAGATTTATTCTGTTATGAGTAATGATACAGCTGCTGATGATGCAACAATTGAGAATGAGAGTCAGTACCATGCTGAAATTAATGTTGCTGAGTTAGTCAAGCTTCGATCACTTGTTACCTTCCATTGTACAACCTCCATCCTTGGAGTTGAAGACTTTACCACACCATCTTAAATATGCATATTTGGGAGATGGTGAGACACTTCCTAGTGATCATTGCTAAAAACCTACAACCCGATCAAGAAGAAAAATTACCGCAGATTTTGAGGCGAGAATAGGCAAGCCATCGGATGGACTCTTGCGTATATTCCCGGTATTAGTCCCTCCACATGCATGCATAAGATTTTATTGGAAGAAGGGATCAAACCGGTTAGACAAATGCCCCAAAGGAGACTAAATCCCCCGATTCTAGATGTGGTGAAGAAGGAAGTTACAAAGCTACTTCAAGTGGCATTATTTATCCCATATCCGACGATCCAATGGGTGAGCCCCGTGCAAGTGGTTCCCAAGAAATGCGGGGTCACGGTGGTTGCGAATCGAACAATGAGCTTGTGCCCACACGAGTTCAAAACAGGTTAAGCGAGTTTGCATTGATTATAGGCGGCTCAACCAGGCTACCGAAAGGATCATTTCCGCCGCCATTCATTGATCGGATGTTGGAGCGGTTAGGGGCAAGTCACATTATTGTTTCCTGGATGGATATTCGGGCTATTTTCGCATTCATATAGCCCCGTAAAGACCAAGAGAAGACTACTTTCACTTGTCCATTTGGCACATTTGCATACGGGAGGATGCCCTTTGGTCTATGCAATGCTCCAGGCACCTTTCGGTGTATGGTAAGTATCTTTTCTCGATTTTTTAGAAAATTGCATGGACGTATTCATGGATGATTTTACTTGTCTATGGATCTTCCTTTGATGCATGTTTAGATAGTCCGGCTCGGTCTTGCATAGATGCATTAAGACTAACCTCGTTCTAAATTTTGAGAAATGTCATTTCATGGTAGAACAAGGTATAGTCTTAGGGCATGTGATATCTCGTGAGGGTATTGAGGTAGATCCCGCAAAAATAGATGTTATTTCATGCCTATCTTACCCCACATGCGTGCGGGAGATTCGTTCTTTCCTTGGTCATGCGTGGTTTCTATCGGCGGTTCATAAAGGATTTCAAAAAATTGCACTTCCGCTATCCAACTTACTGCAAAAAAGATGTGGAGTTTCACTTTGACAAGAAGTGCCAGGATGCCTTCAATCAATTGAAGCAGGCATTGACCAGTACACCTATCATCCAACCGCCGGATTGGACACTTCCATTTGAGCTGATGTGTGATGCCTCTAATTATGCATTGGGAGCTGTTCTTGCACAAAGGGTTGGTAAAGTATCTCATGTCATTTCCTATGCTTCGAGAACTTTAGATCCTGCACAAATCAACTACACCACAACTGAAAAGGAACTTTTAGCAATTGTTTTTGCTTTAGATAAATTTCGATCATATTTGCTTGGTTCCGAGTGGTTGCGTTTTCGGATCATGCGGCATTGAAGTTTCTCCCGAAAAAGCCCAATGCCAAGCCCCTTGATTAGGTGGATGTTGCTCCTCCAGGAGTTTGATATTGAGATCCGTGACAAGAGTGGAGCGGAGAATTTGGTGGCCGATCACCCGAGTCGAATTGAAAGGGAGGCGATGTTGTTTTCCCATCCATGATGTTTTCCACGATGAGCGCTTTTCAAGCCGCAAGGCAACATCCCTTGGTTTGTGATTTGATTAATTTCTTGGTTGCTAAAGCAATACCTGCACATTTCACTAAGGCTAAGATTGATAAATTGAAAAGTGAGTCAAAGTATTATGTGTGGGATGATCCTTACTTATGGAGATTTTGCAGTGACCAAGTAATTAGGAGGTGTGTGCTTGATGATGAATTCCATTCCATACTTAGCTTTTGTCATAAACTTGCATGTGGCGGCCACTTCGGTCCTCAACGGATCTGCTAGAAAAGTTTTAGACTCGGATTATATTGGCCCACTCTATTTCATGATGCATATATGTTTTGCAAATCTTGTGATCAATGCAGAGAACAGGGAATACTTCTCGTAGGAATGAAATGCCCCAGAAACCCTTATTATTCTGTGAGATTTTTGATGTTTGGGGTATTGACTTTATGGGTCCTTTTCCTGTATCATTTGGTTTTGTTTACATTCTGCTTGCTGTGGATTATGTATCTAAATGGGTGGAGGCTAAGGCCACTCGGACTGATGATTCTAAAGTTGTTGTGGATTTTATTAGATCACAGATTTTCTGTAGGTTTGGAGTCCCGAGATCCATCATTAGTGATCAAGGTTCACATTTTTGCAATCGAAGCATGGAGGCTTTGATGAAGAAGTATGGAGTCCAACACAAGGTTTCTACACCTTACCACCCCCAAACCAATGGGCAAGCCGAGGTCTCCAACAGAGAAATTAAGCATATACTCCGGAGAAGACGCTCAACCTAACAGAAAGGACTGAGCAAGAGGCTTGAGGATGCTTTATGGGCTTACCGGACCGCTTATAAGACACCAATCGGGATGTCTCCGTATCGATTATTTTGGAAAAGCCTGCCACCTACCGGTGGAAATTGAGCATCGAGCATTCTGCAGGCGGTGAAAAGGTGCAACTTGGACCTAGATCAAGCGGTTTGGAGAGGAAGCTGCAGCTGCAAAGAATTGGAGGAGATCCGCTTGGAGGCATATGAAAGTTCCAAACTTTATAAGGAGAAGACCAAAGCCTTCCATGATAAGTTAATTCGAGGAAAACATTTGAGATTGGTCAAAAGTTCTCCTCTATAACTCCCGCTCCGACTCATGCCTTGTAAATTAAGGTCTAGATGGGATGGACCATTTATTGTTACTAATGTTTTTCCTTCCGTCTTCGTTCGGATTAAAAGTGAGGTCACCGCCAAAGCTTTCATCGTAAATGGACACCGCCTCAAACAAGATCATGAACTTCCGTAGAAATGCGAAGTGGAGGTGATGAACCTTCTCCATCCGCATTATGAATAAAAAAAAAAAAAAAAAAAAAAAAAAAAAAAAAAAAAAAAAAAAAAAAGAAAAAAAAAAAAAAAAAAAAAAAAAAAAAATTTGTGTGCCCGACAATGAGGTAGGTAGAGTCGCTCGAAGCATGTGGAGGTCATTTTTTTCTTCAACGACAACAATCAAAAATCTTGCGGTATGGATTTTATTGGCCTACTTTATTAAAGGTCATTACACCTTTTGCAAAAGTCTGCGGAAATTGGTCAAAAAGTTCTCGCTCGAGATTATCATCTCGCACCTACTCCTTGGAAAATTGAGATCTAGGTGGCGCGGTTCTTTTGTTGTCGGACACGCGTATTCTCTCGGCATCGATACCGAGGATCCTAGGAATGGTAATGCGCTTAAGGTTAATGGACAAAGACTCAATCATTCCCGGAAAACCAAGTTCTTGAGTTCTTTGCGTTGCTTGGTTAAGTGGCGGATACGGTACTCCGTGACTCTTGAGTCGGTTTATTCTTCGCTTTCCCAAAATAACCGAACCCTTCTTCTCCTTCAAAATGGATGTCATTCTTTTCAAACCCGAGAAAACATTTTCCTTCTCTTCCTCAAAATGCTCGAGAAAAATCTACAAAGTTCGATGTGAGAGATTGAGAATGTTAATGCACAAGGGTATGCCGAAAGATGTACTGCTGGATAATTGAAGCAAAGGTCCGATTAGCAGGTGAGTCCTCAATTTCATTTGAATCATATATGCCCTGTCTTGGAAGAAGTTCATATTCTAAAAGGAGAAGAGCAAAAAGGTTACAAGTCTGTCACAAATGTGGACGATGGAACCAACAAGCGATGTCGTACTAAGGGGATGGTTTCCGCAAATAGAGAAGATAAAATTTTCTTCATTAAGAATGGATCGAGTAAGGAGTCATTAGATGATATCTTATTGACTCTTGAGACGCATTCTTGTGGATTGGTGCATCGAGAAATTCTTAAATTGTGGAATCTCTTCAAGGATGAACAACAACGCTACGATCTTGGGAATCGACTCTAAAAGACCTGTTTGCCAATTTATAAGAAAATTGGATGGGAAGCTTATCCTCGACTCATAGAAGACGTTTAAGCCGTTCTTGGACGTTAAACCGAGGCGGATGTGAGCCATATCCACAAACAATCTGTACATATCATCTTCTTCTTCTTCTTCTTCATGGCATTTTACAAAAAAAAAAAAAATGAGAAAAAAAAAATGAGAAAAAAAAATTCAAAAAAAAAAAAAAAAAAAAAAAATGTATACTTCTTAGGGTTGGCTTTGGTAACACAAACCGTGAATGGGGAAATGCATGCATCCTGATCCAGCCTTCTTAATTGAAAAACAAAGAAGGTAGATTGTATCCCACATGTGAGGCAGCCAGTCGTATTATGGCCACTTGTCCCTTTTGGGAGCCCTATGTTGCGCTGGTCTTGAATGGGTCGAATACTGGTCAACAATGCTTTGGCACAAAGCCGAAAGAGCAGACTACCTCCATCCCAATCTTACGTAAGTATACACTCATCTTTCATCAAGTTTTTTTTTAACAATTTCAAAAAAAAAAAAAAAAAAGGGACGTGATGTCTACTGCACTCATGACGCGCAGTATAAAGATACGCCATGGAGACTGTACATACAGGTATGTCATCATTTTCTATTTCTTTTATCTTTGTATCATTTTGTTGTATTTTGATTTTTGTACAGACGATCCTTTGAGCAGGGTCCTTCAGGGGTTTCTAGACTTCTTTACCTTGATGGTTTTCTTGAAGTCAAAAAAAAAAAAAAAAAAAAAAAAAGATTTTGTGTCTCTTAATTTCAACCTTTTCTGACAACCGCCAACCTACCCTCATAGGTGCAATTATTCCCCTTTCCATTCTTTTTCCTATTTAAACACTCCATTTTCTCCATTTTCCTTCAAACTCGAAAACACTCAAAGGGAGGAAGAGTATAGAATGGGGCCTTCTATTCGTAACCTCAAAAATGTCTGTGTTTTTGTGGGTCGAGTTATGGGAAGGGATTAGAGTTTGTAAACGCAGCTAGCACTCTTGGTCGATCACTTGCTGCGAGGAATATTCATCTTGTATATGGGGAGGTTGTCGTGGGTTAATGGGGGCTGTATCACTTGCTTTGCCTTTGTAAGAGACAATCGAGTTCTAGGTATCATTCCCGAAACTTTAGCTCAACGTAACATCACCGGAAAGACAATTGGGGAGGAACTTAAGGTATCATCAATGCATGAACGCATGAAGATAATGCTTGAACACTCGATGCATTCATTGCCTTACCAGGTGGTTTTGGTACTTTGGAAGAAATTTTTCAAATTGTCTCTTGGGCGAACCGAACATCCACCATAAACCCATTGGTTTGTTGAATGTTAATAATTTCTTTGATCTTCTCGTTATTTTTTCTTGACAAAGCATGGAGCGAAATTTATCACTCCTTCAAAGAAGACAACTTCTTATCTCTGCCTCCACTATTGATGAGCTCATTGATAAATTAGAAGCTTTTGAGTATGTACTGATCGTAGTATTAGCTCGATATAGATTGGTCAACAACAGAAGCAAACGGAAGTAACAAGAAACAAGAGCCCGATCTGAAACTTTCTCTTTAATGGGTTTGATTTAAAAAAAAAAAAAAAATTTGTTGTTTTGTTTAGTATGATATGATTGTCATGGACTTATTAAACCAATTAGTGATGGCAGAGTAAGGAGTAATTTTACTCTTGAGACGCATCTTAATCGATGGCGAGTAAGGAGTTTTTAGGTAGTAATTAATTAGTATTGACTTGTGGAAGTACTAACGTTTTCTTGTTTGATTTCTTTTCGGGTCCGATGCGGCATTGACAAAGTGTTTTTTTTCTCGCTTAGCGTTGATTCACTTCTTATCGTGGTTGTGTTGCTCTTTTCTATCTCTTTCTTTCACATTGAGGACAATGTTTATATTAAGTGTGGGGGAGAGATTTTAGCATGTTTCTGTTTCTTTTCGTTTGTTAAAAAAAAATTTCAAAAAAAAAAAAAAAAAAAAAAAAAAAAAAAAAAAAGGTTCATTGCATGATTGAATAATTTTTCTCCCTTCTTGAACTGATATGCTTGGTGATGGATGATTGAATTGATGAATTGAGTTTGATGAATGCATACCTTGTGAGATTTTGAGCCTAATGGATGGATTCAACATTTATGCCATTCTCTTCTTTCTTGTGTGATTTTCACTCATGTTAATGACCACTCTAGAACTTGCTTTGATTCTTTTTTAGGCTACATTTCACTTGCATGCATGAACATGATTGAGGCCCTCTTTCTTAGCTAGTTTAACCAAATAGCCAACTTTGTTTTCAATATGATATCAAGCACTCTTTTGACCTCTCGAAAATTCTCTAATTCCTGCCAACCTTGTATATTTTCCTTTGCTTAACCCCTTTGAGCTTATTTGACCATTCCTTGTTTCTAGCTCATTATGTGCCTTAAATGAAAAATCGTGTTCTTACTGTACCTTAGGGAATAAAAGAACATTAGCCTAGTTAATGGATGAGTTTTTGAACAAGTGTGGGGGTGTGTGTACAAAATGGTTGTTGAAAAAAAAAAAAAAGAAAAGAAAAGAAAAGAAAGAGTGCCTAAAAAAAAAAAAAAAAAAAAAAAAAAATGTATGTATATAGTTATGTTCATATATATATATAAAAAAAAAAAAGAGAGAAAAGGATGGGGAAATGAATATGTAAAGGGATATACATTAGAGTTGAGATGAACTTTTATGCTTGTTATTTGAACTCAGCTCTCATTTGCTTTTATTCTCTTTGGTATTTATCTTCTCATATCCATTTTATCCTCTTCTGTTACCTTGACCTCACTACAACCTTGAATAAAGTCCTCATGATTTGTGTGTGCATGTGTTTTGAGTAGTGGAGAAGTAGAAGATAAGCAAGCTTATGGTAGTACAATTTTCATGGGTTGAATTGAGTGAAATACCTACCTTTTAAACACTTGAGAGATTGAGAGGGAATATTGTGAAGATCCATCATTCTTAATTCATTCTTTTCAACGGAAGTTTCCTTGCATTTTGGTTTGAGATGTGAAGAAATGTTACCTCATTTATGCTTTGATCCCTTGAATTTCTTGTTACTCTTCTTGCTTCATTGAGTCCTTTAGAGTTTTTAACTTTTAAGTTTGTGTCGTTTGTCTTTGTCTTCTAACTTTAGTTTTATATGTTTTGCCCAGGAGTGCAAAAAGCTAAGTGTGGGGGAATTTGATAATCACATATTTTATTCATTAAGAAACCCTCATTATTAGTCATTTACACTCTTCATGTACTTAATTGACTGAATTTGATTATGTTTTGTAAGTTTGAACTCGAATCGGACTTAATTGATTTTTCAGCATTATTCGAGTCTTACACTGTTTCTGTATTTTGGCCATATCTTGAGTTCTAAATGTCTGATAATTATGAATTTTACCTTGTAGGAAAGATAAAAGAGAGCTCTACAACTTTGATGAAGAGCTCGAAGTCAAATTCAGACATCTAGTGGAGCTAATTGGGCATGGAAATCAGAATACGGGATTTGTGAACTGGAACCCGAACAATGTGTAGTAACCAGAACATAATTCGAGTTTGGGTTTATAGAATGGGCTGAAAATTGGTGATCTGAAAGTTAAGACCCATATGTACAACTTTCATGACAAACACAAAACTTGATTCGGGCTCCTTGATGGAGATATTGGGTCTGAAAGTCAAAACAGAGGTGTTGAAACTGGTCCTGAGCAGTCTGTAGTAATTGGGTCATATCTTGGGCTATAGGACGAATTTTTGGGTGCTTCTAGAGCCATTGGAAAGCTTAGACAATTTCCTAGAACTTTCATGAAGACCATTTGGCTCAAAAATGACGAAATCAATGAGTTCAGCAATGAATACTTTCGGAGACAAGGAAGCTCACCTACCAAGTTCACCTACCAAGCTCACCTACCAAGTTCACCTACCAAGCTCACCTACTAATTCCACCTACTAATCTCATCTACCCATCTACTACTACTCTGAATCCTCTATAAAAGGAAGCATGAGGAGAGCTCTAAACACAACATACACTTAGTGTTAGAAATAGCTTTTCATAGTTCTTGTATATTTTTCCTTCATTGTAATGGAGAGCTAAGTCACTTCTAGTCAATTCGGGACTCTTGAAGAGATTGTGGCTTAGATTCTTGAGACCTTGGTTATGTAATGTATTTGATTTATATTTGAATTCCTCTTCTTCTTCTTCTGTTCTCTTGATCTTGAATGCATGAATGGTGATTCTGTTTATGTTTGATCCGATTTGATCTTGATTTAAGATTAAGTATTGTGATGAACTCGAAGATTGAGATTTGTGATGAAACTTAGAACTGATTGATCTAAACTAATCACGTAATTGAAGAGGTTAGGTTACTGATTTGTGCCTAGGTTAATTGAATTCGGTGCTTAAATTGACATATATTTACATGAATGGTGCGATTGCGATTTGTGTTTATCACTTGTCAATTGAATTACGGACGATTGTCTAGTATGAATTCGGATCGATGCGAGAGATCTCGGTTAGATCCAAGTTAACCATTCAAATGTATTTCAGGTGTTTGTTGAAAGGTCTATGATTGAATCCACCCAATCTCGGATAGATTTATGAATTGACTGTTCTTTTAATTGTTATTTCTCTTTAAATCTTGTCACTGCGATCCTTGAACCATCAAAACCCCCCTTTTTTCTAACTTTCACTTGATTTGATCAAATTGCATCTACGATCCTTGAGGAGACGATCCGGTGTTGTTCACTATACTACAAGTTTAGGTAATAACTTCGGTTATAATTTTGACTGAGTTCGGCGCTCGTCAAGGGGTTAAACAAAGGAAAATATACAAGGTTGGCAAGAATCAGAGAATTTTCAAGAAGTCAAAAGAGTGCTTGATATCATATTGAAAACAAGGTTGGCTATTTGGTTAAACTAGCTAATTAAGAAAGAGGGCCTCAATCATGTTCATGCATGCAAGTGAAATGTAGCCTCAAAAAGAATCAAAGTAAGTTCTAGAGTGGTCATTAACATGAGTGAAAATCACACAAGAAAGAAGAGAATGGCATAAATGTTAAATCCATCCATTAGGCTCAAAATCTCACAAGGTATGCATCCATCAAACTCAATTCATCAATTCAATCATCCATCTCCAAGCATATCAGTTCAAGAAGGGAGAAAAGTTATTCAATCATGCAATGAACCCTTTCTTTTTTTTTTTTAACAAAAAAGAAACTTGCTAAAATCTCTCCCCCACACTTAATATAGACATTGTCCTCAATGTGAAAGTGATAAATAAAACGGAAAGAAAAGAGCAACACAACCTGATGAGGAGTGAATCAACGCCAAGCAGAAAAGAAGCACACTGTCAGTTGCGCATCAGACCTCTGCCACCAATTAAGATGCGTCTCAAAAGTAAAATTACTCCTTATTCTGCCATCACTAATTGGTTTAATAAGTCCATGACAATCATATCATACTTTCCAAACAAAACAACAAATTTTTTTTAATAAAATCAAACCCATTAAAGAGAAAGTGTCAAATCGGGCTTTTGTTTCTTGTTACTTCCTTCGCTGCTTCCTGTTGACCAATCTATCTGAGCTAATACCTTATCAGGTACATACTCAAAAGCTTCTAATTTATCAATGAGCTCATCAATAGTGGAGGCAGAGATAAGAAGTTGTCTTGCTTAGAAGGAGTGATAAATTTACGTTCCACGCTTTGTCAAGAAAAAATAACAAAAGATCAAAGAAATTATTAACATTCAACAAACCAATGGGTTTATGGTGGATGTTCGGCCAGACAAGAGACAATTTGAAAAATCTCTTCCAAAGTACCAAAACCACCTGGTAAGGCAATGAATGCATCAGAGTTTTCAAGCATTATCTTTATGCGTTCATGCATTGATGATACTTTAAGTTCCTCTCCAATTGTCTTTCCATTGATGTTCTCATTGAGCTAAAGGTTCAGGAATGACACCCAAAACCTGACTGTCTCTTACACATGCAGCAAGTGATATAGCCCCCATTAACCCACGAACCTCCCCCATATACAAGATGAATATTCCTCGCAGCAAGTGATCGACCAAGAGTGCTAGCTGCATTTACAAACTCTAATCCCTTCCCATAACTCGACCCACAAAAACACGGACATTTTTGAGGTTACGAATAGAAGCCCCCATTCTATACTCTTCCTCCCTTTGAGTGTCTCTCGAGTTGAAGGAAAATGGAGTGTTTAAATAAGAAAAAGAATGGAAAGGGAATAATTGCAGCTATAAGGGTAGGTTGGATGTTGTCGAAAAAGGTTGAAATTAAGAAACACAGAATCTTTTTTTTTTTTTTTTTTTTTTTTTTTTTTTTTTGACTTCAAGAAAACCATCAAGGTAAAGAAGTCTAGAAGCCCCTGAAGGACCCCTCAAAGGATCGTCTGTACAAAAATCAAAATACAACAAAATGATACAAAGATAAAAGAAATAGAAAATGATGACATACCTGTATGTACGCTTTCCATGGCGTATCTTTATACTTGCGTCATGAGTGCAAAGAGACATCACGTCCTTCTTTTTTTTTTTTTTTTGTAAAATTGTTAGAAAAACTTGATGAAAGATGAGTGTATACTTACTTAAGATTGGGATGGAGGTAGTCTGCTCTTTCGGCTTTGTGCCAAAGCATTGTTGACCCGATATTCGATCCATTCAAGACCAACGTAACATAGGGCTCCCAAAAGGGACAAGTGGCTATAATACGACCGGCATTTCCTCACATGTGGAATACAATCTACCTTCTTTGTTTTTCAATTAAGAAGGCTGGATCAGATGCATGCATTTCCCCATTCACGGTGTGTGTTACCAAAGCCAACCCTAAGAAGTATACATTTTTTTGTTTTTTTTTTTTTTTTTTTTTTTTTTTTTTTTTTTTTTTTTTTTTTTTTTGTTTTTTGTTTTTTGCTTTTTTTTTTTTTTTTTGAGATGACATGAAGAAGAAGAAGAAGATGATGATATGTACAGATTGTGTGTGGATATGGCTCACATCTGCCTCTGGTTAAACGTCCAGTAACGGCTTAAACATCTTCTATGAGTCGAGGATAAGCTTCCCATCCAATTTTCTTATAAATTAGCAAACAGGGTCTTTTAGAGTCAGATTCCCAAGACTGTAGCGTTTTTCTTCATCCTTGAAGAGATTCCACAAATTAAGAATTTCACCCCGCATCAATCCATAAGAACGCGTCTCAAGAGTCAATAAGATATCATCTAATGACTCCTTACTCAGTCCATTCTTAATGAAGGATTTATTTGCGGAAATCATCCCCAAAGAACGACATTGTCTGTTACAATTCCATCGTCCACATTTGTAACAGACTTGTAACCTTTTTGCTCTTCTCCTTTTAGAATATGAACTTCTTCCAAGACCGGGCATATATGAGTCAAATGAAATTGAGGACTCACCTGTTAATCGGACCTTTGCTTCAATTATCCAGCGTACATCTTCTGGCATACCTTTGTGCATTAACAGTCTCAATCTTTCACATCGAACTTTGTAGATTTTTTTCAGAGCATTTTGAGGAAGAGAAGGAAAATGTTTTCTCAGGTTTGAAAGATGACATCCATTTTGAAGGAGAAAAAAGATTCAGTTATTTTGGGAAACTGAAAAATAAACCGACTTAAGAGTCACGGAGTACCGTATCCGCCACTTAACCGGCAACACAAAGAACTCAAGAACTTGATTTTCCAGGAATGGTTGAGTCTTTGTCCATTAACTTTAAGCGCATTACCATTCCTAGGATCCTCAATATCTTCGGCCCCAGAGGATACACGTGTTTGACAGCAAAAGAACCGCGCCACCTAGATCTCAATTTTTCAAGGAGTAGGTGCAGATGATAATCTCAAAGCAGAACCTTTTTGACCAATTTCCGCAACTTTTGCAAAAGGTGTAACAGACCTTGAATAAAGTGGGTCAATAAAATCCATACTGCAAGATTTTCGCTGTTGTTGTCGTTGAAGAAAAAGTGACCTCCACTTGCTTCCGAGTGACAAAATTGAATGGCACTACCTTCCTCATTGTCGGGCATACAGCTGTTTTTTTTTCTTTTTTTTTTCTTTTTTTTTTTTTTTTTTTTCTTCTTTTTTTTTTATTCATAATGCGGATGGAGAAGGTTCATCACCTCCACTTCTGCATTCTCTGGAAGTTCATGATACTGTTTGAGGCGGTGTCCATTTACGATGAAAGCTTTGGCAGTGACCTCACTTTTAATCTGAACAGCACCAGAAGGAAAAACCTTAGTAACAATAAATGGTCCATCCCATCTAGACCTTAATTTGCCAGGCATGAATCGGAGGCGGGAGTTATAGAGGAGAACTTTTTGACCAATCTCAAATGTTTTCCTCAGAATCAACTTATCATGGAAGGCTTTGGTCTTCTCCTTATAAAGTTTGGAACTTTCATAAGCCTCCAAGCGGATCTCCTCCAATTGTTTGCACTTTGCAGCTTCCTCTCCATACCGCTTGATCTAGGGTCCAAGTTGCACCTTTTCACTGCCCAGAATGCATGATGCTCAATTTCCACCGGCAGGTGGCAGGCTTTTCCAAAAACAATCCGATACGGAGACATCCCGATTGGTGTCTTATAAGCAGTCCGGTAAGCCCATAAAGCATCCTCAAGCCTCTTGCTCCAGTCCTTTCTGTTAGGTTGAACTGTCTTCTGGAGTATCTGTTTGATCTCCCTGTTGGAAATCTCGGCTTGCCCATTAGTTTGGGGATGGTAAGGTGTAGAAACTCTGTGCAAGACCCCATACTTTTTCATCAAAGCTTCCATGCTTCGATTACAAAAATGTGAACCCTGATCACTGATGATGGCCTTTGGAACTCCAAACTGCGCAGAAAATATGTGATCTAACAAAATCCACAACAACTTTGGAATCATCAGTCCGAGTAGCTTTCGCCTCCACCCACTTGGATACATAATCAACAGACTAGCAAAATGTAAACAAAACCAAAAGAAACAGAAAGGGTCCCATAAAATCAATACCCCATACATCAAAAATCTCACGAACAATAAGGATTTCTCGGGGCATCTCATTCCTTCGAGAAGTGTTTCCTGTTTTTTGGCATTGATCACAAGATTTACAAAACACATATGCATCATGAAATAGAGTGGGCCAATATAATCCAGATTCCAAAACTTTCCTAGCAAATCCTTTGGGGACCAAAATGACCGCCACATGTAAGTGTATGACAAAAGCTAAGAATAGAATGGAATTCATTATCGTGCACACATCTCCTAATGACTTGGTCACTACAAAATTTCCACAGATAAGGGTCATCCCACACATAATATTTTGACTCACTTTTCAATTTATCAATCGAGCCCTAATAAAATGTGCAGGGGAAAACACCAAAGAACTAAGAAATTTATCAAATCAAAGAAACCAAGGAGTGTTACCTTGCAGCTTGAAAAGCCGCTATCGTGAAAGACATCATGGATAGGTAAAGTATCTCCTCCTTTTCAATACGACTTAGGTGATCACCACTAAATTCTCCGCTCCACTTTTATCACGGATTTCAATATCGAACTCTTGGAGGAGCAAAATCCACCTAATCAATCTAGGCTTTGCATCAAGCTTCTTCGGGAGAAACTTCGTGTATGATCTCGAAAACACAACCACTCTAGAACCAAGCAAATATGATCGAAATTTGTCTAAAGCAAAAACAATTGCTAAAAGTTCCTTTTCGGTGGTGGTGTAGTTGACTTGTGCAGATCCAAAGTTCTTGAAGCATAAGAGATGACATGAGATATTTTACCGACCCTTTGTGCAAGAACAGCTCCCAAAGCATAATTAGAGGCATCACACATGAGCTCAAATGGAAGTATCCAATCTGGTGGCTGGATGATAGGTGTACTTGGTCAATGCTTGCTTCAAGTGATTGAAGGCATCCTTGCATTTCTCGGTCAAAATGGAACTCCACTTCTTTTTGTAGCAAGTTGGATAGTGGAAGAGCAATTTTGCTGAAATCTTTTATGTGAACCGCCTATAGAAACCTGCATGACCAAGGAAAGAGCGAACCTCCCGCACGCACGTGGGGGTAAGATAAGCATGAAATAACATTTATTTTTGCAGGATCTACCTCGATACCCTTGCTAGATATTACATGTCCTAAAACTATACCTTGTTCTACCATGAAATGACATTTCTCAAAATTCAAAACAAGGTTAGTTTCAATGCATCTATGTAAAACCTGAGCGACTATCCAAGCATGCATCAAAGGAAGAACCATAGACAAGAAAATCATCCATAAACACATCCATGCAATTCTCTAAAAAGTCGAAAAGATACTTACCATACACCTTTGAAAGGTGCCCGAGCATTGCACGTACCAAACGGCATCCTCCTCGTATGCAAATGTGCCAAATGGACAAGTGAAAGTAGTCTTCTCTTGGTCTTCTCGGGGCTATATGAATCTGAAAATAACCCGAATATCCATCCGTAAAAACAATAATGTGACTTGCCGCCTAGCCTCTCCAACATCCGATCAATGAAATGTAGCGGAAAATGATCTTTTCTCGGTAGCCTGGTTAAGCCGCCTATAATCAATGCAAACCCGCCAACCGTTCGAACTCTTGTGGGTAGAAGTTCATTATTCTCATTCTCAACTACCGTGACCCCGCATTTCTTGGGAACAACCCGCACGGGCTCACCCATTTACCGTCTGATATGGGATAAATAATGCCACTTGAAGTAGCTTGGTCACTTCCTTCTTCACCACATCTAGAATCAAGGGGTTCATCTCCTTTGGGGTTGCCTTACCGGTTTCGTATCCTCTTCCAATAAAATCCTATGCATGCATGTGGAGGGACTAATACCAGGAAGATCCGCAAGTGTCCATCCGATGGCTTGCTTATTCTCGCCTCAAAACTTGCAAAGCAATTTTTCTTCTTGTTCAAAGGGTTGCGATTCTTAGCAACAATCATCGGTACTTCTCACCATCTCCCAAATATGCATATTTAAGATGGTCCGGCAAAGTCTTCAACTCTAAGGATGGAGGTCAGTACAATGGAAGGCAAAGAAGCTATTTGAAACAACTAACTCAAGAACACTAAATTCGTCATACTTCGACTCTCATTTTCACATGTTGTACCATTCAAGTCAAGAACTACATCACCACTTATAATCGCATTAATCTCAAAGACATGCAAAGACATGGCTCAACATCACAAGCAACACATGTATCACAAGAAACAGAATCCGAGAAAGTCAAGAATATCGTGGAATTCAAGATATAAATCAAAGCATAAACATCATCAACCAAAGATCTCAATCACATCAATATGAAAAACAGAATGCTCCTCCAGGGGATGTCTCATGGCATCAAAAATGTTAAATCGTACCAAATCATCGCCAAACTCCATAGAAAGGGTGCCGATGCACATCTATCTTGGCCTTGGCGGTCTTGAGGAATGGTCTCGCCTAGAATTAATGGAGCATGGGTTCTTTGAAGACTCATCTTCCATATCCAAGACGTAGAAGTCTCGCTGGAAAAATTAAATCATTCACCCGAACTAACACATCTTCTAGTACTCCTGCAGGATAAGCAAGGTGGTCCTATTTGCCAATTGAATCACTATACCAGTGGGTTGTAAAGTGCCAATGTTCAAGGACTGATAAATTGACATAGGCATGACATTAATCGAAGCACCCAAATCTAGCATTGCATGTTCAAATTTGGAGTTACCTATCGTGCAAGGAATTGTGAAAGTTCCAGGATCTTTGCATTTTTGTGGCATGCTTGGTAGAATCATTGCAGAAACATTTCTGCCCATGCTTATTTTCTCAGTACCATTAAGTCTTCTCTTGTGAGTACACAACTCTTTGAGGAATTTGGCATACTTGGGAATCTGCTTGATTGCATCAAGGAGGGGAATATTGATTTCCACCTTCCTGAATGTGTCCATGACTTCTCTTTCTATTTCTGTTTGCGCAGTATGCTTGGACCGTGTGACTCGTGTGGAAAAGGTAGTGGAATAGCCGATTTGAATTCTCTCGCACATTTCTTCGTATCACGATTTTTGGACCGAGCTATCCACTTTCTTCTCGTTTCGGTCACTTTCTGTTCTTTGCACTTGTAGTTCGGGTTGTGGTGGAGTAGGACCGTCAACTTCTCTGCCACTTCTCAAGCTAATGGCACTTACATTGCCTCTTGGGTTGTTGACTGTTTGTGAAGGCAATTGGTTCGACCCTTGACTTTTCAGCTCACTTAGAGTGGTTGCCATCTGCCCAATTTGAGTTTGTAAATTCTGGATGGTGGCATTGACATTCTGCTAAAACTGTTTCATCAAGTCTTCGAAAGGTGGCTCAGCTGGAGTGGCTACTGGAACAGGTAGTTGGAGGGGCTGCTGCATGGGTGGCGGAGCAGGTTGTGCTTGCCTAAATGCAGGTGGTTGGTACTTGTTGCTAGGGCCTGTAGCTTGGTATCTAAACTGTGGTTGCTGCTGTTGGTAGGGCTGTTGTTGTTGTTGACCAGAATTTCCATATCTTAGGTTGGGATGGTCCCTCCAGCCAGGGTTATAGGTATTAGAAAATGGATCATATCTAGGTTCTTCTTTTGTGATTGCTGATATTGGGGTCTACCAGGAAAAATACCACCGCTTTCGCAATGCAGTTGTTCTCGGAATAATAGAACCACCATCCCGAAGTGTAGGGCATGCATCGGTAGGATGAGATGAACAAGAGCAAATGCCACACACGCTTGCAAAGCAATCTGCATTGGTGCTTGTTGTGCCATCGCTAACCGCCTCACCAAAGAAGTTAATTCATCAAGTCTCGTGTTCCATTCTCTCGTTGGTCTACATGAGACGATTGAATTTCATTGACTCCTCCGGTTGAGGTAATAATTCGTGTGCCAAATTGTTGGGTGTTGGCTACCATGTTTGCTATCAAATCTCTCGCCGCTAGCAGGGGGGTCTTGTCTACTAAGGCTCCTCCGCAGGCGCAGATCCACCATGCTTCGTCATTTGGCGAAGCAAGCCTTCATAGAAATATTGAATTAAGAGCGATCGGTGATTTGGTGGTGGGGACACTCGAGCATAGCTTCTTGAATCTTTCCCAATATTCATGCAAAGTCTCCCCCCTGTCATTTGTCTTATGCCACATATATCTTTTCTAATGGCAAAAGCTCTAGAGGCGGGGAAAAATTTCTCTAAGAACAACCGCTTCATGTCACCCAACTTATTACCGAACCTGGTGAAAGATAAAATAACCAATCCTTGGTCAGACAAGTTGTGAGAAAGGAAATGCCCTCGGCTTGATGTGCTCTTTCGAGATCCCATGTGGCTTCATGGTTGAACAAACCACATGGAACTCCTTTAGATGCTTATGGGGATCCTCACCGCAAAACCGTGAAACTTGGGCAACAAATGTATCAATCCAGATTTTAACTCAAAATCAAGATCAAGATCCGGGTATTGAATACACAAAGACCGTTAGTTATATCGGGAAAGAAAGTTCCTTAAGAGTTCTATTTTGCATGTTATCGCCATAGTTTCGAATTATTCAAGATCTCAAGTTCACTCTCAATATTAAGATCAAATTCAGAAGCAATTCTTGCACTTAGCCTACGAGCTCTAATCAACCTATGCAAAGTTCTATCAATCTCAGGATCAAAGTCAACCAAGTTATCATGCTCGGACCTAGTCATGCATCACACAAAAATAAATAAATAAGCAAAATACACTAGACAATGGTTAAAAATGTTAGAAAAATTAATAAAAAGCAAAAGTTAGTAAAAACACTTCAAATGAAAAGATTACACTTACTAATCCCCTAAGAACGGCGCCAAAATTTTGACGAGCGCCGAACTCAGTCAAAATTATAACCGAAGTTATTACCTAAGCTTGTAGCACAGTGACAACACCGGATCGTCTCCTCAAGGATCGTAAATGCAATTTGATCAAATCAAGTGAAAGTTAGCAAAAAGGGGGTTTGACGCTTAAGATCACACTTAACAAAATTAAAGGAAGAAATAACAATTAAAGAGCAAATCAATTTAGAAACCTATCCAAGATTGGGTGGATTCAATCATAGACCCTTCATAAAACACTTGAAGCGCAATTGAATTGTTAATTTGGATCTAACCGAGATCTCTGCATCAAATCCAGAATTCATACTAGACGATTGCCTAGAATTCAATTAACAAGTGATAAACACAAATCCGCAATCGCACCATTCATGAAAATCTATGTTAATTTCAAGTACCGAATTCAATTAACTTAGGCACAAATCAGTAACCTAACCTCTTCAATTTTGTGATTAATTTAGATCAATCAGTTCTAAGTTTCATCACAAATCTCAATCTTAAACCAAGATCAATCAGATCAACATAAATAGAATCACCATTCATGCATTCAAGATCAAGAAGAAGAAAAAGAAGAAGAAAGAGGAATTCAATTACAAATCAAATACAATACATAACCAAGGTCTCAAGAATCCAAACCACAATCTCTTCAAGAGTTCTAAATTGACCCAAAGTAGCTTAGCCCTCCATTACCATGAAGGGAAGCATCAAAATATACAAAACTATGAGAAACTATGAAGAAGTAAGAAGAAACTTAGAGAGAAATGAAGGAGAATTACATCTTGTTCATGATAAATGGTGCCTTTTATAGAAGTCTAAGGTAACAAAATGACAAAGGGAAGTGGGTGGATGAGTGGGTGAGTGAGTGGAGTGTTTGAGTGGATGGATTAGTGGGTTGGTTTAGTGGATTGGTTTAGTGGATGAGTGAGTGGAATGGTTGAGTGGTTGAATTAGTGAAAAATGCCAAAGGACTTTTGGTGAGTGGGAAATTATGGACATGAATGGGTGAGTGGATGGATGAGTGGATGGATTAGTGGATGAGTGGGTGGAGTGGTTAAGTGGTTGGATTAGTGTATGAGTGGATGAGTGGGTGAGTTAGTGGATGAGTGGATGAGTGGATGAGTGGATTAGTGGATGGATGAGTGGATGGTTGAGAACGAAAATTTCGTGTCTGACTTGGAAGCCAAAAACGACCCACTATTCAGAACCACGAAAAGTGTTCTTCATGAAAGTTGTAGATCCTTGTCTTGGCTATAAAATGGATAGCTGGTTCGTCCAATTTGGCTTCCTTAAGCCCAAGATATGTCCCAAATACCGTAGGTTGCTCAAACCCAACTTCAGCACCTCTGTTCCGACTTGCAAGCTCAAAATGACCTACTAGACTTCTTTTTCTCAAAATGTGTTCTTCATGAAAGTTGTTTATTTGGATCTTGAATATCCAATATCCAAATTTCAGCCCATCTCCATTATTACATCTTGAGATATGATTTTTTTGAGTGCACACTGTTCGGATTCTACTGACAGAACCTGTATTCTGACTTCCATGTCAACTTAGGTCCCTTAGACATCTGAATCAGACTTCGAGCTCTTCATCAAAGTTGTAGAGCTTCCTCTTAGCTTTCCTACAAGGTAAAATTCATGTTCATCAGATATTAGGAACTCAAGTTATGGCTAAAATACAGAAACAGTGTCAAATCTCAATAATGCTGGAAATATTCAATTAGGACCAATTTGAGCTCAAACTCACAAAATCATACCAAACTCAATCAATTAAGAATATGGAGAGTGTAAATAACTAAACATAAGGGTTTCTTAATGAATAAAATATGTGATTATCAATCATCACTAGGCCTTTCCTAACCAAATGATTAAAGAAAACTAGCAAACTAACTAACCAAGTTCACTTATCACCTAAGATGCAAGGTCACATTTCTAGTCTTTCCTATAACTCAAACCTTGTCTCATAAAGGAGTAAATGTCATCTATGCATCTTCAGCTCTACTTTCCATACAAAGGAGCTATCAATGCATGATAACAAGTACCACTTGCTAAGCATACTTAGCATACAACACCTAAGACCTTAATTCATCACTTCGCAAGTGAATCACAAGGAAACCACAAGTTGCTTAAGGTTCTAGGTATTGACCTATGGCATTCTACTTCTCAAAGGATGCCTAGGGTTTCTCTCATCCTTTCACATGGTTCACCTTATCCAAGTGAAAGGTTCAAACTAGATTACACGCTCTCCTGGCTCAACTCTATCACATAAAGGAACCATCCTATGTCTCTAGCATATCCTTAAGTTCAACCTTTAAGAACAAAAGAACATACACCATCTTATGCATTTTAAACTCAACTTAAACATTAAAGGAGTAAACTATGCATATAGATAGGCATAATATACCAAACAACTTAAACAAATTGTTCCTAGTATATCTTATATTTAATTCTCAAAGCCGTTCTCATAAGTCAAATGGCTATTCTCTCTAAGAAGTACCACTAGACTATTTGTATCTAGAACCCTACACCATCACTTCACAAGTGATTTAAAAGTCAACCTCATGATGACCAAAGTTCTAAACACCAACCTAGGCATTCTATCATACTTTGAATGTCTAAGCATTTCCAAACGTTTTATATATACAAGTTGATAATTCTCTCCAAGAAATATCCCCAAAAGTGTCTCATTGCACCTGAAAAGGCTTGCACAAAAGATCCTAAGAAGTAAGAAATTAATCAAGAATAATTTCAAAATATTGAGGTTACCCTATCTGGGCGCCTAAGCGGTCACTTTTGAGCAACTAAGCTCTCAGTATACGAATGTTTTCTGGGCTTGGGTGATTAAGCAGACATTTTTGGGTGATTAATCGCTCAGTACCAAAATTTTCTGCAGAATTCGGCAAAGAAAGATTACTGTTCCATTAACCAAATTCATGATATTTGATCACTTTAACTCGATTTCTTGGTTGTTTTAAGTCCCAAACAAGTTTCCAAACATGAAGGAAACATAAAATACCAATTGATTTCATGTAAAATAGATCAAAATACTAAATCACTCATCCATAATCTCAAAATGTACACTTTGAGCATTTTGGGTCTAAAATGGATAGTTTTAGTTTCTAATCCAAACTCTTTGCATGATCAAGTCATAAACCTCAATTACAACTCATCCAAGCAAGAAAATCATATAAAACACCTCTAGAACTCAATTTGATATATTAAACCTCATATTAGCCTAACAAGAGAAATGAGTAGGAATGAGAGTTTGAGTTCAAAAACCCCTACCTCTTGTGTAGCAAAGATGAAGATCTTGAAGTCTTGCTCTTGCTCTAGAATCCTTTTTCAATCTTGATCCTTGGTCCTCTAGCTTTTCTTCCTTCTTTCTTCTTCTCCTCACAATTTCCCTTTCCCCCTTTCTTTTTTTTTTTTTTGTTTTTTGTTTCTGGCTGCCGTGAGAGAAATGAAGAGAAAAAGTCAAAATTAGCTTCTTAAAGCCAATCACTAAAGGGTACCAAAATCTTGATCTGCTAAGAACATATAGATTTCTCCAAATCCAATTTTCTTGCAGCCAACAAGTTTAAAATAAATCATAAGATTCATCAAAAATCTTATTGAACCAAAACCATCATTTTACATATCTGTGACTAGTCATTCCGGCATAAAAATACACAACCAGTATGCTTAAAAATACTAAACTGACTCTGAAAAGTCTCAAACTTTAACCACATCACAGAATACACATTTCTAATTTAGAAATAAATTATCTACATTTATTTCTATTGGCTAAGCCATTTAAGCTAATAATTGAGTCATTTTAAGTTATTTTTCACTTTTCGGTTTGCAACAAAGTGCCTAAACTAACTCAGATTACCACAAAATTCAACAAACATGTTAAGCAAGTATTAGGTTACCTCTGTATCCATATACAAGCCTAACATGTCTTCCAAGGTGTTACAGTTTTGATCAATGGTTTATTCCTTTCAAGCTTTAGATCTAATATTTGTATGTTTGTTGTCTTAAGGGTTTGCTTGTTAGTGTTGGACAAAATCATCAAGGAGACATGAAGGAGATTTCTTTTTTATCTTCTCTTAAGGTAAGAAGGAGATTAACCTCATCGACCAAACATAGTGGTGAGAAAAATAGAAATTTTGTGTTTGTAAGTGAAGAATCCATGTGAGGATTCCTTCACTTGATTGTGTGGTTATGGTTTGTGCTTACTTGTTGAATATGTGCTTATTTACTATGTGTGATCATGTGACTTTAACTTGATTTGTGTTCATTTAGCTTTATGTGGTTATATTATGTTGATAATATGCATGAATTGTTAGGCTTATTTATTATCTAGATGTGGTTGTGATAATATGCATGAAATTATTATGGTAGAATTTTTATGGTTGAATTAATTCCATGAATCATTTGAGAAAGGAAATGAATTTTGGTGCCAATGACCACCAAGGCTCACGGCCTCTATGCTCATTTTGGGTAATCCAAGTTAACAATATTTGGTTAGTTATGAATTCATAAGATTAGGCAACTAGAAATTGGATTAAGGATTTACAAAGTGGAAAAACGCATACATAAAAGGTCCCAACACTTAGGAACTTCCAAGCATATCAAAAACACATTTTCCCTTTTTTCTTAATCTCACTCTTTGACCTTTGTTCAATAAAATGAGCATAACTTAAGCTACAAAGGTCGAAACGAGGTGATTCCTATGGCATTGGAAAGCTAAGACAAAGAACTACAACTTTCAAGAAGACCACAAAGCTACCAGTGTAACACCCTTAGATCTAATAACTACGGCACAATCGTCATTATACCACAGTCACTACATTTAGGTGTGTTACAACTCAACAAAGAGGTTTACAAATTTAATCATTATGCATATATAGAAAATAAGAGCCACGAATGAAGTATATTTTATTACCCAACCATGAACATCGTCCAAAGGGAATTATATACATATAGCATAATACAGTAACATATACAAAATATAAAACATACTTATTCAAAGACATATATGCAGCTACCACAACTAAGCTCATACTGACCCAAACGAGAAAGTAGAAACCCATAACAGGTCCTACATCAAAGGTAGGGTAACGTTCCCAATGTACCCAACGTTTTCTAACTCCAAGGGAGCAAACTATACGTCGGCACCTCCAAGAAAACTGCATCTCCACGAACTCGTAAAGATTCTGTCTTGCTACTATTTCAGTCTTCACAGTTCATAAATATAAAACAGAGTGAGACAAGAAAGAGGTGAGACATCTAGCATTCAATACTAATTATGGCAGTAAAGAAACAGAATGGCGCAAGACGCCCACATAGCACAGCAGCAATATTAATAGTAATAAAAACAAGCGATAAAAGAAACAACAACAGAATCTCAGATAATAAATAGTTAAACAGTTCAAATAATTTTAACATCAACAAAAGAAACAAATTCTACAATCACATAATTCATGCTAGGTAAAATATATGACGGACAATGCATATGCACAAGGTACCAAAAATCCTACTCTATCAGAGAGAATGATCAAGGAGACATGCCAGAATCTCGTCAGTCTAAAATCAAGTGCATTCAGAAAATCAATAATTTGCGCAACAAGACTTTATACATGGTATTCTTCATAAGATCGCGATATAGGACAGTGTCACGGTCTGGATCATCAGTGCGTTTGCATCAGTCGATCCCACGGCTCAAAGGAGCTACCAACTGTCCATTTGTGAGACACCCATACCCCGACGCACTCAAGCTCAACAATATGACCTACACTAGTCTATTCGCACCCACACAAAGGTGTGATTCAACTTCTAGGCATACAGTCTTACTTCAACAATGCATGATGACTCAATGCTTGTTCGATTGATTTTGTCAATGGCTACTATGAATAAATGGAAACTGAAATAGTTGGACGTAAAAAATGCATTCTTACATGGTCCACTTAATGAGCCCGTCTTCGTTTCTCAGCCACCTGGTTTTGAGGATCCAATCTTTCATGATCATGTGTGGCGACTTAACAAGGCACAGTATGGTTTATGTCAGGCCCCTCGAATATGGTTTAATCGGTTGAGCTCTTATCTTGTTCATCATGGGTTCATTTGTAGCACTGCTGATCTATCGCTATTTTTTTAAAGAAATGAATAAGGTTTTATAATTTAAAAAGGAAGTGATTTTCAATCGTGGAGACTAATTTAGGATGAATGTTTGAAACTTAAAGTATTTTGTTTAAAAGGATTTTTAAGAGGAATATGGAACGTATAACTTTTATTGGATAAATAATGATTTTTAGTACTAGAAATGGAAAAGGAGTTTTAAAAGGTGATTTGAGACTTAAAATATTTTATTTGAAAGGAATGGAACAAAGTTTTTATTATTATTAAATAAGAGTGATTTTGATCGTGATGATGGAAAATAAGTTTTTGAACGTGATTTGGAACTCAAAGTATTCCATTTAAGAAAATTTTAGTAAAGGTAATAGAAAAAGTTTTCGGTAAATTAATATAATGCGGATTTTGGAGAGAACATTGGATGATACTTATGCTATTGTGAAAATAGTGGTTTGTATCGGGTCGGCGTACTAGACCCAATTTTATTAAAATATGGTTTATAGCTTGGGATGGCTTGGGTATTGAATTGAGTTATCGTGCATTGAACATTATACACTGGTTTGCTATTGTGCCGATGTGCTGAACCTGGGTGGATCAATGTTATTATGTAATTGTATAGGCGATTATATAATATCATTGATACTAATGGTATCAGAAAATTGTATGGGCAGTTGTTTTGATATAATTGGGAACATTACAAATGGTGGCTTAAGTTATGCATTGAGTTATTATGCATTGAACATCATACAGTCAGTGTCTGTATGACTTTTGTTACCTAGGAGTGAATGAGAATTAAGTAGTGTGATCCAAGGGAAGGATCTCAGGGTGCGTCAGGGCGAGGTGATTCATCTAGTGACCTAGTTGTCACATTATATACCTCTAGCCATGAAGAATTGTTGCAACGTACTGACGAGGAACCAACAAGCACTACTTCTTTTTATGGTCCAGCGTAAACTGTCATTGAGGGTGGCAGATCTTCTGGAACATTCATCTTTGAGTTTGAGTAGTAGCTCCATAGAGTAGGAACTAGTTCATCATGCATACACATGGTCAGTACACATATTATTGTGGCATGGTCAACATACATATTGTGGTGGCATAATCATTATATACCTATTATGGATATCTATTGTTATAGTGCTGCTAATGTTTATATTATTGTGGGATATGCTTTCTGATGATATTTATGAAATTGATAACTTAAATATATCTGTAATATTTATATGTATGGAATGACTTTGTCATTCGTATCATTTTCTTCGCTACCTTTTTGGTATGCGATGTAGAGGATTTCACCTCTTTGTTGTATTGTTCTGGGTTACAATTATGTTGAAGAAGACTGTGAATAAATGCGAGGTTGAATCATCTAGATTTTTAGTGGATTGACTTCTGATTATAGTGATGGCGTCTGGACGAGATTTCTTTGGTTACATACAGGTGCGGCTTCATGGAGGCATCAATGCCTGGCGTGTCGACCGTGACATCGAGCGTTTCGTGTATAGAGGGGAGGTGACTCTGTTTAGGAGTGGTACCTATCTTGGAGTTACTACTTTCACCTTCAATGCTTTTGTGCATATGAAGTTCTCTATGCCTATTAGAGACCTATGGGGTGATCGACATTACACCCCTAGGGAGGATTCTTTGGAGTTGACTGCTCGAACTCCTGTCCGTCATGACATACCTCAACCGGGGAGTTTGCCCGTTCTGGTTCCAGAGGAAGACTAAGTGGGGGATATTACTCTTTAGGTGTTTGGACGTGGACCGGGTCGAGTTTTTGATATGGTAGTTGTACACTTCTTCTATTGTTTGAATATGTAAGTATTATGTTTTGTGTTACTAGTACTTTATATTAAGGACATATCTGTATACATGGAATGTATTTTCTTTCTGAAGATGTACTTTAAGAGCTGTGTACTAAATATACTTCATTCGTGACTCATATTTTCTATATATGCACAATGATTAAATTTGTAAACCTGTTGTAGAGTTATAGCACGCCTAAATTTAGTGACTGTGGTATAATGATGATTGTGCCATGATTATTAAATATAGGGGTGTTCCATTAGGCATGTGACACCCGGGGCTGACGAGGGCGGGGATTAGTCGTCAGTGCATATAGATGAAGCACGAACAAGGAGCAACTCCTGGCAGGCTTCTAGGCGAAGGGACACATGAATGAACTGAATGCACACCGAAATGAGAGGGATTCAAAGACTGTACAAGTATGGGACTGCATAGTTGAGGATGGCTTAAAGGAATTAATTAGCACCACGCATATCAATAAGAAGCATTTTCTTTTCGGGAGCCAAGAACATAAGTACTCCATGGTTAAGCATGCTTGACTTGGAGCACTTATGGGACGGGTGACCTCCTAGGAAGTTTCCTAGGATGCATGTGAGTGAAGACAAAGCACGCTGAAAAGATCCATGTTGATTTGTGGGGACACTCATCAATTCTGCAGGCAGTCCTGGGACATTACAAAGACTACTAAGATGGTGAATGACTTTACATCGTTCACCCAATCTGAGTCCTTGTACGAAGCTTGGGAGAGGTACAAGGATCTTCTTCCTAGGTGTCCCCATCATGAAATACCTCTTGGCACTATGTCTATTATTTTCATAAAGGCTTGCTACCACACCAGCGTTCTATTGTGGATGCCGCTGCTAGAGGTTCCTTACTGAGTAAATATTTTGATAGTGCATTTCAATTGCTAGAGGAATTGGTAACCAATAGCTACCAATGGCCTTCAGCGAGAAATACTACAAGAAAGGTGGATAGAGTACATGATATTGATGCAATTACTTCACTATCTACTCAAGTGGCAGCAATTGGCAACAAGCTAGACAGTTTAGGACAAAGCCCTCACCAGAGCCCATTTGGTCTCTGCAACAAGTGTGGTGACAATCATGCAAGCGATAGATGTCCTTCTATGTCAAAAAATTCTCAATATGTTAGGAACTATCGCCCACAGTAGAACAACCTTTACTCAAATCAGTACAATCTAGGATGGAGAAACTCTCGCAACTTCTCGTGGAGGGATAATCAAGAAGCATCCTCTTCATAGGCTAGAAATGAGAGACCAAACTATCCTCCTAGTTTTTCCTCACAATTCAAGCTACCTATGCAAGAAAAGAAAAAATCTTTAGAAGATATGTTTATGTAATTAATGGTCGAGATAGATTCCTATATGACTAGGACAGATGCTCATTTGGCCAAGAATCATTCAATGATTCAAAGCCAAACAACTTCTATGAGAGCATTGGAGACATGTGTAGGGCAGTTAGCAAATGCCATAAACAATAGGCCCCCAGAGACTTTTCCAAGTGACACTGTCAACAATCCCAAAAGTGCCTCCAATGAACATTGCAAGGCCATATCATTGAGGAGTGGGAAAGATATAGAAGGGAATACTAAGTCAAAGTTGCTTGAAGAAGATGCTGAGGTGACAAATGACCAAGAGGTTGTGAGCAAAGAGGTTGATGAGAATAAGGGAATTATCAAAAAGAAGGGAGAGGACAAGAAGAAGGAGGACAAGCCTTATACACCAACTTTACTCTTCCCTAACAGACAAGTTAAGCAAAAATTGGATGCTCAATTCCAGAAGTTTTTAGAAATTTTTAAGAAACTTCACATTAATATACCATTTGCTGAGGCCTTGGAACAACTGCCAAGTTACGTGAAGTTTGTAACATCCCGAATTTAATAACCATAGCACAACACCACGATCATTAGATTCAAGCCTGCTACTTTCTACTATTAGCATTTTCTAATATAACAAAACCATGCATATATAGAAAATATGAGCCTCGAATGAATATATAAATATTACACCATAATTGTATTTCTCATAAATACAATATGTACACAATATCAAAATAAACTACCTAACTACACAAAGCTAAGCACTCCAAGCTCCTGCTTGCACTTCACTTTTCATAAGTCTTCCTTCTTGGAATCATCATAGAAACACACACAAGGGGTGAGAATCACATATTCTCAGTAATTAAATCCATGAAATGTGCCATCACAATCATTCTAGCTATTTCGGGCAAAAACACATTTTCTGAACTCAAGTCACTTACACATATAACCTAGAAAGGTGACAAAGGCCAAAACCATGTCCTTTCTCTTCCCAAAATAGATTCTCATTTTTTAAGTTTATACAAAAACTCATTTATCACAAACAGTTTTCAAGTGATCACCACACTCTCGAAAACATCATCTCTATCACAGAACACAACAACAATATCTCTGTCTCAGGGATATAACAACAACAATATCTCCATCTCAGAGATACGCAATTGCCCATACAATTGCAATGTCATGAGTTTAAATGTCATGGAGGCAACTGCCTATACAATTGCCTTACTATGCCAAATAATGTCTAATGAATAAGTCTATGCAATATCCTAAGTATGTAATGAGTAATGCTATTATACCAAGTCCATGGCAATGTCATGTCATATCATGCATAAACCCTGAACAAAACAAAGGAAGTCCATCTTAAGTCTTGAACAAGTATTGAAAACAAGTTCCATCAATATTCTCTCCAAGTAGTGAAATCCTTCAACTACGCGGTCTTCAATAAGGGTAATGAGGATAAAGACCACCTCAAACCCCCTATGAATTCCAAAGTTAAGATCACCTCAGGTAGTAAGGAATCCACCTCAACTACTCTCCATTTAGGATAACCAATAGGGAGGAAGTTGTACGTCCTCACACTATCAAAGGTTTATCAATAAATGTGAGGATCACATCATTCAACAATCACATACAAAAATGTATAAATGTGTCTAATTACTTCACATAATTAGTATTACAAATCCATTTGATTCATTAATAATAAGAACTCAACCTCATCAACATATTTATGAAAAACAATGATGATAATTAATATTAATTAGCATAACAATTGGTTTACATTCATTATCATAAGAGTGAAATACAATGATGTCAATTATCATAATAGATAGCATACCAATTGACTACTCATCTTATCTCAAGCATGAACTACAATGATGCTAAGTATCATGATAATCAACATACTAATTAGATTACATTCACCCCACAAATACCTCATTAAATACTCTTATTAAAGTCTCATTACTTAATAAAAAGCATAAAAAAGGAATTAAACAAGTTAGAAGCTTCAATTTCATCAAATACAGGAAAATCCCCTGTTCTGCCCAGCGATGAGCGCTCAAGCGCTCCACTCGTGCCCAAGCATTCCCACATATGTGGTCAAGCGCTGGTCGCGCACTCAAGTGCTCCTCCATGGGCACTCAAGCTCTCCAAGCGCAACTTGAAGCCACTCTCTGTCTGGCAGTGGGCACTCAAGCGATCCACACCCAACGCTCAAGCAATGGTTTCCAGAACCAAATTTTCAATATAATTTTGCAGCAATGGACACTATTTCATTGGTGCAATTAATGAAATTTGATCACTTCAAATTGGTTTCTTAGTGATTTTATGTTCCTAACAAGTTCACAAACATGTAGAAAATTTAAAACACTAATTGATTTCATCAAAAATGGATGCAAAAACCAAATCACTCATCTAAACCCCAAAAATCACCACTTTGAGCATTTAAGATCCAAAAGGAGAGTTTTTAATTTCTAATCAAAACTCTTAGCATGAACAAGTCATAAACACTCTTTAAAACTTATCGAAGCAAGAAAATCACTCAAAACACCACTAAATCTCATTTTGACATCTTAAACCTCAAATAGCCTAAACATGAAAAATGAGAAAAAGATGAAGTTTTAAGCTCAAGAACCCCTACCTCAAGGGTTTGAAGATGAATATATGCTATGGAGATTCAAGCTTTCCTCTTGGCTTGCCTTGATTCTTCCTTAGTGGTTGCTCCTCCTCTTTGGTCTTCTTTTTTCCTCTTTCTCTTCTTCCACTTTCCTTTCTCTTTTCTTTTTTTTCTCTTTTCTTTTATGTTTCCTCTCTTAGCCGTGAGATATAAGGAAGAAAAATCCAAATTGGCTTCTTATAGTCAAGTACTAAAACCTTGATCTATTAAGAACACTCAGATTTCACCAAATCTGGTTCTCTAACTTCCAACAGACTTAAAATAAATCTTAAGATTCATCAAAAATCTAATTTCACCATTTTTCACATTTTTTCATATCAGCTGCTAGTCAATCCGACATTAAAACACACAACTAGTATGCTTAAAAATACCAAACTAACTCTGATTAACCTTAAATTTTAACCACACCATTTTCAACACATTTGTGACCTAGAAACAAATCTTCCACATTTATTTCCATAAATGAAGCAATTTAAGCTAATTCTTGGACTAAAAACAATTATATTTCATACATAACGTTGTAGCAAGGTGCCTAAACGTGCTCATACAGTCACAAAACTTATCAGACATGATAAACAGGTATTAGGCTACATCCGTAACCATATACAAGTCTGTTATGTTTTCACGGGTGTTACATTTCTCCCCACCATTTTAAAATTCTGTTCCTAAAATTCGGTTACCACCAACACTTAGTCTCTCATAACTAAGGTTTCAAAATCTCCATCAGACATCACATTCGAAGGAATTTCACCTTCCTCAATGATATCTAACTCGTCACTATCAACTCAAGACAATCTTATCTCATGCCGATCTCTAACTCCCAAGAAGCCTCTCAAACCAAACCTATGCCATATATTATTTTCCTAAGAAAATTTGTCTTCCACAAAACTCTTGGACTCCTTTGTCCATAAATCTTACAAGCATCTTATATAACCAACTCTCTTTGTTCCAAAGGCTCCCCTAACTCTAGAGGTATCCTTCTATAGAATGTAGATGCAAACAAATCCTAAATGAGTCCAGTCATGCCAATTGGACCCTCACGAAAAGAAACTCCTATTCCCCTAATTTACCTAGGTGAAGTCATAGTTTCCTGTCCACATTGAACATTACATATTGAGTAGACCAGTCCTCAATATCATGAATCTGTGTAACAGTAGCTACTAAAATTCAACTTAAAGCAAATCATGCAATTCTTTTCCAACATCTCAAACAAAAGACAAAGAAATACACAACACACAGAGAAACTTCTAACATGCCTAAGCACAGTCAGTCTATACACCAACTCAACAGGTAAAACTGCTCTAATACCATAATGTAACATCCTGAATTTAATAATCATAGCACAACACCATGATCATTAGATTCAGGTATGCTACTTTCTACTACTAGCATTTCCTAATATAACAAAACCATGCATATATAGAAAATATGAGCCTCAAATGAATATATAAATATTACACCACAATTGTATTTCTCATAAATGTACACAATATCAAAAGAAACTACCTAGCTACACTAAGTTAAGCACTCCAAGCTCCTACTTGCACTTTACTTGCCACAAGTCTTCCTCCCTGAAATCATCATGGAAACACACACAAGTGATAAGAATCACATATTCTCAGTAATTAAATCCATGAAACTTGTCATTCACAATCATTTCAGCTATTTCGGAGAAAAAATCATTTTCTGAACTCAAGTCACTTACACATATAATCTAGAAATGTGGCAAAGGCCAAAATCATGTCCTTTCTCTTCCCAAAATAAATTCTTGTTGATAAGTTTATACAAAAACTCATTTATCACAAACAATTTTCAAGTGATCACTACACTCTAAAAAACATCGTCTCTATCACAGAGACACAATAATAATATCTCTGTCTCAGGGATATAAAAACAACAACATCTCAGAGATATACAACTGCCCATACAATTGCAATGTCATGAGTTTAAATATCATGGAGGCAACCGCCTATACAATCGCCATGCTATGCCAAATAATGTCTAATGATTATGTCTATGCAATCCTAAATATGTAATGAGTAATGTTATGATACCAAGTCCAAGGCATGAACCCTGAACAAAACAAAGGAAGCCCATCCTAAGTCTTGAACAAGTATTGAAAACAAGTTCCATCATTATTCTCTCTGGGTATTGAAATCTATTAACTACACAGTCTTCAATTACTCTAGGTAATGAGGATAAAGACCACCTCAACTGCCCCTTCGATAATGAGGATAAAGACCATCTCAAACCCCCCCCCTGAATTCCAAAGTTAGGATCACCTCAGGTAGTAAGTGTTAGCCATGATAACCATCACCTAAGAAAGGGGTGAATTGGGTGATTACAAAATTTTAAAACACCATTAACAAATTATACATTTTGGTATTTTCAATCAATACAAGCAGCGGAATAAGTTTAACAAAGATACAATTATTATAGATTTCTCAAATACCATTTGGGCTATAGGATAAATTAAACAAACAAGCTAGAAATCAAATTCAACTCAAGCGTATATAATTAAAGTACAAATGTAAAGGAGATAGAGTTAAGAAGAGTAAACACAAGGATTTATTCTGGTTTAGCCACCAACCACTTGTGGCCTACGTACAGTCCTCAAGTAAATCACCCAACATTTTCCACTATCACTTCAAGCTTGAACAGGAGCTTGAAACCTTTACAAACTAGAGCATTCTTCATACCTTGGGATTCCTTACCCTTGTGCTTGAGCCTCGACAGTCAGGGATACCTCGCCCTTACAATTTCTTTGAGGCATATGTAACATCCTCCTTAATATGTTAGTAATTTTTATGGACAAAAATGAGTTATAATATGTGTCTAACATGTCCAATTAATTTTGTGATCTTATGAGTTAACTTCACCTCTATGTTGGTATGAAGTTGATGAGCAAACCATTCTAGGACCTGAATTAGTACAACAAACAACAGAACAAATTAAGATGATCAATGATAGATTAGTTACAGCTCAGAGTAGGCAAAAGAGCTATACTGATAGGAGGAGAAGACCTTTAGAGATCATGAAAGGAGAACATGTTTTCCTAAGAGTCACTCCTTTTATAGGAGTTGGAAGAGCTTTAAAAACACAAAAGTTAAACTCATGATTCCTTGGTCCTTACCAAATTTTAAAAAGAGTCGGGTCAGTAGCTTACCAAATAGCCCTCCCACCAAACCTGTCAAACCTTCATGATGTTTTTCATGTGTCACAGTTTCGAAAGTATAATCCTGATCTTTCACACATTATGGAACCTGAATCCATACTATTGAAAGATGACTTAACATATGCAATGAAACTTGTGAAAATCGTAGATGAGGGAGCCAAAGAGCTCAGAGGTAAATGAATTCCTTTGGTGAAGGTCATTTGGAATGGTGTTGGGTCAGAGGAGGCTACTTAGGAGTTAGAGTTCCACATGAGGCAAGATTATCCAGAGCTTTTTAATTTAGGTAAGCAATTTTGGGGACAAAATTTTATAAAGGGGGGAGAAATATAATATCCTCCTTAACATGTTAGTAATGTTTATAGACAAAAATGAGTTATAATATATGTCTAACATGTCCAAGTAATTTTATGACCTTCTGAGTTAATTTAGGCACTTTGCCGTAACACAGAACATGCGAAATGACTATTTTAACTCAGGAAAATAGCATAAATTACTTAAATAAAGGAAATAAATATGAAAAATTTATTTCTAAGTCACAAATGTATGAAGTAAGGTATAGTTAAAGTTTTAAGACAAACTGAGTTAGTTTGGTATTTTTAAGTATACTAGTTATGTGTTTTAATACCGAATTAACCTGTAGTAGAAATGAAAAATTATGAAAATGATGAAACCAAAATTTAGATGAATCCTAGAATTTATTTTAATATCATTAGAGGTCAGAAAACTTGATTTGGTGAAATCAAAGTGTTCCTAAGAGATACAAAATTTTAGTAACCTATACAAAAAGTCATACATGTATATCCTTTAATTGACTTTTGCTACAATCTTTCTCTCATTCTCCCAATATGATATTTAGAAAATAGAGAAGAGAGAAATCTCAGGGCAGTCATGCAAGCAAATAGAGAAGGAAAAGAAATATAAGGAGAGGAAGAAAAGAAGATAAAAGAAAAGGGAAAATGCGAAGCTTGAGGTAGGGGAAACTTTCTTTCATCTATCATCTTTCTTTTCTTTCATTTTGTTTATTGAATCCAAAATTGGGTTACTATAATCATGAGTTGTTCTTGATCATTCTTGAGTTTTAAGGCTGAAAAGGGATTGATTCTAACTTATTGTTGTATTATTGATGAGGTTGAACCTCTTGGTTCCTCTTGAATTTAAATATTAAATAGATTGAAAAATGGGTTTTGGGGTTCATGATTGATTGCCCTACTTTATGTTTTAGAGTTATAAGAAGTTTGTAGTTCATTGTTTATGCTTAAATAGTGTGTTTGGTGATTGAAAATTAGTTAGAATCAAGAGAAAGCAGAAATCACATTTCTGCAGAATTTTTTGGTGCAGGTCACGCCTAGGCACCTGTGAACCATGCCTAGGCGTGGTTGAGACAGAGAGGGTCATGCCTAGGCACCAGAAGGCCACACCTAGGCGCCAACCCCAGAATTTCTCAGCATTGTATTTTTGTAAAAATGAAGCTTTCAAAGTGTTGGGATCCTTCATAAATGTTCTTTTAAGTGTGTTGTGGCACTAAAAGATGTATTTCAAGAAGGGAATGAGCTCCTCATATAATGATGAAGGTTAAGGAATTGTTTCCTTTTTATGCAAACAAAAAAAAATGATATTATGTGAAAGGTTAATGTATAATGATTTCAAACATATTCTTGTATGTTTTGGTTTTCAAACTTGCTATTTGACATTTCCATGTATGGTAATATTATAACTTGGACAAAAGGGCTCCAAGTAGCTTGAACAAAAGGGCGCCAAGTGTTATGTTTAAAATGTTGGTAGAGCAAGGAACAAAAGGGTGTCCTTCCTACCTAGAAAATCATACAAGGAACAATAGGGCTTCCAGGAACAAAAGGGCTTCCTGGAAATAGTCAAATAACATGCGTTTTGCTAAAATAAAATTGTTTTCTAAAATCAAATCATTAGCATCTTAGGGAACATATTAGGCATATTCATGCAACTTCATGTATTGCATAATCATGTACTGCATAATTTGACAATTGTATGAGTAATTGTCTTGTTTTGTTACAAAAGGATATGTAAGTTTAATGGCCACATATCTAATGATAATTAGATGTTCTAACTTAAGTTGAGATATTATGTAATGACTAAAATTGTTTTATTTCATTAATTTGGTTATCTACTTCAGGAAGGGAAATGACTAAGTTTTGGCATGTGTCACCTTTCCAATTGTTTCTTTTCTTATATATGAATTAGTTTTTCCCTGAAGTAGCTAGATTTATGACGATGCTATATTTTAAATAACTACTGAGAATTATCATTCTCACCTCAATTTCTTGTTTCCATGATGAATCCGGCAAATCAACTTAGCAGGAGCAAAGGAATGAGAATAAAGACCTAGTTAGCTATTTTGCCTATATGATACTGATGTTTTTAGCTTACTTGTGTTGTATTTGTATATATCTATGACTTGTTATAGTTATTTGTATATCTCAGACATATTTTGCAATTACGTAATAAAGATCAAGTTTCTAGTTGTGTAAAATTATCTTGATCTTTTTACTATTATTAAAGGCTCTATATATTTATACGCTGATAATTACTATACAAGTTGATAATTCACGCTTAGATTAAGAAGTGACTATTCTAATACTACTTGTTTGAGTATATTGTAGTTATATACAGTTGTAGTGTTAGGGTGTTACATTTTTGTATCAGTGCAATTCATCCGATTGAGCTGGGGAGTAGACTGACTATGCTTTAAGGCATGTTTAAATGATTTGTTTGAGTTATGCATTCTTTTATCTCTTATAGAAGATATTTAAATTGTATTTAATGACTTGCTTTAGGATTGGTTGTTAATAGTTACTGACACATTGTTACATGATATTGAGACTAATCAACTCAATATGTAATGTTTCATGTGAACAAGAAATTATGGCACCGCCTAAGCGAACAACACGAGCTACTAGTGAAAATGATAATAATATGTTTGAGATGGTCAAAACGATGATGAAGGCACTAAAGGCACAAACTGAGGTTATCACCAGGACGATGGAGAGAATGGAATAGAATCAGAATCCACCAGTTGAACATGTGGTAGTAATGAGAAATCAACAATTCCATAAATTATCGGAGTTTAGGAAATTGAATCCCCCATCATTTCGAGGAGAGCCCGATCCAGTTAAGGCCAAAAAGTGGCTTAGTGAGTCAAAGAAAATATTTGAGGTGATGGGATGTGCTGATGAACAAAAAGTGTCCTTTGCTTCTTTTATGTTACAAGGTGAAGCAAAATTAATGGAAGAGTTCTAGGAGGTTGTTAGAAGTTGTGGGTACTCATGTGATGTGAGAGGTATTCAAAACAACTTTTTTAGATAAATATTTTCCAAGAAACATGCAAGATGATAAAGAGGTGGAATTTCTTGAGTTAAAAATAGGGTAATATGTTTATAGCCCAGTGTGAAGCCAAGTTTAAAGAACTTTCCAAATTCTCTTCCTATTTTCGGTTGAATCCTGATGAAAACTAAAGGTGCCTTAAGTTTGAGTCTAGATTAAGGGAGGAGATCAAGAGATTTGTTAGGCCCCTAGAGATTAGGGATTCTCCCACCCTAACCAAGAAATGTAAGATTGTAGAGTTAGGTGAGTCAAGACTCAAATGGAGCAAAAGACCATGAGTTTTCAAAAGAGGAAGAAAGAGGATAACAGATTTCAAGGAAGTTCTTTTCGACCGAAGTTTCAACAGGACAAGGGTAAACAAATGCAAACAGTTTTGACCAAAGTTTCAACAAGACAAGGGTAAACAAGTGCAAACAAGGCAAGCATGATTTAGGGATTTCAAATGCCCTAAATGTGAGAAAAATCATGGAGGAAGATCTTGTTTACTTGGCCAGACTGTATGTTATGTTTGCGGTCAGGAGGGACACTTTGCTAAAAATTGTCCACAAAGGCAGAATGTCACATCAGACCTGAGACCTCAAGCTAAAGGAAGAGTTTACACTTTGAGTGGTAAAGAGGCAGCTAGAACTCCCGACCTCATTCAAGGTACGTGTATAATTCAGGATAATCATTTAATTGTATTATATGATTCAGGAGCTTCTCATTCCTTTATTTCATATGAATGTGTGAAGAGGATAGAGTTACTTGTATCTGAACTATCCAGTACCTTGTCAGTATCCACTCCAACAGGAAAACCTATAATCACTTCTTCCATATGTTTGAACTATTGTGTTAAAATAGAAAATAAATTCTTCTTTGTGGATCTTATTTGTCTACCCCTTGTTGGTATTAATATAATTTTGGGAATGGATTAGTTGTCTTCTAACCATGTTGTTCTAAATTGTTCCGATAAGACTTTGATGTTCATGTCAGACAAATCACCTATATTTGTTTCTTTCGAGTCAATGTTTTTAAATGCTAAACAAGTCAACCATTGCTTAGTAGAAGGGGCTCAAGGATATGTTCTCATGTTTTCTATAACACCCTTGTGGGGATGTCACATTTTTAATGCAATGAAATAAAATCTTACTCAAGTTATAAAACGTTTGGTACATAAATAATATGAGTTGTAAAATTTTTCTTTTTATACTGGATATCATTAAATAAAATAAAACGAAACATAAAGTAAAACCAACCATTATCACACACCATAATATACATATGATTTTGTCTTAAGTATACAAATAATTTACAACTACAAATATTTAACAAAGCAGTAAAGGGTCAGCATAATACTAAAACATAACATGCCTAAGTGCACATCAAAGATTTCTAACCCTCTGAAGGATCATCCTCAGATGGATCATCGGATGATAGAAATTTTGGATGTCTCGCAGCTCTACGGACAGGAGTTCGTGCTGTCGACACACTATTGATCTCACTAGGGGCATGAAAAAGTCCTCCCCAGTAACGCCTAAGAGTCAAAGGCATCTCAAGATATAAATACAGAGTAGTAGTAAAATAGGTGCTCCATCAAACTCTCTACGTAGGGTCACAGTCAGACGGCCCGCATAGACTACCGATCCTCTATCTTTACGCAGTCGCCAGGCCTCCGAACCTCCGTGAAAATCGAGTCTCACAAAACCAACAAAATCAGGCAACGCCATCACCGCAAAATCAATCTAAATGATAAGGGTGATCTAACGGCTCGCCTTCCTAAAACTGGTCGCTCGGTTGCTGTTCCTTCAGGTACTGAATATCAAGAGGCTGCTCCTCTTCCTCAAACTCTTTACAAAATATAAAAATAATACAGAAAATGCATACAAAGAGGTGAGACAATCTACATCATTACCAGCATGGCAATAAATAAAACGATAATACAAATAGATATCACAGTTTAACACAATAATGCATACCATCACATCATATACAGTACCTCAAATTAACACATCATACATGCTATCACAAGTTACAGTAAACATTAAGATGCAGATCATAAATACAAATGTATACCGACTCATTCCTATTCCATGGAGCTAAACACAGACATCAAAAAGAATGATCCGGAAAAACCTATCCGTACCTCAGGCTGCCCAACCAAACTATTACATAGTCAAACGCCATGTCAATAGCCCACAGTCAAAACATCGTGTAAGTAGTATACCGTCAAATACGTCGTGTACCACAGGCATTGTACTAGACAGTCTCCATAAGATCTTGATTAAGAATAGTGTTTGTTGAGATCATTAGTGTGTTGTCCGTTACTACGGCCCAGAGGAGCTACCACTATCCACATATGGAATCCTCCGCACACTAACGCCTCTAAGTTCAATTAATGAACCACATTACGCCTATCACACCCATAACACAGTGTAATTTATCTCGTCAATCAATCGCCAATTTCAACCAAATTGATACAACTCTCAATGCATGAATAAGAACCATAATTACATAAATACCCTCGGTCTCAATATGTCACCATATTTACATAAATACCCTCAGTCTCAATATTTCCAAATATAGCACGTCTTCACTTGACAGTACTATATCTCAACCTGTCCGGGTCCACCACTTTGGCGCAACAGTAAAACTCACTGTTCCATTTAGTCGCATAGAAATTTTATTGCGTTTTCACAATCGCGTCACTTTTACAAACGTTTTTAAATCGCGTAAATATATTTTGACGTTTTTAAATACCACGTAACGTTTTTAAATCATTTTCTCAATTGCATAAGATTTTTAAATTGTTTTCTTAACTGCGTAGCTCAAAAATCATTATTTTAAATATGCGTAAGCTATTTCTAATACTTTTAAACTACGTAGAATGTTTTCCTTACGTTATAAATATATTATGAAACTTTCTCTTTTATTTGTCCATTTTTAGTAAATTTTGACTGCATTTTGTCTAGAAAATTCATTAAATGATATTTTCTACATTTTTCTTTAAATACTACATATTTTAACCTTAACCATTATTTACACTTTAAAACTTGCTAACGTGCTTCAAAACTCAAAGAGTGAGCTCTATGTTAATATTTTTCAAGTGTTTACTTTATTTCTTACTTATAACAAATTCTCCTAATTTAGGATTCTAAAACTAAGTTCATTCATTTTATTCCCCAAAGATTCATTGAAATTAAATTCTTTTGTAGTTAACTACTTAACCTACCTTAGAAAATAATTTTTGGAAATTAAATATACCTTGAATGGCATGTTGGCCGAATTCAACATATCCTTTACAAATGGTCATTAAATCATTTTCCATCTTCTAAATCATTTTCAAATTCATTGTTTTACCTAAATTCATTAAATCATTGTTTTAGAAAATGGTTGAGAACATTTTTGTAATTGGCTAGTTATCATGGATAATGGCTTTGATGATAACAAACATAATGAAAATGATGAGAAGACCAAGTCCAAAGACTTTCAAGAATAGCTCTAGGACTTAGGATCTTTGTAAGGAGCCTTTTTGGATATCTCATTGGTTAAATCTTAAAAGATCTAAAATAATATGCTCCTTAAATTAAACTGAAGTTTTAAAATAGCTTTTGAAAGATCAAAGTTTTTAGAAACTGAAAATAGCATTTCGAAGCAATTTAAAAAGGTTTTTTAAATTGTTTTTAACTGAGGTATTCGAATACCCCTATATGGTATTCGAATAACCTGATTCATAATTCATACCTTCTGTTTTTCCAAAAACAAAGGTATTCGAATACCCCTATATGGTATTCGAATACCCTGATTTCAGAATATACCTGTTTAAAAGAGGTATTCGAATACCCTTAATTGGTATTCGAATAACCCCAACATGATCAGTTTTTTAATAAGTTTTGACAAGAGGTATTCGAATACCTCATAATGGTATTTGAATAACCCACGAATTCTGAAATGGAAGAAAACGACTATAATTCAAATTTAAATAGATATTAATTGTTCCAACGACTATTTTCCTCAAATGCTCTATAAATAGAGACCTTGGGTCTCTTCTGAAGGTTGCCTAACCACTTCAATTATTTTTGCTTGTGTTAAAAAAATGTGATTCACTATTTTTCTCATATTTTTCTATGCTCTTTTCGCCAAAACCTTGAGATATCCTTAAAGAACTCTATAGTGCTTCAAGTTGTACTATTTACTCTTTGTGAGAGTTGTCTATTTCATCTATTCTATGCTTTTGTAAAAGGGTGAGGTATCCTTTAGTGAAATTGTGAGGGTGAGGTATCCCTCAATAAAAGGGTGAGGTATCCCTTGTTGTAAAGAATGTGAGGTATCCTTCAAAGGGGGTGAGGTATCCCTCTAGTATATAGGGTGAGGTATCCCTGTTGTGTAAAGGTTACAAGTACCTGTTTTAAGCTTGTTTTGAATAGTAAAAAATCTCAAACTGTGTTTCGGGGACTGGACGTAGGCCACCAGTGGTTGGTGGTCGGACCAGGATAAATATCGTGTCTGCTTTTCTTCTCTTTATCTATTTATTTATTGCAATTTATTTATCATTGTTTAATTGTTTATTTTCTGTTCTTAAAGCATTTTATCATCTTTATATATATTCATTATATTGCTTCAAAAAAATTGTATCAAAAAGGATTTGCGAAAAAGTCTTTTAATTACTCAATTCACCCCTCCTCTTGATAGTGGAAGTGAGGTTTTCTTCATTTAACTCAATGTTGTCCAATCTTCATTTAAAGCCACCTCAGTCTTCTAGTGAAGAAATTCGGAAGGTTTCTCAAAAAGAAAGGAACTCAAAGAAGACTGCCTCTTTCCCAAAAGAAATTTGAAAAGAAGCCTTCAAAGGAAAGAAAAGGAAAAAGAGTCTACATAGCTTGGGATGACAGCGGCATGGACTCATCTGATAGCTTAGATAGTGAGGAAGCCCATCTATGCTTTATGGCCAAAGGAGAAGAAGAAGAAGAAAGCGACACTGAGGTAATTTCTAACTTTGACTTATCTCCTTCTTATGATGAACTTTAAGAAGCTTTCGAAGAATTGCATGACGAATCGATAAGGCTCACAAAATTAATTTCTTCATCTAAGAAAACTATTTCTTCTTTGAAAAATCAAATTCTAATTTTGAATAAAGAAATTGAAGAATTAAAAATTGAAAATAAGATATTAGGATTAATTGATGCATGCTCATCTCATTCCTCACATGCTTCTACTTCTTCGTCTTGTCCTTCATGTCATTTGCTTGAAAAAGAAATTGAAGATTTAAAGAACACCCTTGCTAAATTCACTTTTAGGAGAGATAATCTAAATATCATATTAGGAAAACCAAGGGTTGTTTTTGAAAAAGCTGGAATAGGATATAACCCGAAAAATCAACAAAAATTTTATAAAAATTTCTTTGTTAATTCTAGCATTTCATGTAGCCTATTTATTAAATGTTTCTATTGTAGGAAAAATGGTCATAGTGCATCAACATGCAATGCAAGAAAAAATATTAATTCAAAAATTGGAACTAAAATGGTATGGGTTCCTAAGGGTACTATACCCAAAACTGACATTCAGGGACCCAAGAAAATTTGGGTACTAGAAGCCATAAATTGAAATGTGTTGTAGGTGTGCTTCAAGGCCAAGAGCTGACTTTGGCATTTGGAAAGTGGTTGCAGCAAGTGCAAGACTGGAAATAATTCCAAGCTCTCCTCCTTGTCTCTCTATCAAGCTAGGACTTGCATTTCTTTTTATATATAAGTGTTTCCATCAAAAGGTAAGGTTTCATATCTCAAATATACCTTTCTGGACGTAAAATACGTGTTTTTATGTTTAAGTTATTCGAATACCTTCCTATGGTATTCAAATACCATTGCATCTGTACGTGAAAATCTATATTTTTCTGATAGGTCTATTCAAATATCATCATAACATATTCGAATACCATACATCAGTACAGCAATATTATGTCCCCATAAAGCTAGAGTATTCGAATAACTAATATAGCTATTCGAATACCCAGAGACTTATCATATCAATATTTCTCACCTACCTCTAGAGTATTCGAATACTCTGTAAGGCATTCGAATACTTGTTCTTTCTGGAGTTTATAAATTGTGGTTGGTATTCAAATACAGCAAGAGGTATTCGAATACCACATGACTGAAAATCAATTTACGTCGTGATCTCTATTCCGTTTTTGTCTTTTATGATGCATATGCAATATAAATATACTTGACTCTATGGATCACATACTTTTGATGAAATACAACTCATTTTTTTTAGCCTGATTTTATGCCTTAAATGAAAACTACATGATGTTCTTAAATGCATATTTCTTGGCTTGTTCTTGCCCCTTTATTTTTCTAAGAATCTGTTGCATATGTTAAATTCCTTGTAATGTAATTGGCTACTGTTTTAATAAATATATGAACAAGTACAACAAGTGGTATCAAACAAAGTGGTATGAGTGTAATAACAAGTAGTAACAAGTGGTAACAAACAAGTGGTTAATTGGCCAAATTAATCAATGAAATATCTTTTGCCCTTGTGAACTCATTTGTTATTTTGCCTTATTATTTTGAATGATTATTTGCTTATGAGTTTAGCTAACCTCTATGGATCCAAAAAATTAATGGATACCAAAGAAAATGCTTTGAATTGTTTTGTAGGGTTATAACTACCTCAAGCAAAATTTTAAATGAAAATTATTCAACTTGAGGGAAAATGGATGAAGAGGACATGAAGAGACTTTCTTCAAGCACATTGAAATGAAATACTCAATGGAAGAAAGCTTAAGACTATCTTAAATGACTATATATTTTTTTACATGAGTAGCATACTTAGCATTGACAAAAGTGCCAAATTGGATTTTTTTTTTGTCATCGCATTTAGGGTAAATAATGCTAGTTCTATACATTGCTCTGATCCCTATAGCATATTTCATCAAGCAAAATATTTAATATTTATGATTCTCTTGATATATGGCAGATTTATAAGAAATTAACAACAAGTGGTTATATTTGATAACAAGTGATAAATGTTTTACATTTTGATAACAAGTGGCAAATGTTTTACATTTTGATAACAAGTGGTATCAAATATAAATAATTCTCTTGGTAAATGTAATGACTGTTTTTTATGATAATACAATCTAATTAGTTGATCTATGAATGAATATATCTTTGCTCATGTGTGGAATACTATGCTTATATTGCTAAATTTATAAAATTAAACTCTATTGCTATTCTTGTATGTTATGAATGAACATATCTTGTTGGACTGGAATATACTCTGTTTAGCCTTATGCTTTATCTTGCCCCATCTTTTTGATCATGACAAAAGGGGGAGAAAAAGCTTGAATTATTTGTTTGAGAAAAGTCAGAGGGAGAAAAAGTAAAAGTTCGGTAAGATAAAAATAAAAATTGGATTCCAAAAGTAAGGGGGAGCTGCTGTGCACATCTCTGATATAAATCACCTCTTATGAAAAAAAGGGGGAGTAAGTATCTCTAAACAACTTTTTGAATTCCAATTTATATGAACTAATGCTTTTCTCAAATGTTAGTTTGTCATCATCAAAAAGGGAGAGAATGTAATTGGCTAGTTATCATAGATAATGATTTTGATGATAACAAACATAATGAAGATGATGAGAAGACCAAGTCTAAAGACTTTCAAGAATAGCTCTAGGACTTAGGATCTTTGTAAAGAGCCTTTTTGGATATCTCATTGGTTAAATCTTAAAAGATCTAAAATAATCTGCTCCTTAAATTAAACTGAAGTTTTAAAATAGCTTTTGAAATATCAAAGTTTTTAGAAACTGAAAATAACATTTCGAAGCAATTTAAAAAGGTTTTTTAAACTATTTTTAACTGAGGTATTCGAATACCCCTATATGGTATTCGAATAACCTGATTCATAATTCATACCTTCTGTTTTTCCAAAAACAAAGGTATTCGAATACCCCTATATGGTATTCGAATACCCTGATTTCAGAATATACCTGTTTAAAAGAGGTTCGAATACCCTTAACTGGTATTCGAATAACCCCAACTTGATCAATTTTTTAATAAGTTTTGACAAGAGGTATTCAAATACCTCATAATGGTATTCGAATAACCCACGAATTCTGAAATGGAAGAAAACGGCTATAATTCAAATTTAAATGGATATTAATTGTTCCAACGGTTGTTTTCCTTAAATGCTCTATAAATAGAGACCTTAGGTCTCTTCTGAAGGTTGCCTAACCACTTGAATTATTTTTGCTTGTGTTAAAAAAACGTGATTCACTATTTTTCTATGCTCTTTTTTGCCAAAACCTTGAGATATCCTTAAAGAGCTCTATAGTGCTTCAAGTTGTAATATTTACTCTTTGTGAGAGTTGTCTATTTCATCTATTCTCTGCTTTTGTAAAAGGGTGAGGTATCCCTTAGTGAAATTGTGAGGGTGAGGTAACCCTCAGTAAAAAGGTGAGGTATCCCTTGTTGTAAAGAAGGTGAGGTATCCTTCAAAGGGGGTGAGGTATCCCTCTAGTATATAGGGTGAGGTATCCCTGTTGTGTAAAGGTTGCAAGCACCTGTGTTAAGCTTGTTTTGAATAGTGAAAAATCTCAAACTGTGTTTCGGGGAGTGGACGTAGGCCACAAGTGGTTGGTGGTCGAACCAGGATAAATATCATGCCTGCTTTTCTTCTCTTTATCTCTTTATTTATTGCAATTTATTTATCATTGTTTAATTGTTTATTTTTTGTTCTTAAAGTATTTTATCATCTTTATATATATTCATTATATTGCTTCAAAAAATTGTATCAAAAAGGGTTTGCGAAAAAGTCTTTTAATTACTCAATTCGCCCCCTCTCTTGAGTACTGAAGCTACTTGGGTAACACATTTTGGTTCTCTTTTTCTTGGAGAAGTTGTGAGCTCCTTTTGTGTTCTTTGGAACACTCATGCAATCCTTACATGTTATTCACATCCTACAATAATAGTCATACATCTATAAACACATGCAATATATTTTAAAGCTATAGACATGCTTACAAATAAAATCAACCACAATTAGAAAAGCATTAAACAACCAAGTGAATGAATCCTTATGGATTCTTTACCACACATACAATCCATTTTCTCATCACCACACAAGGTTGATGAGATTAAATCTCCCTCTTACCTTAAGGGAAGACAACTCCATCTAACCCTTCCTAGTGATTTTCGTGTGGCTCCCAAAGAGTTCTTAACAAGCTTAAACAAATTTTAAAGAGTCATAACTATAGGAGAAAAATATAAACCATGGATCAATCATGGCTTAGAACATCAAAAATCAAGTTAGAAATAAGAAACAAAGATTTTCACCTTGTAGGAAAATCTTCAAAGATAGTTTTCCAAGCTCAAGATGAACTTTTTTGAAAGAACTCTCAACTAGAAATGTTCTTAAAATGGTGTTTGGATTTGAGAAATAAGGTTAGGTAAAATTTTAGAAGAGTGGAGGTGTTGGTTGTAGGTGTTGGCCGAATAGCTCTCACGGAGTGACAATGGTGTTTTTAGGTTTTGGTAGAAAGGAAAGAGATTTTGAGTGATAGCAAAATGAAGATGAAGATGAAAATAGTCTCCTAACTCCTAAGCATAGCCGTGAGCTTCACAAAGGAGGTGGCCATCATTGTTGACTCTTAAGACTCCTTAATGACCTTAGATTAGATCAATGGATGATATCAAAGGCTTTGCCTCCAAGCTTGTTTCTCATTGGTGTAGGAAAACCTAGTCATCAAGTGACTAAGCCTTCTTGATCCTTCTTGAACCTTGCTTGACCAAATTGCTCCAAAGGAGAGCAAACTTGGTTTTGGTTCATTTGGTTTCCTAGTTAGGTTTAGGCAAATTTAGTTAGGCTTCTTAGTTACTTAGTTAGTCATTTAGTTAGCTAGGATGACTAACCATCTCCTAGATTTCTCTAGAACCTTCTCTAACTAGAACTTAAATAGATAGCTAACTAGATTTCCTTCATTTAGTTACTAAACAAGCTTCCTGTGCTAACTTAGTTAAGTTTAAGCTAACTTGGTTAAGTTTTCTAGTCATAATTCAACAAGTCTAACCACTTTTGTGGACTTGCTTCCTATTGGTCTAGAAATTTCAAGCCACTAATGTTGATTAGCTCTCATTGGCTTAGGATTTAATCTAGCCAGAAATGTTGACTGGTTCACTAAACATGGGTCCTATAGACTTTTTCGGGTCCATGGTCCATTTTAGAGCAGATTTCTACTATTTTCGAGACAGTAGATACTGTCAAATAAAATAATATTATAATAATATAAATTATTTTATTGCACAGTTAAATTCTAAAAATTAAAAGATTAATACACGCATTATTCAGAATTGGGTTTAGTAAGATCCCCCAGCTCTGAATAATTAAATTAAGATTTTTTCGGTTAGAAAATTATTATCTTCTTGACTCGGAGTAAATCACACACAATGATCAAATACAATCACGAAATAGTCAAATTCAATTCACAACTCACAAAAAATATAAAACAGTACATTTAGGACAATATCGTACTTAACTCAAAAGTTGGGGTGTTACATTTTCTATGAATATTGAGGTTGAGCAAAGTTTAGAAGAGATACTTGTGGTGAAGCAATATCTAGAAGTTTTTCTTAAGGAATTTTCCAAGTTGCTACCTGTAAGAGAGATAGAGTTTAATATAGATTTAGTGCCAGGAGCCGAGCCTATATCTATAGCACCATATAGGATGTCTCCCTTAGAGTTGACAGAACTTAAAAAAGAAATAGAAGAGTTATTAAATAAACAGTTTATTCAACCTAGTGTCTCACCATGGGGAGCACTAGTGCTACTGGTAAAGAAAAAGGATGGGAGTATGCGGTTGTGTGTAGATTACAGACAATTGAATAAGTTTACAATTAAGAACAAGTACCTATTGCCTAAGATAGATAATTTGATGGATCAGTTAAGAGGGTAACAATATTTTCAAAGATTGAAGTATACTATGATGCTTCAAGAATGGGGTTAGGTTGTGTCCTTATACAGAATAGAAAGGTAGTTGCATATGCATCTAGACAGTTAAGGTCACATGAAGAGAATTATCCCACCCATTATCTATAATTGGTAGCAGTGGTGTTTGCCTTGAAAATTTGGAGGCACTATCTTTATGGTGTCCAATTTGAAGTTTTTAGTGACTACAAGAGCTTGAAATATTTGTTTAATCAAAAAGAGCTAAATATGAGACAAAAACAATGGATGGAATTTCTTAAAGATTATGACTACGAATTGAAATATCATCCAGGTAAAGCCAATGTAGTGGCTGATGGACTTAGTAGAAAATCTCTACATGTGTCCTGAATGATGATTCAAGAAGTAAATCTTCTAAAGAAATATAGGGATTTGAGTCAAAAGGTAACTATGTATGCACATAGTCTCTACATGAGCAGAGTGGATATCATTAGTGACTTAAGGACTCGAATTATGGATGCTCAGGGAAAGGATGATTTCTTGAGAAGAATTAGAGAGCAAATCTTGTCTGGTGAACCTAAAAGGTTTAGTATAATAAATGATGGAACAATTATGTTTGGAGATAGGATTTGCATTCCTAAAGAGAATGATCTTAGAGAGAAGATTTTGGAGGAAGCACATAAAAGTAAATATATCATTCATCCTGGGGTAACTAAAATGTACCAAGATCTTAAAAAAATGTTTTGGTGGTCAGCAATGAAAACTGACATAGTAGATTATGTGTCCATGTGTCTAGTTTGTCAAAAAGTCAAAATAGAACACCAGAAACCTTCAGGGCCAATACAATCCCCAATAATTCTAGAGTGGAAGTGGGAATGTATTACAATAGACTTTGTTATGGGATTACCAAGAACTCAACAGGGTTTTGATGCCATATGGGTGATTGTAGATAGACTAACTAAGTCTGCCCACTTTTTGCCAATTAGAGCCAATTTTTCTTTCAATAGACTAACTCAGTTATATCTGCACGAAATAGTAAGGTTGCATGGAATCCCTACTAGTATAGTGTCAGACAGAGATCCTAGGTTTACCTCTAGATTTTGGAGAGTTTTGCAACAAGCCTTTGGGATCAAGTTGCATTTCAGCATAGCTTACCATCCACTGGCTGATGGACAATCTGAGAGAACTATCCAAACCATGGAAGACGTGTTGAGAGCCTATGTATTAGAACAAAAGGATAGTTGGGATAAGTTTTTACCTTTAGTAGAATTTGCTTATAACAATAGTTGTCATTCCAACAAAGGTATGACACCTTATAAGGCACTGTATGGTAGAAAATATAGGTCACCTCTATGTTGGTATGAAGTTAGTGAGCAAACCATTCTAGGACCTGAATTAATATAACAAACAATAGAATAGATTGATGATCAGGGATAGATTGGTTACAACTCAGAGTAGGTAAAAGAGCTACGCTAATAGGAGGAGAAGACCTTTAGAGTTCATGGAAGGAGAATATATTTTCTAAGAGTCACTCCTACTACAGGGGTTGGAAGAACTTCAAAAACACGAAAGTTAAACACACGATTCCTTGGTCCTTATCAAATTTTAAAGAGAGTCGGGCAGTAGCTTACCAAATAGCCCTCCCACCAAACCTATCAAACATTCATGATGTTTTTCATATGTCACAGTTTCGAAAGTATAATCCTGATCCTTTACACATTATGGAACCTAAATCAATATAATTGAAAGATGACTTAACTTATGCAATGAAACCTGTAAGGATCGTGGATGAGGGAGCCAAAGAGCTTAGAGGTGAGTGAATTCCTTTGGTGAAGGTCATTTGGAATGGTGTTAGATCAGAGGAGGCTACTTGGGAGTTAAAGTCCCACATGAGGCAGGATTATCCAGAGCTTTTTGATTGAGGTAAACAATTTTGGGGATAAAATTTTATAAGGGGGGTGGAATGTAACGTCCTCCTTAACATGTTAGTAATGTTTATAGACAGAAATGAGCTATAATATGTGTCTAACATTTCAAAGTAATTTTGTGACTTTATGAGTTAATTTAGGTAATTTATCGCAACACAGAACGTGTGAAATGGCTATTTTAACTTAGGAAAATAACATAAATTGATTAAATAAGAAAATAAATATAAATAATTTATTTCTAAGTCACAAATGTATGAAATAAGGTGTAGTTAAAGTTTCAAGTCAAACTGAGTTAATGTGATATTTTTAAGTATACTGGTTGTATGTTTTAATACCGAATTGGCCTGTAGTAGATATGAAATATTATGAAAATAATGAAACCAAATTTTAGATGAATCCTATAATTTATTTTAATATCGTTGGAGGTTAAAAAACTTGATTTAATGAAATGAAAGTGTTCCTAAGAGATACAAAATTTTAGTAACCTATACAAAAGTCATACATGTATATCCTTTAATTGACTTTTGCTACAATCTTTCTCTCATTATCCTAATGTGATATTCAAAAAATAGAGAAGAGAGAATTGACAGGGCAGCCATTCAAGCAAATAAAGAAGGAAAAGAAGCAGAAGGAGAGGAAGAAAAGAAGAGAAAAGAAAAGGGAAAAGGGAAAGCTTGAGGAAGGGGAAACTTTCTTTCATCTATCATCTTTCTTTTCTTTCATTTTGTTTATTGAATCCAAATATAGGTTGCTATAATCATGAGTTATTCTTGACCATTCTTGAGTTTTAAGGCTGAAAAAGGATTGATTATAACTTATAGTTGTATTATTGATGAGGTTGAACCTCTTAGTTCTTCTTGAATTTACATATTAGATAGATTGAAAAATGGGTTTTGGGGTTCATGATTGATTGCCCTACTTTATGTTTTAGAGTTATAAGAAGTTTGTAGTTCATTGTTGATGCTTAAATGTTGTTTTTGGTGATTGAAAATTGGTTAAAATAAAGAGAAAGCAGAAATCACGTTTCTGCAGAATTTTCTGGTGCAGGTCACGCCTAGGCGCCAGTCAACCATGCCTAGGCGTGGTTGAGACAGAGAGGGTCACGTCTAGGCGCCAGAAGGCCACGCCTAGGCGCCAACCCCAAATTTCTCAACATTGTGTGTGTGTGTGTGTGTGTGTGTGTGTGTGTGTGTGTGTGTGTGTGTGTGTGTGTGTGTGTGTGTGTGTGTGTGTGTGTGTGTGTGTGTGTGTGTGTGTGTGTGTGTGCGTGTGTGTGTATATTGCATTTCATAAGGCCTTTTATAATGACTCTAGTGTGCATTATGGATATATTATTAGACTATTATGTAAGTAGTGATGTTGTAATGTTGTTTATTGTTATAAATGTCATATTTATTGAGATTTCAGTATTAGGACGTTAGATATCAACTCTCTTTAATCCTGGAAACTTAATCAAACCCTTGATTAAATCTCAAGAATTAAAGGCATTATCCAATTTATGAAGTCTTAGGAAAAACTCACACAATCAATAACTTCTATTCCTAGATAGTCAAGATTATGACATTTATCACATGGTCTAAGTCATGCACAAAATTTTAAATTTCCTACTTAACCTATAAGATCAATTTATCTACACTGATAACACTCAATTGAATAAAAAAATTAAATTAAATTAAAAGGAATCCAAATATATCATCATTCAAACAAAATTACATCTTCACCTTAGCGAAAAGAAAATTTATCTACTCATAATAATGAAAACACAAAGCAAGTCAAGAGATGGAAGAGACATCATAAAGCAATCCTAGAAGAGAAGAATTCCATATGTCTTGAATGGTGATATCATCTTAATCCCCAAAGTGAATTCCCTTTTTCTGCCCAAGTTCTCTTTAATCCTTGTTTTTGCCCTTATTTACAAAGGCATGCTGCCTTACGCCTACGTCAACTTGTGGCTAATTTTTCTCATTAAAAACAGTGATAAGAGAGACATCTCACTTCTATTACTTCTTTATGTAGATAACATCATTCTTACGGGTAACTCAGACCATACTCTCAGCTGCTTTGTGCGTAATCTCAATGCTGAATTTGCAATAAAAGATCTTGGTCCTTTGCATTATTTTCTAGGCATCGAAGTTCAATGTACTGATTATGGCTTATTTTTAAATCAATCAAAGTATGCCATTGATATTCTTCAACGTGCTCAAATGTTGGATGCCAATCCTATTGCAACACCTATGACTGTTAAACATGCAAATGATGATGCAACTCCTTTCTCTGATCCTCATCTCTATAGAAGAATAGCAGGGGCCTTGCAATACCTCACTTTTACAAGACCAGACCTTACTTATTGTGTGAACTTCCTATGGCAATTTATGCATTCTCCTACTTCCGATCACTTTTGCATAATGGAATGAGTTCTACATTATGTTATGGGTATCTCTCAACTCAGGGACGGAGCTAGAATTTTAATTCTAAGGGAACCGAAACTAAAGACTAAATATATATTTTTAAATATTTAAGTTAAAAAAATCTAATTATTATTGTGACTTTTTTAAAAGCTTAAAAATATTTGCAAGTACAAGAGTCGTATCGAAATACGATTGAACAAGTACGAGATCAATCTCATAGAGATTTAGAATTAATTTTAGATATTGAAAAATTCTTTTTAATTTAGTCACACAAATTGATGAGACAAATATGTAAAAATTAAATTAAATAAATAACTAAAATAAAAGACTAATTAAAAGAAAGCAAATATATGAATGAGGTTTCTACACGATGTAAAATGACTAATGGTCAGAATCTATCAAGATTAATTTTAACATTAATTATGTCAAATTATAATACTCAAATAATTTATCTCATGAATATCTAGTGACAAAGCATGTACTCATGAAAAATTTATCAATGAAGTACTAAAAATAATAATCAAGTTTACGATAAAATTTCTTTAATTAATAGTAAATTATCAAATTCTCAAATGTATCCGTAACAAAAAAATCACAATTGATATCTAACAATTATCAACATCACTCAGATAACACAAATAAATTACAAAATATAAGAAAAGTATGACTGAACTTTTTTAAAAATTCATTCATATAATCTGATAGAAAAATAGAATCAATGAACATTAAATCCTGAAATTGAATAAAAATAATTCAATATAGTAATACAAAAACAATCAAGTTTTTATCATCTCCTTAATACAAAAAATTTAACAAAATATAGAAAAATTAAAACACAATAAAATTATCTCAAATTTTTTATTAAAACTGATCTTCTTTTCTCTCCAATTATTTCTCAGCTGGAATGCACGTTGCTCCCCTGTTCGTTCTCCTTCAGCGGCGCTGTGCTTGATGCTCAGTTCTGTTTTGTCCACCCTCTTTTATAGTTTTCAATTAGGTCTATTTTCTTTCCCAAACCGTGAACCCAGCAGCTTGACTTTTATCAACCTCGGATCTAATTTGGTTGCCTCTTTCTTTTCTTCTAACGAGTTGCTGCTATCCTCTTTGAACAATGGGCTATCTTTTTATATCCCATCATTACACCGTTTTCACAGAGGCACTAATGGGCTTAATTCCTTCCATCAATTCCTGGCTACCACAAGCCCAAACATTATTTGTATCCAAAATAGACCAATGAGCTCCATTCACTTTATTTCTCTTATAGGAAGCTACACAAGTCAAATAAATTTACACATTTAGTTTTAAAATTTATCACAATATTAAATTAATAAATAAATTAATAATATCATAAAGTAGTTAAAATTAAATATAATGAAATATAATAATGCATATTTTTATAAAAAAATATAAAAAAAATTAAACTATTATCAATTATATAATATAAACATAAAAATAAATTTAATTTAATTCATAATCAATATATTTTAAATTAAAAATATTTATAATAAACACAATTAAATATAATATAATCTTAAAAATATACTTTCAATTAAATATAACACAATTTTTTTTTACTCTTTATTTTTATATTATTTTATTTTTATCTTGTGGTCTTTTTGTCTTTTGCAATAAGAGTGACGACTTATTTTATAATTTGTAGAAATGAGATACAATATTTATTTTTTTATTAAAGGAACCACAAAAAAAATATTAGATAAAACTTAAGTTCATTTTTTTATGTCTATTATATTCATTCAATCAATCAAGTTATGACATGTGCTTATTAATGTTCTCTTTCTTATTTTTTTTTTAAAAAAGTACATATATATCATAACTTGACTGATAAAATAGATATAATAGATATAAAAAAATAACCTAAATTTTGTCCAAAAATATACCATGTGTCCAAAAAATAACCCAAATTTTGTCCAAAAATAACCTAAAAAAGATAGTCAGCTTAGCTTGGGAGGACCACGCTCGTAGCCGTCCCCCTGGTTCCGCCTCTGTCTCAACTTAGCATACGAATTCACTCTACTGGCTCCATCAACCTTTATGCTTTCGTTGATGCCGACTGGGCTGCCTGCCCACTAACTTGTCACTCAACAACGGGGTAATGCACTTTCTTGGGTAACAACTGCATTTCATGGTGTGCCAAGAAGCAACCCACAATAGCACGATCAAGTGCCGAGGTTGAGTACAGGGCCATGGCCTCTACCACAGATGAGCTCACGTGGTTATCCTATCTTCTATGGGATATTGGCATTCATCTATATGAACCTCCTTCTCTTTTTTGCTATAATATCAATGCTTTACACTTAACAGTGAATCCACTGTTCCATGATTGCACAAAACATGTACAATTAGACTATCACTTTGTGCATGAGAAGGTGGCTCAAGGTGCTTTGGTGACTCATTACATACCTTATTACAACCAGATAGCAGATATATTCACCAAGCCATTACCTCGGACATCATTCTTTGAATTGAGGACCAAACTTTGCCTTTGCAAGCCAACAAGTTTGAAGGGGGTGATAAGGAAGCTGATTCTGTTACATAAGTTAAATGCATGTTTGACGAAGTCATTCAATTTAACTTGTATTTTATTCTTTACTTTTGTTGTTTATCCTTTAGTTTGTTTCTTATCCTTTACATTGTATTTTCCTGATAAGGCTTATCAGTTGTATCTTAGTTTTATTCATCTATTTAAATAAAGCTTTGGGTATCTTCTCATGACCAACCTCAATTTAAACTTCTATATTCTTATGGGAAAGACCATCCAGCCAAAGTAGTTTGGTAATGGGTGCCATGGAGCATATTATGTAAGGGAGAAGTAATGGCATCTCTGATTTCCGTAGCACACAAGTAGATGCGGTGCAAAATAGTATGGGTGTCTGTGGTAGCTCCCTTAAAAACAAACTCGTTTCTATTAAGCCACAACATCCAAATAGTTACACCAAAGATGAGAACCCAATCAAAATCTTTCCATTCCCTATACTGCACATGCATATTCGAAGAGACCCATGCATGTGTGTTCAGCTTAAAAAACTATTAGCTGCATATGAGGGTGCAGTAAACTCAACCAAACATTCGTAGCCCTGGAACAATCACAAACAGCATGGATAGGAGTTTCAGAAAGGATGTTACACTGCGGATAGTTAGCTGACGATGCAAAACCTCCGTGGCACCTTAGATCGTTGGTCATCAAACCTCATTTTACCAGAAGCCACAGAAAACAGCGTATGTTACGTGGTCTTGGCCAATGCCAAATACTCCTCCAAAAACCAGAATTGCGAGGCTTGAGGTTTTCCGTGATGGCTAGATAGGCTAAATGAACTGTAAAGGAGCCATCACTAAAGAAAGCCCAATAAGGAATGTCATCTCCAAGTGAGGCTTGTGGGGACAAACCGTTGCTATCTCAAGACAAATCTGTGTGGGAACTTTGTGTTGGAAGAGAGACCAATCCCACTCACCAGTAGTTGTGACAAAGTGGTTCATGGTTAAGTAGAGCTCAGTCTCTAAAAGAGTGTGTTGATTAAAAATAATAATTTGAAATTAATATAATTTTAGTGGTTACGAGACATTTGATGTAATGTGAGTTATAAAAATTATAAAAATTATTCTATGAGTAATGAAGAATTATAGTGTGTCAATAGAGAGAATTATTTTCTTGGATTTATGTAGTTATATGATGTTTATTTCATGAGTTAAAAGAAAATTATTATTGTTAATTAGATAGAGTTATAGAATATGTAAGGTGTATTTTACTTCTATAAGTATCCTATGTATTTTGGAGTTTATTGAGAAGGAAAAATAAAAAATTTCAAGTATCTATTCTATTATTCTTTCACACTAACAAATTAGTATTAGGAGCTAGTGAGATATGAGTGATAACAAATAATGGAATGGTTCAATTTCAATTCTCTCGTCTTACAAAATATAACTATGAAACTTGGTCTCGTTACATGAAGCATTGCTTGGATCACGATGCTTGAGAGATTGTAAAGAGTGACTACACTAAGTCACAAAACGAGGCCACTTGTCTCAAAATTAGAAGGAAGTATTGGCAAAGTCAAAGAAAAAGGACCAACAAGTCTTGTCCGTCATCCATCAAGGTTTGGATGATTTGATGTTCGAGAAGGTGAGCAATGTGTCCACCGTGAAAGAAGCTTGAGGAATTTTATAAAAGTCTCTCCAAGGTGCAGACAAGGTGAAGAAGGTGCGATTTCAAATTTTACGACGTGAGTTTGAAGCTTTGCACATGACAGAATCCGATACTTTTTTGAATTATAGCTCAAAGGTGTTGGCCAATGTTAATCAAATGAAAATGTATAGTGAAAACATTGAAGATGATCGTGTGAAAGATAAGATCCTTCACTTTTTGACTCCAAAGTTTGATTATGTGACTTGTGATTTTGAGAATTCAAATGATTTAGACACCATGACCATTGATGAATTGTTTGTGACTATATTAGCCAAAGTAGAAAATTTTTTAAAAAGGCAAAATGAGTCTTTAAAGCACTCAAAGCCTTGGGAGGAAAGAAGATGATGAAAGGGATGCCCTTAATTAATCATCTCAATTAATTATGTAAAGCATGTCTCCTCGGCAAACATGCAAGATAAAGCTTTCTAAGGCAACTACAAGAGCAACCAAGTCATTGCAACTTGTTCACACCGATGTGTGTGGCCTAATCAATCCTTCCTCATTTGGTAAAAATAAATATTTTTTCCTTTTTGTTGATGATTATAGTAGGAAGACTTGAGTTTATTTTATAAAGCAAAAATCTAAAGTATTTGTAGTCTTTAAAATTTTCAAAGCTCTTGTAGAAAAAGATAGTGGTTATGTAATCAAATCTCTAAGATCCGATAGAGGAGACAAATTTACATTTAAAGAATTTAATGAATTTTGTGAAACAAATGGAATTTGTTACCCTCTAACGGTTCCTAGATCACTACAACAAAATGGTGTAGCGAAGAGAAAAAATAGAATTGTTCTTAATATGGCTAGATGTATATTGAAAGTTAAAAATATGCCTAATGAATTTTGGACAGAAGCTGTTTCTTGTGCAGTTTATTTGCTCAACTGTTCTCCAACAAAGAATGTGAGGATCTAACACCACAAAAAGCATGGAGTAGAACCAAATCCAGTGCCAATCATTTGCAGGTTTTTAGAAGTATTACTTATGTTCATGTACCTAATCAAGGGAGATCCAAGCTAGATGATCAAAGTGTGAAGCATGTTTTTATTGGTTACGATCCAAATTCCAAAGGCCACAAGTTGTATAACCTAAGCAATGGCAAGATAGTTGTGAGTCGAGATGTGAAATTTGATGAAAATGTCACTTGGAAATGGGAAGCACAAGAAGGAGGAAGTTATGATTTCTTTCCATACTTTGAAGATGAAGAGAAAGAGATGTAACACCCCAAAAATTCATCTTTTATTTATTTCAGTTAACGCTTAATTATTTTTACTGATTTTATTGACTTTTATTGAGTTTTATAATTTTTATGATTTTTAAAAATTTTTGTGAAATTCTGATATTTTTGACTGTTTGTGGGCCCGGGGTGGACCCGAGGCAAGCCTGGAAAAATAAAAAATTTTCTGGAGCCGGAAAATTTTGGACTGTTAATGCGAGGCTGTGGGAGCTTACTAAACCCGAAACTGGAAATAATTTTTGAAATTTTCTTTTACTGTATATTTTTCAATTTTATTTATTTGACAATAAAAATACAGCAGTTATTGTTCATTGGTTAATATTTACTGGAAAATATCTAGTATAGACCAATAGAAAGAAAACTTCAAGACTAAGCAAAGTGCTAGTCCAACATAATGGTTATGACTTTTTTTTAACCAATAGGAAGCAAGCTTAGAGGTGAAGGTTTTGGCTATCTACCTTTGATCTAATCAATGGTGGTGGTGAGTCTCACAAAGTGGCTAAGACTCTTGGTGGCCAATGGGTGGAAAACTTGCTAGCTAAGCTTGGTGGCTAGGATGAACTTGGATACTCCCTTGGTGTCTAGGGGGCTCACTTCCAAAGGCATTTTGGTGGGCATTCTATGCTAAAAATCTCACTTGTTCATATTTTGTTCATTTCTATCAAGAAACAAGAAAAACCAAAAGCTAAACAAAAAATCACTCATTTTCTCTCCACTCTAACCCCACGGCCAAACATCACTAAACACCATCCTCACTTTAATAATTCAAGCCAACTTCATTTCTTGAATCCTTACATCAATTTAAGAAACTTTGTAGTTAAGGTCAAGTCCTAATTCATTCATCTTCAAGGACTTTCTACAAAGCCTAAGTTCTAGGGTTTTAAGGTGAAGTTCATGAAATCTTCACTACTTGTCTCATCTTCATGATCTAGGCCATACTTTGATCCATGGTTTTCTTATTCAAACTTTAGGTACTAATATACTTGTGTTTATTTTATTTTTAAGAACCTCTTGGTGGTGAAGGACCAGTTCAAGAAGAAAAATAATGAGTTTTGGAGGTATCACCAAAAGGTAAGAGGGAGATTAACCTTATCAACCACTGATGGCGGTGAGAGATGAAATATTTGATGGTGAAGAATCCATGTGAGGATTATTCATCATGTTGTGTAAATTAGTTGTTTGTGATGTGTTTGGTTATGAGTTCTTATGCTTTATGCTTGTTTATGGTATGTGCTTTTATAGCTTTAATATATATGCATGAATATGTGATAATATGAATATGATGATATATGTTATGTTATAAGCTTGAAAGGAAGAAGTTTTTGGTCTCCAATGAACCTTGAGGCTTTCAGCCTCCACCCCTAAAATGAGAGTTTCAAATGAAAAATATTTTATAAATGGTGAAGTTAAGGAAAGAAAATAAATTAATGGATTTTGGTTCTAAGGACCATGTAATTTTCAGCCAAGAGGCTTGAATAGGGTAATCTAGTACAAAAATGACTTTTCATGGTAAACTTAGATGATTAGGCAATTAAGAAATTAATTAGAGATTTATAAAATGGAAATGGAAACAAATAAATTTTTATCACTTCACAAAAATGTGATTTTCAGCCATGGTGTAGAAATTAGAGTTAAGAAATAAGTTGGAAATTTAAAGGATTTTATGAAAGAGGATTTTTAGTAAAATAAATGGAGATGGTTATAATAAATTAAAATATTACAGATTTTGAGAAGAACGTAGAAATAATTATTTAGAGGAGTTTTAATGAGAAAAATGGGGATTTAAAGTTTAAATTATATTTTAAAATTGAAAAGTTCCAAAATTGAATTTAAAACACTAAGAAATATTTTATACAGTGAAAAACAATAGAAAAACCTTATGCGTTTCAAAAACGTAAATTTTTGAGCTACGCAATTTAGAAAACATTGAAAAATGGTTACGCGATTTGAAAATGCGACAAAAATATTGTGCGATTGTGAAAATACAATAAAAATGCTACGCGATTGAGAAATAATAAAAATACTATCGGGCCGACGTACTGGACCCAAAAATGTGACATTATGATTTTTGGCCCGTAGTGGCTTATTGTTGTTATTGTGCATTGAGTCATTCTCATGCATTGTATCGATAGTGTCAGTTAAGGCTATTTTCCTAGGAGTTAAATTACACCCTAAGTGCGGGTGCGATATGCATAGTGTAGGTCAGTTGTTGACCTTGGGGGTGTCGGGGTGCAAGTTTCTCACAATGGACAGTTGGTAGCCCTACTATGTCATGGGTCAGACTGATGCAACACACCGACGATCCAGACCGAGACACTATTCTTAATCATGATCTAGCATAGATTGTATTGTATAATGCCTGATGTGCATGATGGATAAATTTATAGCACTTCAGTATGAGGCAACCAACATACAGACAGATCTTCTGGATCATTCTCTCCTATGTTTGTGTTTAGCTCAATGGAGTAGGAATTGGATCATTATGCATGTGCATAGTGGGTCTACATATTATTGTGATATTCATAACTGTTAGTAATTATCTGTTACTTGATACCATGATTATACTGAATATATTCCGTATCTGAATAATATTGTTGTTTTTGTTGTCTCCATACTGTCATGTTGGTATTGATGTAGGGGATCTCACCTCTTGTTATATTATTCTATTTTATTTTATAATTTGTAAAGACGATGAAGAAAAGGAAGAGGCAGAATCGCCTCCTCTCGGTTCTTATTGATCCATTTAGTATGACGTTACCGAGTTTTCTTGGATTCCTGAAGTTGCAGTTTCGAGGAGGCTCGGAGGCCTGACACATCCAGTTAGATAGTGAGAGTATGGTTTATACTGAGATTATGACTATATCCCTTAGTATGTATTATCACGAGGTCCCCATGATCTCTGTTAATGTCTACATACACTTAGAACTTCTTTTGTCCATTAGACAGTGTTGGGGTAGTCGTTACCTAGGGGTGTCAAAATGGGCCAAGCCCAATGGGTCAACCCGAATAGCCCGACAAAATATATGGGCTGGGCTAGTAAAATACTAACCCGAAACTTATATGGCCCGAATGGGTTAAGCCCGAATGGGCCGGGTCAGCATGCTCTTTTAACATTACATAAAGCTAAATGGATTGGGCTAGGCTAGCAAAATATCAGTCTGAAACTTATATGTCCCGAATGGGCCAGCCTGAAAATGGCCCGATCCCGAATGGACTGGCCCGAATGGGCCGGGCCGGCCCGTTTTGACACCCCTATCGTTACCATACCCCTAGTGAGATTAGTATTGTGCCGTCTGCTCGGACTCCTATCGGTTAGGACCACGCGTCATCCGGGGTTCCTATCTTTTGAGAAGGATCCATCGGGGGATCAGAACTTCTAGTCATGGACTTGGGCTAGTTTGTGGTTTATTTTGTGTCAAACAGTTTATAGTTCTATCAAACAATTTGTACTTATATGTATCTTTAAGAACAAAATTATACGTATAATTATAGTGTGTTTTATTTGGTCATTGTCTTTCAGGTTCGGTCTTATTTAATTAATTGTATTATCCACAAAAAGAAACAATTTTGTAACTCATATTTTTATCCTATTAATAAATAATTTTGAAATTGGGTACAGTTTAGTAAAAATTAGGTAAGAAATGTGATACCCTACGGTAGGTGTTACATTAGTTGGTATTAGAGCTTTAGTTAGAGTCTTTTAGGTGTGTGGTTAGGTCTGTCTTGTTTAAATTGTGTGATTCTCTGTGTTTGGTTTTCGAAAGGAGACAACAATTGTTTAAAATAATTTCACCTAACTTTTATTGTGTGTTGTTTAGTTTGATTGCAAAGAAGAGAAATGGCTCGTAGAGGTGGACGTGATAATGAAAGCATGGCTGCAGCGGCTGAAGCTATGTAAAGAATGGCTGACGTTATCGTACAACAAAACCAACGAGCTGTGCAGCAGTAGAAAGCGACTACGGAAGCTCAAAACTTATCTGAGTTTCACTGAAATAACCCGCCACAGTTCAAAGGAGAGTTTGATCCAAAGAAGGCAGATCTTTGGATCAAAGAATTGGAGAAAATATTCCGAGGAATGGGATGTATTGACGAAAGGAAGGTAACTTACGCTACCTTTATGCTCGTATGGGACGCAGAAGATTGGTGGGCCGGAGTGCGAAGACTACTGGAAGCGGAAGGAAGAATAGTCACTTGGGAAGTTTTCAGGAATAAGTTTCTGGGAAAATACTTTCCAACTAGCACTAGACACGCTAAGGAAATGGAATTCCTTGGCTTAAGACAAGGGGTGATGTCGGTTAGTGAGTACACAACAAGATTTGAGAGCTTGTCAAAGTTCTCAAGATATTTTCAATTACAACCAGACGAGGAATGGAAGTGTAGAAAATTTGAGGAAGGACTGAGGTGCGACCTGAAGCATGCGATATTACCTTTAGGGATTGAGGAGTTCCCAACCTTGCTAGACAAGTGTCGTCGGATAGAAGAACTGGACCAACACTGAGACATGAGGAATAGAAACTTTGGACCTACACGGTTCCAAAGAGGAAAGAGTAGCGGTGGCAACCGTTATCAACAAAAACCATATGCTAGACCATTGGGGAATCAACCCTAACAACAATCATATAGGGGAGGTTCCAGAAACAACAAGTTTGGATAAGCCGGGACGTCTTCGTCGAAATGTTTCAAGTGTGGAAAGGACCACTTGACAAAATACTGTACACTCAAGAGGATGATATGTTTTCGATGCAGAAAGCCTGGACACATTTTAAGGGACTGTAATCAAACCAAAACGAAGCCTACCATAAGCAATGTACACGCGGCAAGACCGCAAACAGGAGGAAGAGTATACACTATAGGAGGAGAATAAGCCTCCAAATCTGAGGATCTGATTATGGAGGAGTGTGCCATAGAAGGTAATCCTTTAACTGTGCTATATGATTCGGGAGCGACCCATTCTTTCATTGCCTGTAATTGTGTGGATCATTTAGGATTATCTATGTCTACATTGCCTTTTGATTTGATTATATCTACTCCTACCGATAAGCCTGTAGTTACAACAAAAGTCTACTTGAATTTCCCTCTCTGTGTTAGAGATCCAATCTTTTGTGTTGATTTGATCTATTTGCCTCTTTCAAAGATATATGTAATTTTAGGAATGGATTGGTTGTCTTCTAACCATATCCTATTATATTGTTCCAATAAAACTTTAGTTTTTCCCAAGACTAAGGATCTTGGATTTCTAATGGCCAATCAAGCCAAAGTTCTCTTAAAGGAAGGAGCACAGGGATATATGTTGTTATCTTCTTTGGAAGTCAAGAGTGAAGAGGAAGTGAGTGCAATTCCTATCGTCAACGAATTTCCTAAAGTTTTTCCTGACGATATATACCACCAAACGGAGAAATATAGTTTTCTGTTGATCTTGTACCAAGAGTTAGACCTATATCAATGGCACCGTATCGAATGCCACCATCAGAGTTAGCAGAAATCAAGAAACAGTTAGAGGAACTATTGGAGAAGCAGTTCGTGAGACCTAGTGTGTCACCCTGGGGAGCTCTAGTGTTATTGGTTAAAAAGAAGGATGAAACTTCTCGCTTATGTGTAGATTATCGCCAATTAAATAAGATCACAATTAAGAATAAGCATCCTCTTCGAAGGATAGATGACTTGATGGATCAACTGCGAGGAGCTGTTGTGTTCTCCAAGATTGACTTACGTTCTGGTTTATCACCAGATTCGTGTGAAGGTGGAGGATATTCCTAAGATAGCTTTTCGAACGAGATATAGGCATTACGAGTATCAAGTGATGTCGTTCGGCTTAACGAATGCTCCTACGATATTCACGAATTTCATGAATAGGATCTTTCGTTCTTACTTTGACAAGTTCGTCGTTGTCTTTATTGACAACATCTTGATCTATTCTCGAAGTACAGAGGAACATATGGAACATCTCAGACTGGTTCTCCAAGTTTTGAAGGAGAATAAGTTATTTGCTAAGTTGTCCAAATGTGAATTCGGGTTAAGCGAAGTACAATTTTTGGGCCACGTGATTTCAAAAGAAGGAATTGAAGTAGATGTGTCAAAAGTTGAAACAATTCCTGAATGAGAAAGACCGAAGACTGTATTGAAAATTCGTAGTTTCATTGGATTAGTCGGTTACTATCGAAAGTTTATTGAGGGGTTTTCTAAGATGGCGGGACCTTTCACCCTGCTTACGCGGAAGAATCAACCGTTTGCATGGACTAATGCATGCGAAGAGAGTTTTCAAGAGTTGAAGAGGTGATTGACTACTTCACCGGTACTAATTCTACCTAATCCTAATGAGCCTTTTGATGTGTATTGCAATGCTTCATATCAAGGTTTGAGTTGTGTGTTAATGCAACACAGAAAAGTGGTGGCATATGCTTCAAGACAATTAAAGGTCCATGAGAGGAATTATCCTACTCATGATTTAGAATTAGTTGTTGTTTTTGCACTAAAAGTCTGGAGATATTTTCTCTATGGAGCAACGTTCAATGTCTTTAGTGATCATAAAAGCTTGAAGTATTTGTTTGACCAAAAAGAGTTGAACACAAAAATGTTAGCTAGAATTTCTGAAGGACTACGATTTTCAGTTACAGTATCATCCCAAGAAGGCGAATGTCGTAGCAAATGCTTTAAGTAGAAAAATGCTTAGTATTTCTGTTATGATGATCAAGGAGAGCGAATTGACAAAAGAATTTTAGAATTTCTATTATGTTCATGTACCTGATCAAAGGAGATCCAAGCTAAATGATCAAAGTGTGAAGCATGGTTTTATTGGCTACGATCCAAATTCTAAAGGCTACAAGTTGTACAACCTAAGCAATGGCAAGATATTTGTGAGTCGAGATGTGAAGTTTGATGAAAAAGTCACTTGGAAATGGGAAGCACAAGAAGGAGGAAGTTATGATTTCTTTCCATATTTTGAAGATGAAGAGCGAGAGACCATGATGCCTATCCAAGAAGAGACTCCACCACCATCTCCCATTCATGAAGCATTCTCATCTTCCGAAGAAAGTTCTAGTGAAAGGCTAAGAAAAATGAGAAGTATTGAAGAATTATATGATATAACTGAGTCTTTTAATTTGTTTTGCCTTCTTGTTGACAGAGAACTTTTAGACTTTGATGAAGCTTTCAAAAATAAAAGGTGGAGACAAGCCATGAAAAAGGAAATTGATGCCATTGAAAAGAATAACACTTGGGAGTTATCATCTCTTCCTAAGGGTCATGAGGTAATTGGAGTCAAATGGGTGTTCAAGATAAAGAAGGATGTCAAAGGAGATGTAGAGAGATATAAAGCAAGACTCGTTGTAAAAGGATATAAGCAAAAGCATGGAGTTGACTATAAAGAAGTGTTTGCACCCGTTGCCCGCATAGAGACAATTCCTTTGATCATTGCGTTGGCAGCTCAAATGAGATGGAGGATTTATTAACTTGATGTAAAGTTCGCTTTCCTTAATGGCTGTCTAGAGGAGGAGATATATATTGAACAACTAATTGGCTTTGTGGTAAAAGGGCATGAAGATAAAGTCTTGAAATTAAAGAAGACATTATATGAGTTGAAGCAAGCACAAAGAACATGGAATAGCTGTATCGACAAGTATTTTCAAGATAATGGCTTTGTTCGATGTGTTCATGAATATGCTCTTTATGTTAAAGCATTTGACAATGAAGATATTTTGCTTGTTTGTCTTTATGTTGGTGATCTTATTTTCATCGGAACTAATCCTACTTTGTTTGAAGGATTCAAGAAGGCTTTGACACATGAATTTTTAGATAACCAATATTAGGCTCATGTTATATTATTTAGGCCTAGAGGTGAAGCAAATGGATGATAGGATTTTTATTTCTCAAGAAGCCTATGTAAAGGTGATTTTGAAGAAGTTCAACATGTTTGATTGTAACTCCGTGAACACACCTATGGAATGTGGAGTTAAATTGTCAAAGTTTGATGATGGAGTGAAAGAAGATCCCACCATTTTCAAAAGCCTCGTGGGAAGCTTGAGATACTTGATTTCGATAAGACCTGACATTTTTTTTTTGCGGTTGGAGTAGTGAGTCGCTATACCTAAAAGGTACAATTAATTTTGGGTTATTTAATTCATTCTCTAATGATTTCAAACTTGTGGGATATTGTGATAATGATTTTATGGGAAATGTTGATAATAGAAAGAGCACTACCAGTTTTGTATTTTTTTTATGGGAGATTGTGCTATTTCATGGAGTTCTAAAAAGTAATCCAATGTCACACTTTTAACTTGTGAGCCCGAGTATATGGCGGGAACTTCTTGTACTTGCCATGCTATATGACTTAGAAGTTTGTTGAAAGAAATTTATTTTCCACAAGAAGAAGTAACAAAGATTTGTATTGTTAACAAGTCCACACTATCTTTTGCTAAAAATTTGGTGTACCATGATTAAAGTAAGCACATAGATAAAATGTTTCATTTTATTAGAGAGTATGTTGACAATAAGGTGATTGAGCCCAAATATGTGAAGACAAAAGATCAAATTGCTGATATTTTTACTAAGTTTCTCAAGTTTGAAGAATTTCAAAAATTACAAGTACGACTTGTAATGAAGAAGAAGACTTCAAATTAAGGGGAAGTGTTGACTAAAAATAATAATTTGAAGTTAATAGAATTTTGGTGGTTATGAGACCTTTGATGTTGATGTGAGTTATAGAAATTATGAAAATTATTCTATGAGTAATGAAGAATTATGATGTGTCATTAGGGAGAATTATTTCATTGGAGTTATGTAGTTATAGGATGGTTTATTTCATGAGTTAAAAGAAAATTATTATTGTTAATTAGATAGAGTTATAGAATGTGTAAGATATCTTTTACTTCTATAAGTATCCTATGTATTTTGGAGTTTATTGAGAAAAAAAATAAAAAATTTCAAGTATCACTTCTATTATTCTTCCACACTAACAGAGTGGACGTCACAACATCTTTCAAGATCTTACTAGAAGCTAATCATGCATGACTCCAAAAGTAAATCTTTGTACCATTCACAATATCCCAAGGCACCCGTTCAAGAACATTATACCAAACACTCTTAATGCGCCTCCAAAGATTAGAGGAGGAAGTAAGGGTAGAAATAGGTCAGGCTATCCATCAAGGGCTTATGACTTGACCTGCCTGAGGTCTGACCTGACTTGACATATTTACTAAACAAGTCAGGCCAATATTTTTTTAAAATTCTGTTTAACTAAAACGGTCAGGCCTCAGACTATCGAATAGGCCTTTTGAGCATGACAGATCGGCTTGACTGTTTAACTATATACAATATAATATATATTATTATAATAATTATAAATTATAATTATTAATTTATTATAATATATTAATATATTTTTTAATTAAATTTTAATAAAAGTCAAGAACTAAAATCTAAGTTAGTAACTTAGAATAGAAATAACATATTTATTAATATATTTATTAGAATGAAAATAATAAGTTAACACTTACCCTCTACTTTTATAGATGCTCACTACTTTCTTGCTTTGGTCGACATGGGATTTGAATATATATGCCTCTAATAATTTTGCAACTTGGTATATCTCTAAGTCCCACATCGACCAAAGACTAAAGTAAGAAAGTGATGAATATCTATAAAATTAGAATATGAGTGTTAAGTTATAATAAAGACCTATTGGCCTTAAGTAGGCCCGTAGGCCTATTTCAAGATTTAGATCAGTTAGCCTATGTAAAGGCATGTTGACCTATTTAAAGGTAGGTCTGTTAGCATATTTAAAGTCCTCATTGCAAAGTAGGCCTTTAAATAAGCTTTCAGGTCAGACCAAACTTTTAAAAATGCTAGGCAAGAGCTTAAAAATTGGCCTATTACAGGCTCACAAACAAGACTCAGGCCTTATAATTGAGATACAGGTCAAGCCTGTTTAAGGCAAACCATGGCTTAACCTAACTTGTTTCCACCCCTAAGAGGAAGTGTGTCTTCTCATGTGGGATGACATCACCACCATATTTGTATTTAGTTTATAACACCTGGACTCACAAAGAATTGGGTTTATTTATGAGGTCTTACCCCATTTTCATCATTGATGCTTCATTTGCTTATCACAATTGTACGGGTCCCATAAATAATAAAATGATAAGTTAAAAGTATTATTTCATATAAATTGTTTTAATTTTGTACTAAATATTAACTAATCACTTTTTAATCTTTATTCAAGCAATACAATAATTGAAGAACCAAATTAACAAAGAGAACATGAAAAATAACAAATAAAAACAAACAAACAAACAAACATTAGGTAAAAGATTAAGAAAGCAAAGAATTAAGGGTCTAAGGGTCCATTATCCCTTACTACTCCATTTGAGTCCAAGCAACCTCCATTACAAAATATTAATGAATTTGTATTTTTAGTCAAGGCACTCAATTATTTATAAACCAATCACTATGTCAAATAAACATGCTTCACTTGCCTAAAACACTATTCTTATGTGAATTAGTTCAATATTCACTTATTAAGACCAAACCTCAAATAATGACTATGCATAATTAAGAGGTATATTCTTATTCTAGTAGTGAATCATTTCACCCACACAATTAGATGAAAATGAACATACATTATCCAAATTCAAGGTCAAATACCTAATTCTTTATTCTTAGTTCCTTAGGGTTCCCACATCAAACACTTGGTGGCCAATCAAATGCAAGCATTAAGAAAAGAGATAGATAAACAAAATCATTTCATTAATAAAAAGCAAGAGGAATTACAAGAGATCCAAAATACATAGCAAGTTCAAATGGAATCCTAGAAGAGGATTATAACCTCATCATATTCAAATTCATACAAACTAGATCAAGAAACATGAAGATATGCAAGAAAATCAAGAGAAAAATGGAAGAATGAACTAAATTGTGATTTTGAAGCATTTCGATCTTCAACCCACTATTGATCTCCTCTAAATCCCAAGTTTTTCCCTCTAGAAATCCTTCTCAAACTCAGAGCATCTCTTTCTAAAACTAAGAAAAACTAAAAAAATGACAAATGACCCCCAAAATCCCATCCAAAATGGCTTAAATACCATCATGTGTAAACCACGCATATAGGTGGAACACCTTTAACAAACTCAACTCAAATCACACAATGCGTGGTTGAATCACGCATATGCGTGATTCTCTCTGCCTCAAAATTTGATTATAAGCTATGACCACCACGCCTATTCCATGCCTAGGCGTGGACTTTTGACTCAAATGATTACTCTTTTGATGTTTTCTACAAGTCCTTGATGCTCCATTCTTCATGCTCCTTCCTTTATAGCTCCATTCCAAGGTATTCATTGCCTTCCAAAACCTACAAAACAAGATTAAACAATAAATCCAAGATAATGGATTAAAATTGAATCAATTAAGCACATTGAAATGCCATTAGCAAGGTGAAACTAAGTTAAATTCAAATGACCATAGAGTGCATGGGCTGAGGCTCAATTTCATACAAAATCCAAATAATAATGGGACTACCATACACATATTTATGCAAAATAGGCTAGAATAACTCTACTTTCATGGAGTTATCAAATATCATATTTGAAATCCGCATTAAGTTGTGTGATAATTTTTGTGAGAAAGTCAATTTAATTTAACATATTATATGTGTTTTGTCACAAAAATTGAAAGTTGATCTTTATCATTTAAATATGTGAGAAACTATAAAAAAAAAAAAAAAGAAAGAAAGATGTGGGTTTGTCCCTCATTGTTAAATTTTTAAGAAGCCATGGGTCTCTCCCTGCTCATCATTAAATTTTTAAGAGTATATTCGCTAGTTATGTGGTGTGGAGCGTGTGGTATGAAATTCATAAGCTTATAATGGTGTTTTAAGCTTTTCTTCTTAAGATAATTTTTAACTCAAGTATATAAATATTTTGATGAACGTAGAAGTTATATAATATATTATGTATTATATCTATATCTATTATTTATGATCTATTTTATCTATATAATGAGACTACCACTAATGCCACGTGGCTGTCCTTGGTTAAAATTTAGATAAAATTCTTTCCATTAATTTTTTGATCTCCCGCTCTCGCTTCCTTAAGTTTCCATTGGCTTTTTTCTTTTGCCTGCCGATTTCTTCTCACTCTTCAGTGAGTTCTCTTATTTTTCTTTCATTTACTTTTATGACATTTCACATATTCTTTGAATATCAATGGACAATGATAAATATTAAAGAAAAGATATTAGATGACTTAAGAGAGAGGATACTCATGATCTCTACCTGAAGTCTTGAACTCATATTTTAGATTATTGTCATAAAGTATATATGTTCATTTATTTTACATAATGAATAAAAAAACCCTTTACTTATTTAAAATTCTCAAATAAATTAATTGTATATATAATTTGTTTGGCTTTTTGTCCATTTAATATAAACAATGAGAATATAAATATAACAAGTTTTTTTTTTATTTTTATAGGAAAACTTTTGAGCATTTTTTTTTTGTTTTTGCTTAAGTATCTTCACATCGTTTTAGTGTAAGACTAATTCCGTTTTGACTCACTTAGGTTGTCTTTCACAATAATGTGTTTCTATAGGCTCAAACTCTTAATATTACAAGGCCTTCAATCGTTTAATTCAAATTTACTTACTACTTAAAATGTAACTATATGAAAAAAAAACATGTACCATAAAAGAATACAAAAATAAAAAGTCAAACCATGAAATTCATAGAGGTGATATACTAGTAAAATTCAAAATGGATGAAATCACATACTACAATGATAAGGGGTGTTTATATATCTAAATATCGTTGATTTCTTTCAAAGTGGCGATTCCCATGGAACTTAGCTTGTATTGATGTCTAGTTGATCTACACTTTCCTTTATTCTTTGCAATTATTGACTTAAAACCTGCATCCAAACCTTCCTTCAACTTCAAAACGAATTGGGACACTAGATTCATTTTAACTATGATATGAATTCGACCTCGCTGCATATAAGAGATGTTAATATATACATGAATTTCATTTATTTCTAATAGCCAAAACAAAAACATGGCAAGCATCATATCGTATATATTATAATAAGTATTGTTCTGGACCGTGGTCCGGGACCCCGTCCTGAAGGATCGATCCGGCACATGAACCATCGGACTCCGCCGACAACGCCCTCACGATGGCCTTGCGACCTCGAACCCCGTCGTCTGACCGTAGCAGTCATTTCCCCATTCTCAGAAAGGGGGACCACGACTGCCTGCGAGCAAGGATTGACCATTAAGGGAAAAACAGCCCCAACAGGTCAGAGACTAGCCTCCACGATCGTAGGACAGTCCCGACAAAGTCAGAGACGGACCTCAACGATCGTGGAACAGTCCCGACAAAGTCAGAGACGGACCTCAACGATCATGGGCTGAAATCCCTGCCATGACACGATCCTAACGTACCTCTATCCTACGTGGAGTGCAAGAGGATTCAAATCACGCTCACAATATATACCAGGCTAAGTTAACCAAAGGGGGTATCAAGTCTTTATTGCAATTCCATTAGCTTGAACTTACTGGTGCGCTGCCTGACTTGAGCGTTGGAGTCCTATTGCAGGTACCCACCCCCCCTGGACTTCATGCTCTTGATCGCAGCTGCATAAGGAAGAAACCACCACATACGTGCCTATCTCAGGTACCTTCTGAATCCACTTCAGAACATTAGCGCCGTCTGTGGGAATTCCGATAAACTTCCATTCCCACATCAACCATGGTGAGCACGAGACACAACCAGAAAAAGGGGAGCGCTGCGCATGCCGCCCATGGCCAAATACAGGACCCAGCGGCGCAGCGCAACCTTCCTTCAGTCACACCACTAGAAACCTTCGCCGCCAGAAACAGGCCAGTCATGGTAGAAAATTTTAACGGGGGGCATGAGACTTTAGTTTCCGCTGAAAGCCCTGATCCATCTCGAAGGGTCTCAATCCAGAACAGGCTCGTCTTCCCCCACGGTGAGACCAACAACATAAACTACGGAGTAAACCACGGAGCAAACAATGGAGCTAGGATCCCTGTCCACGATCGTTTAGGAGCCTCCCGCGACAATGTGGACCACACGTCTCATTACGAAGACAATGTCCAATCCGAGATTACGAGAAATGGCCTTCGGGAGCTATTGCGTCAACAGACAGCTCTCATCGAGGACCAACGGCGTCAGCTAGAGGAACAGCGTCGTCGCTTAGAGAACCTTGAAAGATCGAAAAGGGCGGAGAACGACAACAGAGGGCGGGATGCGGCCCGCAACGGGCACGCAGACCAAGGGGCTGGCACCGGGACTATTGGAAACAGTAACCTGGCCCCCGGCCGCCTACAACAATTCTCGGACGCTCTAATGTCATACAGGGTCCCGAGGAGTTTCAAACCTCCGAGCAACCTGGAGGCTTACGACGGAACAACGGATCCCCAGGAGCACTTGGACGCCTATACACAATCCATGCAACTTTATAGGTACACCCCGGAGCTTTTGTGTTGGGCCTTCCCCTTATTCCTGAAGAAAGACGCCCTCCGATGGTTCGTCACCTTGCGGACAAGGATCACTGGATGGGAGGACCTGACACAAAGGTTCTTGCAGCATTACACCATGGCAAAGGAGCGCCCGAAGTCGATCGACTCCCTCTCCGGGATCTGCCAGGGAAGTTCTGAATGCTTGGACGAATATGTCAGAAGGTTTAACCAAGCCTGTATGGGCATAGAAAACCTAGACGACCGGATAGCCCTCCACTACGCCAGGAACGGGCTCCAGACCAACTCAAGCTTTTTTGCGTCTCTAGCGAAAAAGAAACCGGAAAGCCTAGAAGAGTTCCACCGATGGGCGGACAAATACGTTGAGCTTGAGGAAGTCACCAGGGCTAAAGAGAGTCTGGAGAAAGGTGAAGCACACCAAAAGAAGAACCAAAACTCCAATCAACCCCGTGACTCCTCAAAAGGTGAACGATACCGGCCCAAGTATTCTGAGTACACTCCTTTGAACACCCCTCGAGAGACAATCTTGAAGGAGGTCCTTTAAACCAAGTTCCAGAATATCAAGAGACCGCCACCCATAAAGAAACAGTTCTAAAGGGATCAGTCAAAACACTATAGGTAGCATAATAGCTACGGCCACAAAACAGAAGATTGCAACCAACTCAGGGACGTTATCGAGTCCCTGATCAAAGAAGGACGACTGCAAAAATACATCAACGACTTTCGCGAAAGTGGAAACCGTGGAAGGCGCAGAGACCGGAGGCAAAGCCGCAGCCCCTGGCGAAGTCCGAACCAGCGCCCAAGGAGAAGCAAAAGCCCTGTAAGAAGATCCCGGACCCCTCCGCGCCGCAACGATGAGAACAGGCAAGACCGGGAATGGGATACTCAAGGGGAGGGCCACAGGAAGAACAAACTCGTAAGCACCATCTCCGGGGATTCGCAGGGGGCGGTCTGTCAAGTAACTCGAGGAAAAAGGCACTCCGGACTGCGGTCCTGAGCGTGTCCGGATCCTCTTCCCGAAAGCCCCATGCAGAGAACAAAGACGCGCCGCCCATCTCCTTCTCCGATGAGGACTACGGCGATATTATCCGAGATCACGATGACCCCCTAGTCATATCCGGGATAATCTCCAACGCCGAAGTCCGTCGTTTCTTTGTAGATCAGGGGAGCTCAGCAGACATCATGTTCATGGACACCTTCGAGAGGTTGGAGTTCCCTCTGTCTGCGCTTACCCTATATGAGGGCGAGTTAACCGGATTCTCCGGAGAAAAGGTGACCCTAGTGGGATACTTTGAGACTTTCCTTACCTTGGGCAACGATGACACCTATAAAACGGTGATGGTGAGGTTTTTAGTCGTAGATTGCCCCTCGGCCTATAACATCATCCTGGGCCGCCTGACGCTAAACGGCATTGTCGCTGTGGTCTCTACCGCCCACCAGGCCATGAAGTTCCTCAACAGGAACAATGAAGTGGTCACGGTCAAGGACGACCAGATCGCAGCCCGCAAATGCTACAATGAGAGCCTGAAGATCAGCAAGACCTCCAGGAAAACAAAGACACGGACATCCAGCACCACTTATGACCAAGTCAACATCCTGATGACGGAGTTGGATGTCCGAGAAGAGATCCGGGGTACAAGACCCCAGCCCGAAGGAGAACTGATCCCACTCCAGCTAGGCGACAAACCCGATCAAGTCACTATGATAGGAGCAAATCTCGAAGAACAGGAAAAGACCCAGTTGACACAGCTCCTATAGAAAAACAAGGATCTTTTCGCTTGGACTTCCGCTGACATGCCTGGAATCGACCCCGCTTTCATTTGCCATCGCTTATCTATTAAACGAGATGCAAAGCCAGTCGCCCAGAAGAAGAGAAAAGTTGGCCCCGAGAGACAATAAGCCATCGAGGAGCAAGTCAAGGAGTTATTGAACGCCGGATTCATAAGAGAAGTCTTGGTTAAAAAGGCAAACGGGAAATGGAGGATGTGTGTGGACTACACCGACCTAAACAAGGCGTGTCCCAAAGATCCATACCCCCTCCCAAACGTCGACAAGTTGGTTGACAGCTCCTCCGGCTTCCGGACACTATCCTTCATGGACGCTTACTCGGGGTACAATCAAATTCCAATGTACCCTGGAGATCAGGACAAAACGGCCTTCATCACCGAAAGGGCGAGCTACTGCTACAAGGTAATGTCGTTCGGGTTAAAGAACGTCGGGGGCCACATACCAGAGGATGATGAATAGAGTCTTCGAAGAACAAATGGGGAAAATGCTAGAGGTCTACATCGATGACATGATAGTTAAAACCCTGTCGTCTAGATCACACACCTCGGACCTGGAGGAAGTATTCGCGCAGCTGAGAAGGCACGACATGAGGCTCAATCTAGGAAAGTGTGCGTTCGGGGTCTAAGCAGGTAAATTCTTGGGGTTCATGCTGACCCACCACGGCATAGAGGCAAACCCAGACAAATGCAAGGCGGTGCTCGATATGCATAACCCCCAGAACATCAAAGAGGTACAACAGCTGAATGGGCGGATTGCAGCTCTCACAAGATTCCTAGCCAAAACCGCTCACAAATCCCTCCCCCTCTTCAAGTTATTGAAAAAAGGGACTGGATTCGAGTGGACGCAGGAATGTGAAGACGCTTTCGCGTCCCTAAAGAACCTCCTGGCATCTCCCCCAATCCTCACTAGGCCAAAACCAGACGAGACTCTTTACGTGTACCTCTCCGTCAATGATGAAGCCGTCAGTTCAGCACTTATCAGAGAAACATCCGAAGGCTAAAAGCCAGTTTATTTCGTAAGTAAGGTACTGCAAGGCCCCGAACTCAGATACCAAAAGATCGAGAAGGTCGCCTTTACACTTATCATCACGGCCAGAAGGTTAAGACAGTATTTCCAATGCCACCCCGTGGTAGTAAGGACTGATCAACCAATCCGAGAAATACTGCACAAACTGGACTTAGCAGGAAGGATGATCGCCTGGTCCATCGAGCTTTCTGAGTTCGGAATAACCTATGAGCCCAGAGTAGCAATCAAAGCACAAGCTCTCTCGGATTTCTTGGCAGAACTCACCTCAGACTCCGAGTGCATAGAAGAAATACCCTGGACCATATTCGCGGATGGGTCTTCAAACCCAAAAGGATGTGGTGCAGGGGTAATCTTGGAAAACTCCGAAGGGGTGACTATCGAGAACTCACTAAGGTTTGAGTTTCCCACCTCGAACAATCAAGCAGAGTATGAGGCATGCATCGCAGGACTGGCAATGGCCAGAGACTTGGGGGCCACAAAGATTAAACTTTGTAGCGACTCCCAGCTCGTGACCTCCCAGATCCAAGGCGAATACCAGGCTAAAGAGCCTCTCCTACAGAAGTACCTGGCAAAAGTGCAAGAGCTCCTTCCAAGCTTCCAGCTAGTCAAAGTGGAACACATACCCCGGGAACAAAACTCTTGGGCCGATCTCTTATCCAAGTTGGCAAGCACCAAAAGTCCAAATAACAACCGATCAGTGATCCAGGCAACCCTCTCCCACCTCGCAGTTTCCGACGTGGCTGTCTTCCAGGTTGAAGAGCAAGAACGCACCTGGATCACTCCACTGATGGAATACTTGCAGTCCGGTAGCCTCCCCGAGAATCCCAAGGAGGCAGCCAAGTTGAAGAAAGTCGCGGTCAGATACACCATCTTCGGTGGGCAGTTATACCGGCGCGGATTCTCTTCACCCCTCCTGAAGTGCCTAACGCCTAAAGAGGCCGAGTATGTCCTAACTGAAGTTCACGAAGGAAGTTGTGGGCACCATTTAGGAGGCAAGGCCCTAGCATTGAAGGCGCTCCGAGTAGGCTACTACTGGCCCACGATGGAGGCAGACTCCCTTGCACACGTTTAAATGTGCAATAAGTGCCAACGGCACTCTGACCACTACCACGCCCCACCGGAGGAATTGTCTACGACATCCATCCCTTGGCCCTTCTACCAGTGGGGCATGGATATCTTGGGACCTTTTCCTCAAGCGCCCGGGCAACTAAAGTTTCTAGTTGTCGCTGTAGATTATTTTACCAATTGGATAGAAGCAGAGCCCCTGGCTAACATCACCTCGGCTTGGATTCAGAAATTCACTTGGTGCCACCTCATCACCAGATTTGGTGACCCAGAATCCATCGTTACGGACAATGGGACGCAATTCAAAGACAAGGGTTTTGAAGAACTACTTCGCGGACTGAAAATTAAACATCACTGCAGCGCCGTGGAAAACCCTCGAACAAATGGGCAAGCTGAAGCGGCCAACCGGGTTATCGTTAGGGGGTTAAAGAAAAGGTTGGATGAAGCCAAAGGGAACTAGACCGAGCAGTTAGACCACGTCCTTTGGGCCTACCGAACCACTCCTCATTCTACAACCGGTGAGACCCCGTTCAAACTAACCTACGGGTGCGAAACAATGATCCCGGTGGAGATAGGAAAACTGAGTTGGCGTCTCCAACACTTCTCACCAGACACCAACCCCGGGTTAATAAGAGAAGACTTGGACTTGTTGGAAGAGAGAAGGTGCATCGCGCACATACGCGATGCTGCAACCAAGTAAAGAACGGCAGCCCAGTACAACCTAAAGGTCATCCCTAGAAGGTTCCAGCCGAGCGATCTAGTACTCCGCAGGGCCGACATCGGCGGAAGGAGTGCCTCCCAAGGAAAATTAGCCCCTAACTGGGAAGGACCCTACCGCGTCGTAGTCAGTACCAGGAAGGGGGCTTATACCTTGGAAATGTTAACAGGCAAGCCAATGAAGAATTTTTGGAACGCGGACAAACTTAGAAAGTACTACAGCTAAGCGCCTTTCAAGGCCTAGTCTCCTAGTTTACTTCATGTTTGATCTGCCCCAATTATTGTACACTTCTTCAATCTTTAAATTCAAGTAAATATCTCAATTATCAAGAACTTAATTATCCAGAACTCGGTTACCATGGTACCAACCGTAGTGTCTTATGCCAGGTAGGGAGTGCAGTAGAGAAATCCCGACGGGGGGAAAACTCTCGCACCAGTCCACCCGCACAAAAGACCCCGGCAAGGACCAGTCCGAAACCACAAGTCGCGCGGCCTCCTAAAATACCTAAAACAACCGATAATGGACCCCGGACAAGGTTTCTTTCCTTAGGCACAGACTCCAAATCCCAGATAGCTATTGCCTTCGAATTCCAAGCCAAGGCTAAGGTTCCTTACCTTAGGCACGAATTCCTAAGGTCAATCAACTTCGGATATCAGATCCTATGCCAAGGCCTCTGAACGTTCTCATCACGCAAAATCCTAAGGGAAATCCTAAAGCGCTCGGTAAAATGGGCGTTGGACACAGACCACAGGTCTCGTCAAAATTCCGCAATACGCGAAAAAGGGCATTGGACCCCAAAAATAGATATAAAAAAAAGTCATTACAAAATTAACAAAGTCATTACAAAATTCCGAAAAGACGGAACAATGTTTGCCTAAACACAGAAAAATAACCCCGCGCAGGGGGCAAAACTAGAGCACGCGAATCACTCTGATGAAGGCCCTGAACCACCAACCTCGGCAGAAGAATCCCCCGTACTCGGATCCGCAGTAGCAATGCGGGGAACGACGAGTTGGCCATTCTGGACTACCTTCCCGGAGTCCAGAGAATCAAGAACCAGGTCGACCTCGGGATTGAAGAGCTGAACTTGCTTGATTGCATTTCGGAATTACTGCTCTTTGATGTCGGTACAAATAGTAAGGAGAGTCCCGACATCGCCCTTCAGTGCGGTAACTTGCCCTCCGAGACGCCCTTTCTCAGCACGAAGGCCCTCATTCTCAGCTCTTAGCTCGGCCGTGCCCCTTCTGGCATCCGCCAAGATGGCCTCCTTCTCCTTCAATACATCTCTCGGGATGGCTACTTCGTTTCCCAGCTCTCGGTTCAGGGCCTCAACACCCTCCTTGGACTTAGCGGCCTCCTCTTTGGCCCGTACAGCCTCCTCCTTCTCCAAAAGAGCCTGGGCTTTACCCCGCTCCGCAGTAGCAACCCTCCGCTTGTAGTCCTCAACTGCATACTCCAAATGCCGAGCCTCCATGGCAAGACGAAGCCCAAGAACTTGGAAACTACAGAGAGCATCTAGGGCACTACGCTGGGCCAGCTTCGCCTCTACTTCCTCATCTAGGAGGAAGCCATTAACGAACTCACGGGGGTCTGGGTTCTTAAGATACAAGTTGATTGCCCCCCCAATCTAGTCGGCGCCTCCTTCGACCAGGGACCTCTTACTCCGGTCACTCGGCGTTCCCTCTCTAGCCGCCTTCCTCTTTCGCCCCATAGGAGGAGGGGGAATCCTCCACTTGGATCGGTTCCTCCTCCGTGGTAGGAACCTCGACGTGACGAGGCAATGGGACTGAAACCGCCTCCGCGGCAGGATCTGAAGGCCCCGACTCATTCCTGGCCCTCAGAGCCTCTAGAATAGCCAGAACGTTCCCCTCCTCAGACATATCGGCCAAGCTCTCTGAAAAGCAAACACAAACAACAATCAAGTCCATACAAGGGGAAAAAAGAAAAGAAAATAAAGCAAAGAAAATAAAGCATGAACAAAGGCCTATGCTACCTAGCACAGCCCAAAGTTCCACATCATCTACGGCATCCAGTACATCTTTGGGCCGGATCTTGTCGACCTTGGCAACCCACGTTTCGAAAAAATTGACACATTCGAGCTCCTCGTCATCCAGGTGACAAACCTCCTTCTCAAATGACTGTGTGGGAATGCTCCATGCCGCCGGATTCCAGTACAGACTGAATGTTGGCTCCTCGCCACTCCCCAACCAGAAGGGTCGAGTGCCGCCGGCCGCCATTAACTTGAAGAACTTTTCCTTGAAATCCTTATAGCTCTCTAGGTAGGGGAGAAACACCGTCCTACCTTGCCGGGAACGCATGGACAACTAAGACTGTTGGCGAGCACGAACACCATGGACGGAATACCTGGTGTGGAAATAGAAAAATGCCCTGTCCGAGCATCGCAACCCCAGCAACCGGCATATCCTCTCGAAAGCCAGGATGTTCACCCAACCATTGGGGTGAATCTGACTGGGTGCAGCGTAAAGAGTCCGGAGTACAGCAATATGGAAATCACTGAAAGGGAGCTGAAGCCCAAACCGCGTGAAGAAGTCCTCGTAGAGGAACATGAAGTGCTCCCCCGCCTCACGGGTCGAACACACGCACTCTCTTCCCGGGGATAGGATCAGGAACTCACCATCCCGGAGCCCTCCCGCGGTAAGCTCCAAGTAATCTTTCAATTTGTCCAACTCGGACCCGATCTCGTAGCGTGAAATCCTGCCAAAAGCATCATCCGCAACCCAGGGGTAAGACAACCCCGGCCCCCGGCGAACATGAATCAACTCCTCCTCAGCTTCCTGACCCCCCGGCTTGCGAGCTTCAGGATCCGGGTTGGGCTTTTCAATTCTCAGCACCCTTCTCCTAGCCATTCGAATTCCTGGAAGTCACACAGAGGCTCAGGGTCAGAACCAGTCTAAGTTCAGAGATCCAAATGTTCTGGCCTCCGCACCGGCCAAGGCAAAAAGCCTCGGAAGGACACCTCCGTTACACATGGTGCGACGGAGGAGGTGCTCCAAGAGGGGCAAACGCCATTGACGGAAGGGGAAAACACACTTCCCCCTCCCTTTCTCGAAACAGCAAAAACCAAATAAACCAAAAGCAGAAGCAAAAAAAAAGATCAATTCTGTGAGTACCTTGAAGCAAGAGGACAATCCTGTGAAGTCCAGCAAGATCGTCTCGCACCACCGCAATGACCGTCAGAAATCGCCACAAAACCTCAAAGTTTCTGATAAAAGTCGAACGAAACAAAGCCAAAAAGCTGACACCCTATTTATAGGGGTTACGGTTGAGGGTAATTCTGTCCAAACACCTCACATTTGAAAAGGCACCCATTATGGCGGGCGGAGCACGGCGCACGACTTCTCAACCCGAGCGCGCCACGTGACCCACGTTGCCGTAACGACAGCTCACATTACGGTTATCCAGCAAGTTAAAGGACACACAACCGCATGGTCAAAGAGCTCGGGAAACCCGCTCGGACCCCGGAATTATGTTACCCCGGTAATAGTCCCCCAAGGTACAGCGACCCCAGAACCAAGTATCTAAACTTGGCACTTCGCCGGCCTCGGCCAAGTACCAAGCTGGGGGCAACTCAACATATCGCGTGGTCAGGATGAGCATTGGACTCACCCCAGTATAACATAAATACCACAGTCTAAATAAAGAAAAGCGAAAGGCACGAAATTTGAAGGAAAAGAAGTAATTTTATTAAGTTTCTCATTCCATACATCATCTTACAACAAAAGGAGGGAAAAGAAAGTATAAAGGCATGGAACATATAATGAAAGAAACCCCAGAGGTGTGAACCACCATTAACATCATTGGCATCCCGGGCCATGTTGCATCCATATTTTCTCCAAGAACTAGCACCGGCCTTTTCCTCCCGAAGCAGTATCTTGAAAAAGTGGATTGGCTTCTAAACCTGGAGCGGAACACTACTTCCGAACCTCGGTACCCACCGCTTTTCTTCACTTCCTTCCTCGCCAGGCAGGGAGAGGCCGGGGCGCACCCTCCTTGATAGATGAGGCACAGCTTTCTCATGAGATGATCGTTTCGTCGGAAACCTTGATCACCTCAAGCAGCTTTAAAGCCGAGAAGCAGCCTCAATAGTTCCTCCTGCTCATCCAACCACCCCTAGGAGCAGTTGGAAAGGAGAGCGAATTTGAGCCCTACCCCTTCGGTTGCCTCCATCTAAAGCGGCAAACATCTCAAACCTCCCCAGCAACGAGAAATACCAAAGAAGCAATCACCGTACGCTGGGAAAGTGAGACATCTACTCAAGGAGTCTCCCACATAAAATCACCAAGTTTCAGAAATTTGGGAAAGAACAAGAAGAAAACTCTTGAAAGAGGCAAAACTCTCCAGAAGCACGCAGCAAGGGAAAGGCCCATTTCTCTGAGATAAGTCACTTCCAGAATGAACATTGTAAAGAGGAATACCATGATCGAACACAAAAACCCTCTATTTATAGAGAGAACGGAACGATCAAATTAATTCCTCGCACTGAAGAACCTGTCAAATCATAAATCCGCATTCAATGACCCTTATTTCCTATTGGTCGCAAGAGCAGCGAACGGTTGTAAACTACACAAAGTTGACGCTCCCCATTAAACACTCGCTCATTCTCAAGGAGGTCAAAGCGACGTTTCCCAAGGGATCCAACAAATCAAGATCAATGAAGAACGCTGCGGCAAGTCAAAAAGGCCCCGAGAACTACGTCCAGGGGGCAGCTGAAGGAAACCCACGAGACCGAGGAGTGGCGATGTAGGTAAGGACCCACCTCGGCCTCCGAACCACATCCCAACCGCCGAGTTGTCTCATGATCACGGGCCACGACCAACGTTAAAGATCGCGAAGCCCGGCCTCAAAGCCAGGATGCCGCCCACTTCGAGCACGATGGTACCTTGACACTTGGGTCTTGTCCAAGCGCCAAGCTGGGGGCAACTGTTCTGGACCATGGTCCGGGACTCTGTCCTGAAGGATCGACCCGGCACATGAACCACCGGACTCCGCCGACAACGCCCCCACGACGGCCTTGCGACCTCGAACCCCGTCGTCTGACCGCAGCAGTCATTTCCCCATTCTCAGAAAGGGGGACCATGACTGCCTGCGAGCAAGGATTGGCTATTAAGGGAAAGACAGCCCCAACAGGTCAGAGACTAGCCTCCACGATCGTAGGACAGTCCCGACAAAGTCAGAGATGGACCTCAACGATCGTGGAACAGTCCCGACAAAGTCAGAGACAGACCTCAACGATCATGGGCTGAAATCCCTGCCATGACACGATCCTAACATACCTCTATCCTACGTGGAGTGCAAGAGGATTCAAATCACGCTCATAATATATACCAGGCTAAGTTAACCAAAAGGGGGTATCAAGTCTTTACTGCAATTCCATTAGCTTGAACTTACTGGTGCGCTGTCTGACTTGAGCGTTGGAGTCCTATTGCAGGTACCAACCCCCCCTGGACTTCATGCTCTTGATCGCAGTTGCATAAGGAAGAAATCACCACATACGTGCCTATCTCAGGTACCTTCTGAATCCACTTCAGAACAAGTATATTACTTTCTCATCTTGCTTAGTCATCTCAATAGAGTTAATTGAGTTAGGATTATTATATAGGAGAACTGTTCACAACAATGCAATCTGAGTCTTGATCTTCCAATCAAGTTTACTTAGCATATTATTTTCAATATAACTTACCATTGGTGCCATTATAAAAATCAACAATCCTATAACAAAAATTGAAAGACACATAAGAATCTTGAATAAAATTTACTGATGCAATGTCAAGCAAAATGATTGATAATATACTTGAGTTGCTAAGATTATGTGGGTAGGAGATTTCTTTTCAACACTACTACTCCTTCTCCATTATTCGTCTGTGTTTCTGATTTTAATTTGGACAATTTATAACTCAAGCAAATGAGTATCCTAATTTTAATTGAATCTTAAATTGATTTCTCAATCAATCAGTATCAATTTTTCATAAACTGACTTTCCAACCAATTAGTAATAACATATCAACATTTTCTAATCAATCAGAATTAATATAAATTAATTAGGATATTAAGTCCTTAATTTTGTTAATTTTTTGTAATATTATTTCCTATACTTTTTCTTGCCCAAAGGCTGAATCTTGTGTTGAAACGTGTCGTTTTCCTCATTTATTTTATGTATATACTAGATTTATATCGTGTGCATTGCAAGAAGAAGGAAAAAGTAATTTATTAATATAAAATTATGACTTTTATTAATATAACAAATATAATCCCATGAAACACATTCAACAAAATTAAATGCTAAAAATGTAAATACTAAAAATGTAATTTATCTTATGTTTGTCAATATAAAAGTAAAGATTATATAAGTAAAACGATAGGCCAAAAATACAAACTATACAAATTGAGTTATACATAACTTACCCGTGGCTTATTGGAGAAATTTCTCTAATTTTCAATTTAGATATTTCTCTAGCTTTACTCTCTAATAAATGTTGTTGTGAATTCTTCTTATTTTATTCAATTTATAATTTAAGCACGTGAGAATCACAATCTCCGTCAAATCCTAAATTTATAGGAATCATGTTAATAGCATTATCCTACTTTATTTTTATTTCTTTCTATTAAACTCAAGTTTTTAATTTTTATTATCCTTATTCTTGATAAATAAGGGTCTTATTTGTTAAATCCTTATGCTGACATATATTGCTTTATTCATTCAACGACTTTTAAATTTATAAGAATTAATTAAATAACATTATTCTATTTTTTATATATTATTAAATTCAATCTTTTTTTAATTTTGTTAGCATTATCTTTGGTTAATTATAGTTTATTTACTAAATTTGTGGTGTTGGCATTAGTAAGTTTCTCAATCTTAGTGGAATCTTAAATTTATAAAAAAATTCAATTGTATTATCTTACTATTTTTTTCCTTTTTAAATTCAAGATTTAAATTTTTTAGAGTTATCCTTGATCAATTAATTTTTATTTATTAAATTTCTTATGCTGACATGTATCGCTTTCTTCATTTAGAAACTCATAAATTTATAGAAATCATTTCAATACTATTATCTTATTTTCTTATTTCTTCTTAATAAATTCAAAGCATTATATTTTATTAATTATTTTTTATTTACAAAATTTATCATGTTAGCATGTGTCACTTTCCTTATTTTCACACTTATACTTTATATATATATATATATATATGAGAAAAGATCAACTTACTCTATGTATAAGTTTTAAGATTTACTCTCAATCTCTTACCATTAAATTAAATTTAATCTAATGATTCTAAATTATCTAATTAAATGATGAGAAAGAATAATAAACACTGACATTAATAAAAAGATAGGATAATAAAATGTGATTTTACTAATAAAGAAAAAAATTAATTATCTAGTCTACTTATTAATTTTAAAAATAATATTTATTAAAAATTTGTGAAAGTTATACTATAATATTACATATTTTTTTTTCCAAGCATGCTTATATTACTAGGTTAGGTACAAATTCTGAAAAATTGTTTATATTATTACAACTGCTTATCAAATGTTCAAAAAAAAAAAATTGCTTATCAAATAGAAAAAAAAAAAATGGACATAAAATATTTTAGAACAGAATTGAATTATTATAATTATTTAATAAAATTAGTTATACTTTATTTGTGTTAAATAATTATACTATATTTACTTTTTATTCATTTATATAATATCTGTAATGTCCAACCTTTTAGATATTTATATAAAAAATTATTTTTAATGAATTTATATGATAAGTTTTAAAGGTCGTTAATTAATTTTTAATGATAAATATGTACATAGAGAATATAATATTCTTGTATATATACTATTATATGGTGATTTTATATGCTATTATTATTGATTGTTAATTTATTTTTGAATATAAAGTCATTAATGATAAAGTCCTTTTGATATTTATATGTTCAAATGATATTTTTAATAATAAACAAGTACGTAGGGAATTAATTTTTTTAGTAATTAAAATATATAAAAAACAAAAATATTATAAATTATATTTAATATTATATTATTTTTTAAATCTATAAATAAACTTAATAACTAAAATTTATTTCTTCATTAAAATTATATTAAATTATTCTTTCTCCTTTTTAATGTGAGAGTTTATTTTCTCTTTGTTCATTTAATTAAATTATTTTGAACTATTAAATTAAAATAAATTTAATAATAAAAAATTAGAGTAAGTCTTAAAATTTATTCTTGGAATAAGTGGATCCTTTTCTTTTATATATATATATATATATATATATATATATGATCAACTTATATCATTGTAAGTCTTTTTTCTTATATTCATTTTCAATCGTTAGTTCTACTTTCATCCGATGATTACCTTTAATGAAATAATCTCAATCATTAGATGAAAGTAGAAGAACTAACGATCAAAAATGTGAAAAAAAAAAAGACTTACACCGATGTAAAATGATCCTCCCTCATATATATATATATATATATATATATATATATATATATATATATATATATATATATAAAGAAAGTCTTACCTAAACATACATTTCTCAATTGAAGATACTAAGTTGGGTGCATTAAGTTAATCGGTACTTAATATTTTCAATGAATCGCTAAATTAATTGTGAGACACAAAATCTATAAAAATATTAAGTTCGATTGAATTTAATGATCCAATTATAATATATCATGTTTATGTAATATAAATATATATAAATATATATAAATATATATATATATATATATATATATAAATACATTAATTAGAACTGTAAAGTGGGGCCAGTTGTGCGATCCTAAGACAGAACGCAGAGTGGGCACTGTGGGCTTGAGGAATTTACGGCTCACTAACGAATCTATACTCATGAAATTGGGTGGGGCATGGTTCAAACACCAAACTCTCTTTGGATTCGGGTGCTAAAGACTAAGCATAAGTGTGGCTCCGATGTGGTAAAACAAGATTTGCAATGGATGAATGGTGCTGGAGATGCAGTGAAATTAAGGAGAGATCGATGGTTGTTTTCAGGGATTGTGTTAACTGATTTGGCTTTAGTGTCGAGTTACCAGTGCTTTGTTATGTGAACCAGAAAGGAGATCAGGACTGCGCTCGATTTGCTCACTTTCTCCCTCAGGATGTGTGTTAAACAAATTGCAGGAGTACATCCACCGCATCATAGTTTGGGACTTGATAAACCTGTCTAGTCCCTAACGAGTGAAGTTTTATTTATGACTAAATCAACATATAATTATCTGGCTTCTCATGATCAGGATGTGGCTATATTAGTAGAGAGAAGGAAATAAGATTGATATTTTTGCAAAGCTTGGATCCAAGGATAACAAGGCGTTGATTAGTTGGGTGATCACGTAGTTGTTCTTAATCTACTCCTTAATTCCCTACACGAGTGGGTACAAGTGGTTAAGGTTTTGGTCTTGAGATTCACTCCCCCCTTGGGCGTGAATTCCAGTTCCCCTCTCTCTTAAGGAGACCCCCTGGCGCTCACGGACTAGTTGAGTAGTCTTGTGTGGAAAGCTAAAAGGCATGAATACGAAACCGATGCGGAGATACAACTTTTAAAAATTACTGGACACAACACGGCTATGGTACAATAAATAAAATTAACATAAAACCACAAATCTTAAATTAAATGAGAGAAATATTGTTTTAAAGTTTAGCATGAGTCATTGTAAACATAATAAAATGCTAACATTTATTTAATTATTGTGGTATTTTCATCTATAATGGTATAAAAATTCAAAAAACAATAGAAAATTATATAATACAGCTAGGAGTATCTAAAAGTGTCTGTGAAGTATTTGATACAGATACGTGTTAGATACGAATACGACGACTATTTCGAAGCATTCGTACTTCATAGGTGGAATGAAGTTTGTTGCAAGTACCTTAACATAATTATCAAAACTGATTTGGCTAAATGAATCAATCTAATTATTATTTCAGCTGAAGCTGATTTATATACACTCACTAATGAAGGATTATGACAAACTAATCATATAATTAGTTACACTGCTCTAACTAATCATAATTGACTCATCTTAACTTGTAACTGAAAAAATTGAAACTCAACTGTTAGCTAACTTATTAGACTAACTAACTATTCAATGTTGTAATAGAAGTTGAATTTGATTATGTTGATACGTGTAACACCCTAAAATTACTATTATGCATATTATCAATATACTTAAGGAGTAGTAATAGGTTAATCACTTCTAAACGTAAGCGTGAATATAAAACCTAATAACATTTTAATATGTAAGGAGCCTTTAACAAAGTAAAGAGACAATATAATTTTATATAACTGAAAACTTGTCTTTTACTACGAGATTATATCATATGTCTGAGATACATAAAGTATTAAAATAAGCCACAATGGCATAATACAAAATTAATAACCTCATTATATAATATCTTGAGAAACATGTTAGGCTTGTATATGGTTTCAGAGGTACTATTATACTTACTTAACATGCTAATTCAGTTTTATGGTAAATTGAGTTGGTTTAGGCACTTTACCGCAACACAGAAGGTTGAAAGTGACCTAAAATGACTCATAAAATAGTTTTAAAGGTTAAGTTACGAGAAATAAATATGGATAGTTTATTTCCAAGTTATAAATGAGTTAAGAAAGTTGCAGTTAAAGTTTGAAGGTAAACTGAGTTCGTTTGGTATTTTTAAGCACACTGAGTAAGTGTTTTAATATCAAATGGACTTAGTGCAGATATGAAAATTAATGAAAATGAGGAGTTTGGTAATTAGATGAATCTTAGGATTTATTCTAATACCTAAGGAGGTTAGAAAGCTTGAAATAATAAGATCAAAGTATTCTTAGGAGATATGAGTTTTGTGAAATAACTAAAATGCCCTTGAGACATTTTATTTGAAGTGAGATTTCCTCACTTGACTGAGGCAGAAAACAAAAGAAACAAAGGAAGAAAAGAAGAGAAGAGAAAACGGAGACCGAAGAAGGAGAAGAGAAAAGAGAAAGAAGGAAGAGAAAGAGAAGGAGAAGAAGGAAAGCCCAAGGTTAAGAGTCATCAACCAAGGTAAGGGGTTGTTTCTCATCTTCTCATCTCCATCTTTTTCTTGATTTGCTTTGATGAAAAAATGGATTTGATGAGTAAGTTGAGTTTAGAGGCTAAACTCTTGTTTCTAGTGTTATATTTTAATTAGTTTGAGTATGAATAAGGTTTAGAACAAGTTATTGTGTTGGATTTTGTATGATTCTTCAAAGGATGAAAATGGGTATTTCTAGGGTTTGGGATGTATTTTGATTTAAGATGGAGGTATTATGATTGTATTTTGATGATATATTATAGTTGTTGAGTGGAAAAGCTCCAAGAATTTGGTTTGAATAAGTTGAAATGGTGAGGAAAATGGAGGAGAGCAGTACGTTTTGCTGCTACCCAGCCAGCGCTTAAGCGATGGTAATAGGGCGCTCGAGTGCCCAACTGACAGAAGAGGAGTTTTGAACGTACTTAGCTAGCGTCTAGGCGCTAGGAATAGAGTGCTTAAGTGCTCAATTGACAGAAATGACTTCTGGATGTACCCCAACCAGCGCTCAAGCGCTAGAAGGCTAGCGCTTGAGCGCTAGCTGCAGAACAAGAGAAAAAGATTATGGTGTTTTATATAAATAATTAAATGTGTAAAGCTCTTTTATGCTATTTTAATTGATAACAAGAATATCTAAATTATGAAAAACATGATTTTTTTATGAGTTTAATGATTAAGATTAAGGATTGAAATTATGATTGAGAAAAAGAAAAGATTGTACATCCATTAGACATGGATTGACTTAGATAAGAGTTTAGTTCTATGAGCAATATAGTATTGCATAGATATCATTTGGAAAGTGATAAAGAGATGAGATATAAGCACTTAAGTAAGTATGGTAAGAGTGAAAGCCGTAGTATCTAGCTAGTAAAGAGAAGGGCCATAGTGCCTAAATGATAAGAATGAGGGGCCTTAGTGTTTAGTTGATAATAATGAAATAGTATTAGACAGCAAGTTGGACAATAAAGGAGTGCCAAAGTGGTATGAATGCTCTCATAGAGGTAGAGCTAGAAGTGTAAGAATAGAAGTTTGATGGTGATTATGCAAAAGTTAAGCATAACACCATATAATTTAGACATTCATGCATAGTTCATAAACAGTTCAAAAGGTGGGTTAAGGAGGTGACAGATTCCTTCCCCACTAAAGAAAGGAAAGTTAAGATTAAAGGTTCAAACAGTTAAGAAGGTAGTGGGTTAAGGAGGTAACATATTCCCTCTCCACTGCAAAGAAATGAATAGTCAAGTTTCATGACATCCATGACATCTCATGACATTCATGACATCTCATGACATTGCACTTACCCCATTATGCACTGTTGTTTGAGCATAACCATACATTATAACATTGTTGCATTACTTGATGTTTGATTGTTATTGTGATAGGTGATTCCTTGTGTTTGTATGCTTTGCTTACTGGTATTAGTTAATTGTATGGATGGTTGTTTAATATCATTGGCAGTTTGTGTTTGGTTGCTCAATTTTATTGTTCCATTGTATAGGCAGTGGTTCAATATCATTGATTGTTACCTTTCGATGACAATTGCATGGGTAGTTGTCCTATCTCTTAAAGGTGAAGCAGTCCAAGTTATGGTTAGACTAGGAACATTACATAGAGAGAGAATGTGCATGTTCCTAGAGTAAAGAATAGAAATTCGAAGGATTATATAGATTTATTTATGATGTTATGATTGAGTAAGGAATAATGATTTAATTGCCAGTTAAAATTTTATTTCAGATATTTATAGGTTGTATGATGTTATACGATTGCTGCTATTGGTACACTTATACTGAGAATTATGAATTCTCACCCCATGTGTTCCATGTAAATCCAGGTTGAAGATTCAAGGTCACAAAGAAGATGAAGAATGAAGAATAGTATAGTTATATTTTATTTTGAGTAGATAGATTTTATATTTCCATGTATATGAGATTAAGGATGTAAAAGATATTCAAGTATGTATTAGTGAAAAGTTATGTATATATGTGGATATTGTTTCCACAAGGCTCTCCATGATGATTTATTTATATAAATGTTATGGATTAGTTTATGAATAAGTTAGAAGTAGCATAGTTAATACTGTTTATCTAGGTATATGTCAGATATACTAAGATTTCAGTATTATGATGTTACACATTACATCAGTTATATATATATATATATATACATACATACAAATACAAAATATCGATGTCAGGTCTTCCAAAATCTTCCTTCGTTCTTCTTTGAACATTGGTTGGATTTATCATGGAAATAAGAATTTGGGGTGAGAACTTAAATTCTCAGTAGTAAGTTTACAAAACATGACATCACAATAAATTCAGTACTTCAGCTAAAAATAAGTTAAATAAATAAATAGGAGAGTGGCACAAACCAAAACTTAATCTTTTTTTTCTCCCAAAGTAGACATTTCATTTTAATTAAATAAAGTACTTTAAGCGGTACATAGCTCTTCATCTCTAATCAGCATATTTACTTATTATTAGTAGGATGGCAAACAAGCATAAGCAACCTTTTCATTGTATACAATCAAATCATCCGTCAATCTTTCATCAAAATAAAATCAGGCATTTGCCCATACAATTGCTATTTTATGTAGTATATGATAATGAATGAATATGCCTATAAGATGTTCTAATGTACGCTTGTGCAATGTTAATAAAATATTTTATTTTAGAAAACTCATGATATTTGTATATTTTCATAAAAACCTTTGTTCTTTGTATTTCCTCTAGGTAAAAATGAGGTGTTAAGAAAACCTTTGTTCTTTAACCTCTCTTACTAAAATAACCCTGACATTTGGAGCACCTTTGACTCAAGCCAAATATATCAAAATAACAAACATCAAGTTTGAAAACAAAACATGTGAAGAGTATTTTTAACCTTTCATTCATTTCATTCATAACACATCATGATTATCTTCAATTCCTCACTATGGCTCTCAGCCAACACCCCTAAAACAACACATCCATGATCAAAATTTCAAGTCAATTCAATTATCATCTAAACAAGCTATTAAATTAGTAAATATATAGGTAAGACAACTTAATTCTACCCTTATATCCCCAAGAACCCGAGGACAATTGATCCCTAAGAAATTAATGAATCCCTTAGAAAGAAACAAAATCCTATAATTGATCTCCTGGTGTCAGAACAAGCTCCCCAATTTGAATCATTGTATCCAATGAGTCTGATATTTGAATTAAACTGAAAATAAAGTCCTTTAATAGGTGATGACTTAATGTATCAAAGTACCCTAAGAGCTGCCTGATGATGCTCTATCATAGGTTTATCTAGATATCGACTGAGTGTGCTGACAATAAAAGAAAGATTAGGTCTAGTTGTTGTTAAATATAACAATCAACCTATCAATCTCCTATAGGTAGTCACATCAGCAAAAGGTGATCCAGTATCTTTGCACAATTTGGTTGAAAAATCTGCTGGAGTTGCCACTGATTTAGCTGCTACGAGACCAGCATCCTATAACAGTTCCAGTGCATACTTCCTTTGATAGAGAGCACCTTGTTTTGTTTTGGCAACCTCAATTCCCAAGAAGAACTTCAAATCTCCAAGGTCTTTTATTATAAATTTCTCATCAAGTAACTGTTTGACAAAGTTAATCTCAGCTAAGTCAGTTATAGTCAATAAAAGATCATCTACATACACCAGTGTTACAGTAAAGCCACTTGACCGAGTTTTAACAAACGATAAATAGTATGCTTTGCATTGACTGTATCTAGATTCTAACAAAACAACAAATAACTTTGCATTCCATTACCTTATGGCTTGTTTCAATCCATAAAATGACTTCTGTAGTTTGCATACTTGATTGGTTGCAGTAGGTGTAAGATCCTGTGGCAACACCATATATACCTCTTCAAAGAGATCTCCATGCAAAAAAGTAGTGTTAACATCAAGTTGCTGAAGATACCATTCTTTAGCTGCAACAATGGCCAACAAAGTTCTTATTGTGGTCATTTTTGCAATAGGACTGAAAAGTTTCTAGGTAGTCTAAGCCAACAGTTTGAGTGTAACCTTTTGTTACTAGCCTAGCCTTATGTCTTTCAATTGTACAATCTGCATTGTATTTCACCTTAAAAACCCAGTTACAACCAATAACTTTCTTCCCATGAGGTAGTTCAATCAAAACCCATATGTTATTTTGTTCCAAAGCTTGCAACTCAGCTAACATAGCTTTCCTCCAGCATTCATGAATCACAGCCTCTTGATAAGTTGTTAGGCTTTATTGTACAAATTTGTTTCCTTATTTATATTAGTAGGACGAATTTGATTCTTGTATTAAGATAAATTTATTTCTTATAATTTAGCTCTATTTTAAGAAAGTAATTATTGTCATAAGCCTATATAATATAAATCATACATGTACAATTGTGATAAAGCAATAACAATATTCAGAAATATTCCTTCAAGTTGGTATCAGAGCTCTCGATCTGGGAGCCTTTGTTGTTTCCGCTGCAATCAGCATTCATTGTTGATCAAACCAGTCTTCATCATTGGGATTCAACCAACCTTTATCCCTGCCTTCAATCAGCCTTAATCTCTGCTACCATCTTCGCCCCTCACCTGGAACCCACGACTCCAACCACCATCACACTGTCGTCCTCACCAAGATCGAAGCCGAGCGTGACCCCAACATCGCGCACCGCCTTCCTCGCCCCTCACCCTGAACCCATGACTCCAACTGTCATCACACTATTGTCCTCACCTAGATTGGAGCCTTGCATAACCCTTGCACCGCTCACCATCGGCGAAACAGAGTCATACTGCGCACTGTCATCTTGCACCACGCACCGCCACCTCTTACTGCTCACCGTACACTACCGCCTCGCACCGCGCAACCCTATTTTTGTGTTTGTTCCCTCGAGTATGTTGGACGACGAGACTGCCAAAGCCATCTCGCAGCTCAACGTGACACTGCCCCCACCTCTAAATCCCAATGATTTACTAGTCTTGCACCCCACCTATCACCTTAATAGAAAAAATTACTTGCAGTGAGCCCAAGTCATTTGTAGTACACTTAAGGGTCATCAAAAGTTAAACCACATTGAAGGGACTGCCCTTAAGAAGGATGACCCTCACTTTGAGACGTGAGATGGTGAAGACTCTCTTATTATGACATGGCTCTGGAACTCCATGACTCCCAAGATTAGCAAAAACTGTATGTTCCTTCCTTCCTCCCATGAAATTTGGGACAATATTCATCAGACATTCTCTATAAAATAGGATATCGCCACTTGTTATGAGTTGAAGACAAAAATCTTTGCTACAAAATAGGAGGCACTCTCAGTTACTGATTATTATGGAACCCTTAATGGCTTATGGATTGAGTTAGATCAGTACCAAAATCTCAAAATGGAGTACATTAAGGATGCTTCCACGTTGGTTAGTTTTGTGGAAAGGGATCAGATCTTTGAGTTTCTCTTTGGCCTGAATTCTGAGTATGACTCTATTCAGGTTTAGATTCTGGGCAAGGAGACACTGCCGTCACTGTCTAAGGTATTCTACACTATTCAGGGAGAGGAAAGTCATAGCGTTATCATACTTGATGATAAGCCCACTAGTGGACTAGCCTTGGCTATGGGCAAGACAACTAAACCTGGCTTTTCTTCTTCCTTCTCCAGGCCAAATCGAGAGGGTCGTTGGTATACCTATTGTAAGAAATTTGGTCACACCAAGGAGAACTGCTTCAGACTCCATGGGAAGGACCAAGTTCTTAGCCGCACAGAAGGGTTCATGGGTATGCAGCACAGTCAGGCAAATATGACCACTTCGGATTCTATACCTTTGGGTGAAGACTCAAATGTGGGTGATGAAGCTCCAACTCTTAGTAAAAATGAATGGGATTGCTTATGGACTCTCATTGACTCTCTCAGTGAGTCTTTTAGCTCTTGTTCTCTGACCATAACTAATGAGAATTTTTGTTTTCAATCATTTAATGCTTCTAGTACTAAGAATTTATGGATTATGGACTCTGATGCAATTGACCATATGACCTTTTATTCTCCACCTCTATTATCTTGTCAATCCTTTTTTAGTAAGTATCATATAACCATAGCTAATGACTCTCATACCTCAGTTGCGAGTTCTAGTACTATTAAACTCCAGCCCTCCCTACACTTAAACAATGTGCTCCATGTTCCCAAACTTTCTAATAATCTTATTTTCATTCACAAGCTTACTAAAGACAATGATTATGCCATAACTTTTTCTCATTCTCATTGTGTCTTTCAGGATCTTACCACTGGGAAGACGATTGGAGTTGCTAAGGAACAAGGAGGGTTGTATTATCTCCTTAATATGCTAGCTAATGGTGGTTCTGATCAAAAGTTGCTACTTTCCTGTCATCAGTCTAGTTCATAGTCTCTTACTTCTCAAATTTGGCTACAGCACAAGCGTTTGAGATACCCTTCATTTTCTTTGCTTAAGTATATATTTCCGTCATTATTTTAAAAGAATCTATTAAGTCTTTTCATTATGATGTTTGTGATTTTGTCAAGCACCATTGTGTAACCTTTTCACCTATTTCTAATAAAAGTATTGATCTTTTTGCACTTATCCACTCTGATGTTTGGGGTCTTGTATCTATTTCTAACATTTTTGGCACTAAATGATTTGTTTCTTTCATTGATGATTGTACTAAAGTAACTTGGTTTTTCTAATGAAAGATAAATCAAATGTGTTTCAATTGTTTGTTCAGTTTTATCATATGGTTCAAACCTAATTTGGAAAGTCTATTAAATGTTTGCGTTCTGATAATAGTAAGGAGTATGTCAACCAAAAATTCTCTAAATTTATTAAAAAGCATAGTATTGTACATGAACTCATATGTGTTGATACTCCTCAACAAAATGGTGTTGTAGAAAGGAAAAATTGTCACTTACTTGAAATCACTAGAGCTTTACTATTCTAAATGTCTATTCCTAGCTCCTACTAGGGAGAAGTTGTTTTACCTGCTACATATTTAATCAATCGGTTACCATCTCATGTCTTAGGTAATGTAAGTCCAATCCAACTCATGACCTCTCACTTTCCTTTAGTTCCTATTATGTAAAGTCTACAGTTTCTTGTCTTTGGTTATGTGGCTTTTGTCTGTGTCCATCGCCAACATCGTAGCAAACTCGATCTCTGTGCTGTCAAATGTATTTTTTTGGGTTATGCTCCTGATAAGAAGGGGCACAAATGCTATCACCATTCAATTTCGTCATTTTCTCGTCTCCATGAATGTCACTTTTCATGAATATGTGTCCTTCTTTACTCATCCTCAGCTTCAGGGGGAGAACACTTAGAAAGCTAAAGTTGAAGTTGAGTTCTTCTCTGCTAGGTCCTTCCTTCCTTTAATATATGACTTTACACAGGAATTGACATATTCTTCTCATACCCCACCTGAGCTAGCTAAGGTCAAGGTCAAGACTAGCACACCAAAATTGGTGTATCAGATGAGAGGAAAACCCGAACTGGCCCAACAACAACTTTTGGCATCCGAACCAATGATAAGTACTAAAGATACAAGTTCTCTTATCTCTGAACTTCCTATTTTTGAACCTGGCCTAGATAATACAGTTTCTAAACCCAGTAATATGTCTTTGAATAATTGTGAACCTGATCTAGATGACTTACCCATTGCATTGAGGAAAGGGAAAATGTATTGTCCCAAGTACCCTATTCTCAATTTGTCTCTTCTAAACATATTTTCCTACAACACAGGAGTTTCATTTCAACCATAGATTCTATCAGAATCTTAACATCAGTACAAGAAGCATTCAATGATAAAAACTGAATTCAAGTCATGAATGAGGAGATGAGTGCATTTGAAAAGAATGGAACATAGGAGATTGTTGAGAGACCAGGTGACAAAAGGTCAGTGGGGTGCAGATGAATATATACTTTGAAATATCAGTTTGATGGTACACTAGATCGGTATAAAGAAAGGTTGGTGGCAAAAGGATACACTCAGACTTATAGAATTGACTATGAGAAGACATTTGCTCTAGCAGCCAAGATGAACACTGTAAGAATCTTACTCTCCCTTGCTGTCTACTTTGGGTGGAAATTACACTAGTTTAATGTTAAAAATGTCTTTCTCCACAGCGACTTAAAGGAGGAAGTCTATATAGAAACTCTGCCTGGATACAATTCCACCAGTGGAAGGAACAAAGTGTGCAGGTTAAAGAAAGCTTTATATGTGTTGATGCAGTCTCCCCGTGCTTGGTTTAGAAGATTCACAAAAACAATGGTGTCCCTAAGATACAGACAAAGTCAAGGTGTTCATACTCTCTTTTTTAAACATTCACAAGAAGGTAAACTCATAGTTCTGCTTGTGTATGTTAATGACATCATTATATCAGGAGATGACCTAGTTGAAAAGCAACTCCTAAAGGAGAAATTAGCAGCTGAGTTTGAAATGAAAGATCTTGCAAAGCTAAAATACTTCCTTGGGATTGACGTTGCCTACTCCAAGCAAGGTATCTTCATTTTTCAAAGGAAATACATCCTAGATCTTCTCAAAAAGACTGGAAAACTTGGGTGTAAGGCTATCGGTGTACCCATTGAACAAAATCACAAAATGGGAAGTGATGAAGAGAGCCCCACTGTGGGTAGAGCTCAATACTAGAGACTAGTAGGGAAACTAATATACCTAGCACATACCAAACTAGATCTAGCATATGTTGTCAGCATTGTTATCCAATTCATGCATGATCCGCGGGATAAACAAAGAAAGGTTATGGATAGAATTCTACAGTATCTTAAACCACACCTGGAAGGGGATTACTATTTAGGAAAAGGGGAAACTTATCCATGAAAGTGTATACAGATGCTAACTATATAGGTTCAGTTACTGAAAGGAGGTCAACATCAGGTTATTATATGTTTCTGTATAGAAATCTAGTAACATGAAGGAGTAAAAAATAGAATGTAGTAGGACGGTCAAGTGCAGAAGATGAGTTTCGAGCTATGGCACAAGGATTTTGTGAGTTGTTATGGATGAAGATCATATTAGATGACTTGAGACTAAAGCGTGAAGCATCTATGAAACTGTTTTGCGACAACAAATCAGTCATTAGCATTGCGCATAATTCGGTTCAACATGACAAGACAAAACACATTGAGATAGACCGACACTTTATCAAGGAGAAATTGGATAGTGGACTCATAATCATAACATACATTCCTTTAGGATATTAGTTGGCAAATATATTAACTAAGGGACTACCTACAAAGCACTTTTAGGATCTCATTGGTAAGCTAGAAATGATAGATATTTATTCACCAGCTTAAGGGGAAGTTGTGGGCTTTCTTGTATAGATTTGTTTCCTTATTTATGTTAATAGGACAGATTTGATTCTTGTATTAGGATAGATTTATTGCCTAAAAGTAATTATTGTCATAAGCTTATATAATGTAAATCATACATGTACAATTGTGATTAAACAATAACAATATTCAAAAATATTCTTTCAAGTTAAGTTTTAGTTCTATGGTGGTGGAAATGACTAAAGAATAGGCTTTGTGATTTGGTGAAAGGTGATCATAAGAAACAAAATTAGAAATTGGATACTGTTGAGTATTAGAAGATATATTGTTGTTGCTACTCAGAGATGACACATTACAATGGTAATCTTGTAAATAAGATGGTTTTTCCTATTTCTAGTTGAATGTCAGAGTGTGACTGGATTTGGACTATCATGCATCAAATCAAAATGTGATTATGTTGATATAGAAATAGTTGACTCAGGAATAGTATTGAACTCAAGAATAGGATTGGACTTAGGCACAACATAATTTGATTCTATTAAAATGGTATTGATTGAAATTTTGAATTGAAATATGAAGAAGTAGTAGGAAAATCAGAAGAACTAGAAAGAATGATAGAAGAAGTGAATTTAGGGAAAAGAAATGAAGTAGACTGAGATTTAGGATTAATTGTGAATGATGATTGATATGGAAAGAGATGCTCATGAAAAATGGCATGCTTAGATACAAAGATCTCCCTAGTTTTAAGATTATATAATAAGTAACACTTAACCTCTGACTTAAAGCCTAAGAAGACACATAGGCTAGACCTAGGATCTAACTTTTTCCTATGAGCTACCAGTGTAGTAGCATAACAAAAACAACTAAAAACTCTTAATGCAGAATAATTTGAACTATGACCAAAAAGTAATTCATGAAGACATTTATTGTTTAAGTAAGAACTAAGTAGCCTATTTGTTAAAAACACTGAAAATGCTACTACATAAGACCAGAAACCTTTTGGTAAATTGGAATAAAACAATAATGCCCTAACCACACTCAAAACATGTTGATGTTTTCTTTTAACTATCCCATTCTGTTAGGGTGTTTCTACACAATTCAATTGATGCACAATACCTTCTTTAGCATAGAATGAATCTATCTTAAACTCAGGGTCATTATCTATTCTAATTATTTTAACTTTGCTGTCAAATTGAGCTTTAACCAAAGCTATAAAAGATTGAACAAGAATAGAAGCCTCAAATTTCAACTTCATGAAGTAAATCCAAGTACGTTTAATTTTATCATCCACTATAGACAAAAAAATATCTATGACCAAATACCGAAGGCACTGAAATTTGATCCCATATGTAACATCCTCCCTAACCTAATAGTTCCAATCAAGGTTATAGAAGTTTGGTAACACTGGTATGAGTTATCTATTAAATTGGGTAACCTTCTAGACTAGTTTGAGTAAAATAATATAACACTGAATGTGAATAATAACTCATATAAACTCAAATTTTAGCATAAATAGCTGAGAAGATAGAAATAAATATAAAAAAATCTATTTCTAAGTTATAAATGATTGGAATGAGTTATAGTAAATTTGAAAGGATCAAATGAATTGATTTTTCATTTTTAATAACATTGAATGAGTGTGTAAAAGTCAAATTAAATAAAAAAAAATAGCTCAAATGATTATAAGATTTTGAGTAAATGTTAAAAAAAGGATGCATGTTAATTTGAGAATGGAAATATATTAAAATGAATATTTGAAAGCTTCTTAGTTTGACTCCATAGGTTTAATTTAACCTATAGAAGAATAATGAAGTTTAGTGATTGATAATGGTGTATAAGGACAATTACTGAAAGATGAAACTAAGATTTGGATGAAATCTTAGAATTTTCTATAATACCTATGAAAGTTAAAAAATTCATCAATGGAAGATTAAAGTATCCTTAAGAGATATAATGTTTCCAGTTGGATTTCATTCTTTTCCTCTCATGTTCTCTTCCCTTCATCGCCTCTCTCATTTTGTCTTTTTTATCTTATTTGTTTGAATTTTCTTCCACTCTTTCATTTTCTTATTCACAACACTTAGTAGGAAGAAAAGAGAAATAGAGAAAAAAGAAAGAAAAAAGAGAAAAGAAAGAAATGGAAGCAAAGGAAGAGGGCAGCCAACCAAAGGAAGAAGAAATGAGAAAAGAGAAAGGGAAAAAGGAAGTTTTAACAGTCTAGAGTCAAGGTAGGGGTGTTTTCCATCACTTTACCTAGTTTTCTTTTATTCCTTAAGGATTGTGAATTGAAAAATTTGATTGAGGATGACGAAAAAATTTTAAGATGAAGAAGATAGAATGATGTTTATATGTTTGTTTAAGAAATATGAGCTTAAATTTTAGCTTGGATTCTTGATGAAATTTGTGATTTGAAAAGGGTTTTTATGATACCTATATTTGGTTTGCCACTTTTGGAGTGATTTGAATGTGTGTGTGTGTGTGTGTGTGTGTGTGTGTGTGTGTATGAAGTTTTTGATGTTGTGGTTGATATATATTTGATTGGTTTTGGGTTATTTTGGTTTTTCTGTATAAAATTAGGTGGTAATCGATTACTTGTGGTAATCAATTACCACACTCAGGTAATCGATTACCAAGCTTCTGCCAAGCTAGTAATCGATTACCAAGGCCTAGTAATTGATTATCAGGCCTTTGTTTTGAGGTTTTAGTATGTAATATGATGGAGACAAAGTTCTTTTACCCATGGGAATAAGATGTAACCCAAACCATAGGTCAAAACATTATAAACAACTTGTTTGTGATATGAATATGCATCTAATCAACCATGGAAATGATTTTTTTAAGATATTAATCGAGAATGGATGATGAAATGTATTAATCGGGATGGAAATTGATTACTTTGTGCATCTAGCATAAATTGTGAAATGATATGATGAAGTATCTTGATGAATGCATGATAAGGATGATGATCCATATGTGTAATAAAAGATGTTATTTGATTTTTAAGGGTAACCCATTATCTAGGAAATTATCCTCGTACCTAGGGTAAGACTTGGACAATGGTATCGAGAGGATACGACATTCCCTCTCTGCCAGAGTAATTAAGGTTGAGGATAGACATTCATTCCTTCTTTACCTGAGTTTCCCCTAAATAACAAGTAGTTCAGGATGACATTCCCTCTCTACATGAGGTGATCCTAGATCATTGATAATGTGAGGAAGGATGATACCTTCCCTATCAGAGTAGTTGGGGATGAACATTCTCTCTCTACCTATAATCCTAGATTGAAGATGGACATTCCCTCACTAGAGGTGGTCTGGGTTACTCGAAGTAGTTCTGTGTAACAAGATAAGATTGTTACAAATAGGTTGAAGTACACCAATCTGAAAGCAGACTATTGCCAAGTGTAAGGTATTGTGAGGATGGACATTCCCTCCAAACATTTTTAACAAATGATGAAAGATGAAATATGATGAATGAAAAGATATGACGAATAATGAGATATGATGATTGATGATACATAAGGAATAATGATATATGATAAATGAATTATTGGATTTTACAAATAATTTTGATAAAGGATATAAATTGAATATCTGTTTTGAGAAGAGAAAAGAAGTTGTTTTGGTAATAGCAGCCTTTCTATGAAACTAATTTATAAGATTCACTTGATTTTCCCAGAAACGGTTGAAATTGTTATGATGACATAGTTTTTTATAATAAACTACTAAGAATTGTAAGATTCTCACCCCATTTGTTTGAATTTTCATGATGATTCCAGGAAGAACATATGAAGCCAAGTAAGAAGAAGAGCTCTGAAGTAGAGAGGCCTTATTTCCTTTTGTTTTAATCTTGATGCTTAGTTGTAAAGATTTTGTGCCTTGAAGGCAAGTTATGTATATAAAGTACAATCATTTACAATTTGCATAAACTCTATTCTTACATATATGTAGAATATATTTTCGAGAGAGGCTCATATTTTCATATATCTTATATTTATTTTGTATAAAAATTGATGATATTTAAAAGTGATATGCCAAATCTAATTATTAATGCATAATCCATATATGTCATTACTACTAGTATTTGGGATGTTACACCATATTTCAACATCTATGATGTCAAATGCATGCAGAGATTTAGGAAGGCTAGAAGAGAAAGACAATTTTCTTTGTTTTGCAAAATGACAACTGGCACAACGTTTATTGAGATTTGTACATGAAATGAAAGAAGAAACTTGATGTAAGGAATACAACTTGTCATAAGAAGGATGGGCTAATCTTAAGTGCAACAAATAAGAAGAAGTAAAAGAAGTACTTACACATTGTGTATTCATAATTAAACTATTTACAGAAGAAAGAGAATGACTAGATTTAGTAAACACCAATCCATACAGTCCATCTCTGATATTAGTTGCACCAATCATCCTCGATGAATACAGATCCTAAATTTCACAAATAGAATGTAAGAAAATTAACTTGCAATGTAAGAAAGTTACTATTTTGACATTGAGACTAGATTAAAGGTAAAAGATGGTATATACAAAACATTGAGTAGATAAAAACTATCAAAGAAAGTTATAGTACTAGAAATGGTAGATGTAACCTGACTTCCATAAGGTAATTTGACACAAATTGGCTTAATTTTCTTGTAACAATTGAATTTTGATAAGGAGTAGTAGACATGGTCTGTTACTCCAGTATCTAGAATCAAATATTTTGATTTTGTAGTACAAGAAAACACATAGGAAATATCTAAAGTGTGTTGCTAGTTAGAAGAGCCAATTGTGGTAAAATTTGGATGTTTAAATGAAAACAATATAGTGATTTGATTTGCTGAATGGTTGAGGGATTGTGACTGAGATTCAAACTACTAAAGCAAAGCTAAGAGAGTTTTGTGTTTTTTGGAGTGAAAAATACACTGGATTCTTCTTGAGCATCCTTATGAGAATAAGCATATTCATCTTCCTCATCCTTTGTGATGAAGTTATTCACCTCAATTCTTTGAGGTTTAGAACTGAGTGGGGGGGACCATGTTTCCTATAACAAATGTCCATTGTAATTGGCTAGCTAATATTGATAATAGTTTTGATGATAACAAACATGATGAAGATGATGATAAGACCAAGTCCAAGACCCGTAAGAATAGTCTTAGGACTTAGAGTCTTTTTGTACGAAGCCTTCTAGATATCTCATTGGTTTCGGAAAGACAAGTCTTAAACATGGTTTTCAAATATATCTATGTTTTCAAAATGGTTTTGAAAATAATTAAAAGTTAGTTTGGAATTTTGGAAACAATTTGACAAGTTTCAAAAGTGTTTAAAAATGTTTTTTAAACAGCTTTATTCGAATAAAGCTTCCTTTATTCGAATAAATTATCTCATTTGATCTACTTTCATAAAAGCTTATTCAAAGAACAGTGGAGTTATTCGAATAACAGACTACGTGCATCTGTTTTCGAATTGTGCTATTTAAATAGCACTTAAGCTATTCGAATATAAGCGTTAATGAATGTATCTGTCAAGAAGTTTTATTCGAATAACAAGGATGTTATTCGAATAACCATGTTTTTGAGCAAATTCTATTTAAAAGAGTTATTCGAATAACCAATTGGTTATTTGGATAAAGAATATTAGAATTAATTTTCAAAAGGCTTTTGAAATTGGGTTATTCGAATAATTCAATGGTTTTTCGAATAACGTCATGATCCTGTTTTAAAAAGAAATGATCATATTCATATTTATTAATTGAATTAATTATACCCAACGACTCTTTATTTCAAAACTCTATAAATAGAGACATTGGGTCATCTTTGAACATTGTCTATCTATCTGAATCAATCTTTGTTTGCTTTAACACGTGTTTTAAAATTTTCTCATATTTCTTGTGCTCTTTTTGCCAAAACTTTGAGATATCCTTAAAGAGCTTTCTTAGTGTTTCAAATTGTATTATTTGCTATGTGTGAGAGTTTCTCTTCATCTATTTTTCTGCTCTATTGTAAAGAGGGTGAGGTATCCCTCAAAGGTTTGTAAAGAGAGTGAAGTATCCCTCAATAAATTTGTAAGGGTGAGGTATTCCTGTTTGTTGAGACTCAAGACACAAAGGGTGAGGTATCCACAAGTGTGAAGAGTGCTCTGTTGTGTAAAGGTTGCAGGCACCTGGTTAAGCCTAAAGGTATAGTGAAAAATCTCAGATAGTTTTTTTGAAGACTAGATGTAGGCCACAAGTGATTTGGTGGCTGAACTAGGATAAATATTCCGCCTGCTCTTCTTATCTTAATCTCTTTATTTCCTGCAATTTATTTTATTACGTGTTTATTTTCTGTGCTTTAAGGTTCTCTATTTTCTCTTTTTATTCACTTCGTTTAAAAATAGCTTCAACAAAATTTGTTTTACAAGCGTTTGCCAAAAATTTTATATACTTAATTCACCTCCTCTTGAGTACTGAAATCACTTGGGTAACATCCATTGTATAACTAGTTTTACTACAATAACTACACACTTTTAAGGACTGTTGCCTTCCTGCATATCCTCTTGCTAAAGAATTGAATGCTTGACCTCAAGAATCTCTTCCTCTAGTTCTCCCTCTAAGAGCATATGAAACTATTTCTGTAGAATTGACCAAAATCTTGGATTCATCTAGCTCAATAGTCCATTCCTTTTCTTGTTGAATTAACATAAAAATACCTTGATAATGGTTGGAATAGGATCCATTAACATGATGTGAGACCTTACTGCTGAGTATTACTCATTAAGCCCTTTCAAGAACCTAATGACATATTTTTTTTCTCTATAGGCCTTAATTGTAGGAACCAAATTGCAATTACAAGGAACCTCACAAATACAAGAAAGAATAGGCCTAAAATTTTCAAGTTCTTCCCAAACACTCTTCACTTGTGTGAAATGCTCAACTATAGATGAATCTTCATATTTGAAACCATAGAATTCTTCTAGCAAAGCAAAAATTTGAAATACATCACCTTGATGATATCTCTTTTTTAGGTCATTCTAAACTTCAAAAGTTATGTTCATCCATAGATCACTGTGAACTATGGAAGGACTCAAGGATCAAGTAATCCATGATAATACCAATGTATTGCATCTATCCCAAGCTCTATACATTGGATCTGCAACTGAGGGTTTTGGCAATGATCCATCGATGAACTGATCCTTATTCTTCATGTGTAGTGCCATCTTTAGCTCCTGTGACCTAGTGTGATAGTTCTTCCCAATCAAGACAAAAGATACAAGAGACACACTGGGATTTTCATTCGAATGAATGAAATAGGAACTAGTGGGATCTAAAGCAGGGTTCATCATAAGATTCGCCATAGAAATTGCTTCAGAGATAGTGTTTCTTCAAGAGGTTGAAGAAGACACAATCACTTAAATCCAATCGACTCAATTAGAGAGGTGCAACAGAGCTCCAATGTGAAGCTTTGATACCATATCAAAACTAATTTGGCTGAATGAATCAATCTATTTATTACTTCAACTGAAATTGATTTATATACACTCACTAATGATGGATTAGGACAAACTAATCATGTAATTAGTTACACTGCTCTAACTAATCATAACTGACTTATCTTAACCTGTAACTGAAAAAACTAAAACTCTACTGTTAGCTAACTTATTAGACTAACTAACTATTCAATGTTGTAATAGAACCTAAATTTGATTCTGTTGATAATAATCCTCTTGGTTAGGCTTTTACCTGCCCTTCAAGATCCTAGGCATGCCAACGACGCCCTGCCTACTCGGTAGCATTAAAGGTACCTCTCCTTACTACCAATTTGTACACAAAAAAGGCTACTTGTTAATTAAAGAGAAACTCCCCCGCAACATATATACTTTTATATATAATTGTAACATTACTTAAAATGCAATTTTCAACACCAGTCACAAATTAATTATACAAGAACCCATATGTTTATTCATAATCAGAATCAATAAATCCAAGTGCTATTTTTTTAATTTTTAAACGGAGATTTAACCTCATTCCACATTTTTTTTTTCAAATGAGAACTCCTAGACTTAGCTTTCCTAGCTATGGGAGAGATATTAAATCAAAAACCATTTTAAATCACTAGAAACTGAGACAGTCCAATTAACATGGAAAGTAAATCAACCAAGAACAAAAGAAATTAACCCAAAATAAGAATGAAAAATAGAAATTAATTAAACCAAGCTAGGTTATTCTTCCTTCACCATTGCCATGTGGAAAGTGGAAGCCTAAAAATTCTTCCGTGTAGCAAAGTTAAACTGTTTTTGGAGAGTAATACAACCAAAATACAAAAATAACAGGAAGATCAAATATCTAACATAATGCCACTTCATAAGGTTTTGTCTTAGTTATATGATCAAGACTGGGAAAGGAAACTGGCCCTGCCTCTACTGTAACTAAGTCTAAAAGTAACATCAACATTGCTTTTCGGTTTCTCCTCATCAATTACAAGCATAAAATAGTCATAGATTCTAACTAAAAGTAAAAACCATTAATGTAATGTTAAGTTTGAGGAATTTATTTTCAAAAATATCAAAATTGTTTACAATTTTCACAAATTACTTATACTTTTTAATACTAGAAATTGATCAAATTTAAATTCATTTTTGTATTAATTTTAGAAATATAAAAATAATATAATTCATAAAATGTTACTTTTTGTTCAATTTCGTTTTTATTAATTTTTTGTATAAACTAATAAAAAAATACTACTTAATATTAATTCAGAAAACATTAAGATAGTTTTTAACTTTATGTGAAATATTTATCAACATCACAATATTAAATAAATAGTATTAATTGGAAGGGCATTCTAATCACGATGGTATTCGAGGGGTTATTCTCACAATAATACCTATGAAGATACCTTGGTTAAAGACTGAAAACATCAATCACAATATTAAATAAATCCCCAGTTATAATTAGATAACATATTTTGTAAGGAAGTTATTTTCTTGGTTGTTGATGTTTTTGTTAAATTTTCCATTGACTACGCCTCGTACTCTAAATAAAGTAATTATTATTAGATAATATTCAAAATAGTTTATCCTTTAAATAAGCAGATATTACACTCAATATAACAACTAGTTCTAATCTAAAGTCCTTACGACAGTAAATTGATACCAAAATCCAAGGAAGCAAAACTCTAAAGTTAGGATATTGCTTATAGAAAAACAGCTAGAATACTATTGCAAACGATATTTCTCTATTATCGCATCCTCCAGTTTCAAAGATCTTATCACTAACCACTACATACCCTATATAATGTGAATCATTGTTCAATGTCCAAAAGTGCAGAGGAAAAAGTGAGCATAGGTGAATAAAGAGATTCAAATTGAGATATAATTGTTTGAAAATGGCAGGTGGGGCTTTTGTTTCTTCAGGAGATGGAAGGCACTATGAGGGCAAGGTTACACCATTCGTATTGGTCACATGTTTCGCGGCCGCCATGGGAGGTCTCCTCTTTGGTTATGATCTTGGTATTACAGGAGGAGTGACTTCTATGGAACCATTCTTGATTAAGTTCTTCCCATCTGTGTATAGACAAATGAAAGATGAATCTGGCCATGAGAGCGAGTATTGCAAATTTGACAACCAACTCCTTACATAGTTCACCTCTTCCTTATACCTTGCAGCATTAATAGCTTCTTTCTTTGCTTCCACAACCACAAGAATGATAGGCCGTAAGCCCTCGATGTTTATAGGTGGCTTGTTTTTTCTTGTTGGTGCATTGTTGAATGGTTTCGCTGTCAACATTGAAATGCTTATCATTGGTCGTCTGTTGCTCGGCTTTGGTGTGGGATACTGTAATCAGGTAAGAGTTAGCATAGTTAGTACGTTTTAAGTTTTGATGTTCGAATACAATGAAATCTTTAAGACTAATTGACTCAATTGTTATCTTTTACATCATAACAGTCTGTTCCAGTATATTTGTCTGAAATGGCTCCAGCAAAGATTAGAGGAGCACTTAACATCGGATTTCAAATGATGATCACGATCGGCATCCTGGTTGCAAATCTTATCAACTATGGGACTGCCAAGAATGAAAATGGATGGAGAATTTCTTTGGGTGTTGGAGCTGTTCCAGCGATCATGTTGTGTTTAGGATCTCTTTTCTTAGATGACACACCCAACTCCATGATTGAAAGAGGACAACGTGAAAAAGCTAAGGCAATGTTGCAAAAGATCCGTGGCACTGATAACGTTGATGAAGAGTACCAAGATCTCATTGAAGCTAGTGAGGCAGCCAAAAAGGTGGAACACCCATGGAAGAACATTGCACAACCAAAATACAGGCCTCAACTCACTTTCTGCTCCTTCATTCCATTTTTCCAACAACTCACTGGCATCAATGTTATTATGTTTTACGCCCCTGTTCTTTTCAAGACTTTGGGTTTCGGTGATGATGCTTCCCTTATGTCTGCGGTTATCTCTGGTGGTGTTAATGTGGTTGCCACATTTGTTTCCATCTTTACTGTGGACAAGTTTGGAAGAAGGATTTTGTTCCTTGAAGGGGGAATCCAAATGTTTATTTGCCAGGTGAAAATGACAACTCAAATTATTTAAATTTTCATAGTCATCATATATTTATGGCTCAAAATACGTTTTCTTTGTGAGCTTGATTGATTTAAAAGTCATGTCCTTTGCTTGTAGATTGCTGTTGGAGTTATGATTGCTATAAAGTTCGGCGTGAGTGGTGAAGGGTCGTTTAGCAAAGGAGAAGCCAACCTCCTCTTGTTTTTTATTTGTGCATATGTTGCAGCTTTTGCTTGGTCTTGGGGCCCATTAGGTTGGTTGGTGCCTAGTGAAATATGTTCCCTTGAGGTTCGATCTGCTGGGCAAGCCACCAATGTCGCAGTGAACATGTTGTTCACCTTTGCCATTGCTCAAGTCTTCCTCGCCATGCTTTGCCACTTGAAGTTCGGCCTCTTCTTCTTCTTCGCTGGCTTTGTGGTCATCATGACTGTCTTCATTTTCTTGCTTCTGCCAGAGACAAAGAACGTCCCAATTGAAGAAATGAACAGAGTGTGGAAGTCACACTGGTTCTGGACCAAGTTCGTTACTGATGACGCTGTTGTTGGTGGCCATGATCTCAAGGCCAGTCCTTGAAGTTGATCAAGAAATGAGTATAACAGACATAAAATAGGAAAAATCAATGAAAGGTAAAACAAAAAGAAGGTGGCTGAATCACTGAGCAAACTATACCCTTATCCAAATTTGTTTAGTGAAATTTCCATAGCTGTTGGGTATGGTTAGAATTGCCATTCCTACCTATCCCGTGCGATCCCCACCTCTACTGTCATCACTAGAATTCTGACCACTTGCCCGCACCCATCCCCTCCGCTGTTTCCCCCATCCCCTGGCAAAAAAGAAAAAGGAACCTTGTCCATTTCAAGGTTAAGTATTTGCTTGTGATAGGGAATTTCAAGTGCTTGGAAGTAACTATACAAATACTTCAAAACTTCTGAAATTTTGCATTGTACCTTAACTGTTGACCTTTGGTTTAAATGATTGCCAAATATGATTTTTCTTCTGATAAATAATTTGCAAATTAAAAGTGTTGTGGGTAGTTTTTGGGATTTGGAATTTTTATTATTTTAGTGCAATGTTAATATATTTTCTATACTTTTGTTTTAATATTTTTTAAAATCTCTAATAACTACTCGTTAACCTACATTTTTATTATATTTTTATAATATAGACGCAATTTTAAATATATTAATATAGGTACGTAACGTCATTTTTATGATAAATTTTAAATCCAAAATTAATGGAATATATTAATATTTGTTTGTACATGTGTAGCTATAGGAGTGTAAGTGGGTAGTTTGATTCGGTTCCTGAAGAAAAATAAATCTGAACCAATCAAAATCAATTGGTTCGATTTTCTTATTTTTTAATAGCTAAATCCGAACCAAACCGAACCGACCATCTATGAATTGGTTTGGTTCAAATAATCGGGTTGACCATTAATTTTTTTAACACATCCTAATTCTGTATAATTCAAATTTTATAAGATGTCTATGAGGAGACATCCTAATTCATGCCTTCAATTTTGAATGCTAAAAAAGTCATGTCATACATACCACATTGCATAAAATGTCACTGCTTTAAGTCTTTGTTCTGGAGGCAATTCCCTTGAAAGCTTGACATGCAAAATTCTACAACTCTTTAGGTATTGTTCCAATGAGATTGTTGCCGTGCAAAATTCTACAAACATAAGAACCAGAGATTAACTTCAACCATGATATTCAAAACTAAGACATGGTAATAACAATGATTAAACAAAAAGTGATTCAGGATGACAAACATACACTTCTTGCAAGTAGGTGATTTGCCCCAATTCTGGTGCAAGAAATCCCCTTAATGATGATCCTGAGATGTTTCTGCAAGATAAAAAAGACTATGTGAAGGAAAAGCAATTATATGATCTCAAAAGGCCATTGAAAATTTGGGAAAGGGCAGTGCTAGGCAATGACCGTGGTGACCATACCCATAACAAAGGCCATTAGGCTATTGAAAATTTGGGAACTTACATTTTCGTGTATATCAGTCATGTTATGACTTATTACTTATTGTAGCATGGAGTGTCTTAATTTTTTAACTTTTTCCTTTTTGCATTCTTCACACGGTTATCAGAATATGAAATAGAATAAAGTTAAAACTTAAAAGAAATACAATTATGTCCATCAATTACCTTTTGATGCCTCAAATTTGTTAGCCTTATCAACTTTTTTCAAAGTAGTTTTTAGGTGAGCCTCAGTGTAATCAGCAAAGAAGGCATCTTCGTCCTGAAATCAGTGGCACATCAGAAAGATTGGAGTAACTTATATCATCAAACACATCATCTCATGCTCAGCATTTTCATAATCAATGTTATTTGAAAGATTGTAAGAATATACACACCGCAGCATATTTATCAACAAGAGGGCATAATACAGGGTCACTCAAAAGTGTCTTGTCAGATGGCAGCTGAAGGAGGCCAGCCTTCTCACCACTCAATAGCTCCCTACAATTGATTAAGGACATTGATAAGAATCAAAAAATTAAAAAAACCAAATTCAGTAAAAGACAATGTGATGGCAGTAAACAGTTCACTTGAAGTATGAGTTGTCAAAAATGAAGGGATTACTGGTCCAGGGGCCCTCAAATCCAGAACACTCCTTGTGGCAACTTCCTTACAAAATATTTAGTAGAATTATACCAGACACGACTACAATTTTAATATTAAGTCTCCATTCTCAAATAGTATACAATTAAGCGTGAGTGTGTGTGAGAGAAAGACCAATGTAATAGAGACAATAAATAAAAGACTTATGCATCGTCATAGGGTGGGACTAGGAGTTTGAGTTCCCATTTAACTTGTTCAAATGAAATAAAAGAAACCATAAGAAGCATTTGAAATTATTCCTAGACCATTGTGGTTTCAGCAGATGTTAGAAAGCCACAATGAACCAACTAATTAACATTAGGCACTATATAATAGAAAGTTATCCTTCTAAGCACAAAAAAGGTCAAGATCCTGAAGGATAACAGTGGAATGCTATAGAGCATAACCTAAACATTCTAGTTTCATAAATAATTAGTGCCAATCAAAATAATACTTACATCTTAACAAAGATAAAAAAAAAATAGCATAATAATTTGAAGAGTTACCATTTCAACGAACAACAACTTCTCTAAAATAACGGACAAGACCAGTGATAAGATCGGCGAAAACTTTGGTCTCGAGGTTTCCCTCGACATATAAGATAGAACCGGAAAGAACTTGTTTCACGAGGAGAATTCCTAATCGTTGGGGATAAACAGAAACGCGATGCCCCTAAATGGAGCAGTGATTGACATAATTGTTGGGGTTCTTATAATCTAGTGGCCTCCGATTGTTACGAATCCCTCCGGTTCCAAGTGAAAGCAAAGTGACCACAGACCCACTTCGAAGTATCTTCTGCAATGGCTTCTGCCCCACCAATATTTGGTAGAGCCTATACAACGCGTACGTTTGGCAGAGCATCGAGTGCGAGCCGAGCAATAGAGGTGGCAAAACGGGTTTAATCCATTGGGTTGGCCCGCCAACCCGCTATTTTTTTGCGGGTTGGGTTCAAGATTTCAACCCATTTTTAATTTCTAACCCGCATAACCCGCGGGTTAAGCGGGGCGGGTGCGGGTGCGTGTTAGCCCGTCGGGTTGAGTTTTTTTAAAAAAGTGTTACAAATTAGTCTTATTATTTGTGTTTGTAATATTTTTATGGGTATGATACTAAATTTATTTTATTTATTTTATTTTTTTAATCTCTATAAATTATAATTTTTCTATTTTTAAATTTTTATGATTTTTTTATTTTTTATACATTTTATTTTGTTTTTTAAGATCAACTCACTTACTTTTTTTCATTTTTTTTCTTTATACGGGTCAACCCGCCAACCCGCACTAAAGCGGGGTGAGTTGGCTCTTCTAACTCATTTTTCAAAATGGGCTAACCCGTCCCACCCCGCCCCGCATTTTTGCGGGTTGAATGCGGGGCGGGATGGGCGGGGCGGGGTAGGTTAGCCCATTTTGTCACTTCTACCGAGCAGCGACGGGGTGAGGCGACGAGCAGAGCGGTGAGTGGTGAGGGCGAGGGGAACGGGGTTAGGGTTGGATTTGGGGAAAAATTGAAAGGGATTGAGGTATATCAACATTCCTTCAGACGTCTTCACGAGTTTAGCAAAAAAAAATAATTTGGTTCAGTTCGGTTCACAAATTTGAAACTCTAAACCCGTGAACCGAACCAAACAAGCTTCAATTGGTTCAGATTTTATCCGAACCAATAGTATACCCGAACCAAACTAATTAGTTTGGTTCAAATTGATTGGATTGGTCAAATTACCCTAATCAAATTACACCCCTACGTAGCTACACATTACGATGATATATATTGAATTTAAGAGAACACTCCAATATTTGATATTAATTAATTTGATTAGGTGTTATCTTAAATATCATATTTGAAATCCGCATTCAGTTCTGGAATGATTTTTGTCAAAAAGTCAATTTAATTTAATATATTACATGTGTTGTTCGTCACAATAACTGAAAGTTGATATTTACCATTTAATTATGTGAGAAATTAAAAAGAAAAAAAAAAGAGTGAAAGATGTGGGTTTGTCCCTCATTGTTTAATTTTTAAGAAGGTGTGGGTCTCTTCCTCATTGTTAAGTTTTTAAGAGTATATTCTATAGTTATATGGTGTTGAGCGTGTGGCATGAAATTCATAAGCTTATAATGATGTTAAAAGTTTTTCCTCTTGAGATAATTTTTAACTCAAGAATATAAACATTTTAAAGAACGTAAAAGTTATATAATATATTATCTATTATATTTAAGTTAAAAATAGAAAGAGAGAGATAAATATTAGTAATTTGTATATATTTTTAAATAAATAAATACAAGATGACTAATTTTTATTTATACAAAAAGACTATTGTACATAAAAAGAAAATAATAAATTATAATTATGTACTAAATCAAACTAATTTTATACTATATAAATCACAATCATCTCTAAAATCAATCATGATCAATTACAAATAATCATGCTAACATCCTCTCTCAAACTCAAGTGGGTGTAGAAGAAATCAACTTGAGTTTAGAAACCAGAATGCAAAATCTATCAAGATGATGGGCTTTGATGAATAAATCGACTGACTGATCAAGAGTGTCAATAGAAAAGAGACGAATAGTTCTATGAAGAATGTATTGACGGATAAAGTGGCAGTCAATCTCAATATGCTTAGTGCGCTCATGAAAAACATCATTGTGAGAATAGCACTCTTATTATCATAGTAAATAACAGTGGGAGAGGACTGAGAAATACCTAAGTCATGAAGAAGCTAACGTAACCAAAGTATTTCAAATGTGGTTTCAGCTAGTGCCTAATATTCTGCTTCAATACTTAAATGTGCAGTTAAAGTTTGTTTCTTGCTTCGCCATAAAATAAGTGCATCACCAAGATAAATACAGTAGTTAGTGATGAATCAGCGGTTAGTGGGATCTCTGGCTCAATCAACATCAGAATAAGCCTGGAAAACTAATGAGGAGTTGGCTAAGAAATGAAGCCCATGAAATAGAGATTTTTTTTTTATATACCGAATAATACGTAGAACAGCAGCATAATGAGTAGTGCGCGGAGCTGCATGAACTGGCTGACTAGGTGAACAACATATGAAATGTCTGGACGAGTAACGGTAAGATAAATCAAGCTGCCAAACAACTGTCAATAAAGAGTAGGATCATCAATTGTAGTACCATCCAGAGATGTAAATCTGACATTAGGTTCTAAAAGAGTAGACTCGGTACTACTGTTTGAGAGACCGACTTGAGAAATAAGATTTGAAGCATATTTAGCTTGTGACAAATAAATACCATCAACAGAGGAAAGAACTTCAAGACTCAGAAAATAACTGAAAGGACCAAGATCCTTCATCTCAAAATTGTAGCTCAAAGATGCTTTAAGATCAGCAATACCAGAGGTATCATCACCTGTAATAATCATGCCATCAACAAATAGAAGCAGTAACACAGTTCCACTATCAATTATATGGATATAGAGTGCTGAATCATGAGAACTAAAGGAGTATCTAAGTTGATTGATGGTAGAACTGAATTTAGCAAACCAGGCTGAAGGAGCTTGTTAAAAACCATATAAGGCTTTGCGAAGAAGACAAACTTTGTTAGGTAGACAAGAGTAACTTGGTGGTGGTTGCATATAGACTTTTTCTTCTAAGTCACCATTAAGAAAGACATTCTTCACATTTATCTAATTAAGATTCCATTTGTGAGTGGCAATAATAGTAAGAAGAGTAAGAGCTGAAGTAAGATGAGTAACTGGAGCAAAAGTTTCTTCATAATCAATCTCATATTCCTGAGTAAAACCTGTGGCCACCAAGCGAGCCTTGTAACGATCAATAGACTCATCAGATCGAGTTTTAATCTTTTAAACTCATTTACATCCAACAAGAGCCTTATCAGAAGGAACATCAACAATTTTTCAAGTATCATTATTCTCCAAAGCCAGTAATTCTTCATTCATAGTTGTCAACGAGGATCAGTTGATGCCTCTGAATATGTCTGTGGTTTATGAAGGTGAAGCATGGTAAAAAAATAATGATAATCACGAAGGTATGTGGGAAGGTTTTTTACCCAAGAAGGAAGAATGACATTGTCAGATGCAAAACCAATGGTCGGGATAATGTCAGCGGAATGAGTTGAAACTTCAGACAATGATGAGAGCTCACTTGGAGAATCGGAAGAGGAACCTGGAGGTGGAGAACCTATCTCAGACACATCTGAAGACTCTGTATCATAATCATATGGAAAAAAATCAATAGATGGTGTGGTGAACAAGGGGGTATAAGTGGAAGGAATAGACTTGAACTAAGACAACGTGGAGAATAAAGTATCTTCCCAAAAGACAACATAATGAGAATTACGAATGCGCTGAGAGATAGGATCCCAGCAGCGATAGCCTTTGTGTTCAGTAGCATAACCAAGGAAGTAACAGAGATTGACACGAGGTTCAAGCTTAGTGTGTTCATGGGGTTGAAGAAGAACAAAATAGGCAAAACTAAAAACTTTGAGAGAATTGTAGTTTATAGATCTCAGGTGAAGATGTTCATAAGGAGATACATTACCAAAAATAGAGGAAATGAGATGATTGATAACATAGACAGTAGTAAGAGCAACTTCACCTCATATACATTCAGGACAAGAAGAGAAAATGAGCATAGCTCGAATAGATTCAAGAATGTGCTGATACTTTCTTTAAGCACAACCATTTTATTGAGATGTATTAGGATATGAAAACTCAGAAAGGGTTCCCTGTTTAGTAAGAAAAATGAGTAGTTTTGAATTACGATATTTTGAGGCATTATCATGACGAAAAAACATTAATTGTCTTTGAAAATTGAGTTTTAATCATAGTGGCAAAGGTAATGTATATTTGAAGAAAATCAGAATGATTTTTTATTAAATATATCGAGGTGAAACGTGAATAGTCATCAATAAAAATTACAAAATATCGATAAAAGCCCACAGTGGGTGTAAGAGCTAGACCCCAAACATCATAATGAATAAGATCAAAAGAGAAAACATAAATGGAAGTACTTTTGTTAAAAGATAAAGCAGGCTATTTAGCTGTTTACCAAGATGTACATTGTAAAGATTCTTCTTTAATAAATCCTAAGACATCCTGAGAAATGAAATGACATAATTTACTGAGAGAACTATGACCAAGATGTTTATGCCACAGCTGAAGAGAAAAAGTAGTAGAGGTATCACAAATAGTTGAATAAGGAGGTAGAGGAACATGGAGTTTAGTGAGCTTAAACAATCGTCCAACTTTACAAGCATTTCCAATGATCTGCCTCGTTCATGGATCATACACAGAACAACTAGCAAAAGAAAAAAAGTAAATATATAACCAAGGGCTCACAATTGGCCAATAGAGATGAGATTAAAGTTTAATTTGGGAATAAGGTAAATGTCTAATAGGGTACGGGCAAGTAGGGAGATAGGACCCTTATGACTTACTTTCATAAAAGACCCATCAACAATATGAATGGAATGAATGATATCTCTAAAAGAAAGGGAAGAAAATGCATGAGATAAGGAATTCAAGTGATTACAACATGCTCAATCAAAATACCAACGATTATTACCTGGGGTAGTGGCTAAGGCAGTAGGAGTATTACTAGAATGAGAAATGACTTGCTTAAGAAAAGACTCAAGATTAGTAGTGAAATGAGAGATATTGGAATATGAGGCATCATCAGAAACTAAAGCTCCAATTACAAGCTTAGAGGAGGAACTAGTACGAGATTGAAACTTTCTCTGATAAGATCTTTGTGGACCAGTAGAGTTCTGTAAATGACTAGGGTAGTTAGGAGTAATATGACCCTTCTACATACAAATGTGGCACTCTATGGTGGGACATTAAGCAAAAATATGACCAGTTTTGCGGCAACGACCATAGAATGTGTCTCTTTGATGAGTAACTTCAAAAACTAAATCTGCTTTAGATCGAAGACAACCCAATATAGTTTCTTCTAATTTTAGACGAGGAAGTGTATCCTTAAGTATAAACAGGGGATTCTGGAGTAGTAAAGAAGTTCGAACAAACTCATAATCATCAATGAGAGTCATTAGAAACCAGATGAGCCTGGTGCAATCACGGCACTCCTTATATAGTTTGACATCACTTTTGTGTTTCAAGGTTGGCTCACACAGAATCTGTTGATCCCAAATAACTTCCATCCAAGCCAGTAACTCATATACAGCTTAGTCAGGTTCTTGTTTTAGAATGTTGAGTTCCTTCAACAACTGATATTGATAAGATAAATCAGAAATTGAATATCTATTTTTGACATGATCTCATACCTCTTTGACAGTGTCAAAGCATTCAAAGTGCAGATGAATACTAAAAGTGGAGGTGTTTCTGAACTAGATAATAATCTGATGATTTTTTCTATCACAATCTTTTAATTTTTCAACATATTTCTCATCTGTGTTGTCGTCCGTTTTGACATGACAAGTAATATCACCTATGACATATCACTAAAGTTTTTGGCCTTTTAGAAAGCCACGCATGACCTTAACTCAGTTAATGTAAGCAATAAGAATATAAATAAAACAAGTTTTTTTTTCTTTTTTTTTATTTTAAAGGAAAATTTTTTTAGTTCTTGCTTAAGTATCTTTACAACGTTTTAGTGTAGAACTCATTCTGTTTTAACTTACTGAGGTTGTCTTTCATAGTAATGCATTTCTACATGTTCAAACTCTTAATATTACAAGGGCTTTAATTCAAATTTACTTACCATTTAAATCGTACATATATGTAAAAAAAAATGTACCATAAAAAAATACAAAAAAAAAATCAAACATGCTCCGTGAAATTCATTGAGGTGATATACTAGTAGAATTCTAAATGGAAGAAATCACTTACTAAAATGATAAGGGGTGTTTATATATCCTTTAGTGTTTGGGAAAACCCAAAGCAATTTTTCAAAATCTTAATATTGTTGATTTCTTTCATAGTGGTGGTTGCCATGGAACTTAGCTTATATTGATGTCTAGTTGATCTAAAATTTACTTCATTTTTTCCAATTAATAAGTTAAAAATTGTATCCAAACCTTCCTTCAACTTTAGGATTGTTAGAATATTTAGAACATATTTTAATATTAAATTATGCTTGATTTTATATTATCTTAGGGATTTGGTTTACATATAATTAGAGATACTATTTTGATTATATTTTCTTCTTTATATATATTCTCTCTCCTATAAATAAGGAATTCTCTTTTACACACTAATTAATTTAGAAATTTAGAAATAATTCAGAGAATATATAGAAACATTCTTTATACTTTTTCTCGTGTCCATATTTCTTTATTTTTAACATGGTATTATAGTCAAGATCTTATCTATGTAGCTTACTTTGTTAGGCTTTTCCCGCCTACTTCACTAGGCTCACCTATTTCGTCCAAGCATCTACGGAGGGGGGTGTTAAGAGTCTCACATCGCCTGTCTCAATCTTTCAAGTGCGATTTGTATATTTGTTGGGTCACTCCACTTAATGTCAATTAGTTTTAAGTTAGAATCTTACATAGTATCAGAGTCATGGTATTTACTTTAAGGAGAATTTCTAACTTGGTATCAGAGCATCGAAGCTCTCGGTCTAATCCTAGATTCCAGACTCCAAACTCCAGACTTAATCATCATCATGGCTAGGGGTGTCAAAACGGGCCGGCCCGGCCCATTCAGGTTCAGGCCATTTTTGGGCCGGCCCATTCGGGCCAGATAAATTTCGGGCTGGTATTTTGCCAGCCCAGCCCAGCCCATTTACCTTTATGTAGTGTAAAAAGAGCGGGCTGGCCCGGCCCATTCGGGCTCGGACCATTCGGGCCATGTAAGGTTCGGGCTAGCATTTTGCTGGCCCAGCCCATCCATTTTATCGGGCTAATCGGGCCTGACCCATTTTGACACCCCTAATCATGGCTGATTCTGCACTCTAGTTTCCAAATTTAAGTTAGTTTCTTCTATACCCACTTGAGTTTGAGGGGGAATGTTAGCGTGATTAATTATGATTAATCACGATTGACTTTAGGAATGATTGTTAGGGTTGGAAATAGGTCAGAAGGAGAATATGGCTTGGCCTATTTACTAAACAAGCTAAGTCAAGACTTTTTTAAAAGTCTGTTTAATTAAAAAAGTCATGCCTCATATCATCTAATAGGCCTTTTAAGTCTAACAGGTCAGTCTAACCTATTTAACTATATATAATATAATATATATTATTATAGTAATTATATAAACTATAATTATAATTATTAATTTATTATAATATATTAATATATTTTTTAATTAAATTTTAATAAAAGTCAATAACTAAAACCTAAGTTAATAAGTTATAATAAAAATAACATATTTATTAATATATTTAATGTAATATATTTATTAGAATGAAAATAATAGGTTAACACACACTTCTTACTTTTATATATGCTCACTACTTTCTTACTATAATCTTTGGTGAATGTGAGACTTGGAGATATATGCCTCTAATGATTTTGCAACTTGGTATATTTCAAATCTCACATCGATCAAAGACTAGATTAAGAAAGTGGTGATTATCTATAAAATTAGAATACGAGTGTTAAGTTATAACAAAAGCCTATTGGCCTTAAGTAGGTCGTTGGTCTATTTCAAGGCTTAGGTCTGTTAGCGTATGTAACGGTGTGTTGACCTATTTAAAAGTATGTTTATTAGCCTATATAAAGGCATATTAACATATTTAAATATAGGTTTATTGGTCTATTTAAATGCTTCATTGCAAAGTAGGCCTTTAAATAGGCTTTCAAGGCAGATCAGACTTTTAAAAATATCAGGTCAGGTCTTAAAAATTAGCCTATTATAAGCTCACAGGTTAGGCTCAGGCCTTATAATTGGGATATATGTCAGGTCTGTTTAAGGTAAAGTCTGACCTGTTTCTACTCCTAATTATTGTAATTAATTTAGTACATAATTAGATTGATTTATTACATAATTATATTTTATTATTTTTCTTTTCTGTATAGTAGTCTTCTTGTATAAATAGAGGTTAGCTCTCTTGTATTCATTCATTTCAGAAATATACACAAATTATTAATATTTGTCTCCCTATTTCTGTTTCTAACATGGTATCAAAGTTGTGGTATCTACCTTGAGGAGAGTTTCTCCTTTTTCACTATGTAGAGTTCATGGAACTTATTAGAATTGTTACTAATCACCATCAAATCTAGATTTAGTTTTGTTGTTCACCTCATCTTTGTCCACTTCGGTCCAATCCTTCCGTTCACCGTCACTATTTTTTCATCATTCCGTGCCAGAGTCCATTTCAGACTCTGTCATAGATTTCATATTCCGTTCTGATGTCAGACTTCGTTTCAGACTCCATCTTAGATTTCAGACGTCATTTTAGACTTTGTCATAGATTCCAGACTTTGTTATGATGTCAGACTTCGTTTCAAACTCCATCTTAGATTTCAGAATCTGTTTTGATGCTAAGCTCCGTTTCAGACTCCATCCTAAATTTCAGACTCTGTTTTAGACTTCGTACTAAATTCTAGACTTCATTCTGATGACAGATTCTATTTCAAACTTCGTTATGATGACAGACTTTGTTTCAAACTTCGTTCTCATTGTAGATTTTTCCATATGCAGATGGTTCCATCCCAAATATAGTTTGAGTCTATTAGCTTCTCCAAGATCTCGACGTTGAGTTTTTAGATTATTTTTAGTTTATTTTATTTTTATGTATCTAATTGTAACAAGCTAAAGCTTAGTAACTTTAGTTTGAAGAGAAGTGTTAGAATACTTAGAATATATCTCAAGATTATATTAGACTTAATTTTATGTTATCTTAGATATTTTATTTGCACATAATTCGATATATTATTTTGATTATATTTGATTGTATTTCTTTTTTCATATAGACTAATTCTCTTATAAATAAAAAATTCTCTTATATACACTAATTAATTCAAAAATTTAAAAATAATTCAGATAATATATAAAAATATTCTCTAATTATTTTCTAGTGTCAATATTTTTCTATTTTCAACAAGGACAATTCGGGACACTAGATTCATTTTAACTATGATATTAATTCAACCACCCTATAAAAAGAGATGTTAATATAGACATGAATTTCATTTATTTTTTTATATCCAAAACAAATGTACAGCAAGCATCATATCATATATATTATAATAAGTATCTACCAAAAAAATATATATTATAATAAGTACGTCTCTTTGTCGTCTTGCCCAGTCATCTCACCAGAGTTAGTTGAGTTACGTTTATTATATTGTACAACAACGCAACATGAATCTTGATCTTCCAATGAAATTTATCTAGCATATTATCTTTGATATAGCTTGCCATTGGTGCCATTATAAAAATTAACAATCCTATAACAAAAATTGAAAGACACATAATAATCTTGAATAAAACTTACTGATATAATATCATGCAAAATGATTGATACGATACTTGAGTTTCTAAGATTATGTGGAAAAGAGATTTCTTTTCAGCACTACTATTCCTTCTCCATTATGCGTCAGTATTTCTTATTTTGATTTAGACAATTTATATCTCAAGCAAATGCTCATCCTAGTTCTAATTGAATTCTAAGTTGATTTTTCAATCAACCAATCTCAATTTTCATAAATTGACTTTACAACCAATTAGTATTAACAAATCAATATTTTTAAATTTAAATGCTGGCCAATATTCATATCAATATTTTCTAATCAATCAGAATTAATATTCATTGATTAGGACATTCACTCCTTAATTTTATTATATTATATTTTTGTAATATTATTTCCTTAATTAAAATATATTTTTTCTTGCCCAAAATTGAATCTCGTGCCAACACGTGTTGCTTTTCATATTTAATTTATATATATACTAAATTTGTATCTTGTGCATTACACGGAGAGAGAAAAAGTAATTTAATAATATAAAGTTCTGATTTTTATTAATATAACAAATATAATCTCATCACATATCTCATTACACATGTTCAACAAAATTAAATACTACAAAAATATAATTTATTTTATAATTATCAATATAAAAGTGAAGATTAAATAAGTAAATGAAGACACATCAAAAATATAATTTATACTAATTGAGTTATATATTGCTTACTCGTTGCTCATTTGAAAAAAATTCTAAAGCTCAATTTAAAAATTTCTCTACCACTACTCTCTAATAAATGATGTTATGAGCATTTCTTATTTTATTCAATTTATAGTTTAAGGATAAAAATATCATAATCTCAGAGGAATTCAAAATTTATAAGAATAATGTCAATAGCATTATCCTACTTTATTTGTGTTTCTTCTTATTAAACTCAAGTTTTTAATTTTTTTATCTTATCTTTGATAAATTAGATTTTTATTTATTAAATCCTCATGCTGACATATATTGATTTATTCATTCAACGACTCTTTAATTTTATAGGAAATAATTCAATAGCATTGTTCTACTTTTTATATTTTATTGAATTCAACTTTTTTTAAAATTTTGTTAGCATTATCTTTGGTTAATTATTTTCTATTTTCAAAATTGGTGGTGCTAGCATACGAGTATCTCAATCTTAGTAGAATTCTAAATTTAAAAAAATTCTTTCAATTGCATTATTTTACTATTTTTTCCTATTAAATTCAAGTTTTAATTTTTTTAGCATTATCGTTAATCAGTTATTTTTTATTTATTAAATTTCTGGTGACATTGTCGCTTTCTTCATTTAGAGAATCTTAAATTTATTGAAATCATTTCAATGACATTGTCTTAATTTTTATTTCTTCTTAATAAAATCAAATTTTAATTTTATTAGCATTATATTTGATTAATTATTTTTTATTTACAAAATTTTATTTTTTATTTGCAAAAATTTTCCTACTAACATGTTTCACTTTTCCTATTTTCTCACTTCTACTTTTTATAATATATATATTCATTTATTTGGACAATAAACTTGAACCAGTTAACGGCTCACGAACGAATCTTTGCTCATGAAATTGGGTGGGGCATGATTCATACACCAAACTCTCTTCGGATTCAAGCTCTAAAGAATGAGTATAAGTGTTGTTCTGGTGTGGTCCCAATAGTTAAAAAGCATATAAATTCATCTATTACTTGGGCTGGATGGTCTTTCACTCTTTTGTACAACAAAACTTATGATGGATGAATGGTAAAGGAGATGCAATGAAATGCTGGATAGATCGATGGCTGTTTTCGAGGACTGTGTTAGCTGATGTGGCTTTAGCTCCAATTCTAGATGATAGTGTCGAGCTACCAACGGTTTGTTATGAGAATCAGAATGGAGATTGGGCCTGCACTCGGTTTGCTCATTTTCTTCCTCAGGATATGTGTAAGCAAATTGTGGGATATCATCCACCGCATCATAGTTTGGGACCTAATAAACATGTTTGGTCCCTGAAGAGTGATAGTTTATTTACAACTAAATTAGCATATAATTATCTAGCTTCTCATGATCAGGATGTGGTTACATTAGTTGAGATAAGGAAATAAGACTGAAATTTTTGTGAAGCTTGGATCCAAGGTGTTGATAAGTTGGGTGACTACCTATTCGCTAGTTGTTTTCAATATACTCCTTAATTGCCAACACGGGTGAGTACGAGTGGTTAAGGTTTTGGTCTTGAGCTTCGCTTCCCCACCGGCCTGAGTTCAAGTGCCCCTCTCTCCTAATGAGATCTTCTGGCACCCACAGACTAGTTGAGTAGTGTTGTGTGGAAAGTTAGGAAGCACGGATATGACACGACATTTGTACAATACGACACAGATACAGAGAATCGAAGATACAACAAATTTTAAAAATTATAAAATGCGACACAACTATAGCACAATACATAAAATTATTATAAAATTAACATAAAAGCACAAATATTTTTTAAAAAAAAGTGAGAAATAATGTTTTGAAAGTTTGCATGAGTCATTGTAAACATAATAAAATTTTAATATTTATCTAATTATTGTGGTATTTCCATCTACATTGGTAAAAAAATTCAAACAAAAAGAAAAAAAAAATGGTATGATAAAGCCTATGAAGCACAGACACATTATTTTTGAGGCGTGTGTCCGTATTGAACACATTGAGACACTCGTACGACACACGTGTCTTGTGTGTCTAAATGTATCTAATTAAAAAAATATTATTTTTAGTTTGATCATGTCTCAGACATGCTTGGACACGTTTCAGACATGGACTCGTCTAGGACGCAACTCATTAATATTTTTTAAAAAAGATATTAGTTTCCATGACTAACGTTCAATTAGTAAACCCGTAACCCATTCAAACCTAATCACATGACTGACATCCCAAGACACTATTTTCACATATCAGTATTTTAAGTTTTATTTTTCACACGTAATTATTAGACTTTTCAGTTTTATCTTTTCACACACCATTATTTTCATCAGTTCCTTCTACCTCTTCTTGTACCAAGTCGTCCACTTCGTCGTCACCGAAACTTGTCTCATACTAATATTCCTTCTAGTTAATTTTTTTTATGCATATACACTTATACATGGTTAGTTCTATTAGGAGAAGTTAGTTTATGAGATGTCTTAGAAAATGTTAATAGAAATTATGTTTCATATTTTTTAGGAGGAGTTTATTATGTAGCAAATATTGATACATATGACATATATTAAGATATTATAAATCTTCAAAATTATATAAATGATATTAATAAATTATGAATTTTTTTCTTAAATTTTACAATTATATATAACTAAATTCTTTAATTTACTTTGATATATATATATATATATATATATGTGTGTGTGTGTGTGTGTGTGTGTGTGTGTGTGTGTGTTTCTATAATTTTTTGAATTTAATGTATTTCTATATTCGTATTTATGTCATATCTCGTGTATGTATCTATGTTTCATAGAATACAACTAGGAGTATCTGAAAATATTTTTGAACGTGTTCGATATGAATGTGTCCAACATGGACACGACGACTATTTTGAAGTGTTGTGCTTCATAAATGTAAAATAGTTTTCCGCAAGTACCTTAAGATAATTATCTAGGTTAGGCTTCTGCTTGCCCATCGGGATCACAGGCATGGCAATGACACATTGCCTTAGTATTAGAGGTATCTTTCCTTACTACTAATTTGTACCAAAAAAAAAACCTACTCGTTAATTAAGGGAAACTCCCCCACAAGATATATACTTTTATTTCTAATCGTAACATTACTTAAAATAAAAATCTCAACTCCGGTCACAAATTAATTATACAAGAACCTGCATGTTCATTCATAATTCAAATCGACAAATCCAACGTGAAAAGGCTAAGGCAATGTTCCAAAAGATCCGTGGCGCTGATTACGGTGATAAAGAGTACCAAGATCTCATTGAAGCTAGTGAGGCATCCAAAAAGGTGGAACACCCATGGAAGAACAATGCATAACCAAAATACAAGCCTCAACTCACTTTTTACTCTCTCATTCCATTTTTTCAGTAACTCATTGGCATCGATGTCATTATGTTTTACGTCCCTGTCCTTTTCAAGACTTTTGAGTTTTGATTATGATGCTTCCTTTATGTTTGCAGTTATCTCTTTGCCACATTTGTTTCCATCTTTAGGACAAGTTTGAAAGAAGGATTTTGTTCCTTCAAGGGGGAACCCAAATGCTTATTTTCCTGGTGAAAATGATAATTCAAATGATTTAAATTTTTACAATGATCAAATATTTATGGCTCAAAATATGTTTTCTTTGTGAGCTTCACTAATTTAAAAGTCATATTCTTTGCTTGTAGATTGATGTTGGTGTTATGATTGCTATAAAGTTCAACGTGAATGGTGAAGGGTCATTTAACAAAGGGGAAGCCAACCTCCTCTTGTTTTTTATTTGTGCATATGTTGCAGCTTTTGCTTGGTCTTGGGGCCCATTGGATTGGTTGGTTCCTAGTGAAATATGTTCTCTTGAGGTTTGATATGCTGGGAAAGCTACCAATGTTGCCGTGAACATGTTGTTCACCTTTGCCATTGCACAAGCCTTCCTCGCCATGCTTTACAACTTGAAGTTCAGCCTGTTCTTCTTCTTCGCCGGCTTTGTGATCACCATGACCATCTTCATTTTCTTGCTCTCGTCAGAGACAAAGAAAGTCCCAATTGAAGAAATGAACAGAGTGTGGAAGTCACAATGGTTCTCGGCCAAGTTCATTCTTTGTCCAAATTTATTCAGCAAAAATTCCATAGCCATTGCGTATGGGTAGAATTTCCATTCCCACCCACCACATGTCATCCCCTACTGTCATCACAAGAATTCCGACCACTTGCCTGCACCCATCCCCACCTTTGTTTCCTCCATCTCCAGGCAAAAAAGAAAAAGGAGCCCTTGTCCATCTCAAGGTTAAGTATGTCCTTGTGTTAGGAAACTCTGAAAGTTTGGAAGTATCTGTATAGTTACTTCCAAGCAGTTGAAATTTCCTAACACAAGCACATACTTAACCTGGGCCAACAAACCCTTTCGAACCACTACCACATAGGCCCACCAATGCAAGAGTCAGCATACTAGTGGTCTGGGTTCGTTGATCCCCTAGCAAAGAGTTGCTCACCTGGGCTCTGGTCAAAGTTGCTCAGCTTGGTGATATCGTCATTACTCTACATGTTTTGGGAACCACGGTAAAAGCGACAATTTTTTTTTTTGTTCTGTTTTGGGTTTTTCAATTTTTTTTCTTGTTGCAGGATTTTGTAAAGATTGAGTGGTGAAATGGGGTTTGCGCAGAAATTGCGATTCGAGATGGGAAATCGTCGCTGCTTTTGTTGTCCCTATTCTTGTTGTTTATGAAGGATTCTACAATTTGAAACAAGTTCAATTTCTCATCATCTAACTCAATTTTCTTCTTCCTTTGTTGGATTTTTCAATTTCTACAGCTGAATATGCAAATTGATCAGGAAATGCAGGACACAAAAATTGAAAATGCAAATAACGCGATGGTGGCGGTGGTGGTGGCGAGGTCAGGTAGTTCCGATTAGTGGGTTTGGAGACGATGGTGAGGGAAGGGTTGGAGGAAGGGGTATGGACTAAAAAACAAATAACATAAATAAAAAGTTTTGATAATAAATAATAATTTATTAAAATAAAATAAAATAAAAACCTGTTGAAACTTGCAATGGCAACTATTTTGTTTCGATCGTGCTATATCTCCAACGAAAATATTCTAACGTATATCCACCGTATGCTGCATTACCGTATTTTGCTGAAAAAAGGTCCTTTTCGTTCGCTCCCTCCCTTTCTCCTTTTCGTTCCCTCTGTTTCTCTTTTTTTTTTCTTTCATCTCTGTTACAACTATCTCCTTCTCCTCTACGACTCACGCACTCACTAGGGCACCCACCTACAACATTTTAACTCTTGTTCTCTTGTCCTCATTTTCGTTCCCTCATTTTCACTCCTCACTCACTCTCTTCCCTCACACTCACACGCACGCGTGGGGTTCGAGTTTTGTGATTTTCTACGATTTCGGTGAGTATCCTCCACTTTTGCCTATAATATTTCGTGTTTCTTGACATGGATACTTGCAATTTCTAGCTTTTTCTTATTTGGCTATATGGAGGGTGAAACGTTGGGTATTTTGGGTGATTTTCTGCATATTATGCTTTCTGTTTGGTAAGTTGCATTTTTTGTTGGGTTCATTGTTATGAAATCTATTTTTCTTGGCTGTGTGTTGATTAGATGGGTAAATGGGAGGATGTTTGTTGGGTTCATTCGCTAGTCTATTTAGTATATTTTGTTTCTGTTAGGAGGATTTACAATGGTTCATATAGCAGGGACGGTTAGTCCATTGACATGATTTGTGGTGAATCTCATTACTTGGTGACTCTAAAATTAACTGGTTAATATGTTTAGAATAAGTGGTTAATCTTTATATATTTCTGGTGAATTTAAAAATGAGTTCCCAATAGTGGGGGTAAACTACTTACAAATGAACTACTAGTAGAGTGGAGTTAAGCTATGTTGTTGTCTGGTTAATATAGTAAAGAGGGTTGGTCCATTGACATAGTTTGTGGTGAATCTCATTACCTAGTGAATATAAAATTATCTGGTTAATATATTTGGAATAAGTGGTTAATCTTTACATATTTTTGGTGAATCCAACAATGAGTTCCCAACAGTAGGGGTAAACTACTTACAAATGAATTACTAGTGGAGTAGAGTTGGGATGAGTTATTGTCTGGTTCATATAACAGGAAGGGTTGGTCCATTAACATGGTTTGTGGTGAATCTCATTACTTGGTGACTCTCAAATTAACTGGTTATTATATTTGAAATAAGTGGTTAATCTTTACATGTTTCTGGTGAATCCAAAAATGAGTTCCTAACAGTGGGGGTAAACTACTTATAAATGAACAACCAGTGGAGTGGAGTTGGGCTATGTTGTTGTCTGGTTAATATAGCAGGGAGAGTTGGTTCATTGACATGGTTTATGGTGAATCTCATTATCTGGTGAATCTAAAATTAATTAGTTAATATATTTGGAATAAGTGGTTAATCTTCACATATTTATGATGAATCCAACAATGAGTTCCCAACAGTGGGGCTACTTGTTTTGTTAAACTAGATGGTTCCAGGATCCTTTTTTAAGCTTTATTTCATCTCACAAGTGGCTAAGTATGACCTTTATTGAATAGACCCATTCGAATGGGTCTCTATCTTCATTATCTATTGTTATTTGTTTGTTTACTTTTCATTGCCCTTTCTTAACTTTTCATAATAAAATCTAGATGTTGAAAAAATATGAAATATGCTTATAACATAACAATAAATACTTGATAATTTACAGGTGTGTGTAGCAACCCAAAACTGAAGTTGATGGAAGGTTCAAATAATCTCAACACATCTGAGATTGTTGATAATGTGGAAGAAGCATGTGAAGGTGACTACATTATGAGTGATGCCTTGGATGACGAGTTTGAAAGTTATGAGCTAAAACGAGGGATGTTGTTTCCATTAGAGGATGATATTAAGGAATTTTATAGGAAATATGCTTACCAAAAAGAGTTTAGTATTATAAATAGAACTTCAAAAAAAGGAGATGATGGTAAGGTAAATTATATTATGCTAGCTTGTTCAAGACAAGGAAAACATATGTTAACAATACCAAACACCTTGAAGACACTTCCAATTAGAAGGACAAATTGTGAAGCAAAAATTACAGTCAAGAAGATGGGAGATGGACGATAGTTCATCAAGACAGTTATACTTGAACACTCTCATGAACTTAGCCCGACGAAGACGAGAATGTTGAAAGTTAACAAGAATCTTAACATGCACATGAAGAGAACAATCCAAGTGAATGATGATACAGGGGTGAGAATACATAAGACAATCTGGTCTCTTGCTTATGAGGTGGGAAGGGACGAGAACTTATCATTTAATGAGCAAGATGCTAGAAATTATGTCGACAAGGAAAGATGTAGAATTGGCAAGGAAGGTGATGAGAAGGCTTTGAAGAATTATTTTACGAGAATGCAAGAGGATAATAGTAATATTTTCTATGATATAGATGTTGATGATGATTTTCATGTGTAAAATGTATTTTAAGCTGATGCTAGAAGTAGAACCACGTATGAGTCATTTGGAGATGTTGTGACTTTTGACACAACATATTTGACAAATAAATATGACATATCATTTGCTGCTTTTGTTGGTGTGAATCATCACAGCCAATCAGTTTTACTTGGATGTAGTCTAATTTCAGCTGAAGACACGGAGTCATTTGTGTGGCTATTTGAATCATGGCTTCATGGCATATCAGGTAAGGCACCTATTAGTATTATCACGGACCAATGCAGGGCCATGTAAAATGTTATTGAGATAGTCTTTCCAACTACTCGACATAGGTGGTGCCTATGACATATAATGAAAAAAATCCCTGAGAAGTTGAAAGGTTACATTGAATATAACAACATCAAGAATGTAAGGAAAGTAATAGTTTATGATACCCTAACAGTGGAAGATTTTGAAGAAAAATGGTCTGCCTTCATAAAAGAATTTGAACTAGAAGATGATAATTGGTTGAGTGGTTTGTACATGGAGCGGCATAAATGGGTCCCAATTTTCTTAAAGAAATATTTCTGGGCAAGGATGTCAACAACACAATGCAGTGAGAACATACATACTTTCTTTGACGGATATATCAACCCAAAGACAAGCCTACAACAATTTGTGAAGCGATAGGATAATGCTCTGAGAAGCAATGCAGAAAAGGAATTTCAGGCAGATTTCAGATCACTGGACTCCACAATTCAATATGGGTCAAACTCACCCATTGAAAAACAATTTCAATTTGTGTACACCCATGCAAAGTTCGTTGAGGTCCAAGCTAAATTCAAAGAAAGAATGGATTGTTTTGCGTCCCTTAAGTGTATGGATGGAATGCTTTGTACTTACCATGTGAGGGCGAATATGGTAGTTGGAGGATTTACAAAGAATACTATTTTTGAGGTGGTATTTAATCATGACAATCATGATGTTAGTTGTAATTACTTATTGTTTGAGTTTAGAGGAATTATGTGTAGACATTCACTTTGTGTCCTTGGTAACGAAATGGTTCAAGAAGTGTCGTCAAAGTATATTTTACGAAAATGGAGCAAAAACATTAGATGAAGACATGCTTACATAAAGAGCAGTTATGATGTGACTTTGTTGAAGCCACAAATACAAAGGTTTGATAAATTATGCAAGCATTTCTATGAGGTGGCTGAAGTTGCTGCAGAGTTTGAGGATTTCACAGATAATATCCACTAGGGACTATGTGAATATAAAAGCAAGATGCACTCAATGGTTGCATCTAAGCAAGTTGGTAAAACAACATGTAAGGGTGATAACTGTCAAAGAAAGTTGAATGAGGGATTAAAACTGCTATCACTAGCATTCGTAGTTCATTATTTGTACCGCGTAAAGGATGACCCCCAAGCAATAGAAAAATATCTAAAGTTGATCGATTAGTCTCCAAATTGAGAAAGAGAAAGGACCAATGTCGTCAAACTTTGACAATTGATATATATATATATATATATATATATATATATATATATATATATATATATATATATATATATATATATATATATATGTGAATTTATTAATTATTAATGTATAGGATGTTTTGGTTGTGTATATGTTTTATTTAGACTGATTAGCATCCATTTTTATTAGTGTATTAAGTTATTTTACTATGAATACGAAGGAGTGCATTGATGGAAGCTCGAGTTAGATGGATGGAAAGAAGTTACATATAGAGTCATCTATAGAAGTGAACAGCTGTGGAGAATGCCGTGATGATTAGACTATGGTGTGTGTACACCAAAATTATTTGTCAGTTGTAATCATTGTTGAATGGTTGTTAAGTTTTAAGCTACTTATACTTAAATTGTTTGTTTTAATGAATGGATGTTTGGTATATTATTGCTTAACAGTCTATAACTATTGAGTTGAGTGCAAATGTTGATGTACCAATGTGTGACAGTAGCTATTGGGTTTCGTAATAGCACACAACTCATCAACTTAGTTTCAATCATTATTAGAAGGAATTGATCATGATGTCAGTCAAAGGCCACAGACATGTCCAACATATACTCAATAACTTCATTGTAGTTATTGAAATTGACATGCTTATATGTTTTTATCTAGGGTTGTCCTAGTTAAATGTCATATACCAATTTGTTGGTTAGTGGTAATGCAAGGCAATTTGAAGATACACAGGCTGAGAATCAGTGACATAGTACAAGTTTGAATTTGTATAAATTATATAAGGTATCTTCATGTACATGCTTCAAAGGTATAGTTTAGCACTAATCCAATCTACTATTATTTTGCAGGTTAATTTCCTTTTTTGGTATATAGGATAATTTACATGGGCCAGGTGTGCTAACAAAGACTTAGGTGCAATGACAGTGAAAGTGCGCTCACAGTGTGATTTGGCAGATATTTTTTGTGGCAACCATGAAAATAGATATTAGTGTATCATCAGGAACCCACTTAAGTAGTTTTTTGTCCTTTTAAGTGGATTGAACATGTGCTGTAGTTATTTATACTTCACATATAATGTGTATAGAGTACATGTAATTACACGTAGAGGAGGAAGATGTGTATATTTTTTTAGGGTGAATGGTAGGATTGTATTATTACAATGCCACAATATTGGTGATGTACATGGATAAATAACTGGTCAGAAAATCATGGAAAAAATAGTGAATCTCATTACTTGGTGAGTTCCAAAATAACTGGTTTATACATTACGTCTAAGTGATTAATCAATATAAGTTTCTGGTGAATCTTTGGAATATTTCCCAATAATGGGGGCAAACTAGTTAGAAATGAAGTACTAGCTGGAGTTTACATGTGTAATGTTGTTTTGAACACATTGAGAGTAGATGGTCAGAAAACCATAGAAAAAGTGGTGAATCTCATTACTTGGTGAGTTTCAAAATAACTGGTTAATACATTATGTCTAAGTGGTTAACCAGTATAGGTTTTTGGTAAATCCTAGGAATAGTTCCCAATAATGAGGGAAAACTAGATAGAAATGAAGTACTAGCTAGAGTTTACATGTGTAATATTGTTTTGAACACATTGGGAGTAGATGGTCAGAAAACCATGAAAAAAGTGGTGCATCTCATTACTTGGCGAGTTCCAAAATAACTGGTTAATACATTACGTCTAAGTTGTTAATCAGTATAGGTTTCTGGTGAATCCTAAAAAGTTGGAGTAGATGGTCAGAATACCATGGATAAAGTGGTGAATCTCATTATTTGGTGAGTTCATAAGTAACTAGTTAATACATTATAAATAAGTGGTCAATCTATGTCTATTTCTGGCTAATCTCATTACTTAGTGAATTCTAATATAACTGGTTACTATAGTACGAAAAAGTAGCTAATATCTACAAGTTTCTGGATAATATAGAATACAATTCCAAATAAGTGGATAATATAAAACAAGTTTCCAAATCCATGAGTAAATGGTTAATACATTACATAAAAGTGGTTAATTAGTATATGTTCATAGTGAATCCACTAAAGAGTTCCCAATGGTGGGGGTAACTATACATAGGGCATTGCAATAACTATACATAGGGTCAAGCTAAAGTGTAGAATAAAATTTGCAAATTAAGACAGCAACTCCTTAGAATTTGCAACTCTCAAAACTTTTTCTCTGCACTCATTCTTCGGATGCAAGACCCAGCCACATAATAAATCACGTCGCATTTGCGTGACTTCTCCTTATACCAGTATAGTACGAATAAATAAAAATTCTAATAGAATGTGTAATACCCTCCCTAGGATATCACATGTCTGACTCCCGACTCAAAATCTGTAAAGAAGTTCACACGAGGTTTGAGTTATAAAAAGATGAGTTTTAAAATTTCTTTTTTTACCGAAACATAAACTTACTGAAATTCATAAGTATTACTGAAAATATATTTAAACTGATTAATATACAATATTGACACCAATTAATATTTTACAATTTAAAGAGAAATATAAAATTAACAGACTCTTTTTTTTTTAACAGTAGCAAACCTCATGACGGGTCCTACTTAATAGCACGCTACAACACTAACGTTAAAACTTATCATACTTATTCTGTTGTGTATCCATCTTGTTGCACCAGACATCTATTCTACATCTGTTCTTTGTCAACACTGCACACCTTCGAGTCCTGAATGTCCACTCCTTATTGTTGTCACCTATCTCAGAGTATCCATCGCCCGTTATGTCTAAGACAACTCGATCTTTCTATTATTTGATTTTAACAAGTCTAGACACACAAAAAACAACATAACAAAGAGGTGAGATCACCTATGCCAATACCAACATGGCAAAGACAGAGATAACACAAACAACATATCATACGTATATATCATACCAGAATTCCAATAATGCACTCAACATTAATCAACTATCATCATCATACCATTAACATTATTATCATCACACAATAATCATAATAATGCCATCAACATGATTATCATCATCATCATCCAAGTATTCAAAACAATTGTCATAGCCAATATTCCTCAATTAATATATCATACAGATATAAATACTCAGATTTATGCATGTGTACAAAGACTCAGTTTTTCAAAAATAACTTCATGGAGGTTTTCACAATTTCGAGGAGAATGCTCTGGTTAATTGCTCAACCTAAGCCCACAGACAATCTCCCAGTCGTAGAAAAGAATCGTGTTCTTGTCGGGTATCGTCAATGCGTTGCAATGGACTGTATCGCTAAGTGGCACAGGGTACTCGCCAGCTGTCCATTGGTCGACCGCCGCGCCTTGACGCACCCCAAGATCCATCATAGATCTCACTATCAATTCTCATTCCCTCTTCAACCACAAGGGCCAAAATAGCTTATTAGCTATACTTTATACAATGCATGAATATATCAGTGCAAGTCCAACCACAAGGGCCAAATCTTTTCAAATTTCATTTGTTCAATCATATGTCTCAACGCATATTTTTTCAATGCATGTATAATGCACCAATGCCAATCACAGGCATATCTTTCCAATACATGTATAATGCACCAAATGCCAATCACAGGCAAAATACGTCATTTTTTCACACAATATTTATACACTGATTCAACAATAATCATACTGTATTTACAACAGCGAAATCATGTTATCACATTTTTATAGTTATAAAACACTTTCGTCGTGTTTTCAAAATTACGCAACATTTCTGTTTCATTTTCACAATTCCAAAACGTTTCTGTTACGTTTTCACAATTCCAAAATGTTTATATTACGTTTTCAAAATATCATAACACTTATGTTACGTTTTCAAAATTCTGAAACGTTTCTGTTATATTTTCACAATATCGTGACACTTCTGTTACGTTTTCACAATACAGTAACATTTCTGTTACATTTTCAAAATATCGCAACTCTTCTGTTGCACTTTTAAAACACGTACTAATTTTTCAACGTTTTTCTTAATCGCGTAAAAATATACGTTTCTCAAAATCGCATAGTATTTTTTCACTGTTTCAAAATCACGTAACTTAAAAATCATTCTTTTAAGTCGCGTAAATCATTTTTCGTCATTCTCAAAATATTTAAAACACTTTCCAAATCACATAACGATTTTTCGTCATTTTCACAATCACGTAAAAATATTCTATTACTTTTAAATCACATATTGAATTTTCAACAGTAGTTTAAATTACGTAAAATATTTAAACGTAATTCAAATCGCGTAAAAATATTTTAACGTATTCCAAATCGCGTAGAAATATTTTACTGTATTTTAAATCGTTTTTAAGATACGTAAAATATTTTTCATCACAATTTCATTACCAAAAATATTTCTTAACCTTCAAAAATTCCTTTTCAACTTTTCTCAAAATAATATAACTTTGTATTTCATTTTTCACATTTCCTTACTCAAGAAAATCTTTTTCCACATTTCTTTACTCAAGAAATCCTTTTCCAAAATATAATTCATAAAATCACTTTTCCATTGATATAAATCAACGTTTTAAAACTTAACATTTTCTAACGTATTTCAAAACTCAAAAATAAGTTATACGTTAGTAACTTTTCAAATCACCATTATATTCTCCATTTTTCTCAAATAAATTCTACAATCAATATTCTTCAAAATAAATTGAAGTTCGAACATTTTCAACCTTTCTTTATTTTTCCGTTTATGAAAATTTCTATTTTCTCAAGTGGTAAAATACCTTGATTCCCTTTCCAAAATTCTTGTACTAAAACATTTTGTTCAAACATTTTGTTTCCACTTTAAAATTACTTTGTTTCATAAAACCAAGGCATTACAAGCCTTAAAAAAAATGTGGACATGAATATTGAAACCATCAAATATTTTTCCTTTTAAATTGATATGGTTTTACACAAACAAAACCATTAAAATTTTGTTTTCAAACCGAAATACCAATGGTTATAAAACCAAACCCATTTGTTTAAATTCATTTTTACTTTCTTTACAATTTCTTTTTCACTTTTTTTGTAAATTCTTAAAATCAACGTTTGCTTGTTTCATTTAAAACTCATGTTTTAAAAAAAAACACTTAGGATCTTTTTACACAAAATAAATCAATAAAAATCCCTTAAAACCATGTTCTTGTTCTCTTGAAAAACATATCCTTTGTTCATTTTCCATGCTTTTCAAATCAATCCAATTTTATTCTTCCATGAAAATATTAAGTTATAAACACCTATGTTGAGGTGTCTTGACCAAAAATTCCATAGCCTTTAGAACCAAGAAAATTCATTTTTCTCCACTTCATAATTTTCATTAAACAAATCAATTTCCTTGTTCTTGAAAAATTTCAACATGGAACCCTAACCTTGGGTGCCAAAACCGTAGCCACCTTCCTTTGGCCATTGGAACCAAGAATTAATTTTCTTTCCATCATCAAATCATGGCATACACATACATACACAATATATATATATATATATATATATATATATATATATATATATATATATATATATATATATATATATATATATATATATCAAAAGCATGTCATATTATCATCATACATAATATAAGCATACCATCAAAATCATAAACTCATGCAAAGCATATTAAGCATAGGCAATTAATCAAAGCTCATAAACACACATATAAATTATTACATGACCATGGATATGAATCCTCACATGGATTCAACATCCATCAAATATAAGACCATCTCTGACCACCATGCTTGGTTGGTGAGATGGATCTCCCTCTTACCTCTTGAAGATCCTCAAAAACTCTTTGTTTTGCTTCTTTTTCCAAGTCCTTCACCACCAAGAGCTTCTTAAATTCAAAACAAAATACATAGAAATTAGTATACTAAACTTGATTAAGAGGAACCATGGATCAAACATGGTTTAGATCATGAAAAAGAAGAGAAGAAATGAAGTTTCCTTACACTTCATCTCAAAAACTCAATAACTTTGATCTTGAAGAAAGTCCATGAAGATGAATGATTTAGAGAAAGTCCCCAACATGAAAGTTATTTAGAATAAGGTAAGGATTCAAGAAACTAGGTTATATGAAATTAAAGAGTGATGGAAGAGAGGATTAGAGTGTTTGGTCGAATGGTCTTCTTTTGGGAGACAAAATAGAATTTGCTTTGGTTGGTTTCTTGAAACTTAAGTGGAAAAGTGAAGAAGTGGTAATATGAAGTGTATAAATGAATGGTTTGGTCTTCTAAGGTGATATTGACGTAGCATGCATGTGGAGAGAAGTGTAAAGTGAAGTTTGAAGAACATAAGCATTAATGATCAATAGGAATTGGTCTTGACACTTGGCTTGTCTTCATTCTTTTTTTCTTTGGCCTAAAAAGCCTATACTAAGTTGTCTCCCTTCATCCTTGCTCCTTCAAACCGTTCCCCTCCTCTTCATGCACTCTAAATGTGCCAAATTACATAGCCATCACTATAAGTCATCCTAACCATTGATTAAAAGAATGGTTTGGATTAAAAATAGTCTCTAGGTTTAGGTTATAGATAGAAGACTTCATTTGAGCCATTGGATCATTTTTAGCTTGCAATCCTAACCATTGAATATGTCTCCAAAATGAAGGGTCAAGATTACTCCTTCTTACTTTTAATCCAAGGGTCATAATTAGTATTTATCACTTTTTAAGACTAAATCTTCACCATTAATCTAAATCCAATGGTCATAAATGGTCCTTGTTACTTTACAAGACCAATTCTCCACCCTTGATCACTTCTAAATCCAATGGTTATAAATAGTCTTTGTCACTTTTTGAGACCAAATCTCTACCATTGATTTAATCTCCATCTAACGGTTATAAATGATTTTATTCACTTTTAAGATCAAATCTCCACCGTTAATTAAATTAAGATCAAGTCTCCATCATTAATTAAATCAATGGTGGATATCCAAACCACCAAGGTTGACTTAAGCAATTTAATTTATATTTTTATCTGCTAAAACCCCACGAAAGAATATATTTACTGTATTTTTTTCACCTGATAAATTAAATACAGTACAAAACACAGTACAAGAAATTTTCTAAAATTGTTTTCGGATTTAGGTTTAGTAAGATCCCCTGTCTCCGTCTAAATAATACAAATTTTTCTATGCGTAGAAAAATTTTTGCTTTGCGGGACCCACTTGAGCCCACGTATGGCCACCTGGGCTCACATGCACCCCCTAGGCCCACAAACAGTAAAAATTTTTATAATCATCCACAAAAATCACAAATATTAGAAAACGCACAAATATCAAATCAGATTACGTAAAATAATTACCTAACGGTAAAAATTAAATTACGTAAAGTTTTCCCTACCCAAAATTTTTATTTTCCTGACACGGGGTAAATCACTCAAAAAGATCAAATACGCTGACGGAATAAACAAAATAATTTTACAGTACACAGAAATTATTAAACAGCAAAATTCTGTTAACTGTCAAAATTACTGTTTAAGAGATACGAAAATTTGGGGTGTTACAAAATGTAATTGTTAAATTACAAAACAAAACAACTCTCTCACCTCTTCCCATTCGGGCATAGTCTTCTCCCTAAACATCTTGTGTCCATCCCACAATTTCATGTACTTGATAACGTATATACCACAATCATCCTTATGTCAATAACATACAAACAAGTACAAGGGGAAAAATTAAACACCAATGCCTTAACATAACAATTAATATTTTTTAATAAGTGCAACCGAACTCACGAGTTGCACTGCCGGGACAAGTCAACCTCCACTAGCTCTAAAGGAATGTGATTCGTCAAGGTTGGACTATGTATTTGCAACAATTCTTCAAACTGAAGCTTCTACAAATTCAAAGTAAAGTTCAAAGTCAAATTATACAGCACAACTAATACATTATCATTATAATGACATTAGAGGAGTGTGATACCGTCAAAACATCTAGCCTAGCCTTTTTAGTGTCATTGTGACTGACAATTGAATCCAACACATATAACTTTTTAATTCTCGGATCTAGCGCATAACACCATCAATGGCCGTCGAACACGACTAGAGTGAATATCTACATGAAGAAATGTATCCAAGTTCATTGAATGTGTTCTTTGTAATATGCTTACATAAATAGTATTACTATTTCTCAAATGCCTTTTTTTATTTTACATAGTTACTTGATAATGTAGACATATGATAGTAATGCGCATTATAGTTGGAACATAATATCTTATGCGGTATTAAGAAAATAAAACACTATACACAATCCAACTAGGTAAATGATGGGTTAAACCCCAGATGTTGCCCAATAAAGTGTATGCAGCCAAACACATGTCATTTTTGACACATAATGCTTAAAAGTTACCAAGTTGCATTGGGTGATGTCATATCCCACTTCAGTATGAGGCTTGAAGTTATTAATACTCCGCCAGGGCTTATGGCAAACTAATTTGAAACTCTCCAGTCTACTTTTCACCAAATCCTACATTTTATAAATAACCAGGAATAAGTTAATATTTTATTGTCAATGTGCATACTGTTCTAAGTTAATTGAGCATGTTGTTGTTACCATAAACGTGGGACAAAACATGTGACGAGTCATTCTTCGTGCTCGCTTCATTTCATCTCCCATAATAACCCTTGCAGCCAGCATAGTAACATGAAAAAGTGAATTAAAAAATGTTCTTATATGTGAATCGACGCAATAAGTATGTATGATATATATAATCTAAATTATGAGTTGAACGTAATTCGTTCTTACCATATTGTTGACTCACCCTCTTGATTTCATGCAAGATGTATCTACAATGGTAATGAATTGACCGTAGAGTATGACCACCGCCTTACACCACAACCTAAAACAAATTGTTTAAAGACAATCAGAAAACAAATTGCCTAATGCTAAAATTATACAAGATGCAAATGACAAATGTTAGCCCAAGTAAAATCAGTATTATACTTATCAAGCATGTCATATTGGTAGTTCAAAAGCTTACTTGGAATCATGGTCCTCTTTTTTAAACACTTTGGTGCAGTAGGTAAAAAGTTGGGTATGCAGATTCACTTTCTTCTTATTCTTTTGCAGTTTGGTGTAAGGAGTTTGGGTGCATTTTTCAAGCACACGCTTCCTGGGCTGAGCCTTAACCCGAGTGCAAATGTTGGAGTTAGGGTTGTCTGTGACTGTGTTCGAGTGTGTATCAGAGTAGCCAATAGGTGCACCTGAAGGGACGCCACGTGCAGGTGGTTGTTGATCACTCATCTCATCACCTTGACTGAATCCGTAGAAATAAGTGCTCACGCGATTCAATGGTTGAGTACCATGGTCACATACTGGACTGCCTACAGGACAACAAGAAGGTGGAGATACTGAACAGTGTAATAATAGCTGTTTTAGTGTGCACACTTCCGTTTCCACATTAAAAATCATTTTTTTCATTTGCACGTTCTCAGCAACCACCCAAGAAATATCACTAGCAATGTCCTCCACATCAAATGGCCTCGGCCGCCGATGTCCAACACCATGTTGCTGCTCAATCTGATTCTCTTCCTTCAATGCAACTAGATCTTCAGTTACCTACATGTCAATAACCAACAGATACGTAGTTAAGAAGTATGGTAAAAGTGGACTACTACGACTAAATACCATAAAAATTTTTTATACAAAATCATTTTCATTCAAATGTTGCAGCACTACACACACCATTTAAAAGTTATACGTTACCTTGTTTTTTTTCAAATGCCATGCGCACTTTCTCCTCCCTCGCCCTAAACATGTGTCAGTTCAAGTAATGTGGGAATGATTGAGTACTTATCACAGTTGATGTGAGGCGCAATGACAGATAATCAAAAACTCAAACCTTGTAGAAAATCACATGTATGATATCAAAATGATGCAACAGAAAAAGAATGAAAAAAAGCTACAATATTGCATGAAACAATTATAACAATCAGGAGCATAGTAAATACAAAACATGTACTTGCAGAAGTGCAGCACTTCCCATTAAATGGATTTGGCGGATATTCTTACCTTCGTTCACTACACGTGCAACTCGGGTCAAGTCATTCACCAAAAAATCATGTACTGCCAAACCCCAGCTATAATTATTTAAGGAGTCCAACTCATCTAACAGGTGTGTGAAGGCAGAATGCATGTTGACACTTGTAACGGGAAAATAGAACTCTCCAAAAGCAAGTAGGATATAAAGTTAACAAAAGTTATCTATATTGTTGTTCCCTACATGTTGATATAGCTCATGATAAACCGTGCCAATGGTTACATCGCCCCCCTTAAATAAGGACAGAGTTCGACCCACTTCATCGTTATGTGGGGTTGCTCTTTCCCTTACAATCCGCAATCCAAGTGCCAAGCACACGTCTAACGGACTGAATGTGATAACCCTACCCTAACTCTAAATCCCTAATCTCTTTCAACCCATCTAGACGCTAACTCCCACAACAAGACACAGTTGATTTCTAAATTCTTCGGCATATATAACAGTGACTTGAATGAGGTAGACTCAATTCGAGACTTCTAGGCATCTGTCAATGAGCTATTCACGTCAATCAACAACCTCGGTGTGCAAACATGCCTCAATCGCACCTTCTGCATTATGAGAACAATTTGGTCAATATATTTGCATAGCCAAACAAGTATAATAGACTTTTTCTATATTAACCAAGTTGGTTACCTAATTAGTGTTAGACAAATCACACCTCTATCTTGCCCATGAGCTATCCATGGAAGTATTCTGCATATACAAAAGACCAAGTATGAATTTTCACTAGTTCAGCAAGATTAAAGCACAAATGAAGAACAAGGTAATCAACCGTATTGGTCACAACTGTATTATTGGAAGATTTTTCCAAAACACAAAATTCTCTAATGTCAACCCAACAAATCAACAGCACCTAATCAAAAAATATATAAGCATTTTTTTAGTCATGTCTATTCTTTAATGAACACAGGCTGCCAACACACGCATATTTTTCACACCAAATGAACTTAAACAACTAAGCAAACTCGTTAGCTATATCAATAGTCAACTATACTAATAGGACACCAAACTATATCACGCATTACAATTCACTGACTTAGCCTCAAGTGAGTGAAATGATTCAAGCATTAAACCAAAATAAGGTTGAACCAGCATTACAACTTAAAGACAGAGGTTATAAACTTCATCAGTCTACTCCCTAATTTCAATATAAAAACTCATAGACATGCACCAACTTTATCATTTTGAACTAATTGTGTCATTTAAAATTCCCTAAGCCTAAGGAACAACAAATTAGAAACTTAAGTTAATGAATAAATTAAGAGTTCAAAAAACAAAAAAGACCAAAGAAAAATACAACCTGCCAAATTCATATTCATACAGTGTTTAGACTCAGATTTAACTTTTCTTATCATGCACATTATCAACAGTGACTCAATACTTGGTGAATCCAAATTAAGTTGTTAATGTCTGTGAGTTTATGGTGAATCCAAAAATAAGTTCCCAATACTTGGTGAATCTAAGTTAACTTGTTAGTACGTTAGGAAAATATGGTTAAACTATATGAGTTTATGGTGAATCCAAAAATAAGTTCACAATAATGGGGTAGAAACTTGTTACAAATACATGACTAGTTGGAGTTGACATGCGTATTATTGTGGTTAACAAGTTTGGAGTAAATGGTGAATGTCCATAGTTTTCTAGTGAAAGTTATTAATTGGTACATCCAAAATAACTTGTTAATATATTAGGTAAAAGTGGTTAATTATCAGTTATTAAACATAGAACAAAATGTAGCCACTCAGTTATTACTATTTCATCAGGGAATGTTCTAAGAGCCTACATATCGTAAAAAGTAAATTCCATAAATTTTCTTTTTGGTTATTAGTAAAATGGAATCAGGAAAAAGAAAAGACATTTTAGAAGTGTTGTGAGATTCTTAACATTTTTAAATTTAGATTTTAGAAATCATTTGTAACACACCAAATTCTCCAAATCATCTCAGGGAGAATCTAATAAACCTCAGACAAGCTAAACACCTATCTATAGTATACACCTAGCTAACTAGATGCCAAGAGAAATTGCTCATTATCTCAATACCAATTCGACATTTGAAAGCGTTATGTTAATGCAATAAGAAATTATCATTAGAAAATATAATCAATGGGTATCATATGTGTATCTTGGAAGATCATAATATGGATCGTATGGCAGCAAAAGAAAGTTCTGCTATTGAGTATATAATAAAACATAAATCAAGTTTATGGGAAAAAAAAGGCATATGTAAGAAGAAACTTACAATCTAGCACGGATTGACAAGGAACCAAATGACCTAGGTAGATCTCCTAAGAAATTATTGTATGAAAGGTCCCTGAAGAAAGGAAAGCATCCTTTATGAAGTTCTATACAATGAAATTCGAACAAAACAGTCACATCATCTACTTTTTGTTGTCTAACTTTCTCACAACTCAATCAAATCGAATTTTCAATATATAATATGAACTTTTCTTCTAACTATGGCAAGATATATATATATATATATATATATATATATATATATATATATGACAATCGAATACGACTAAACATGCTTATATGACAATCGAATACAACTAAACATTCTTCTAACTATAGGATTCACCCAATAAGCGAGGTTGCATGACCACTTTGTAGCACTAAGTGCGAGGCTTATATATATATATATATATATATATATATATATATGACAATCGAATACAGCTAAACATTCTTCTAACTATAGGATTCACCCAATAAGCAGGTTGCATGACCACTATAGCACTAAGTGCAGGCTTATGAGATTTAATTGCATTGTTGCAAACCTTCAGTAGTAATCAAGTTGTAAAGAACATAGCACAACTTATACATTTTTATATTACAAACAAGAGACAAGACAAATTGTAATCAACTTCAAAAATTTAGATGACTTCTTTTTGTACACCTTGCTAGTCGGCTTGCAATTAATCGTGGTTATATTTCTATAGGAAAAACTTCAGAGGAATGAGCACAAGCTGCAATGTCATATTTCAGGGGTCATGTCAGCAATATCAAGAAGGGACTCTTCACAGACAAATGAAAACAAGACAAGTCCAATGCTTTCTTCAATAATTGACCATCCTTTATGTAAATTCAATGGTTTCTCTCAAGGTTCAGGAGACAAAGACCATAGCAATCAAGACGTATTAGCTGCTACAAGTATCAAGATTCCATATATTGAAAGATTACCACCATATACATCTTGGATATTTTTGGACAGGTGTCTTTGACTTTCAAATATTTTAATTTCTTGTCTTGATGTACGATTTTTTCCAAAGTGGAATACCTGCTTCTTGACTTGTATTCCATTTTAAAATAGAAACTGAGATTTAAAAACTTATTGATCAGTGAGTATGCAGATTGTATGATATGTTTTCTGTTATTTTAAAATCTTTCACACACAATAGAAATCAGAGAATGGCTGAAGATCAGTCAATTGTTGGAAGAAGACGTATTTATTATGATCAACATGGAAGTGAAGCATTGATATGTAGTGACAGTGAGGAAGAGTTAACAGAACCTGAGAAAGAAAAACATGAATTTTCTGAGGCTGAAGACCGAGTTCTATAGTAAGTTAAAATTGAGATAATAGAGTTGCATGAAGAAGGTCCATTTATTTGTGCAGAAAGATTCTACTAGACTAGAACAATTGATATCGATTGTAACATTTGTGGTTGGCTATATGAATCCTTAATTAACATATTTAGCTAATTATTAACATAGATGCTTTGTTGGAGCTCAAATGGTTTTCCTTATAGCTCAAGTGTTCAGGAAATAAGACTTGTATCTTGACTGCACAAGATGTTTAATGGTAGATTTAAAGTCATAGCCCATAATTTTTCATCTTTATTAAGATGTTCAAAGTTTCTCCTTTCTGCAATTACTGTCTTGACTCTTGAATTTACTATGATAACATTTGAGGAACATGAGTTAAATGAGGAGGTATTAAATATTGTTAGCCAGTTTGTTGGGGGCACCAGTTTATAAATTCAGGTAATCTAAAATAACTTATGGACACAATTATATGCATGATGATTGTTAATCTTAATTAATTATTGAAAAAATAAATTGTGCCATGGGGATCTATAGGGAGAAGCCAAATTCAAGAGTATCATTGAGCAAGTCATACCCAAATTAACCATCACTAAATCAAATAAGCAAATGCACCAATTAAATCAATCAACACTACTTTATGATATCAATACCAAAGGGTTATAGCAATTGGCCTCTATGATCCGAGTTTCACATTTCACATAATAGTCGTAGTCAAGCTTGCAAAAGATTTTATCTATAACCATCATAATAGTGCATTTTCACAAAGTCTTGTTCTCAAAACTTCCCAAGAAAAGTAACAGATTCAGACTTTAAATCAAACTCTTTATGGACAAGATTATTTCTCAGCACATTCTGAGTTAATCAATAATAATAATCAAACAAATAAATCCCCCAACAATCCCTTATGACAGAATTAATCACAAACCAAATAAATCTCCCAACTCCTCATGCATTTATTGCCAATTTCAAAGCTAATAAGCATACTATCTACAATTAATCACACATCAAATTTCAACCCACGAAATAAAAAAAGGTCACAACATTAATATATAACCTCATTAAAAAAGATTCTATATAGTAGAGAGAATGAGAGAGGGTACCGCTAAAGGCTATGCAAGAAGAGGCAACAACATATGTTTGGATGACAGAGTTCTGTTGACACGGCTCAGCAGCAAAATGCCCGATGTGTGGTGACCCGGATGGCGCACATTCAATGGTGTAGGACAATGGGTAAAGGGAGAACACAATGGTTGGTAGGTGTGGTGCGTACGGGGTTTTGGGTTTGGGGATTTAGGCAGAGGTTGAGTGTATGGGGTGCTGTTTTGGTGGCTAGAACTGGACAGTGGCGGCGGCGTTTGGGACGAAGATGGCACCGAGAAGACAGGGGATAAACACAGAGTGAGAGAAGAAATGAGAGATGTTTGAAAGTTGAGAATGAAAGAAAGAAATCAGGAAAGGAGGGAACGGAAATGAGAAAGGGATGAAATGAAAATAAGAAAAGGGAATAAGCGAAACCGAGTCAACAAAATACAACGTGTCATACGATTTATAGAAGTTGTAGTATTTCGTTGGACGTCAAGCGTTTTCAATTTTGTTTAGGATGAGTATTAGGAATATATTATTTATTATGTTTTTTGTTCACATTTTTTTATTAAGTCACATCACGTATTAGAGCATAAATTTAAATTGAATTATATATTAATTGAGATTAAATATATATTTTAATATATTACATAATCAATAAAAAAATATATTAAAAAAAGTGTAATAAAAAATATATTCATAACATTTTTCGTTGTTTAAAATATCCATTCGATGTGAAACACTTCCGTTATTATTTTTAACATTTCTTTTGTTGACCTCTTGCGTTGTCAAAAAAAAAATAGACTTGACAAATACTACTTAATTAATTACCGTTGTATACATATATATACTGTATTGAATAAAATGGACTGCTTTACTCTACAAGCCCAATTCATTCGTAACAATCCACAAATCAAACTTAATCCACATTTGTTATATTGTCAAAATTTTCCTTTAAACTTATTTTTTTTTTTGAGTCTACACGTTTAACAGGTTGTAAATGTAAATATGTTTGTTTTGTTGTCCCGTCACTCCCGTGGAACGCATGGGCTTACGCACTAGTTATTCACATTGGACACCTAGCCCAATGAAGTGTCTATGTGTATTGGGCTTGAAAGTTCGAACTTCGAACACTCTCAAGTCTCACAACCTGAGTGCTACTGACCCCCCCCCCCCCAAAAAAGTACAAAGTGGTGAGTGCCACAAGATAGAAGATGAGTATAAAAGCGACACCGTTTTGACCTTCGTCCATCGGCTGTAAAACCTAAAACCCAAAACCCCAAAACCCTTTGGGGTACTGTTTCTCCATTCATCTGCAACGAAGCACTGACCTAGGAAGACGCTACAATGTCCGAGGAAGACGAATCAATGTCGGAGATGGAAGAACAAGAACAAGAGAATCAGAAGAAGCAAACAAAGTACGAGAATGGAGGAGTTCTTGATTACATAATGAGCTTGGAAAGTGTTCCTTCGAAGCTCCCTCCACGACTCGAACTCCTCAGAACCCGCGTTCTCTGCAATAACGACGCTCCTCAGCAGGTATCAAGTTCCCCTTATTATTTCGTTCTATTATGTTTCTTCGATTTTTACTTTTTTATTTTCATTTTTTAAGTCCCCAATTTTGTAAAGTTTCGAAGTTTTCAACTGGGAACATAAAATTTTTGTATTTGGAAGATTGGGTATTTGTAAATTTTAAGGTAAAAACATAACTTTCCGGAGCTATCCAACTTTTGAATAATTGAGTTCCTCTGGTTCTCTTCACTGCTTCTTATTTTGTTCTTTTCTTTTGTTTTTTAAAGAATGTTGAAATATTTACTGATTCTAGATTTTGGTGGGTTTTGTTTCTGGTTGAGTTTTGTTTTGTTTGTTATTCATATTTTCGTTTTGTTGATATTTGTAGACAGATACCATACAATATTCTGGTGCTTATGCGACGTTAGGAGTTGATAATAGTCTGCGGTTGGATAATTTCTGTCAAAACTTAAAAGTTGAAGTGAAACGGCTCACGGATGATGACATTGAGTTTGATATGATTGGTATTGATCCAGCACTTGCCAATGCCTTTCGAAGAATCCTTATAGCAGAGGTGAAATATTTATGCTTCCCCCAATACTTGCAGTCGTGATATCTTATGTTTTGGTTTTTGATGCTTTGTTTCTTGTTGGTACAATTTATCAAGGTTAGATGCTTTACCAAAATCCCAAACACTTATTTGTTTATCTCAGTTTTCATTTTTGTAATGACATATTAGGTTCATAAGAATAGAAGGATGCATTCAACTGATTATTTAGTGTGCTAGCATTCGGATAACCTGTGAATTTCAGCTTTTTTTGGTGGTGGAAGTGGTTCATTTTTTATTAATTTTTGTGGATAACTAATAGCCTAATACTCCATTACTAAGTTTTGAAATGACAATTTATTATGCAATTTTTTTGTTATGCAATATACTATTTCCATATTATCTTGTTTGTAAACTACTCATTGTTATGATATTTTTGTGTGGTCTTCTATCTGCCCTAGATAAAAATGCAATTTGACAATCTTGCATGGTAGTTTGATTAAATCATTATACCTTATGTTATCATGAATTTGTTCCAGCAGTAAAATTATATACTGCATTTATTGAAATTGCAATTGTTTCTTCATACATCAGAAGCCTCTAAATTTGATTATCCCCTTAAAAATGTTTCTTACCTTTAAATAAAATTGAGGCAACTTTCAACATTAGGATGGTTATGGAAATACTTACTGAAATGTTAACTTATATATGACATAAGTTTGTAGAAAAATATGATGCCCTTTTTTTTTCTTTAAATTTGTGAAGAGTCAGAGGAGACACATAGAATGGGAGAGAGGGATAAGTCACTTGGCTTTTATGCTTCTGCTGAATGAAAATATAGAGCTGTTTCTGCAAGCCTGCAGCCTAAAACTACTGTGGTTATGTATAACATTTTACAGTAGTCTTATTTTCATCTTTATGTGTTGCCCTTTGTACTTTAACTTTGAGTTTGTTATTAGTAGTACCAGTTGTGATAATCAAATTTTGATGTGGTTATAAATTTAGGTTCCAACAATGGCTATTGAAAGAGTATATATTGCAAACAATACATCAGTTATACAAGATGAAGTTCTTGCCCATAGATTGGGCCTCATTCCAATCAGTGCTGATCCCAGGCTATTTGAATATCCAGGTCTAATATCTACACTAACGCATACATAATTTTATTTCTCATTACTTGTATGACTTTCTTGTGTGATAAATGGAAATTCTATATATGTTGTTTGGTGGACACCCCTTAGATGGCAGAGTTGAATGTTTGTTATTTGTGTGTCTTTCTTTTTTATGAATAGAAAATGCGGGAGATGATAAGAATGAAAAGAACACTATTGTCTTCAAGCTACATGTTCGTTGTCAATTGGGTCACCCTCGTATTACTGGTAAATGACTCAAAGCTCTTGCTTGATAATGTTTATGTTGCTTCTAATTTCTTATTCAGCTATTTTAACTTCACCCTCAAGCCTTGTTTCAATCTCTCTTGTCTGATGATATTGCAATATAAATGCAGTGAAATCAGATAAACTAAAGTGGTTACCTAATGGGAGCGAGCTTCTTGCTGAAGATACCAAACCAAATGCCGGTTCAAAACCAAAAACATTTACATCTTTTAGTTGCAGCCAATACTCACTTCCTGAATTTTCCAGCAATCCACTTGGTCCCAAAAATTTGGATATTATATTAGCTAAACTTGGACCTGGTCAGGTAACCCTTCTTTTTATCTTATTATTGTTATTATTGTTGTTGTTGTTGTTGTTCTTATGTACTTTGGCGATATAGAAACTGATACAAGGAAGTAAGCTATAGCTCTTCATTGTGCATGGGAGAGTTTTGGGTGCCAAGAAAGAAAGGGATTTAGCATGTATATGTGTCATCGATAAGAACTTATGTTCTACGAGCCTTAATTTGAAATTAGTGGAGCCTAGTGCTTAAACCATCAGATTTAAATTTGATTCCCATCAGGTGAGATTTTTGTTAGAAGCTATATGTTCATGTAAGCATAACATGCTCTTGAAGTTTAGTTGCAAGGTGGCAAAGTGATGAGAACTTCTTCATTCTTCAAAGTAAAGGGAACGACTGAACAGATCGTGATATTGATGTGCATTGTTCACAAAATCTCACATCTTCCTTTCAGAGTGCATTGTTCACAAAATCTCTAAAGGGAACGTCATCACGTCTTCCTTTGAGAGAGAGGGAGTTTATTTCAGATTTCCGTATCAATCTCCCTACCAGGCTTGCATGGTTGGGCAGGCATGTCTGCTTGTCTTGCTAGACAATAAGATCTCATAAGACTAGACCCCTCAATTACTTTTTCTTGGGTACTTTTTCCCAATTGACCTATATCACGCTAGATGAGTTATTTTCCTTTAAAATGATAGACTGGAGTACTTGTTACAATTATTGACATTTTTATTGTTGTGTCCATGTGTTGTTCTCTTACCATCCTGAATCTACTTTAACTGTTATTTTAAAATTTAAATGCTTATAGTTCCAGCTAACCTCCTTTTTCTCTGCTGATCATAGATCGGAGAATCATAACAATACTTAGACGTTAATGGCTTATTTGTTAATACACAACATTCATTTACCTTTGTTTATATATCAGTCCTATATTTTATCATTGAAGTCTCTATGAGTTATTTGATTTTCAAAACTTCTTATTAGTTACATGTCTTCATATAGAAGACTGGAAGTAGTACTTGTTACAGAATATAGTAGTCACCAAACACATGCTTTTGTAGGAAATCGAACTTGAAGCTCATGCAGTTAAAGGAATTGGTAAGACACATGCAAAATGGTCCCCGGTTGCTACTGCTTGGTATCGGATGCTTCCGGAGGTAAGGGGATATCGTATATCTTGTCTACTGCTCACATTCACACACTGCCAAAAATTTACATAAACCTGGCATCTGTATACTTGCCTTTTCTTCTCTAGGTTGTACTCTTAGAAGATGTTGAGGATGAGCTGGCTGAAGAACTAAAAAATAAATGTCCAGTTGGAGTATTTGATATTGAAGATATTGGAAAAGGTATTTGATTTTTGCGTCTGTGCTCCTGGCATCAGATTTTTATATTTCAACTGTGGACCATGATGGTCAGGGATTATTATGTCCAACAATTGCCATTGGTTTTGAATCAATGCCTGTATTGTGTTGTACACGTGTTATTGTCAATGATCAATTACATGTGTGATCTCAAGTTCTTATTTCTTTGGTACTTTCTTAATTTGTTGATTTGGTTGTTGAGTAGGTAAAAGAAGGGCCACTGTAGCCAGACCACGAGCATGCACTTTGTGTAGGGAATGCATCAGAGGGGGGAAAGAATGGGAAGATCTTGTATCTTTACGTCGTGTTAAAGATCATTTCATTTGTAAGTAATATGTGGCATATTGAATTCATTGGATTAGAACTTCGAAGTTGTCTGAACATACAAAAAATTACAGCATCTTTTAGGATCCCAGTTTCAAGGTAACTAAATTCTTGTAGTAGGTCAGTTGAGAAGTAATAATAATTTTAAAGCATGTTCTTGTTTTTTATTGACATGGCCAATGCCAGAAGTCCCTATCTTCCGATTATATACTGTTTCTCATGTACCAAATAAATAAAATGGCCTTACAGATGTTGATTGTTAAATGAAGTAGTTTTATGAATTTTGGTAGATTAAGATGATAACCACTGGTTGTGGCAAGTATAAAGAATAAAGTGTCTTGTTTGTTTAACACACCAAATATGTTTCCGCATGTATAAATTTAAGATATGCATGGAAAGTCTGCATCTTAATATAAAGTTTCTATCTGGAATTATCTGAATATCTTCAAACTAAATTTTGTGCAAATTTGTGTTTGACAAGAGAGTTCTGATAAGGATGATTGTTTAATACTTCCAGAAAGATCTTACATCTATTTGTTTTTGTTTATTACTTCCAGAAAGATCTTACATCTATTTCCTTTTACTTGTTTATCTAGTTACTATTGAATCAACTGGAGCTTTACCCCCTGAAGTGCTATTTACCGAAGCTGTGAAGATTCTGGAAGATAAGTGTGAACGGGTGATTACTGAGCTTTCTTGATGCTTCTTTTGCCATGTCATAAAATGAATGAAATGGAAAAATATTGTGCATGGTCTGTTATTATTTGATTTTATTTTCTGAGGACATATATTTATCTTATGATATGAAAGCTCTTCCCTTACTCATAGTGAATCTGTGCATGATCTGTTTTGTTTGTACTGTCCAAATCATAGTTGCTAGATATAATTGATTTTATCAAAGGGGATGCATTGAACTTTTGCTGACCCTAGTGAGATTGGCTTTTTGTTGAACACTATTTGTTTGCTCCTAAAAGCAGCACTTGAATATTTCTGCTTGCAACACCACCAGTTGGCAATATATATATAGCAATTAGCATTTCCCTTCTAGTGAGAACTGCAGTTTTTGTTTAACATTAGAGTCTCTCTCTCGTGCTTAAACTCATTAGTAGCTGACATTCACTGCATCTGGTCACTCCAATAGCCAATCCAATCGATCCAAACATTTTAGCAAGCTGTGCTTACAGAACATGTGGCTGATCACCCAGATCATGGAATATCCGATCCATGTCGGTTTGCGCTTTACATGTGGGAGGTGCAACGTCACTTTTTGTTCCACAACAATAACTTTTGACTATTAAGTCTAAGATAAAATCTTTGTAGCAAAGTTTCCCATAAACGAAGTTGTTCCACTTGCCTAAGAAAATGAGATGTTATTTTCTACAAAATAACACTTTTTTGTCACTATTTTTCCGTATATGAAACTCATTTTCTACAAAATCACATCACTGTTTTTTACATTTATTTATATGCAACTTAACAATTTTGTATATTTGAAAACTACATTTATTAAATGTTTAGCATAATTTTTTTTTCTTTTCAAAAAAAGTTTAGGGGGAGGGACGGTTTATTTATGATGTCACATGGTAGTCCTAATTGTTTTTTTTTCTTTTTAATTGATTTATTTAATTGTTGTGTATTTAACGTTTTGCAAACTATTGAAATTGCATAATAACATCAAGTGCGATTTATACAGTATAAGTTTAGGACATTAATTGCTTCAATTAGAAACATAATGGATTAAATTGTACATGACCTCAAATTAAAATGATAATGATAAAATTCAACCTAAAATTTATCATATATCTCACATATCAATATCAATCAATATACATAACAAATAATACTCATCCACAATAGTGCTAACCATGATCGATTGAAAATGTCGTCATTGGACCTCAGTACTGAAATAGTACAGCTTGTGTTATTTTCCTGCTGCCACACCACCTTCCAATATTAATTGAGGTGATTCCCCCTTTTGACAAAAAAGTTAACTACATAATTCTGAATTATTAGAGCATCTTTCACATGGAAAAGCTTACAACACTAGTGACTAGTGTGTCATTTTGGCATTATCTACCCCTTTCTTTCCTTTTGCCATGTTTTTCTGTTCTTTCCTAATTCCATCTTGCATCAGCATCTCTACATTGTTGGCCATAGAAAAACTTTAAGCGACAGAGAAAGGCTACCATCTATATAATGCAAATTAAGTATTACGTTTTCTTACAATTGGAAAAAGGTATTTTGAATCTTTAAGTTTTATTTGTTTAACCCATTCTTATATTTTCTAAGATTCGGAAAACAACTGCCAAACTTCAGGTTTCTGTAGGATTAACAAAAGAAAAGTTACTAAAAAGGAGATATACAGAAATGAAACCAAAATCATAAAATTACTTAAGAGATAAGATTTCTTTATGACTTAGATATCAACTTTCAAACAAATGCCCTTCTTATTTTTTTTTTTATTTGACAAATGCCCTTCTTTTTGTATAATATCTACTCTAGCAGAAAAATGTGAACTTTATAGAATATGTTCTCACTTAGATAGTGCATTGATTATATTTAAATTACATGGCTTTAATATTCTTAACAGAAAGGAATTTAATCTTTTTCTAAACAAATAAAACTTGATAATCAATATAATAATTAATCTTATCTTTTCCAAAGATTTATAAACTCTGTAATTAACTTACCATGGATGCTTTGATACTATCCGCAAATAATTACATGATGGAGACAAAGATGAGCACAAATGCCAGAAAATTCTGAACTTCGAGGTGTTTTGAATATTGCTATCTGATGACAAACATGTGAAACCACATCTCTAAGCATGTGAAGACCAGTGAACTTAAAATTAATGAGTAGAAGCAAAGAGGGGAAAAGTTAGAAAGATGGAACACATGGGAGAGTGGCGTGTAACGATTGTTTTTTTCTTTTTATTATGGGGAAAAGTTGGGGAAAAAAAGCTAAGAAAGTATTAGTCCATGCCTTGGCTAAGAAAATACAAAGCGAAAGTGACAAGTTTAAGTTACTATATTAATGAAATTTTAAATTAGTTGATAAAATGATTTTTTTTTTTCAAATAAGAGAAAAGTTCAATTTAAAAGTCTAAAATTAATAGATGAAGATTCCCCCCCCCCCCCCACACACAAGTCTAAAATTAATAGATGAAGATTCAACACACACACACATATATATATATAATGAGCGTGAGGAGTGTTTATTGTAAGAGGTGAGAGATATGAATCTTAACTATTAAATTTTATATGAATGATCAATATTAGAACATAAATGTATATAATTTTTAAGTGATTACATGACCTTTAAGTAATTTTTAATCTTAACTATTTATGTATAATTATATAATTAAAATTTACTCTTTTTATTCTCTCAATAAAAATTTATCTCATTAAATATATCTCATGTGTATATATATAATAAATAAATGTTAAGATATTCTCTTTTCTATCCATGCAACGTTAATTGGAAAAGGTCCGTGTAACCAAAGTCAAGTCCTGCTTTTTTACAAGTCTAGGGCCGTGAGAAAAGTGTAGTTTATAGATAAGAGGATTTTTAAGATACTTTAATTAAGTGATCTGACATAAAATATGTTTTAAGATTGGATAAATGATTAATTATATTATAAGATTCGGAATGAGTATTCAATTATAGTTAAAAATAAATAATTAGTTAATTCAATTTAATAATTGATTAATTTTGTTAGAAATAGAAAAATATGGACATAAGAAAAGTCCCGAAAAGATTTTTGTACTGAACAAAGATGCGAGATCAGGCAGAACTGATCGAGAGCACAATTGAACAAAGATGCATATCAGAGATGTTGGATCAGGCATCTCTAATCAATCATCTAAACCAATTTAAAAAACTGGCTCTCTCTCTGTTGTTTTAGCTAAATGTAAATTGGTTCTATTCCAAATACAGTTTGACTCCGTTTCTATTGTAGATTTTTTCACATGTAGACGGTTCTATCCCAAATGCAGTTTGGGCCTTTTGGTTTCTCTAAGATCTCGACGTTGTGTTTTTAGAATATTTTTAGTTTATTTTATTTTCATATATCTAATTGTAACAAGCTAAAACTTAATAGCTTTACTTTGAGGGATAGTGTTAGAATATCTAGAACATATTTTTGGATTAAATTAGGCTTGATTTTATGTTATCTTAGGGATTTGATTCGCACATAATTAGAGATACTATTTTGATTATATTTGATTACATTCCTTCTTTATATAGACTTCATCTCTTATAAATAGGGAATTCTCTTGTACACATTGATTAATTCAAATATAATTTAGAGAATATACAGCTACAGGGACACAAGAAAAATCTAGAATTTTTTTTTTATATTCTCTGAATTATCTCTAAATTAATCACTGTGTACAAGACGATTCCCTATTTATAGGAGAGAGAGTCTATATAAAGAAGAAAATACAATCAAATATAATCAAAATAATATCTTTAATTACGTGCGAATCAAAATCCTAAAATAACACAAAATCAAGCCTAATTTAATCCCAAGACATGTTCTAGACATTCCAATATTTCTCCTCAAACTAAAGCTACTAAGCTTTAGTTTATTACAATTAGACACATTAAAATAAAATAAACTAAAAATATTCTAAAAACACAATGTCGAGACCTTGGAGAAGCTAAGATGCCTAAACTGCATTTGTGATAGAAACTATCTGCATTTGAAAAAATCTATAATGGGAATGGAGTCAAACTGTATCTGGGATGAAACCAATTTGCATTTGACTGAAACAACGAAGATGAAGTTAATCTTTTAGGCTAGATCAGATGACTGATCAAAGGTTAGAGCAACGGAGACGGAGCCAATATTTCAAGTCGAATCAGACAAAACTAATTAGGAGCACAACGAAGGAGTGGAGGAAAGCAACGGAGGAGTGCAGCAAAGACCCGCAACGGAGGAGTGAGGCAGAGACGTGCAACGGAGGAGTACAGTGGAGATGGAGTCAACTTCGAATAGGAGAGAGAAAGTGACAATGGAGAGATAGAGAGATGAAGCCGGAAAGAGAACACAACTTGAGAGGTGACTAATCAAAGTTTCAGATTTTTTAAAACTATGCAACAAAATAGTGATCGGACAGGTCACAAAGGATGGTGCATCTCTAATTTTATGTTAGAAATAGAAAAACAAGAACACGAGAAAAAGTCTAGAAATTTTTTTATATATTCTTAGAATTATCTTTAAATTTATCAATATGTATAAGATGATTCCTTATTTATAGAAGAGAGAGTCTATATACATAGAAGAAAATACAATAAAATATAATCAAAATAATATATCTAATTATATACTAATCAAATTTCTAAAATAAGACAAAATCGAATCTAATTTAATCTTAAAATATGTTTTAAATATTTTAATAAATTTAATTTATATACGATGCCTCTAAGAGTAGCGTAGTGTTCACCGATATATTATGAACCAAAGCTTGCCAGCTGCTTTCCAGCTGCTTTCCAGCTGCATCGGTTTTGGCTTTGATTGTTTCAACTTTCAAAGCTTCTTAATATTTGTCACTCAGACATTCAAAACTTTCTAGGCACCGTCTCTTATCTCTTTCTTTTGAAACAAAATAATGTCAACCATTTATGTTCATTGATATCGTGCACTACATACCTATTAAAATATAATACTGCATGACCCAGAAAGATATATATAATAACTGCATATTTTTCTTTTCTTTTTCATTACCCATTAATCTTCTTTCACGCCTTTTATCTCTTGTTTTCTTGACAGATTTTAATTTAATTTTTCCAAGCTTTTCAAATTTATTAAAGAATTAAATTTTCACAAGTTTAATATTAAAAAACTACTTAGATTGGTTCAAAAAGATTTTATACGATTAAATCCAAACTACATTATCGCAAGGACCAAAAAAAAAGTTATTATATCTCCTGAAAGTTTATATATATTTGCTCTGAATGGGTTCAAATGATTACTTGTATAAGATTAAAGAAGATAGTTTTTTTTTATCCACGATAGTTATGATGGTGGTACGAAAGATAAGTATATGTAAAAGATATTCCGACGCTCAAATTAGAGGATGCACAAGATAAATAGAGTGTTTGGAATTCGATACATATATTTGTGACTTTGCTTGACATTTATAAGAGCATCTTAATTGATAATAATTATGATTAATATACATTAAATGTTATTAATTATGATAAAAATCTAATAAGATTATTATCTCTTATAACTGTCTCTTCTATTTGTGAGGGATATAATTAATTTCTCTATCTATAAAATATTCTTTAAGAAATTTATTCCTTATATAAATTTATTTATTTAATAACACACATAAATATCTGAGATTCAATTCTAATAAACTAAATTATTCTTAAATCGTTAACTTGAAACCCAATATAAAACAATACTTATAATAAGCTTGTCATCCTCCACTAATAATTTTTTTTAACCATTTTTACTAATATTTATTTACATTAGGATTATATTATATTACTGCTTCATCTAACTTTTTATGCATGTATATTATCCCTGACTCTTGAGTGCGATTCTCGAGTGAGGTCTCTTATATACTTATAATAATAGGCCTTTCATCCTTTACTAATATTTTTTTTTAACCATCTTTACTAATATTTATTTACATTAGGATTATATTATATTACCGCTTCATCTAAATTTTTATACAACTTTAATATTTTTATCTATTTTTTTCTTACATCATTTTTTATATTTTTTTAATATTATTTATTATATATATATATATTTTATTTTTTTATTAAATTATACACTTTTAAAAAAATATAAATAATATATAAACTTTTTTTTTTAAGAGTGTATGATTATCTTTTTACATTTTTATGCTTGTATGTTATCCCTGACTTTGAGTGCAATTCACGAGTTAGGTCTCTTTCAATATTTTTCACGACCTGATATGACGCGCGAGCTCCATAAATTATTCTTTCGTTGGAATCTAGTACCAAACACTATTATTAGTTTTTGACAAAGAAGGAAGAAGAAACCGTTGTTATTTTTATTATGGAAAATTATCATCCTACTCCGTACAGTGATCACACTTATTTCAATATTAGGTACTATTTATGGGATCCACCCGTAAACAGTACCAAATCATGCTTTTATCTTCTTCTTTTTTTTAATATATATCTATTAACTAATTTTTTTACGTAATTAATCACTTTTTTGTTTTTCGTTAACCAACTTGTTTCACGAGCATAAAAATCGTGGTAAAATTTTCTGTTATTAACTAACTTTTATATGTAATTAACCATTTTTTCGTTCTTCATTAACCAACTTTGTTTCTATACTCGTGAAAAAAGTTAATTAATGAAGAACAAAAAAATGGTTAATTACATATAGAAGTTGGTTAATGACACAAGATTTTACCACATGATTTCTATGCTCGTGAAATAAGTTGGTTAACGAAGAACAAAAAAGTGGTTAACGACGTAGAGAAGTTAGTTAATAGACATATACTAAAAAAAAGAAGAAACAGAAGCATGATTTGGTCGCTTTCACTTAGTGGCCTTAAAGCGATCTTCGATGTTGAAATGGGTGTAAATCTTATGCTGCTGATAGAGATTATCGGGGTTGTTTTATTATTGGCAATTTATCCTAAAATGTGCACATATTCTCTCAAGCACTATCTAATTTAGTTTTCTTACTTGTTTTTGTTTTTGCGGTTAGCTTGTTTTTAGGCTTACATATATTTCCACTAATTCATTTATATAATACGATAAAACAACTAAAAAAGCAAGTCATAACCTAACAGAATTTAGTCTGTATATATAATTAAACATACATTACATACTTTCAGTTATCATTAGGGATTTAGGGTAAGCCCCCAAATTGTTTAGCACTTTAGTTTACTTATGAGCTTGACCAAAGCAAAATTTGAACTAATTGTCTAATCTGTTCAATGAGATTTCTCTTCAGCATGTTTTTCTCGCTTAGAATTTAGTTTTCATCCCAATGACTTTATCCGTAGTGATTTCTTTCTAAAATTTAAGTGGTTTGGTGAAAGCAAGTTTGCGAGAGCTTTAAAACTTAAAACCCAAGTTTCACGTTGGAAATCCTTTCGTTTTTTCTTATGCTTGAATCATTTATCATGATTAGAGAAACAATACCAATAGGGAAAGCATTTATTTATGTTTAGTCAAAGAAAGACCCAAAGGAAGGGAAGATCAAGTAACTTTTTTTTCCTTGTCAGACTAGATTTCTGGTTTAAGCCATCTTCATCACAGTCCATTAATCTCTACAGCTGGATGCATTCTTCGGAAACAATCGGATAATGTTACCTTATGCCCTACAATTTTTTTTTTTAAAATTTTAAACGGATTGAACAATATAAGAATTTGGCAAAGGAAAAAGATACTTACATGAGGTACATGTGTTTTGAACCGTGATTTGAGACTCAATCCCATGAGTCAACTCGGCATGCGTTCAGACTGAGTCATCCATCAACAACTCAACAAGAGTTCGCTTGAGACACTATTGAGACCCCGACACAACATATGTTGGACCACAACATTGGGCAACAACAACACAATCGCGAGATTCGTACAATGGATGAATCCCAAATTATCTATAACTATCAATCACAATCTTACAAAATAATAACACCCATAACTACATTTAACTGCTCATAATTGCAGTATCAACGTTTCTGTTTTATAGGAATTCCCTGCTACAATTAAGGGAAGATGTTACCTTAATTACACTCTATAAATATTAGGCTCAATCACCTTCAACAGGTATCTATTGTTTATTTCTTAAACCCTACTTGTGCATAACTTGTCTTGAGTATTGGAGTCCCTTTACAGGTACTAACCATCCCCGTATCAACACGCTTTGCTGCTACACAAGGAGAAAAACACTAATACGTGCCTATTCAGACACGCCTCAGTATCCACTACTGAACATTGACGTCATCTATGGGAATCCTTAAATTCTTATTCCCATCCAATTATGATGAGCACAAGACAGAACTCAAGGAGAGATGTTGAACACGCTGCCGCAAGTCAAAGGCGAGCTTCAGCAGCACATCATCACCCTTAACCTATCGCACCACCAGTTGCTGAGACCTTCACTGTGAAGAACCAAGAGCCCAACACTAGGCTCTCGCGCGATGGGCAAAAAACTTCATTTTGCGATGAAAGCCCACACCTGTAGGGCCTTTGTGAGGGATCGATTTGGTCCCCGCATGCATGAAGCCAATTCTGAGGCCTAGAATCCCAGTGCACCAGTGCCTAGGATCTGAGAACGAAGAAGTTGATGATCGTGTGTCCCATTTAAAGGGCACAATTCAATCTGATATGTCTAGAAACCGTCTCTTGGACTTAGTGCGAAAACAAGTGGCGATGCTAGAAGAGCAACATCGCAAATTAGAAAATTTGGAACGATTTGTGCAGGAAGGCCAGCCCAGACCACACTGTGATGATGGAAGGCAGTACGCGATCAACGGCTAGAGGAGAATATCGCACGCTGACGTTGAAATGTCCAATATTGTTAATAACAACCTGAACCTCGACGATCAGGAGTAGCCCTTCTTTACTCAATTGATGGAATTTAAAGTTCCTAGAAACTTCAAGTTTTCAGCCAATGTGGAGCTCTACAATGGAACTACAGACCCTCAGGAGTACATAGATGTCTATGTCCAATCTATGCGCTTCCATAGGGGATCCTCGCAATTATTATGCCGCACCTTCCCCCTTTCCTTAAAGAAGGTGGTCCTCAGATGGTTCATAACCTTGTCACAGGGATCTGTCACTAGCTGGCAAGGCCTCAGACAATGGTTCTTGTTGTACTACACCACTAGCAAAGAGCAACTTAAATCTATTGAATCTCTCTCTGAAAATTGCCAAGGGCACGACGAGCCCCTTCGTGAGTACCTTAAGAGGTTCAACATGACTTGTATTAATGTGGAGAATCTCGATGAGAGGATTGCTGTCTACTATGTTAGGAGCGGCCTCTGGACAGACTCCTAGTTTTTTCAATCTTTGGCAAAGAAAAAGCCAGAGAATATGAAAAAATTTCAAGAACGGTCACAGAAGTACATAAATTTATAAGAGGTCACTAAGGCTAAAAGGAGCTTGGATAAGAGTGAGTTTTCTCACTAGAAAAGGCAACCAGAATTCCTCTCAGCCTCGGAACTCCTCTAAAGATGATCCACCCCAGACCCAATACTCAACCCATACCCCTTTGAACATTCCACGCACAACGATTTTGAAGGAAATGTTTCAAATCGAATTCTGAGATATCAAGAGGCCATCCCCTTTGAAGAAATATGCACAAAAGGATCATATAAAGCATTATTCATGGCATAAGGGCTACGACCACAACACAGAAGATTGCTTTCAACTTCGTGATGCTGTTGAGCCCCTAATTAGGGCAGTAGAATTGAATCAGTACATTAGCCATGTCCAAAACAATGGACGCCTCGGAGGACGAAATGAAAGAAAACGTAACCCTAGTCTTGGGCAGAGCCCGTCTCCATACCAAAGGGGGAGATCCTGAAGTCTGCCTCGTCGTAATATTGACAACCGGCAGGATCAGAACTAGGACACCCTCTCTGATGATAATGATGGCCACCATGCCCAGGTCAACTGAACCATCGACATTATCGCTAGTGGTTTCGCGGGTGGTGGGTCATCTAACAACGCCTGGAAGAAAGCACTCAGGATGGTGGTGTTAAGCGTATCCCACTCCGAACCTAAATCACAGGCCGAAAATCGAAAGGCACCCCCATCTCCTTTTCAGACAAAGATTATGGTGAGATTATCCCAGAGCACGATGATCCACTGATGGTCTCTGGGATAATTTCTAATGCTGAGATCCAGTGCATTTTTGTAGACTAAGGGAGTTCAGCTGATATCATGTTTATAGAGCTATACGAGAATCTAGAATTTCTAGATTCAAATTGATCCCTTACAATGGAGAGCTCATCGGTTTCACTGGTGAAAAAATCACTTCAGTAGGGTATATTAAGACTTACTTGACCCTGAGGAACAACAAACTCTTCAGGACTGTCAAGGTTAAGTTTTTAGTTGTGAACTGCCCCTCAGCATATAATATCATTTTGGGTCATCCTACACTGAATGCACTTGGCGCCGTGGTGTCTACCACCCACTTGGCCATGAAATTCATCAACAAAAATAATAAGGTTGTCATGGTCAAGGGGGACGAGATCATGACGCACAAGTGTTATAATGAAAGCCTCAAAATCGGCAAGATCCCCAAGAAGGTGGAAGCTAGCACATCTAGCCCAGCTTTAGACCAAGTCAACATTCTTATGATTGAGTTGGATGAGTGCGAAGAAGTCTGGGATACCAGACCCCAGCCGAAGGGTGAACTACAACCACTCCAACTTGGCGTCAAACTATATCAAGTTACCAAGATTGGAGCAAACTTAGAGGAAGAAGAGAGACGCCAATTGAATGAGCTCTGATAACTCCATGAAATATAGTTATTTGAGCCCCGTATCTATGTTTTCATTAATTGTTTAAGTCCTCATTGTATGCATATATAAAAGGTTTTGTGCTTATATTTATTATATTCAATTCTGATACATTTCTTATATGATATTGAGCAAATTGTGCTTACCTTGTTATTGATCAAGTGGATTTGCATTTGTTAATGAGTTGGTGATTTCTTTATTGCATGAATGGCTCCAAACAAGCGGATATATGGAGCATTTGAGCTTAAATTAGAAGAGAAAGCCAAAGAAGCATTCTAGCAGTTGACGCCGCAGCGCAGGCATATCAATGTCACGACGTGGTAAATCCCCTGCATCTAGACAGAGAGCTATGAAATTTGCATGCCGCAGCGTAGGCATGTTAATGCTGCGACATGGTGACCTAATTGTATGCGCGTCACGACGTAGGCATGCTAATACCGCGATGTGACTCTGTTTTTTAGGCCTATAAATACGTTTTTAATAGATTTTACAAAGAGAGCTTTGGAGGTTTTAGAGAAGCTGTGACTGGAACTTCATTTCTGGGCAGATTGGAGGCCTAGGGAGCCAAGGTTGGAGGCCATCTTCCTTATAGTCGATGATTCAAGCATAAAAGATCACATCTATGAGCGTTCTTCCTTCTCCCTTAGTTTTCTTCTCTTTCCTTATCCTTTGAGCACTGATTTTGTGTATATTTTCGTGTTCAAAGATTAGCTGAGCTGTATTTAGGGTTTACTTCGAATCTTTCTATGAATATTGATGATTTTGTATTACTTTGAGTATATATTGATGTTTGATTATGTTTAATCATATAGATCTTAATACTCTTAATAGTTTGGCTAACTTTTAAGTGATTTGTTGAAATTTGATGAACCTAGACATAGGAATTTGGAATTGAGATCATATGTATGATTGATGCATGTTCAATGAGTTCAATTGGCTTGGATAAGTTGATTTGCTAATGGAATAGAAATATACCTCTTAACCATGTATAGCGCGTGTTTGAGAATAGATCATTCATTAGTGGATTTCACTCTGGTTCTTATGGAAGCATAGTGAGCTAGGTGAAGAAAGTCAGGATTAACTGACCTAGACATAGGCTTTTAACTAAAGTAGATTCTCAAGCTAACTTAACTATTCATTAATGTTGCTTATAAGGATTACATATCATTAATTGAAGTATGAGGTGAAGAATGATTCCCTAAATCTCTAAACCATTATATTTACTTTCATTTATTGTTTTTTTGTCTGTAGATTAGCTTCATTGCACTTTCTCCTATTTTATATGTTCTTGAATAGAATTTAGATAAGCTATTGGTTAATACTTAGTATTGGAAGCAAAACATCCTCGTGGAAATAAACTTTTACTCTGTATCTGTATTACTTGAATGACTCGTGTACTTGTGGCCTAAAACTTGTTTGTCCCTTTATTAGGCTGCAAGTGCATGGGTCATTCAAGTAATACAGATACAGAGTAAAAGTTCGTTCCCACGAGGATGTTTAGTTTCTAATACTAAGTATCAACCAATAACTTATCTAAATTATATTCAAGAATATATAAAATAAGGAAAAGTGCAATAAAGCTAATCTATAGACAGAAAAGCATTAAATGAAAGTAAACATAATGATTTAGAGATTTAGGGAATCCTTCTTCACCTCATACTTCAATTAATGATATGTAATCCTTATAAGCAACATTAATGAATAGTTAAGTTAGCTTGAGAATCTACTTTAGTTAAAAGCCTATGTCTAGGTCAGTTAACCTTATCTTCCTTCACCTAGCTCATTATGCTTCTATAAGAACTAGAGTGAAATCCACTAATGAATGATCTATTCTCAAACACACGCTATGCATGGCTAAGAGGTATATTTCTATCCCATTAGTGAATCAACTTATCCAAGCCAATTGAACTCATTGAACACGCATCAATCATATATATGATCTCAAATCCAAATTCTTATGTCTAAGTTCATCAGATTTCAACAAATCACTTAAAAGTTAGCTAAACTATCAAGAACATTAAGATCTACATGATTGAACATAATCAAACATTAATATATACTCAAAATAATACAAAATCATCAATATTCATAGAAAGATCCGAAGTAAACCCTAAATACAGCTCAACTAATCTTTGAACACGAAAATATACATAAAATCAGTGCTCAAAGGATAAGGAAAGAGAAGAAAACTAAGGGAGAAGGAAGGAAGCTCATAGATGTGATCTTCTATGCTTGATTCATCGACCATAAGGAAGATGACATCTAACCTTAGCTCCCTAGGCCTCCAATCTGTCCAGAAATGAAGTTCCACCCGCAGCTTCTCTAAAACCTCTAAAGCTCTTTTTGTAAAATCTGTTAAAAATGTATTTATAGGCCCAGAAAATAGAGTCACGTCGCAGCATTAACATGTCTACGCCGCAGCGCATATACAATTAGGTCACCATGCCTCGACATTAATATGCCTACACCACGACGTGTAAATTTCGTAGCTCTCTGTCTAGATGCAGGAGATTCACCACGTCGCGGCATTGATATGCCTGCGCCGCAGTGTCAACTGCCAGAATGCTTCTTTGACTTTCTCTTCTAATTTTAGCTCAAATGCTCCATATATCCGCTTGTTTGGAACTCTTCTTGCAATAGAGAAATCACCAACTCATTAACATTTGCAAATCCACTTAATCAATAACAAAGTAAGCATAATTTGCTCAATATCATATAGGAAAGGTATCAGAATTGAATATAACAAATATAAGCACAAAACCTTCTATATATGTATACAATGAGGACTTAAACAATTAATGAAAGCATAGATGCGTGGCTCAAATAACTACATTTCATGAAATTATCAAGCTCTTAAAGAAAAACGAAGATATCTTTGCTTGGACGTCCTCCGATATGCCTAGGCTTGACCCTGCCTTCATTTATCATCGCTTATCTATTAGGAAAGATGCGAGACCGGTCTCCCAAAAGAAGAGAAAGGTCGGTCTAGAAAGACAGGTGGTCATTGAAAAATAAGTTAGGGAGCTGCTTAATGTTGGCTTCATCAGGGAGATAACCTACACAACATGGTTATCTAACATAGTCCTGGTGAAGAAATCAATCAGGAAATGAAGAATGTGTGTGGACTACACGGATCTAAACAAAGTTTACCCTAAAGATCCGTACCCACTTCCCAATGTGGATAAACTGGTTGACAACTCCTTTGACTTCTGTTTGTTGTCTTTTATGGATGCATGCTCTGGGTACAATCAGATCCCAATATATCCTAGAGATAAAGACAAAACTGCTTTCATCACTGAAAAGGTAAGTTACTGCTATACGATTATGCCCTTTGTACTGAAAAACACAGAAATCACCTATCAGAGAATGATGAATAAGATTTTTAAAGAGCAAGTGGGCAAAATATTGGAGATATATATCGATGATATGATAGTAAAGACCCCACAAGATGGATCACACATCTCGAACCTCGAGGTGGTGTTTGCACAACTTTGGAAACATAATATGAGGCTCAACTCGGAAAAATGCACCTTCGGGGTCTAAGTCGGCAAATTCTTAGCCTTCATAATGACTCACTGCGAGATCGAGGTAAACCCAGATAAATGTCAAGCGGTGCTTAGCATGTGTAGCCCACAGAACATCAATGAAGTGCAGTAGTTGACAGGCTGGATTATGACCCTCACACGTTTCCTTGCTAAAGTTGTTCACAAATCTCTTCCCCTCATTAGACTGCTTAAAAAGGGAAGGATTTTGAGTTGAGTCAAGAGTGTGAGGATGCCTTTACATTTTTTATGAATCTTCTATCCTCTCCCCCCATACTGACATGACTAAAACTCGATAAGATAGTGTACTTGTACTTTTCAGTTCATGAAGAGACCATAAGTTCAGTACTGACCCGGGAGACGGCGGAAGGGCAGAAGCCAGTATACTTTGTGAGCAAGATGCTGCAAGGCCCTGAGCTCTGCTATTAAAAAATAAAGAAGGTTTCCTTCAAGCTTGTCACCATGGCCAGAAGACTTAGACAGTATATTCAATGCCATCTCGTGGTGGTTAGGACGAACTAGCCCATCTGCCAAATACTGCATAAGCCGAACCTAGCAAGAAGAATGATCACGTGGCCCATTGAGCTTTCTAAGTTCGGGATGGTGTATGAGCCCCGATTAGCAATTAAGGCTTAGGTGCTTTTAGACTTCTTGGCATAACTCACATCGAACCCCAACAACCTTGAGGGAATCTCATGGACTATATTCATCGATGGATCCTCGAACCCTAAGGGGAGTGGTGCCGGGGTGATCTTGGAGAATTCTGAAGGAGTAATAATTGAAAACTCTCTGAAGTTTGAGTTTCCTACTTCAAACAATCAGGCAGAGTATGAAACATGCATTGTCAGACTAGTAATAGCCAAAGATATAGGAGCGGCTAAGATCACACTTTGCAGCGACTCCTAACTTGTGTCCTCTTAAATTCGAGGTGATTATCAAGCTAAGGAGCCCTTCCTTTAGAAATACTTGGCTAAAGTCCAAGAGCTCCTAAAAATTTTTCAAGCTACCAAGATAGAGCACATACCCAGGGTGTAGAACTTTAGGGTGGACTTCTAGTCCAAACTGGGCAACACCAAGAGCCCGGGCAACAACTGCTCCGTGATCCAAAAAATCCTTTCTCAGCCTTCCATTATGAACTCAGCTGTTTTCTAGGTGGAAGGAGAGGAGCATAGTTGGATCACCTCAATAATAGAGTACCTTTAGTCTGAAACTCAGCCTGAAGACCCAAAGGAAGCCTTCAAGTTAGTAAGAACCGTGGTCCGATACACTATTTATAATAGATAATTGTACCTGCGTGGGTTCTCTTTATTTCTCCTCAAATGCCTCACACCAGAAGAGGTATAATATGTTTTGGCCGAGGTCCATGAGGGGAGTTGTGGACACCATTTAGGGGGCAAAGCCTTAGCTCTGAAGGCACTTAAGGCTGGATACTATTAGCCAACAATGAAAGCTGACTCTCTTACACATGTCTGAATTTGTGATAAATGCTAGCAACACTCAGACCATTATCAAGCTCCTCTGGAAGAACTATCCACGACATCCGTACCATGACTAATGATCACATATTTTATATATTAATAAACCCATATTTTTAATCATTTACACTCTCTATGTACTTAATTAATTGAGTTTGGTTTTTTTTGTAAGTTTGGACTCAATTTAGACTTAATTGATTTTTTCAGCATTATATGGGTCTTACATTATTTCTGTATTTTCGTCATATCTTGAGTTCTAGATGTGTAAAAATTATGTATCTTACTTTGTAAGAAAGATAAAAGTGAGCTCTACAATTTCATGAGAGCTCCAAGTAAAATTCAGACATCTAGCAGAGCTAAATGGGCTTAGAAGTTAGAACACGAGTTTTGTGACTGGAACCTGAACAATGTACAATACCTAAAGCATAACTCAGGCTATATGAACTTCCTTGGGCTGAAATTTGGATGCTTGAAAGTTAAGACTGATATCTACAACTTTTATGAAGAATACAAAACTCAGATCTGACTCATTGAAGGTGATATTGGACTTTGAAATCAGAACAGAGGTGCTGTATTTGAGCTTGAACATTGTTCAGTAATTGAACCATATCTTGGGCTGTAGGTGGAATTTTGAGCTGAATTCGGTGGCATTGGAAAGCTAAGACAAAATCCTACAACTTTGATGAAGACCATTTTTCATTAAATGACGTAATCCATGAAATCAGAGCTGAATGATTTCAGAGACAAAGAATCTCAATAATCTAACCACTCATCCAACCACTCCACCCACTCACCCACTCACTCAATAATCAGCCCCCATGTCATTTTGTATCTCTAATCCTCTATAAAAGGCTCCATTGGCTGATCATTTAGGGGACTTTGGTTTTAGGCTTGGTTAGGAGAAATTATGTTCATGCTCGTTTATTGTTTTCCTTTGTTATAATTTTCTCTTGTTCTAAATTGAAACTATGTTCATTTTTCTCTTCTTCTCTCTTTCTTTCTTTTTGTCTATGAGTAACTAAATCTTCATCTTGCTTGGGTGAAAAAGTGAAGCTCTTGGTAATGAAATAAGGTTATATTATTCTATTTCTTGTGCTTAAATGATATATTATCAAATGAACATTATATGTGTTGTATTTTGTTTCCAATCAATTTAGAAACCTTCTTTGTATAATAGAGATCTTGATTTATTGTAGACAATAGGATTGGCACATTAAATGTTTGAACTCATTTACAAATGTTAGTAGATAATTAAAGAAATCATAATATGATTGCATATATAATTGAACTTTGAATGTTATATTTTCTGATTGGAACCTCTGTTGTGCGTGAATTTCAATTGAGTTATAAAGAGAAATAATCTTACCTCTAATTTGTTACCAAGAGTGGATCTCCTAACCCAAGCAAATTTTTTTTTTTCATTTGTGAACAACTTTTATTACTTTTAGTGTTATAACAAATCCTTTTCTTACCTCAATTAATTTTTCTTCATCAATTCCCTGTAGATCGACCTCGGACTCCCGAGAATTTATTACTTGAGACAACTTGCACTTGGGTTTGCATCCTTTAATCCCACAATCAAGTTTTTTGTGTCATTGCCGGCGACTTGATTAGAAGTTTTAATTTATTGAGGTTCTTTTTCTTTAATAAAATCTATTCTCTATTCTCCCTTACCGGAGCAAAAGATCGGTTTGCCGATCCTTCGGTTTCTTTATTAACTCTCTAACTCTCTAACTATCTAACCTACTAACTTGCTAAATACTAACTTTCTAACTTTTATATTTATGTCATTTATTTATGTTTACTAACTTTTAATTTATGTAATTTATTTTTGCTTACTAACTTTTATTTTCTGCAGTCTAACTTTTTAATTTACGTCATTTATTTTCTGCTCTCTAACTTTTAAATTTTTGTTATTTATTATTGCTTTCTAATGTAATGAAATAATCTTTCTTCTTCTCTTCTCTTTCGCCGGCTCTGGTGGGGCTTTGCCTTTCTCCGATTTTCATATTTTAAATTTATTTTCTGCAATTTATTTTCTGCATTTTACTTTCTGCAGTTTAATTTCTGTATTTTACTTTCTACACTTTCTAACTTACTAATTATTAACTCTCTAATTATCTAACTTTTTACTTTATCAATTATCTAACTTTTTAGTTGTTAATATTTATTTGGTGGTTAGTTTATACCACATCCTTGTTAATATTTAATGGTTAGTGTAAACCGCCTACTTGTACATTATTTTTTTTATTTTAAGTCATTTATTTATGCTTAATTGGTATCGTGATTTAAATTCTAGTCGTTTAGTTAAAATTAATCCTAGTACTTTATATATTGATTTGTTTGAATCACAATCACACACAATTGACACAATGATTGAAAAAAAAAGTGTACATGATGAACAAGAAAATCAATCATTGCGAACCATGCGTGAATATTTGCAACCACCTTGAAATTCTAGTCCATCATATTTTATCTTTCCACTCAATGCCAATAATTTTAGATTCAAGCCAGGTATGATTTCTTTACTTCCTAATTTTTATGGTTTAGAGTCTGAAAATCCATATTTACATCTAAAAGAATTTGAGGATGTATGTATTGTTTTTTTAATGACTAAAATTACATTGAAGAGATTGTTAAGCTTAAATTGTTTCTTTTTTCTTTAAAAGATAAAGCAAAATCTTGGCTTAACACTTTGAAACCAAGATCAATTAGCACATGACAAGAAATGTAAGGTGAGTTCTTAAAGAAATTTTTTCCAACACATAAAACCAATGCTATAAAAAGACAAATCCAAAATTCTTTCCAAAATTCAATTGAAACATATTTTTAATGTTGGGAGCGGTTTAAAGATTTGTTAAATTCTTGCCCACATCATGGTTTTGAAAAATGGCGCACTATAAGCTTTTTTTATGAAAGTTTAACACCTGAAAGTAAACAATTTGTGGAAACAATATGCAATAGTGAGTTTCTTGATAGAGAACCTGATGAAACTTTAGACTATTTAAGCCAGTTGGCTGAAAATTCTCAATCTCGGCATGGTACTAATATTTCTGAAAATTCAATTAGATCTAACCTTGCAAGTGTTAATAAAGGAAAATATCACCTTAATAAAGAGAAAGATCTAAATGATAGGTTTGTCAGTTTGGCTAGAAAAATTGAAGCAATGGAATTAGGAAAAATAAAAGGAATCAAATTTATGCAAAATGAAGAAATTTGTGACATTTGTGATGACTTAGGACACTCAACACATGAATGTCCTAAGATTCCTATTTTTAAAGAAGTTGTACATGAGCAAGTAAATGTAATGAATAATTTTAAAAAGCTATTTACTTCTTCTTTTTCAGATACATATAATCCAGGATGGAGAAATCACCTGAATTTCAGATAGAGGAATAATAATCAGTCACAATTCATGCAACCACCACCTCCTCAGACACAACAGGACTTTCAAAATTCTCAAGGATATGCACCTTATGTCCCACCATATAGGAAAAACCTTGAAGAAACACTGCATGCATTCATAAAAAAGCAAGAGGCCATTAATAAACAAAGCAATCAAACCATGAGTGATATAAGAGAAACTCTTGCTAAAATTTCTTCTGCACTCACCATTCACGAGAAAGAAAAATTTCCTTCTCAACCTCAATCAAATCCCAAGGGTCAGTGCAGTCTAAATGAAGGGAGTTCAGAAAACTAACAAATAAATCAAGTCAAGTCAGTGATAACTCTTAGGAGTGGAAAGATTGTTGAAAAACAAATTCCCGAACCTTATGAGAAAGAAGATGAACCAATTCTCTAAAAAAATGAAGAAGTTGACCAAAAGGAGACCAAACTCTCGCCTTCACCCCCATTTCCTCAAGCATTGAATAATCCAAAGAAATTGGACCACCACACTGAAATTTTTGAAATTTTGAAACAAGTAAAGATCAGTCTTCCTCTATTAGATGTTATCAAACAGATTCCTTGTTATGCCAAATATTTGAAGGACTTGTACACTGTTAAAAGCAAACTAAATATGAAAAAGAAAGCATTTTTGGCTGAACAGGTAAGCTCCATTCTTCAGAATAATAATGCTTTGAAATATAAAGACCCTGGTTGTCCTACAGTTTCATGCATTATTGGAGAACATAAAATTGAAAAAGCTTTACTTGATCGTGATGCTAGTGTCAATTTGCTTCCATATTCAGTTTATTAGCAACTTAACTTAGGTGAGTTAAAACTAACTTCTGTAACTCTTCTTCTTGCCGATAGATCAATTAAAATTTCAAGAGGAATAGTAGAAAATGTATTGGTACAAGTTAACAAATTCATATATCCTGTGGATTTTATTGTTTTGGATATTGAACCTATGGTTGATAGTTGCAAGTTAATTCCTGTTATTTTAGGCCGTCCATTTTTAACAACATTTAATGCTTTGATAAATTATAGAAATAGAGTGGTGAAGTTAACATTTAGAAACATGACACTGGAACTCAATGTTTTTAACATGTGCAAGCAACCATAGGAAGTCTTTGATGAAAAGGAGGAAGTTGAAGGAATTGAAGCTATTATAGATGATCATCTTCAAACAAGGAGTTTTTCTAACCCATTAGAAATTTGTTTAGTCAATTCATTTGATTCAGACATGCAATTAGAAGATGATATCTTTGAAATATGCTCTTTGCTTGATTGTACACAGGTAATGGAGTACAAAGGATGGAAGCCAAGATTTGAAGAGTTAAAACCCATGAATGATAATGCCCGTGAAGAAATACCCACACTGGAACTAAAGTCATTACTTGCTGGGTTGAAGTACACATTTTTGGAAGAAAAACAAAACTTTCTAGTGGTAATTTCCTCGTCTCTTACTGAAGAACAAGAAGGTATATTAACATAAGTACTTAAAAGGCATAAAAGTGTAATTGGATGGACATTAAATGACATAAAAGGTATTAATTCATTAATTTGTACACATAAAATACATTTAGAGGATAATGCTAAAACTTCTAAATAACCTCAAAGAAGATTAAATCCATACATGAAAGAGGTAGTTAGAGCTGAAGTCCTTAAATTGCTTGATGTTGGAATTATCTATCATATCTCTAATAGCCAATGGGTATGCCCTACACAAGTTGTGCCTAAAAAATCTGGAATAATTGTAGTTAAAAATGATAAAGGTGAATTAATACATACGTGAGTCTCATCTAGTTGGCGTATGTGCATTGATTTTAGAAAATTAAATGCTACTACTAGGAAAGATCATTTTCCTTTGCTATTTCTTGATCAAATTCTGGAAAGGGTAGCAGGACATCCATACTACTGTTTTCTTGATGGTTTTTTGGGTTATAATCAAATACTAATTGCATTGGAAGATCAAGAAAAAACCACTTTTACATGTCAATTTGGTACTTTTGCATATAGACGAATACCTTTTGGCCTTTGTAATGCTCCGACAATATTCCAAAGATGTATGTTAAGTATTTTTAATGACATGATTGAGCATTATTTAGAGGTTTTCATGGATGACCTGACAGTTTTTAGAGATTCATTTGAAATTTATCTTGATAATTTGGAAAAAGTTCTTAAAAGATGCGAAGAAAAAGGATTTGTGTTAAACTGGAAAAAATGTCATTACATGGTTACCTCATGAATAGTGTTAGGTCATGTGATATCTTCTAAAGAAATTGAAGTTAATAAGGCCAAAGTTGAATTAATTGCCCATTTGCCTTCCCCAAAAATAGTCAGAGAAGTTTGTTCCTTTTTAGGACATGTAAAATTTTACAGAAGATTCATAAAGGACTTTAGTGTCATATCTAGACCATTATGTAATCTTTTATTGAAAGATGCACCATTTGATTGGACTCAAAAATGTCAAAAATCTTTTGAAAAATTAATTAGTCTTCTGACATCTGCTCCTATCATGTAATGTCCTTACTAGTCTTTGCCTTTTGAATTGATGTGTGATGCTAGTGATTTTGCTGTGGGCACTGTTTTAGGCCAAAGAAAGGAAGGTAAGCCTCATGTGATTTGTTATGCAAGTAGAACTTTAAATAGTGCATAAATGAATTACACCACTACTGAAAAAGAACTACTTGCTGTAATTTTTGCACTGGACGAATTTCGATCTTACTTAATTGGTTCTTCTATTGTGATTTTCATCGATCATGCTACTGTTAGATATTTGATGTCTAAGCAGGATGCCAAATCAAGATTGATACGGTGGATCTTGTTGCTTCAAGAATTCAACATCACAATAAAAGATAAGAAAGGAGCTGAAAATGTTATCGCCGATCATTTGTCCAGACTTACAACAGGCTCACCTTTTGATAGCACACTCATCAATGATTCTTTTCCCGATGAATTTTTATTTTCTGTCAATTTCATGCCATGGTTTGCTAACATAATCAACTTTCTTGTAACAGGAAAGATGCCGCCTCAATGGACGCACTAAGATAGAAAGAAATTTTTGACAGAAGTGAAAATTTCTTATTGGGATGACTCATACTTGTTCAAATATTGTCCTGACCAAATCTTTCGGAGATGTGTACCCGATAATGAGGTAGGTAGTCTCATTAAATTTTGTCACTCAGAAGCATGTGGAGGTCACTTTTCTTCAAAGAAAATAGCTGCAAAAATCTTGCAGTGCATATTTTATTGGCCCACTTTATTTAAGAACTGCTATACTTTTTGCAAAAGTTGTGAAAATTGTAAAAAAAATGGGCTCAATTTCAAAAAGAAACATGATGCCTCTGAACCCCATCCTTGTCATTGAAATTTTTGATTGTTGGGGAATTGATTTCATGGGCCCATTTCCATCCTCATTTGGATTTGTGTATATGTTGGTTGCAGTTGATTATGTTTCAAAATGGATTGAGATGATTCCATGCCGACACAATGATCATAAAACTATTCTCAAATTTTTAAAAGAAAATATCTTGTGTTAATTTAGAATCCATCGGGCTATCATCAGTGATGGGGGAACACATTTTTGCAATAAATCATTTGAATCTTTAATGAAGAAATATGGTATTACACACAAAATTTTCACCCCTTATCACTCTCAGACAAGTGGACAAGTTGAATTGGCAAATAGGGAGATTAAACAAATTTTGAAAAAAACAGTTAACCAAAATCGTAAAGATTAGTCTTTAAGATTAAACGATGCACTTTGTGCTTACCGTACTGCTTTCAAAACATCTTTGGACATGTCATCCTATCGGTTAGTCTATGGAAAACCTTGTCACTTGCCTGTAGAATTGGAACATAAAGCATTTTAGGCCATTAAAGCTTTCAATCTAAACATTGATGATGCTTGCGAGATACGTAAATTACAATTAAATGAACTTGAGGAATTAAGAAATGATGCGTATGAAAATTCAAAGATTTATAAAGTTAGACCAAAAGCTTTTCATGACAAGATAATTTTGAGAAAATCTTTTGAAATTAGTCAAAAAGTTCTGGTTTATAATTCTCGTCTGCACCTATTCCATGGAAAATTGAGATCTAGGTGGAGTGGTCCTTTTGTTAAACATGTGTATCCTCATGGGGCCGTACATATTGAGAATCCTAGGAATGGTAATGTGTTTAAAGTCAATGGACAAAGGCTCAAACCATTTCAAGAAAACCAAGTTAATGAGATAGAATTCATCTCTCTTTCTGATCCTTGTTATGAATAGAATTTATTCTAATTTTGTTACCTTGTTTTTACAGTTCATTGTGTTACAGGTTAAGTGGCGGATAATGGTACTCCGTGGCTCTCAAGTCGGTTTATTTTTCAGTTTCTCAAAATAATTGAATCCTTCTCCTTTAAAATAGATATCATTCTTTCAAACCTGAGAAAACATTTTCCTTTTCTCCCTCAAAATGCTCTGACAAAAATCTACAAAGTTGGATGTGAAAGATTGAGACTGTTAATACACAAGGGTATGTCAGAAGATGTACGCTGGATAATTGAAGCAAATGTCCGATTAGCAGGTGAGTCTTCAATTTCATTTGACTCATACATGCCAGGTATTGGAAGAAGTTCATATTCTAAAAGGAGAAAAGCAAAAAGGTTACAAGTCTGTCACAAATGTGCACTATGGAATTGTAACAAGCGATGTCATTCTTTGGGGATGGTTTTCGCAAACAGAGAAGATAAAATTTTCTTCATTAAGAATAAACTGAGTAAGGAGTCATTAGATGATATCTTATTGACTCTTGAGACGCATTCTTGTGGATTTGTGCATCATGAACTTCTTAATTTGTGGAATCTCTTCAAGGATGAAGAAAAATGCTACAGTCTTGAGAATTTGACTCTAAAAGACACTGTTTACCAATTTCTAAGAAAATTGGATGGGAAGCTTATCCTCGACTCATAGAAGCTGTTTAAGCCGTTACTGGACGTGAAACCAGAGGTAGATGTGAGTCATATCCATAACAATTTGTACATATTAGTTTCTTCTTCTTCATGTTTTCTTAAAAAAAAGAAGAAAAAAGAAAAAAATGTCTGAACAAGGGCGATCCAGAAGGAGTACCATGACTTTAATTAGTTGTGGAGCCCCAGCCTTTGGCTGACCCGTCATTGACTCGGGTGGACCTTTGCACGCTGGTCCTTAAAAAAGGTTCATGTACCATGCTCTGTAGAGAGCCGCACTCCATAACCCAATGTTTACCATCTAGGCATTATGGAGTTGATGGAAAGATAAAAGCATCCCACTCTGGTTATTAGTGAGAAGTAACTCGCGACTGCCAAAGCGTATGAGGCATCTGAGCTTGATCCTCTCTTTTATTAGAAAGGGCTCTCAGCACCTTGAGATGGGACGTTCTGGATCTTGGACATTATGTGTTTCAAATTTTAGCATCTTTGTTGATGTTACGAGCCCAAGTGTGAGCTCTCCAGGTTCCAGACCTAGGATGGAAACCCACGATGGTTTCTTCTTTCTCTTTTCTTCAAATAAATGGACATGAGTGTCTACTGCATTGGTGACACGCAGTATAAAGATATGTCACTACTGCATTCATGATGCGCAGTATAAAGATATGCCATGAAAACTATACATAAAGGTATGTCATCATTTGCTATTATATTTTTTTTTTATCTTTGTATGATTTTGCTGTATTTTAGTTTTGGACAGACAATCCTTTGAGTAGGCTCCTTCAGGGGTTTCTAGACTTCTTTACTTTGATGATTTTCTTGAAGTCAAAAAAACAAAAAACAAAAAAACAAAATAAAAACAAAATAAAAATAAAAATAAAAACAAAAATGAAAAAAAAGATTTTATGTTTCTTAATTTCAAACTTTTCTGATAACAACCAACCTACCCTTATAGGTGCTATTATTACCCTTTCCATTCTTTTTCTTATTTAAACACTCCATTTTCTCCACTTTCCTCTAACTCAGAATCATTCAAAGAGAAATGTGAGTATAGAAATGGAAGGTGTTTCTATTCGTTGACTTAAAAATATCTGTTTATTTTATAGGTCTAAGTATAGGAAGGGTTTAGAGTTTGTAAACCCAGCTACCACTTTTGGTCGATCACTTGCTGTGAGAAATATTCATCTTGTATATAGGGGAGGTTGTCGTGGGTTAATGGGGGCTGTATCACTTCTGCATATATAGGAGGCAGTCAGGTTTTAGGTGTCATTCATGGACCTTTAGCTTAACAAAACATCATTGGAAAGACAATTGGGGAGGAACTTAAGGTATCATCAATACATGAATGAATGAAGATAATGCTTGAAAACTCTGATGCATTCATTGCCTTACCAAGCGATTTTGGTACCTTGGAGGAAGCTTTTCAAATTGTCTCTTGGGCCCAACTGAACATCTATCATAAACTCATAGGTTTGTTGAATGTAAATAATTTCTTTGATATTTTGTTACTTTTTCTTGACCATGCTGTGGAACAGAAATTTATCACATATTCGGCAAGACAACTTCTTATCTCTGCTTCCACTATTGATGAGTTGATTGATAAATTAGAAGCTTTTGTTCATAAACCTGACCCAACAATAACTCAGATAGATTGATCAGCAGGAAGAGTGAGGGAAGCAGGATGGAAAGAAAGCCAAATTTGACACTTCATTTATAACTTTTCTTTACTTTTAATTTTATTTATCGTACTTTATTTTTGTTTAAATTTGTGTCAAATTTCTCCAACAAGTAATATCTTCTATCCTTTACTCATCTATATTTTAACATTGAGGACAATGTTGTAATCTGATTGGGGGGAATGATAGTTGACCAAAAAATTTTTTTTTTAAAAAAAGTATGATATGATTGTCATGGACTTACTAAACTAATGAATGATGGTAGAGTAAGGAGTACTTTTACTCCTGAGACGCATCTAAATTGAGAAGTATGATTAGTAATATGACTATTAGAAACCTATTCGTTGTAAAACCAATTAGTGATGACAGAGTAAAGAGTAAATTTTGGAAACAATTTATTACTCTTGAGACACATCTTAGTTGGGGTAGTGACTATTTAGTGTTGATTTGCGGAAGTAACAAAGTTTTGTTGTTTGATTTCCTTTGAAAGATTCAAGTGAATGCACTATCACATCCTTTGAAGCAATTGAAATTCAGGGATCATAACATGATTGAATAAATTGTCTTCTTTCTTAAATTTCATATGCTTGGTTATGGATGTTTGAATTGGTGGATTGAGAATGATAGAAATATATCTTGTGAGATTTTGAGCCTATTGATAAATGAATTGAACATTTGTGTCATTCTCTTCTTTCTTGTGTGATTTTCACTCATAGAATTATTACTCTAGAACTTGCTTTGATTCTTTTTGAGGTAACATTTTCACATGCATACATAAACATGATTGAAGCATTTTTCTTGAATAGCTACTTTAACCAAATGACTAAGAATGATTGGCACACAAATAGGCAGCCTTGCTCAGCAGTATATTGTCTCAATATGATATCAAGCACTCTTATGGCTTCTTGAAAATTCTCTGATTCCTACCAACGTAAGGCATTGAAAATAGCATATTTTTCCTTTGTTTAACCTCTTTGAGCTTATTTGACCATTCTTTATTTCTAGCTCATCATTTTTCAAAAAAAAAACTATGTTCTTAACTAACCTTAGGGAATAAGAGAATATTAGCTTTGTCACTCGATGAGTTCTTGAATAAGTGTGGGGGTGCGTGTACAAAATGATTGGTAAAAAAAAATTGAAAAAAAAATGTATATTTGCAAAAAAAATGTTAAAAGAATTTGTATTAGGTGGAGTTTGGATGAACTTTCATGCTTGTTAATTGAACTCAGCTCTCACACTCTTTTATTCTCTTTGGTATTTATCTTCTCGTATCTATATTATCTCTTCTCCTTTATCATGACACCATTACAACCTTGAATAAAGTTCTCTTGATTTTTATATGCATGTGTTTTGAGTAGCAGAGAAGTAAAATATAAGCAAGCTTATGGTAGTGCAATTACTCATGGGTTGAATAGAGTGAAATACTTACCTTTTCAACACTTGAGAGATTGAGAGTGAATTCTGTGAAGATCTATCATTCTTGATTCATTTTTTTCAACTGAAGTTTCCTTGCTTGTTGGTTTGAGATGTGAAGAAATGTTACCTCATTAATGTTTTGATCCCTTGAATTTGTGGTTGCTCTAATTGTTTATAAACTTTTGCATTCTTGAATATCATTGGAAATTGAGTCTTTTAGAATGTTTAGTTTTTGAGTTTGTGTCATTTTTTTTAGTTTTGGTCTTATGTGTTTTGCCCAGGAGTGCAAAAAGCTAAGTGTGGGGGAATTTGATGATCACATATTTTATACATTAATAAACTCTCATTTTTAGTCATTTACACTCTCTATGTACTTAATTGATTGAGTTTGGTTATGTTTTGTAAGTTTGGACTCAAATTGGACTTAATTGATTTTTTTAGCATTATTTAGATCTTACACTATTTCTGTATTTCTACCATATCTTGAGTTCTAGATGTGTAAAAATTATGTATCTTACCTTGTAGGAAAGATAAGAGAGAGCTCTACAACTTTCATGAGAGCTCTAAGTAAAATTCGGACATCTAGCAGAGCTAAATGGGCTTAGAAGTCAGAACACGAGTTTTGTGACTGGAACATGAATAATGTATAGTAATTAAAGCATAACTCGGGCTATAGGAACTTCCTTAGGCTAAAATTTGGATACTTGAAAGTTAAGACCCATATCTACAACTTTCATGTGGAACATAAAACTCAGATCGGACTCCTTGAAGGTGATATTGGGCTTTGAAATCAGAATAGAGGTGATGTATTTGGGCTTGAACATTGTTCAGTAATTGAACCATAACTCGTGTTTTAGGTGGAATTTTGAGCTGAATTCGGTGGCATTGGAAAGCTAATAAAAAATCCTACAACTTTGATGAAGACCATTTTTTCATTAAATGAGGTAATCCATGAGATCAGAGCTAAATGATTTCAGAGACAAATAATCTCAATAATCCAACCACTCATCCAACCACTCCACCCACTCATCCACTCACTCAATAATCAGCCCCCATGTCATTTTGTATCTCTAATCCTCTATAAAAGGCTCCATTGGCTGATCATTTAGGGGACTTTGGTTTTAGGCTTGGTTAGGAGAAATTATGTTCATGCTTGTTTATTGTTTTCCTTTGTTATAATTTTTTCTTATTCTAAATTGAAACTATGTTCATCTTTCTCTTCTTCTCTCTTTCTTTCTTCTTGTCTATGAGTAACTAAATTTTCATCTTACTTAAGTGAAAGAGTGAAGCTCTTGGCAATGAAATAAGGTTAGATTATTCTATTTCTTGTGCTTAAATGATATATTATCAAATGAATATTATATATGTTGTATTTTGTTTCCAATCAAATGGAGATCTTGATTTATTGTAGACAATAGGATTGGCACAGTGAATGCTTGAACTCATTTACAATTGTTGGTAGATAATTAAAAGAATGATAATATGATTGCATATATAATTGAACTTTGAATGTTATATTTTCCGATTGGAACATCTGTTGTGCGTGGATTTCAATTGAGTTATAAAGAGAAATAATCTTGCCTCTAATTTATTACCAAGAGTAGATCTCCTAATCCAAGCAAATCTTTTTTCATTTGTAAACAACTTTTATTACTTTTGGTGTTGTGACAAATCCTTTTCTTACCTCAATTAATTTTTCTTCATCAATTCCCTGTGGATCGACCTCAGACTCTCGAGAATTTATTACTTGAGACAACTTGTACTTGGGTTTGCATCCTTTAATCTTGCAATCAATGACCATTCTGCAAATGAGGCATAAATATCTTAGGTCCATTTCCTTAAGCACATGGACAACTGAAATACTTAGTAGTGGTTGTGGATTATTTTACTAAATGAATAGAAGTCGAGCCTTTAGTCACGATTACCTCCGCTCAGATTCAGAAATTCACTTGCCGCCACATCATCACCAGATTCAGGGTCTCGAAGTCCATTGTGACGGATAACGAAACCTAATTCAAGGATAAAGGCTTTGAAAAACTACTTGTCGAGCTCAAAATCAAGCACTATTGCAGTTCTGTTAAGAATCCCAAAACTAATGGTCAAGCTAAAGCCACTAACCAGGTGATTGTTCAAGGAATTAAAAAAAGGTTGGACAAAGCTAAGGGAAACTGGGCCGATCAAATTGATTACGTCCTCTGAGCCTACCGTACTACACCTCACCCCACAACAAGGGAAACCCTTGTTGCTCGTTTAGCTAGACTACGCAAGCGCACGTGTTGATAAGTAATATAAATGAATATTCAAGTATTGTTCCCACGAGGACTGTATTTTAAATTATGCTAATTATTAACAAATTGCTACTTGCTTTATATTCCAAGAAATTGAATTGATTTTTGTGATTAATGATAAAACAAAATAAATTAATAAATTTTAAAATAGGATAAAAAAAACAGAGAAAAAATAATGGGTTGGGAATCTAGGGTTTAACTTCACTTATTATTTTATTTGATTTCATGCAATCATTTCACTACTCTTGATTATAATTTGGTTATGTTAGCCATCGTGTTTATGCATTTACAAACTTCTTTCGATGGCCTTGAAAAACTATGGAACTTAATCAAAACATTATATGTCTATGTGAATTGACAAAATTCCATGCATTGAGAACAAACATCAAACACTTGCTATGCATGACTAATAGGTATAATTCTATCATATTGGTAAATCAACTTATCCAAATAATTGAATTTAATTGAACATGCAATTTTTAATTCCAAGGTCCAACAACCAAATCCCTATGTCTAGTTCAATGGGTTCACCAAGACAACACAAATAATGGCCAGTCAATTATGCGCATTAAGCATATAATTAGAAATTCATAACCAAAATTATCACAGGAGCAGGAAAGGATTATAATCAATTCAAATTACATAATAAGATTCATTAGACCCCAGAATAGGAAATTAGAACATCCTTGTTACAAAGAGAGCAAATTCAAAAAATAACAATACAAACATCATAAAAATAAAGAGAGGATGGAAGAAAGAACTAGGCGTGTTGATGGATGTACGAGCCTGTGTCTAACTTCTCTAATCCTTCAGGCACCCCTTACTACTCTCTTCCTAATTGCTATCCAAAAGCCTAGTCTAATCTCCCTTTGCGTTCCCCAAAAATGGTTCTTCTCCGTCTTCCTATCTCTCAAAAGCCAATTTTGCATATTAAAAGAACGTGGTGCCATCCATAAAGGTGTGCCACGACATATTTCCTATGGAAGCCGCGACATTAAGCTAAGTGTGAACACCTAATTTTGTCTAGACAGATTTTTAATTTTGAAAAAAAAATAAAAATAATAATAACACTATTAAGTATTCCCTTTTTTTTGGCTCATTTTCTTAATTTTTGACCCAAATTAAATCCAACCCAATAAGAAAATTATTCAGGCCCATTAATTCACCATGGCCCATTTGTCTTAGGTTCCTGTTAAAAAAAAAGTAAAAAGGGAAGTAACGTAGCAGTAAGCCAAAAAAACCTTTAATGCATTTTACAGAAGCAAACTTTGAAGAAGAAAGAGAGCTGCGTTCGGCAATCAGACAAATGAACAAAGCCAAAAGGAAGAAGACAAAAAAAGCATGCAAGCATGACAAAGGCAGAAACGATGCAAGCAAGGCCAAGAACAAGAAGACAAAATAAGCTTTCTTGGTGATAGCAGAAAAATGAAATAGAGTGATGCTAGAAATTTTCAAAATTGAAACACCAAAAGAGAAAAGGGATGCTGCTAACATGCTGAGATTCAAGAAAAAGTGAGCCAAAGATCTAAATGGAAGGTTGCAGCCCTACGAAAGAAAAGCCAAATGAACAAAGTCAAGAAAATGGAATGGAAAGAGATTGCACAATACATCCGAAGCAGAGAACAGAAAGGGGGGCTTCTGGCGAGGGGTAAGAAAAGTGAGAAATACAAAATACATAAGGGAGAAATATATTAAAAAAAAAAGATAGATGGGGAGGGGATTTGGGATAACCATCTCTCTAGAGAGCATTTCTCAAAGAACCATTTTCACTGAGACCTTATCAACAACACAGCACCTTGAACCAACATTCCCAGCACCAGAACTCCATCACACTCAAACTAGTTCAACAAATACAACACCTTCATCTTCAACCTTTCACAATTTAGCATCTCCACTAAACGACCATCAACCGAGCCCAACCTTCCATCTTCTCCTTTACCACAACCAGAATCTCAACCAAATAGCCACCATAATAGATCCATCTTCAACCTTCGTCCAAAATAATGAACCATAACCACACCACCATTTCACTTTCACCGAAGCCACCACGGCAGCCACCCCCATTCGTCCAACCAGATCCAAACCACCAGCCGTGAACCCCCTTACCATGACTAGAACGCAGGCCACCCCAAACTGAGCCACCAGCCAGCCGCCATCCCCCTTCACCGTCCAGAACCCATGACCCCTTTACCTTCCATGGTAGAACCTCAAACACCCAGATCCGACGGAGCCATCACGACCCAGTCTCCCTCACCTGGAACTCAGATCGCTGGCCACCAAACTCCCAGTCGCAAAGCACTGCGCATCCTCCACCCTAGAAACTCGGATCCGAACTTGCACCCCTCCGTCCGTGCAGCACGTGACCCTCCGTTCTTGTTGCGCCGCGCCCCTCCTTACGCCGTCTCCGAAGATGCCACTGTCATCCCTGTTGCTTGTTGCCGTGACCACTTCTGTGGTTTGTTTTTCCTGATGGTCTCTCTAAACGAGAGCCATCTTTATTTTTTTTATCATTTTTTAGTTTTTTTTATTTGTCTCCTTTTTTCTGTTACTTAGCTTAGTTTTAAGTTATGGATGGGTTTCTATTCTTTGGGCTAGTGGTATTTTTAATTGGGCCAGAACTAGTATATTTAAGCTAGGTACATTTGAAACAAATTTTTTTTCTTTTAAGTAAAGAAAACAATAAAAAAATTAGAAAAATTGTTAACATAATTTTCATTCACACAATTTGGGCCAAGGTTAGATTGATTGAAGACACAAACAAAATCATAAAGAATAATGATAATAAAAAGTGTTTTGCTTCCTTTCGCTGATTTAGTAAATTGTGTTTATTACCTTTTTTTGTTTTAAATGGTGATTTTGCACTAATTTTATTAAAATGAAGGTTTTTTTTTAAAATAAAATAGGATTAGCTAAGCTACGACAACTTGTTAATCTTATAAACTTTGAAATCATCTAAGTTGTGACAGTTTGATGATTCATTTTTTTAAATATAAAATAAAATAATTGACTCTTGTGGAGAGAATAAAATGTGATTAACTGAGCTGTGATAGCTTGTTAGTCTTGTAGATTATAGAATCATTTAAGTTGTGATAATTAGATGATTCGAACCTTTTTCTAAATATGTAAAAAAAATTAAATGAGTTTTCAAAATAAAAATCTTTTCAAAATTAAGAATAACTCACCCATAATCGTTTTTTAAAGAACGACGTGACTTTAAATTCCTCATTGCATCCGAGGATACGTAGGAGCAGAATCGCAATTCTGTTAAGCCAAAAATTAAATTTTCATAATTTATTAGTTTGTTTAGTTTATCTTTTTTGTAAAAGGGGTAAAATAAATATTTTTAAAAGTTATAAAAATTGCACAATTGATTTAAGGTAACCGTCTTAGGGCGGATGTATTAGGGGTGTTGTAGGATTAAGTCTCCACCCTTCCCTATGCATAATTAGACTCCCGAACCTAAGTTTTTGAACATAGACCATCTTTTTTTTGTTTTTTAATTTTTCCTAAGAAAAATAAAATTGGTGGCGACTCCTTAATTTTTTGTAATTTAAGTCGTTATTCCGCCGCGATCCCGGTCGCGACAGTTGGTGACTCCATTAGGGACATTTGAGAGTCAAGCCTTTGTAAATTGGTTGTACAAATTTTGTGACATTTCTATGTTTGGTTTACCCTTTCTGTTTTGTCTTGTTTTTCTATTTTGTTTAATTTGTTTATTGATTATTTTAATTGTAATTTTTGTTTGTTATGCAAACCTTAGGGTAGAGAACCTTTGGCAATTTGTGTTTTTGTTTTCTTTGTTTTTGCATAATGTGGGTAGTTTTAGGATTATAAAGGTTTGTATACTCCCTACACACACTGTACTTACACATTTCTCACACACATTCGAGTGGGGCCTTATACCCGGGTCTGAGTGAAGCTTAAGTTAGGTAGAGGTTGCGTAGTGGTAGCCATTTTGGATGTACATCCTGTTTGGTTATTGCGAAAATCTCATCTAAAGTGTGTCTTTTTCATAAATGTCCCGCACTTGGTGGTTTACCCACTATTTGTGGTCAACATTATGAAATGAGACTTAACTCTAAAGGCCTTTAGAATAGAAGAGTCACCTAATGAGAGTTCTCACGAATTAGAAAGACTCATACATCCTTAGGATAGAACTCATCGAATTTAAGGCAATACCTTGGGGTACAAAGGGAGCTTACCTGTTGTACATATACATTATATGTAATATGGTCCGTTAATGTGATAACTTATAATCATGCCCCTCTAAAAAAGTTTTTTTTTTTGCAAAAAAATTTCTTTACAAAAAGGGGTGGACAAGTTACTATTAAAGGACTAACTATTGCATTCATCCTATATTTTGAAAAATAAGAAAAAAAATAAATTTTCATCATGCATTTTTGTATATGTTCATTTTTTAAAAAAAAAGAAAGAAAAAAGATTTTGTTTTAAATTCCATTTAATGTTTTCTTTTTTAAAAAAATAAAAAATAAAACTTGAACCATTGCTCGTCCTCGGAAAATGCAGATCGCACAAACTCAGTCTTACGAGACGAGGTCGCAAACTAGGCTGCAACAAATGTCAAACTCAGATAGAAATTTAGGTCGAGAGATGGATGAAATGAGGGAAAGAATTGATGCAATGACAGAAGGACAATCAAGAGTCGAGAATTTACTGAGACAGTTAATCGAGACCCTTTAGAACAACAAATGGAACCCCTGCTGACACTGAAATAGATGCAAATGAAGAGGATAGTTCCATGAACAGAAGTCCTGAAGGGGAGAATAACAATGCAGAAGCCACTCATGAGCAGCCAGTAAAAATATTCCTGAGCAACAACTCCGAAAAATAAAAATTAAGAGATGAATTGATTAGAAAGATGCAAGAGCAAATTAAAGCCATGCAAGGTCCTAATTTATATGGCTCGATGGGAATCAATGAACTATGTCCTAAGGTTGAAGTTAATATCCCCAAGGACTTCAAAATTTCGGAGTTCTCAAAGTACGACGGAAGCACCAACCCAAAGTTTCATCTAAAGACCTACATCACAAAGATGGTCATTTGGTCACAGGATCAAAAATTTCTGATTAATTTTTTTTCATGAAAGCTTAACCGGGCCAGCTTTGGAATGGTACATGCAACTTGACCATTCAAGGATTTCCTGCTGTGATGATTTGACCAGCCTATTCTTGGGGCAATATCGATTTAATATCGACACTACACCTATCCGAGAGCAGCTAGGGGCAATGCAAAAGAAAAGTGATAAGGCTTTCAAGCAATATGCTTAAAGATAAAGAATGTTGGCAGCCCAGGTTCAACTACCATTGACTTTGTCAGAGATGAACTCATACTTTATAGGGACCTTATGAGCACCTTTTATTGGGTTAATGGCAGGAGTTGCCTATGAGGATTTTTCTGACTTAATTTGGCGGGAGAAAGGATTAAGAACCTTGCAAGATCAGGAAAGTTACCTACTAAAAATATAGAAAGTAGCTTTCCTAAGACAGTGGAACCGAAAAAGGAGGAAGAGTCAGAAGTCAGTGCTTACCAAACTTCATATCAAGGCAATAATGTTCCATCACCGCATTCATATGTCCTAACTCGTCCTGTCTATGCCAATCGCCCTCCAACAACTCAGAACCTCTGAACAATTAGAGATTTAAGGCGTTAAGTGATGCGATTGACATCTTAGACTTTTGTGATGCTTGAACTTATGTGAACTCTCTTGAAGCATTAATGTAATAGATTTGCATGGATCTCAACGTTCTTGGCACTCATGTTATTGTCATGTCTTTCTTGTCATTCTTTTCTTTCCTTTACTTGCTTTCTTTTAGTTCAGATCCCATGAAACTCTTATTCTATAAAATTTTTGGTGGTCATCAAGTCCATGTGTGTAGGTGTCTTTTGCAAAAAAAAAAAAAGAGTTGGTGTGCATTCATAAAGGAAGCAATTAAATAATCACTTGGTGTCATTATCCTTTTGTCTCTAAATTAATTTTTTTGAAAATTAGCAAGCAAGATTTGAAATGAAGATTGGTCATCTTTCTCTCTCCTTCACACAAATTCATAATTTCATTATCCCTTGTTATCCCTTTTTGAGCTTGAAAGTTTTCTTTAATAAACCCTGGACAAGGATCACCCCTATACTAGGGGATAGCACAAAACAAAGATTGAGTGTCATGGTGACTATTTTGAAGCATAAAGAAAAGAAAGAAAAGGTGAAAGGGGTAGGAAGTGAAAAATTTCTTTTGAGAAAAAAAAAACATAAAAAGGAATAAAAGGGAAAGAAAGAAAGAAGGGGAAATGAAATGATTCATGACAAAGGTGAATAATTAAAGTGAAAAGAAAAGGGAAGGAACGGAGAACAATAAGAGAAAAGTGTACTTGAAAGTGCAAAAGTAGTTGACAAAGTTCAACTTTGAATAAGGATCCTTGGTCCCATTTAACCATTAAACACTTGTTTGAGTCTTATATCTTTCATTTCATAACCACTAACCTTGACCACGTTACTATCTTTAAAAAGTTCATTCTGATCAATGAATGATTGTTTTTGTTTTCATAAGTTTTAATTTTAAGACAAAATGTTATGCTCATCTAAGTATCTAGTCCATTGCTTCTTTAAAAAAAAAGAGAGAAAAAAAAAAGCAAAAAAATAGGACTTACCCAGGGGCAAGTTTCTACCCTGTTCAAGCTGGCTTTATACTAGAGCATTTTTCTCTAGCTCGGCTTAGCCTACACAAGGACAATTTTTTTTTTTTTGTTCAACTTGGCCTTACATTAGGACAAGTTTCTGCCCTGTTCAATTTGATTCCAAACTAGGGCAATTTTTTTCTTTTCCTTGGTTCAATTTGACTAACGCTAGGGCAAATCTTATGGTCATTTGGGTGTCTGCCCTATTCAATTCAACTCTTGCACTGGGACAAATCTCTTTACAGTTCAATTTGACCTACACTGGGACAAATTTCTCTTTAGTTCAATTTGGCTTTATGTAAATCATTGGCCATAATGCCCAGTAGGCAACTAAAGATGACTTTCATAAAGGTCAAATTAATCCATATTGGGACAACACCTCTTTGAATCCCATACCATCTTTGTGTCTTTTTCCATATACTCATCCTTTTGTAAATACCCTCTCTGTAGTTAAACTTTCAAGACCAATCTAGAAGTTGTTCATTTCTTTTCTGTTGTACTTTTGAATTCACATATGTCTGTTACGTAATGCTTCAGGTTAGGTGAACATGAGTACAACACTATAATTTGACCATCTAATGGTAATTCTCTGATGAACAATTCAAACTGGAAAGAGCTTATAAGTTCCAACTGAAGGGAAAATGTTATCTCAATGGATGACTCAGAAATAAGAGGTATCCGAAAAAAAAAAGAAAGGAAGAAATGAAAGTGGATATTTTGAAGAGAGCTAGGAAGAAGAGAGGGATTGTGTGCCTGATAATCAAACTTGAAAGGAAAGATACTCAATGTCTCAATGTTCGAAGATTCTAAGGAATTTAAAACAAGTTGATAAGCCCTAGTTTACGAGAGCTTGCACCCGGGTTTGGTGGATCAAAGTTTTTCGAGGAAGCAATTAGCATCAAGTATACAAGTGAAAGGTTTTTGATTTGATGATTTCAATCTATTGACAGGATCTTTAGATTTTGAGCTGCAGGAATAAACAGTACAATATCTTTTCATGAGATAATAAATTGCAATAACTTTGAAAGTGACGTCTTTGGCTTTCACGCCAAGCTTCACTATAAAAGAACAGACAAAGGCTTTTAAAAAAAAAATCCAGGTCCATGACCTGATGAAGTGTCAAAAAAAAATTCTTCCAAGGCCTTGGCTTGGTGGCTTTAACAAAAAATTTAGGTTCATAGCCTAATGATCTCCCTAAAAAAAACCAAAAAAAATAATAATTTCAAGTCCTTAACTTGATGACATGTTCGTACAAAATTTAGGTCCATGACCTAATGATCTTTCCTAAAAAAGAAAAAAAGAAAAAAAAGAAGAAAAGAAGAAGAAGAAGAAAAGAAAAAAATCTTTTGGGCCAAGCCCATTGTCCTTTAATTTTCGGGCCAAGCCCAATGTCTTTTAAATTCGGGTCAAGCCCAATGCTTTTTAAATTTCAGGACACCAGATACTAAATGCTTTTTAAATTCTAGGCCAAGCTCACTGTCTTTTTAATTTTTAGGACACCAGACACCCACTGCTTTTTAATTTTTGGGATACCAGATACCCATTACATTTTAATTTTCGGGACGCCAGATACCCAATGCTTTTTAATTTTCAGGACACCAGATACCCACTACTTTTTAATTTTCGGGATGTCAGATAACCAATGCTTTTTAATTTTTCTGGACGCTAGATACCCACTGCTTTTTAATTTTCAAGACTTCAGATATCCAATGCTTTTTAATTTTCGGGACGTCAGATACCCATTACCTTTTAAATTTCGGGACATTAGATACCCAATGTCTTTTAAATTTCGGGCCAAGCCCACTGTCTTTTAAATTTCGGGACACTAGATACCTAATGTCTTTTAAATTTTGGGCCAAGCCCATTGCTTTTTAACTTTTGGGACATCAGATACCCAATGTCTTTTAAATTTTAGGCCAAGCCCATTGTCTTTTAAATTTCAGGATACCAAATACCTAATGTCTTTTAAATTTCGCGCCAAGCCCATTGCTTTTTAACTTTCGGACATCAGATACCAATTGTCTTTTCAATTCCAGGCCAAGCCTACTATCTCTTACATTCCGGGTCACAAGATCACCCAACGTCTTTGAAATTAAAAAAAAAAAGAAAAAAAACTAACAAAAAAAAACTCTTTTGAGTCAATAAACGTCAATTGAGCTGCGACATCTTATTGACAATATGGTAACGTCTCTGGCTTTATGCTGAGCTTCACCTTGGTAGAATTAACGATGCTACGACAGCTCGTAAATCTGCATTTTGAGCTCACTGGTTTTCAATCAATATCTTTGCCTTGTCTATTCATACCATCTCATTCAATGTCGGACAAAATTTTAGTTCATGTCTTTACTCATTTCTTACGATGATAATACGAAAAACTATGGTCATACGTATTCTCTTGTAAGTAACAAGTAAAGAGGGACAACTGTGAACACCCAATTTTGTCCAGACAGATTTTTAATTTTGAAAAAAATAATAAAAATAATAATAACACTATTAAGTGTTCCATTTTCTTTTGGCTCATTTTCTTAATTTTTGACCCAAATTAAATCCAACCCAATAAGAAAATTATTCAGACCCATTGATTCACCATGGCCTATTTGTCTTAGGTTCCTGTTAAAAAAAAAAAGAAGTAAAAAGGGAAGTAACGTAGCAGCAAGCCAAAAAACCCTTTAATGCATTTTACAAAAGCAAACTTTGAAGAAGAAAGAGAGCTGCGTTTAGCAATCAGACAAATGAACAGAGCCAAAAGGAAGAAGACAAAAAAAGCATGCAAGCATGACAAAGGCAGAAACGATGCAGCAAGGCTAAGAACAAGAAGACAAAAGAAGCTTTCTTGGTGATAACAGAAGAATGAAAAAGAGTGATGCTAGAAATTTTCAAAATTGAAACACCAAAAGAGAAAAAGGGATGCTGCCAACATGTTGAGATTCAAGAAAAAGTGAGCCAAAGATCTAAATGGAAGATTGCAGCCTTGCGAAAGAAAAACCAAATGAACAAAGTCAAGAAAATGGAATGGAAAGAGACTGCACAATACATCCGAAGCAGAGAACAGAAAAGGGGGCTTGATGAGCGCCGAACTCAGTCAAAATTATAACCGAAGTTATTACCTAAACTTGTAGTATAGTGAACAACGCCGGATCGTCTCCTCAAGGATCGTAGATGCAATTTGATCAAATCAAGTGAAAGTTAGAAAAAGGGGGGTTTTGATGGTTCAAGGATCAGCGATGTGACAGGGATTTAAAGAGAAATAACAATTAAAAGAACAGTCAATTCAAAATCTATCCGAGATTGGGTGGATTCAATCATAGACCTTTCAACAAACACCTGAAATACATTTGAATGGTTAACTTGGATCTAACCGAGATCTCTCGCATCGATCCAAATTCATACTAGACAATCGTCCGTAATTCAATTGACAAGTGATAAACACAAATCTGCAATCGCACCATTCATGTAAATATATGTCAATTTAAGCACCGAATTCAATTAACCTAGGCACAAATCAGTAACCTAACCTCTTCAATTACGTGATTAGTTTAGATCAATCAGTTCTAAATTTCATCACAATACTTAATCTTAAACCAAGATCAAATCAGATCAAACATAAACAGAATCACCATTCATGCATTCAAGATCAAGAGAACAGAAGAAGAAGAAGAGGAATTCAAATATAAATCAAATACATTACATAACCAAGGTCTCAAGAATCCAAGCCACAATCTCTTCAAGAGTCCCGAATTGACTAGAAGTGACTTAGCTCTCCATTACAATGAAGGAAAAATATACAAGAACTATGAAAAGCTATTTCTAACACCAAGTGTATGTTGTGTTTAGAGCTCTCCACATGCTTCCTTTTATAGAGGATTTAGAGTAGTAGTAGATGGGTAGATGAGATTAGTAGGTGGAATTAGTAGGTGAGCTTGGTAGGTGAGATTGGTAGGTGAGATTGGTAGGTGAGCTTGGTAGGTGAGCTTCCTTGTCTCCGAAAGTATTCATTGCTGAACTCATTGATTTCGTCATTTCTGAGCCAAGTGGTCTTCATGAAAGTTCTAGGAAATTGTCTAAGCTTTCCAATGGCTCTGGAAGCACCCAAAAATTCGTCCTACAGCCCAAGATATGACCCAAATACTATAGACTGTTCAGGACCAGTTTCAGCACCTCTGTTTTGACTTTCAGACCCAATATCTCCATCAAGGAGCCCGAATCAAGTTTTGTGCTTGACATGAAAGTTGTACATATGGGTCTTAACTTTCAGATTACAAATTTTCAGCCCATTTTATATGCCCAAACTCGAATTATGTTCTGATTACTACACACTGTTCGGGTTCCAGTCACAAATCCCGTATTCTGATTTCCATGCCCAATTAGCTCCACTAGATGTCTGAAATTGACTTTGAGCTCTTCATCAAAGTTGTAGAGCTCTCTCTTATCTTTCCTACAAGGTAAAATTCATAATTATCAGACATTTAGAACTCAAGATATGGCTAAAATACAGAAACAGTGTAAGACCCGAATAATGCTGAAAAAATCAATTAAGTCCGATTCGAGTTCAAACTTACAAAACATAATCAAATTCAGTCAATTAAGTACATGAAGAGTGTAAATAACTAAACATAAGGGTTTCTTAATGAATAAAATATGTGATTATCAAATTCCCCCACACTTAGCTTTTTGCACTCCTGGGCAAAACATATAAAACTAAAGTTAGAAGACAAAGACAAACGACACAAACTTTAAAGCTAAAAACTCTAAAGGACTCAATGAAGCAAGAAGAGCAACAAGAAATTCAAGGGATCAAAGCATAAATGAGGTAACATTTCTTTACATCACAAACCAACAAGCAAGGAAACTTCCGTTGAAAAGAATGAATTAAGAATGATGGATCTTCATAAGATTCCCTCTCAATCTCTCAAGTGTTTAAAAGGTAGGCATTTCACTCAATTCAACCCATGAAAATTGCACTACCATAAGCTTGCTTATCTTCTACTTCTCCACTACTCAAAACACATGCACACACAAATCATAAGGACTTTATTCAAGGTTGTAGTGAGGTCAAGGTAACAGAAGAGGATAAAATAGATATGAAAAGATAAATACCAAAGAGAATAAAAGCAAATGAGAGCTGAGTTCAAATAACAAGCATAAAAGTTCATCTCAACTCTAATGTATATCCCTTTACATATTCATTTCCCAATCCTTTTCTCTCTCTTTTTTTTATATATATATATGAACATAACTATATACATACATTTTTCTTTTTTTTTTCTTTTTTTTTTTCAACAACCATTTTGTACACACACCCCCACACTTGTTCAAAAACTCATCCATTAACCAGGCTAATGTTCTTTTATTCCCTAAGGTAAAGTAAGAACACGATTTTTCATTTAAGGCACATAATGAGCTAGAAACAAGGAATGGTCAAATAAGCTCAAAGGGGTTAAGCAAAGGAAAATATACAAGGTTGGCAGGAATCGAATCGAGAATTTTCGAGAGGTCAAAAGAGTGCTTGATATCATATTGAAAACGAGGTTGGCTATTTGGTTAAACTAGCTAAGAAAGAGGGCCTCAATCATGTTCATGCATGCAAGTGAAATGTAGCCTCAAAAAGAATCAAAGCAAGTTCTAGAGTGGTCATTAACATGAGTGAAAATCACACAAGAAAGAAGAGAATGGCATAAATGTTGAATCCATCCATTAGGCTCAAAATCTCACAAGGTATGCATCCATCAAACTCAATTCATCAATCCAATCATCCATCACCAAGCATATCAGTTCAAGAAGGGAGAAAAGTTATTCAATCATGCAATGAACCCTTTTTTTTAACAAAAAATAAACATGCTAAAATCTCTTGGTGTGGCTGCTGGGATGATTGAATTTGAGATATGGGAATCCTAGCCAAAACAACAAATTTCACCAAGAAGAACAACAAATTTCACCAAGGAAGAACAACAATTTAGATACCAAGTGCAGGTCCAAGCAACAAATACCAACAAATACCCCTGCATTCGAGACAACAAAGAACACATTGTTTCAAATAATGGATCGAGTAAGAGTCATTAGATGATATCTTATTGACTCTTGAGACGCATTCTTGTGGATTGGTGCATCGTGAAATTCTTAAATTGTGGAATCTCTTCAAGGATGAACAACAACGCTACTGATCTTGGGAATCGACTCTAATAGACCCTGTTTGCCAATTTATAAGAAAATTGGATGGGAAGCTTATCCTCGACTCATAGAAGACGTTTAAGCCGTTCTTCGGACGTTAAACCGAGGCGAGATGTGAGCCATATCCACAAACAATCTGTACATATCATCTTCTTCTTCTTCTTCTTCATGGCATTTTACAAAAAAAAAAATGAAAAAAATGAAAAAAATGAAAAAAATGAAAAAAAATGAAAAAAAAAATGAAAAAAAAAATTCAAAAAAAATGAAAAAAAAAAATGTATACTTCTTAGGGTTGGCTTTCTTTCCAAAATTCTGATGAGCGCCGAACTCAGTCAAAATTATAACTGAAGTTATTACCTAAACTTGTAGTATAGTGAACAACTCCGGATCGTCTCCTCAAGGATCATAGATGCAATTTGATCAAATCAAGTGAAAGTTAGAAAAAGGGGGTTTTGATGGTTCAAGGATCGCGATGACAGGATTTAAAGAGAAATAACAATTAAAAGAACAATCAATTCAAAATCTATCCGAGATTGGGTGGATTCAATCATAGACCTTTCAACAAACACCTGAAATACATTTGAATGGTTAACTTGGATCTAACCGAGATCTCTCGCATCGATCCGTAATTCATACTAGACAATCGTCCGAATTCAATTGACAAGTGATAAACACAAATCTGCAATCGCACCATTCATGTAAATATATGTCAATTTAAGCACCGAATTCAATTAACCTAGGCACAAATCAGTAACCTAACCTCTTCAATTACGTGATTAGTTTAGATCAATCAGTTCTAAATTTCATCACAATACTTAATCTTAAACCAAGATCAAATCGATCAAACATAAACAGAATCACCATTCATGCATTCAAGATCAAGAGAACGAAGAAGAAGAGAAGAGGAATTCAAATATAAATCAAATACATTACATAACCAAGGTCTCAAGAATCCAAGCCACAATCTCTTCAAGAGTCCCGAATTGACTAGAAGTGACTTAGCTCTCCATTACAATGAAGGAAAAATATACAAGAACTATGAAAAGCTATTTCTAACACCAAGTGTATGTTGTGTTTAGAGCTCTCCACATGCTTCCTTTTATAGAGGATTTAGAGTAGTAGTAGATGGGTAGATGAGATTAGTAGGTGGAATTAGTAGGTGAGCTTGGTAGGTGAGATTGGTAGGTGAGATTGGTAGGTGAGCTTGGTAGGTGAGCTTCCTTGTCTCCGAAAGTATTCATTGCTGAACTCATTGATTTCGTCATTTCTGAGCCAAGTGGTCTTCATGAAAGTTCTAGGAAATTGTCTAAGCTTTAAAATGGCTCTGGAAGCACCCAAAAATTCGTCCTACAGCCCAAGATATGACCCAAATACTATAGACTGTTCAGGACCAGTTTCAGCACCTCTGTTTTGACTTTCAGACCCAATATCTCCATCAAGGAGCCCAAATCAAGTTTTGTGCTTGACATGAAAGTTGTACATATGGGTCTTAACTTTCAGATTACAAATTTTCAGCCCATTTTATATGCCCAAACTCGAATTATGTTCTGATTACTACACACTGTTCGGGTTCCAGTCACAAATCCCGTATTCTGATTTCCATGCCCAATTAGCTCCACTAGATGTCTGAAATTGACTTTGAGCTCTTCATCAAAGTTGTAGAGCTCTCTCTTATCTTTCCTACAAGGTAAAATTCATAATTATCAGACATTTAGAACTCAAGATATGGCTAAAATACAGAAACAGTGTAAGACCCGAATAATGCTGAAAAAATCAATTAAGTCCGATTCGAGTTCAAACTTACAAAACATAATCAAATTCAGTCAATTAAGTACATGAAGAGTGTAAATAACTAAACATAAGGGTTTCTTAATGAATAAAATATGTGATTATCAGGGCTTCTGGCGAGGGGTAAGAAAAGTGAGAAATACAAAATACATAAGGGAGAAATATATTTAAAAAAAACAGACATAGGGGGAGGGGATTTGGGAGAACCATCTCTCTAGAAGGCATTTCTCAGAGAACCATTTTCACTGAGACCCTATCAACAACACAACACTTTGAACCAACATTCCCAGCACCAGAACTCTATCACACTTAAACTAGTTCAACAAATACAGTGCCTTCATCTTCAACCTTTCACTATTCAGCATCTCCACCAAACAACCATCAACCGAGCCCAACCCTCCATCAAACAACCCTCCATCCTCTCCTTTACCACGGCCGAATCTCAACCAAATAGCCGCCATAACAGATCCATCTTCAACCTTCATCCAAAACAATCACCCACAACCACACCACCATTTCACCTTCACCGAAGCCATCACGGCAGACCACCCCTTTCGTCCAACCAGATCCAAACCACCAGCTGTGAACCCCCCTTACCATGACCAAAATGCGGGCCACCCCAAACTGAGCCACCAGCCAGTCGCCATCCCCCTTCACCGTCTAGAACCCACGACCCTTTTACCTTCCATGGTAGAACCCTAAACACCCAGATCCGACAGAGCCATCACGACACAGTCTCCATCACCTGGAACTCAGATGGCCGGCCACCAAACTCCCAGCTGCGAACCACTGCGCGTCCTCCACCCCATATACCCAGATCCGAACCCGCGACCCTCCATCCGTGCCACATATGACCCTCCGTTCTTATCGCGCCGCGCCCCTCCTTACGCCGTCTCCGAAGCTGCCATTGTCATCCCTGTTGCTTGTTGTCGTGACCACTTCTGTGGTTTGTTTTTCCTGATGGTTTGTCTAAACGAGAGCCATCTCTGTTTTTTTTTAATCATTTTTTTAGTTTTTTTTATTTATCTCTTTTTTTCTGTTACTTAGCTTAGTTTTAAGTTATGGTTAGGTTTCTATTCTTTGGGCTAGTGGTATTTTTAATTGGGCCAGAACTAGTATATTTAAGCTAGGTGCATTTGAAACAAAGTTTTTTTTTCTTATTTTCTTTTAAGTAAAGAAAACAATAAAAAAATTAGAAAAATTGTTAACATAATTTTTATTCACATAATTTGAGCTAAGGTCAGATTGATTGAAGACACAAACAAAATCATAAAGAATAATGATAATAAAAAGTGTTTTGCTTCCTTTTGCTAATTTAGTAAATTGTGTTTATTACCTTTTTTTTGTTTTAAATGGTGATCTTGGACTAATTTTATTAAAATGAAGGTTTTTTTTAAAAATAAAATAGGATTAACTGAGTTACGACAACTTGTTAATCTTATAAACTTTGAAATTATCTAAGTTGTGACAGCTTAATGATTCATTTTTTTAAATATAAAATAAAATAATTGAGTCTTGTGGAGAGAATAAAATGTGATTAACTGAGCTGTGACAACTTGTTAGTCTTGCAGATTTTAGAATCATTTAAGTTGTGATAGATAGATGATTCGAACCTTTTTCTAAATATATAAAAAAAATTAAATGAGTTTTCAAAATAAAAATCTTTTCAAAATTAAAAATAACTTACCCACAATCGTTTTCTAAAGAACAACGTGACTTTGAATTCTCCATTACATCCAAGGATCCGTAGGAGCAGAATCACAATTCTGTCAAGCTAAAAATTAAATTTTTATAATTTATTAGTTTGTTTAGTTTATATTTTTTATAAAAGAGGTAAAACAAATATTTTTAAGAGTTATAAAAATTGCACAATTGATTTAAGGTAACCGTCTTAGGGCAGATGTATTAGGGGTGCTGTGGGGTTAAGTCTTCACCCTTCCCTATGCATAATTAGACTCTCGAACCTAAGTTTTTGAACGTAGACCATCTTTTTTTGGTTTTCTAATTTTGTTTAAGAAAAATAAAATTGGTGGCAACGCCTTAATTTTTTGTAATTTAAGTCGTTATTCCGCCACGATCCTGATCGCGACACTAAGGAAAGCCACAGTGCTTGATTGGTTAGTGAAACCGCGACATAGAATTTGTGGAAGCCACGACATTGTGTGATAAAAGAAAGGTCACGACCTGGGCCTTTACGTAGAGCCACGACATAAATTTGTGCAAGCTGCAGAACATAATCTCCTAGAGTCGTGGAACTTAATTTTGGAAGTTGCAACATATATGGATTAGAAACATAGTGCTGAATGTTTATGAGGTACTGCAACACCATGCATGGGAGTGTCGCGGCTCCTTCTTATCGGGAACGTGAGCGCTGCCAACCTGAGAGCTGGAGGCCACGACTCCAATGGGGAAGGGTCGCAGCCTCCCTTGTATTCAGGAGAAATTTTGCGTGTGCTCAATCCTGATGTTTCCTTCTGCACTCCCTTGCTTCTTGCAAGTTCCTGAAAATAAATAAATACTAAATTAGTAAAAAAAAATATATACTAAAAACAAGATAAAACTCATGGATCTAGCCTATGAATGCATCAAAAAATGCTTGTGTAATAACTCTATTTTACAGAGTTATTAATCCTCTTTAAACTCACTTATGGGTGTGAAATTATGATCTTGGTGGAGATAGGGGAGTATAGCTGGTGTCACCAACAATTCTCGCCTAACAACAACCTCAGACTGATTAGAGAAGACTTGGATCTTCTAGAAGAAAGAAGGCGCGTTGCTTACATACGCGATGTCACCCTCAAACAAAAGACAATGACTCGATATAACTTGAAAGTTGTCCTAAGAAAGTTTGAGCCGGGTGATCTAGTACTTCGGAAAGCGAACATTAGTGGTAGAAATGCCTTCTAAAGGAAGTTAGCCCTAAATTAGGAAGGCCCCTACCGGATCGTGATCAATACAGGCAAGAGAGCATACACCCTGGAGACTTTAACTGGCAAGTCAATAAAAAACTATTGGAATATGGACAAATTGAGAAAGTACTATAGCTAAGTTCATTTTAAGGCTTAGTCTCTTAGTTTTCTTTTATGTTTGACTTGCCCTAATTTTGGTTAACATACTTTGTATGGACTCCGGTCCTTTGCTTAATCAATAAAATGGCAAAGTTGCTTCTATACATATGCTCATACTTTGTTTAAAGCTTAAGACCCTTAAGCCGAACCACGCTTGAGAATATCTACAAAGTTCATTCCTTATGGGATCCAGGGTTTCTTTTTAAAGCTTAACAACCTCAAGTCGGACCATGCCTTGAGAATGTTTATAAAGCCTGTTCCTTATGGGATCTAGGGTCTCTTAGAATCCAGGTTAAGAGGAATGATCTACGAAACTGACTTTTGTGGTTTTGATGAGTGTTTTGGGTCCTTACCCAAATCCTCAACACTTGGCCATAGCCATTTTGTGGTTGAGTAATCAATTGGCAACACAGGTTACGTCATCCGTTGTTCGCCGTTCAATACCTACCGTGGATGTTTTAGGTTAAATTGGTGCTTAACTTGAAAACTCCTAGTGTTAGACACATTTCAAAACTAGACCATTAACACTAAAGACCTCGATTTTGGTTCACATTTTATTTTTTGCCTAAGTCCTTAAAGGAATTCTGTGTGGTAAAAAATTTGGGCATTAGACCTCGGACCAAGGTTTCACGTGATTATAATTCTCCTAAGTCAATAAATAGCTACCGATTGCACATTAATGATGAGCGTTGGACCCAATACGGACCATAGAAAAAGAAAAAAAAAAGGAAATAAACACAAGTTATCAAGATGAAGCAAATGAATTTAAGTACAACCCGGTAACTGGAAAAATTGTCTTTACAAGAATAAAATGCCCTAAGCAGAGGGGCAAAGAAAAGCATTCAAAAGAAAAAAAAAGGTAAGTTAAGCTCCAGTAGCATCCCCTTTCGAATTTTGACGACCCATGCCTAATGCTACGCCATATCCTTCGACGAGGGTCAGATCCTGGATAGCGACAGAAGGGACCCCGATAATAGCTTGGTTAACCACTTGAACTTCCTCCACCAGCACAAGACAGTTATTTTATATCATTTTCTCATAGTCCAATTCATCCAATGCCAGGGTGACCTCGAGATTGAAGAACTAGTCTTGGACGACTGCATTATGGAATTGTTCGCCGTTGATGTTTGTACAGATATCCATTCGCTGTCTAGCATCCTTTTCTAGCTACTCCACTCTGGTCCAAAGATCTTGACTTTTAGTACGAAAGATTGTGTCCTCCTTCTTGACCACTTCAGAGTAAGCCTTCTCTTTTCGAAGATCATCCTTGGAGTCCGCCAGCTTCTTTTTCAACTCTTCAATCTTCGCTTTAGCATCCTCCAAGGCCTTCTTGACCTCTTCTTTAGCTTTAAGGGCCATGTCAAGGTTCCAAGCCCCCTCCTCCTCGATCGTCCTCATCTTTTTTGCCATTTCTTCTTCAAATTGGTCCAAGCACCTTTCAAGGAAATAAGCTTCGGTAGCAAGGCAGAGTCCACTAATCTAGAACCTCGTTAAGATCTCCCAAGTACTTTTCTTGGAATTGCGGGCAACGACATCATCATCCAAAATCTGGAAGTCCACAAATAATCTGGGTGACACATCCTTCCTGTACAAGGAAATCATACCTTGGACCTCAACCGATTCCACGACTCGCCTCTTTCCGCAGTCTCCCGTCCTACTACCTTAACCAACCTTCTGATAACTCCATAAAATGTAGTTAATTGTGCCCCATGTTAGTGGTATATTGAACCCTTTGTCTTTATGCTTTGACATGATTAGAAGACTTTTCTCTCACTTTTTATTCAAATTCATGATGATGTCTTCCTTTCCAATCTTGCTAAAATCATGTCTATTCTTTGTTGGATTAAGTAGATTTACACTTGTGATTAATTAGGCGACTTCTATATTACAGGATGGGTTCTATACTGATAAAATACAAGTCAAGACCTTGCATTAGAGAAGGGAGCTTAGCATGCATTCCATCTTATCACACCGCGACGCAAGGTTTAATACATTGTGGTGTCTCACTCTCTGCTTGCTGTGCATACTGAATACAGAGGCTAGAGCGCCGTGGAGCAAAGGATGTCACACCGCGACGCGCGTTTGTCAGAGCTGGTTCCACTTAACCTCGTAGGATTCACGTCGCGGAGTGAAGTTCGTGAGCTTCGTCTATTAATACTATTTCATCAGATATTTCGAAGTGTTAGGTGGGAGACGAGACAAAACGCGAAGAAGACTAGTTTTTCGTCATTTTCGAGAGTTTGGAAGAGATTTAGAAGGGAAACCATCATCATCCAAGGAGGATCAAGCTTCCCAAGATCTCATTATAGAGTTTTCCCTCTTTTCTCTTTACCTTTTCTTTTTTTAGGCAATGAGTAGGAAATCTCTCTTGAGATTTTCGGATTCCATGGGTAGCTAAGTTGTTTATAGGGATTTCTTTGGATCCTTCTAAGTTTATAATGATGTTTGGTTTTGTTCATCCATATTTCTCTTAATGCCTATAAATGTTTGATCATCATTTATTGTGTTTTGATAAAATATCTTGAACTAGACATAGGAATCGAGGTTTTAGATCATGGATATGAGTGATGCATGTTTAATCTCATTCTAATGGTGTAGTGAATTAATTTGTTAATAGGATAGACATATACCTATTAGCCATGTATAGCCATTATTAAGAATCAACCGTAATGCATGTTATTTGCTCTAGTTCTCATGGACACATAATGAACTAGGTAAATGACATAGTGTTAAATAACCTAGACATAGACTTTTAGCTAGTATAGTTTCTTAGGCTAACAAAACTAGTCATCATTGTTGCTTAAAATGGTTGCATGTTGCCAAGTAAAGTAGTTGGTGAAGAAGGAGCTCCTATGCTCTCGTTACTGTCTTTTACTCCTGGTCTATTACCTTTTAGCCCTAATTTTGACTACACATACTTTTCCCAGTTTATATGTGCTTGAATAGAATTCATTAAGTTATTAGTCAATATTTGGCATTAGATATTATTTATTATCCCTGCGGAAACGATCTTTCTCATCATTATATTACTTTAACGACCCGTGCAATTGCGGTACACAAGAGGTCATAACACCTTCCTCTTTCACTTTTGAGTAGGATAAGCATAAGGCTCCCGTTGAGCTGGAGTCACCTTAATAATTGGCTCCTACACAACGGAGGTCAAAGCGACGAATGTAGGAGCATTATAGGGTCTGGCACCCCCTTTCCTCGCCTTCATGGCTCGGAAGGCTACGAGAGCCTATCTGGATACCATGCTTTATGCAAAACAAAGCACAAGTTAGAAATAGCAAGAAGGAACATACTAAAAGCAAAAAGTAAGGATGAACTATGGCCAGCACTCTACCTATCATGGTCTCAAGGGTTTCATCATCAGTGGCGTCCAGAACATCCTTACAAGAAATAAGCCAGACTTCCTCTGTCCACATATTAATAAATTTGAGGCACTTGGCATCCTCTCGATCGAGTTCAGACCACTCCACCTCGATATTCTTTATAAGAGTATCCCAGGCCCGGGTGGTCCAGTACAAGTCAAACTCCAGGGTCCCATCAGTCTCCTCGAAGAATAGACAGACTCCGGGTGCCGTCATTAGCTTAAAGAACTTTGTCTTATAGTTCTTAAAGCTATCTTGGAAGACTTCAAAGACCTTCTGTCCACTTCTTGACCGGAATGTGAGCTAGTTTTTCTTTGTCGCCATTTCTTTCTGAGGGGACCACCAAGTGAAAAGGTAGAAAAATGCCTTCTCGGTTCGATCACCTGGCAAAACCTTTCGAAAGTGAGGATGAAACCCCAGTTGTTGGGGTGAAGCTAGGATGGGGCTACGTTTAGAGTATGAAGGACTGTAATTTGGAAGTTAGTGAAAGGGAGTCAGAGCCCCAATCGGAGGAACAGGTCTTCGTATAGAAACAAGAAGTGTTCGCCCTCTATCCGGGCTAGACACACTCTCTCGTTCTCTCTTGGATCCAGGACCCGGTACTTATAGTCTTGTGTGCCACCTATTGTCAACTCCAAATAGCTAGCAAGTTTTTTGGCATTCTCTATAGTCTGATGCTCTGACATGCTGCTTCAAACGTCATCCCTAACCCAGGGGTACATGTTCCTCTTGGGGGCAAAAATCGTGGGCCTCTTTACAACTGGTCTCTGAGATCTTGCCATCCTTCTCCTTGCCATACAGTCCTTGGAAATACCCACAAAGACTGGTAAGGTGTGATCAGAATCAAGAATATCTAATTACCTACAAATCCAAACATGGAGGAAAGCGAACCATGTAGGGAAAGCTTGTTAAAGACCTTCTACATCTGCCTCCGCCCTCTGTCTCCAGTTGTCTACACCCTTTACGGATACCAGCCTCCACACCCTCAAAGGCTTATAAGCTTGTGTTAGGTGCCTTTGCCACTCATGACGCGGTAAATAAGGTGCTCTAGAAAGTAATACCATTGAGTTAGATGCAGAATCGTTGGTATCCCTACTCATTTTGCATGAAAAAGAAAGGGAATTACTCAAAACAAAGAGGACATAAACTCTTTGCCTCAGGATGACGCTAAAAATAATGAAAATAGGGGATAGAAAGACATGTACCTTGAAGAAATAAATAGATTAGGGGACTAAAAGATGTTTAACTGCTGAAAACCGTTGGAAACTTCTAAAAAACAATTGCTTCTCCGCTGTGCACGGTCATTGAAAATCGCCTCAGGTCATCAGAGATTGGAAAGAAACATCAAAAGTGTGAAGGAGGTGCTCTCGACCCCTATTTTTAGAGACAAGGCTAAGAGGCAATTCTGTCCAAGAACTTCAGATTTCAAAACCCATCATTATGGCACAGGGAACCCTAACAATGGCTTCCAGTTAGACAGTGCCACGTTGACAATCACAACTATCACACCAGATGAAGCGATGGTTTGCTCAAAAAGCCAAGCGTCATGCAAGCCTCGCTGTTTTGAGTACGAATTTTTTCCACGAGCCTCGGTTACACATTGGAATGTCCACCTATGATCAAATAATGTGTGGACCATGGCTGGACTATAATATGCCCACGAATGTTATGTGACTTAGTCGTGTTAATGTCTCTAGACTAAGTCTTGATCCCTTAGGAGCATGGAGGACTCCAACTTTATGTAAAGCACATATCCCGTGACCTAAAGATATTAAGACTTACCTTGATACTTAGCTATGATAGTTAAGCACCAAGTTGGGGGCAACATGATGAGGTTAAGCATATTTTTACACAATGAGCATTAGACTCATCTCGGTGAAAGAAGTAGAAAAAAAATGCACAAAAAAGAAAACTTTTTATTATTCTTATTCCATACATCGTCAGTTTTACAAAAAGAGCCTATAAAATATTCTAATGCAAGAATGCCCACTAGAGAAAATTGGAAAGGAAGCTAGATGAGATAGTGATGATGATGATGATCACTGACTACGGCTACTTCTACGGTTCTTCTAGAAACCAGTACCCATCTCTTCCATGTTGGCCAACATGAGGAGAATGCTACACTCCGAGAGATTGTTCCACCCCAAGAACCTCCTGCATATCCAACCGCACACCAGGGTAAAATCATGGCACTTGCCTAGCACCTTCGATATAAAAATGTATTTATTAATAAATTTTAATGTATTAAAATTATAATATATTTTAGATTAAATCAATGATAAATATATATTTATTTACTAATTTTAATAAAAAATTCACTTAAAAAAATTAATAGGAATGAGTCCTATCCCGATCTATCAGCCAAAGATGAGTGGGATTTGGTTAGTTAATAGTTAATAGCAAGTTAGCAACAGCTACCTGATATGAAGAAAGGGAGAAACTTTTGCATAAACCATCACTCTGATTGAATGATTTAAACTAATTATATTATTAATTATAATAAATTATAATTAATAATTAATTAAAATAATTATTTATTAATTAATAATATAATTAATTTAATATATTAAATTTAAAAATAAAATATACATTTTAATTTTTAAATATTTTGTGATATAATACTTTAATTTTTAAAAAAAGATTAATGCGATAAGATTATAAAAATTTAAAAGATTAATATATTTATCAAAATTTTTTAAAGACTAAATATTATATTAAAATATTTAAAAATTAAAATGTATATTTACTCAAATGAAATTTATACATGAATGAATAAATTTTTACTTTAATTCTTAAAATTATATGCATTAATTATATTTATCTTTGATATATGAAAAAAATTTATTTTAGTATTTAAAATATTAATCTGTACAATTAATTTAATCATTTTAATTTTTAATAATAATCAAATTAATTGTATGAATTGATATTTTAAAGAATAAAATGAAATTTTTTATGTGTCATGAACGAATATAATCAGTGGAAAAACGAAGATTTACTCATTTTTTATAAGGAACGAAGCTTCTTATTGATGTAGTTGACTCGTTGCACCTCTTCCTTTTTCCTGTCATCACTTCTAGCCAATTAGATACCGCCACTTTGTTATTATCACATTCATTTTTAGTCATGTGTCGGCACCTGTGCGCGCACACGTCATATGTGAGTTAAATTTAAAAATAAGAAATAAAAATAATTTTAAACTTGTGTACCAAAATTAATTTGATAAAAAATCTTAATGTAATTTATTCTATTATAATATAAATATAAATTTTGTGCTACTAATAATAATACATCCAACGAAAGCTACCTGTGGAGAATAAGTCGGTAAATAATGTTCCAAAAGTAGTGGTCAATTATTGGAGAGAGAAAGACACAAAAAAAGTTAAGTGTGAGACTTAATTGAAACTTGTGAAATTTCTTTTATAATCTTATATTTTTTTCTCTCCTACAATTGACCACTTGAGAGGGAATAAAAATTGAGAGGATCCTGATCCGTTGAGGAGGAGCATACTTTTTATTTTTTTTACTTTTTTGGTATATCGTACATTCTTCTTTGTTCTTTTTAATTTAGCAAAATAATCTCCTTCACAAATAATTGTTTTACTAAAATTTATTTAATAAGATAATTTAAATACAATTAAATAAAATTGGTATTATATATCATAAGATTGTATTAATATTTTAAGTAAAATTATTCGTAAAAATTAAGATAATTTTATAGGATAAATAAGGTAAGAAATTAACTTTAACAAAAGTATTAATAAAACAAATATAATGAACAAATATAGTTATGTGTTATATTAAAATAAATTATATTTGTAAAAAAATTAAAAAAATCTAAAACATGTCAATAATTGATTTAATTAATATATTATTTTATTTTATTTACTTAAATTATATAAATTAAATGTATAAGTTGTAAAATATTTTACTTAAATACATTAAGTATTATTTAGTTATATTTTTATTGATTATTTTAATTTTTAATAAATTTTTATTTATTTATTATTGTAATATTTATTAATCTAAAATTATTTTTTAGTATAATTTGTTATTAAAAATAAACTTGATATACATTTAATAATGAATTGATAAAATATTTAAATAAATAAATATATAAAAATTAATATTAAAAAATTATAAATTCAAAAATTTAAATTAACTAAAATTATATAAACTAGTTATTTATTAAAATTTCATATAAAAAATATTTTTATTAATAAGATTTATATAATCTAGTTATATAATGAAATCAGCAAAATAAATTTGAGTGAACTTGCCTCTTAAATCTTAATTATAACTGAATTACTTTGATTCAATATATCCGAGATATCATATATCTTATTTTTGTTTTTGTTAACAGTTTCACCCTTTTTTTCTTTGTAATGTTGACCACTCAGTTTCCTACATAGGAAGCTGCAACAAAGGCCAAAAACACCTCTTCCATGCATTGATACTTTCACAGAGCCAGAGGAGAGGCGAACAAAACAAAGCTAGAATCTTGACAAGGGGGGCACCCTCTCCTTCTGCCTAACCTACCCTTTCTGTCTCCTGATCAATTTGAAATTTTTGTGGGTAGTAGCTTCTTGGGGTAGTTTAAAGGATCAGGACTTGAAAACCCAGTTTCAGATTTTCCCTGAAATTTTTTCAGCTAGTTAGCTTCAAAGTTTTTTTTTTTTTTTTTTAGCTAAAACAAGAAGATGGGTATTGGTAATCAGGAGGCAATCAAGCAGTTGCAGTCCCTGATGGAAAATGGTGTGCTTCAAAAGTTTGAAACTCAGCTTGCATTCTTCTATTCTGCTATGATCTCTGATGATCACTGACAAAGGTTCCTTTTTTGTTTTTTTTGTCTCTTGTTGCAGTTGATGAGCAACAGAAGAGCACATTCCAGGTTTGGCTTTTAATATTCTTAGTTTTGGTTGATCTTGGGTGTTGAGAAAGATATAAGGAAAAATAATCAATGGAAGTTATGATTCATGATCTGCAACCCGATTAGATAACAAAATAAAATAATTTTTTTTTCATCCCAGTTAAAATAAATAAATAAATAATTTTTAAGCCCAAAAATTAAATTTTACTGCCAAATTAATCTGGATCACTGATACCTCACAGTTGCTAAGAAATTTTCTGTACATAGCTGTCATATCGTCATAGTAAAGGGTGTCTTAAGGATTAAAGTTAAATACTCCTTGGAGTGCAATCGGTCTTTTAATGCATTGTTTGGTTTGAGAGAAAATGAGAGGAAAGAAAATAGGAGGAGAGAAAAAGGGTGAATTTTGGAGTTTTCTCCCGTTTGGATGAGGATAGAAAACAGAGAAGAAAGAAAAAAATTACGGTGGGTCTCACTAAAAAGTTTTCTTCGCTGTTATGCGAAGAAAACGGAAAAAATGGAGCTAATGCAATCAATTTATCATTTTATCCTTCTCCTCCATCAAGGACAACGTTGGCCAACAGAGACCATACCCAATTTAACCAACACCTCTACCACAAGTTCACAACCAAAGGTGGACCTTGCATTTTACTTGCAAGATTCTCCAACAACCAGCATCTTAGAATGAGGAAGTGGTGTGGATAGAGTTGGGGAATGGTGATTGGTGATGGAGAAAAAGAAGTGGTGTGGAAGTGGGTCGTGGGTTGAGGAGATAGGATTCATGAGAAGAGGTGGGATAACCTTAAGATTTTTTTTTTAAACAAAATTATAGTGGTAACTTGAATGGAGATTGTCAAGGAATAGGAATGAAGTCTGTGAATAGGAAATGTCAAGGGGTTGGTGGGTGTGGGGGTAGGGGAAGGGGACGCTGGAACTTGAGATGGGAAAGAGGCAAATCAAATGGGAGGGGTTGGCTGGGTGGGATGTGGGGCTGTGAGAGGGGATAAATTGAAATAACTTTTTTATATATTAAAATATTTAAATAAATTTATATGAAAATATTAAATTAAATTATTTTTTTTAATTTTAATGTAAATAACTTAAAACTTTGGAATTCATATTTATCATAAAATTATTTTTTATGTTTAGATAATAAAATAGCTTTAACATATGTTTGTATTTTACTATTTATAATAAGGACATGTGTGTAATTTTGCATAACTATAATTTCTTTCTTCTTATTTTTTAATTCAATTCTCATTTTCTTTCTTCTCATTTTCTCTTCATCCAAACATATAAGTAAAAAATTCACTTTTCTCTCTATTTTCTCTTCTCTTCATTTTCTTTCTTCTCATTTTCTTTCCTTCTATTTTCTCTCTTCATCCAAACAAAGGGGAAAATGTTTGGCCAACAGTCTTCAAGAAAATCATACTGAATCTAGTGATTATGCACCAATATAAGGGTTTTTTAATGTTTTCTTCTCTTATTATTTAGTAAATCTCTACATTCTTTTGTGCTATTAGCCTTTCATGGTTATGTGATTTTGTGTTAACTAGTGAGAGTAAATAATTTTTGTCTGTGTCTTATTATCTGCAATCATGAGTATTTTCTTATTTTCCTTAAAGCTTTCTCTTTATATTTCAGAATATGCACCAGGGCTATCCAACTGAAACATTAGTACGGTTTCTCAAAGCAAGGGACTGGAATGCTGCCAAAGCCCATAAAATGGTTAGTTAGACCTGTTATGTTTAGTAAAAGCTTTTAGTTGGAATTTTTCCCAAGTTGATTGTTCTCAGAATTATTCGAGTCTTGATCTTTGGATGTATATATACTTTGCTGATGATTTTAAACTGTTACAGTTAATTGATTGTTTACAATGGAGAGTGGAAAATGAGATTGACAATGTTTTAGCGGTGAGTTCCTTCATCATGTAATTATTTTCTTAATTCTACTGTTTTCTGGTTATCTATTCCTGAAACTTGTTGAATTCTGTCATTTGTCCTTCTCATACTAACAACCAACAACCAAGCCTTTTCCCACTAGGTGGGGTCGGCTACATGGATCAAACGATGCCATTGTGTCCTATCATGAACCAAGTTTTCAGAAATGTCATTCAAATCTAGATCTTTTTTAACCGTTTCACATATAGTCTTTCTTGATCTTCCTCTACCTCTAGCTGTTGGGCTATTCTTCAACTGATCTACTCTTCTTACAGGAACCTCTAAGGGTCTTCTCCTTACATGTCCAAACCACCTAAGGCGAGATTCTCCCATCTTTTCCACAATAGATGCTACCCCTACTTTCTCTTTAATGCACTCATTCTTAATCCTATCTTGTCTAGTATGGCCACACATCCAACGCAACATCCTCTTCTCCGCGACACTGATCTTGTGCTCTTGTTGACTTTTTACCGCCCAACATTTAGTACCATACAACATTGCGGGCCTTATAGTTGTGCGGTAAAATTTACCCTTAAGCTTGAGAGGCACTTTTCTATCACAAATAACTCCTGAAGCACTCCTCCATTTCATCCATCTAGCTTGAATCCTATGATTTACATTTCCTTCTATCTCTCCGTCATTTTGTATGATGGATCCAAGATACCTAAACTGTGTGACTTGTGGTATGGTATGATTTCTAATTTTTACCGCTAAGCTAGCATTAACATGTTTCTTACTGAACTTACATTCCATATACTCCGTCTTACTCCTGCTCAGACGAAAGCCATGTTCTTCCAAAGTCCGTCTCCATAACTCTAGCTTCCCATTTATTTCCTCTCTCGACTCTCCAACTAAGACTATATCATTTGCAAAAGGCATGCATTGTGGCACTGGCTCTTGGATATGCGCAGTAAGCACATCCAAGACCAAGGTAAAAAGATAAGGACTCAAAGTTGACCCTTGGTGCAATCCTATAGTTATAGGAAATTCTTCTGTGACCCCACTCGGTGTTCTCACACTAGTTGTAGCCTCATCATACATAACTCAGTGTCATTCGTCCTTCTCATGTTTTTGAAAAATCTTGCTTCTAAGGTTTATGGAAGTAAAATGTCTCACAAAATTCTCATTTACATCTTCTGTTGGGTTTGACCATTTAAAGCTAGTCCTATGATAAATAATGGGATGGTTACAATATGTAGGTGACCAATATAGATGAAGAGCTCATTTTGAAGACATTTATATTTAGGTTTAAATAAGATTTTAGTCCCTATAGTTTTCACTGATTTGGGTTTTGGTCCCTATAATATTTTTCTTTGGATATCAGCCCTTATATTTTCACTCATTTGGATTTTGGTCCCTACCGTTAAAGTACCGGTCCTCATATTTTCTACTTATTTGGGTTTTAGTCCTTATAGATTCTATTTATTAAGGTATTAGTCTCTCTTTTCCATTTAGGATTGGTCCCTATAGTTTTCACTTATTAAGGTATTGGTCCTTGAGGGACCAAAACCCAAATGCGTTTTATACAGACCAATATCCAAATAAAAAAACTGTAAGGACCAAAATTTGAATTGGTGAAAACTATCGGGACCAAAATCTTATTTAAACCCTATATTTATAAAGAGAAATGGGTAAAGATATCTGGTGATTCTGGGACATTCCAAATTTGTGTGTATTTGTGTCTATGTCCCTGTGTGTGCGTGTTTTCTTTTTTTCAAAGATACATGTAAAAGGGGGGGAAAAACACTACAAAGAAGAACATGCATGTAAAGTACGTGAAGCAATTTATGCTAGTAGAAAAGAAAAAGGCCAAACCTTCAGAATTTTCACACTCTCCCTTCCTCCAAACTTCAGTCTCTTCATATATGTGTGAATAGTCTGAATCTGATATTGACTTTGACAGTACTAGTGCGTAGGTTGGTTCTAAGAGCAAATTTGTATGGTCAAGTATATATATATATATATATATATATATATCCTTTTAATATTGGTACTGAACGTTGTATTACTCATGTTAGCATTATCACCATGCCGTAGCTTCAATTACATTGTTGATTTTGGAACACCATATCTTAGATTTCATCTAAGGAGTTATTATGCATCTAAAACTATTTTGGTTCCTCTCTATCTTGGATGAATAACTTGAACTAAGGACTGGTACTTTATCTGTTGTTTAAATGGATCAACTTTTAATCCCATCAATCAAGATTTTTATTAGTTCACAATGCCTATGATTTGGAGATAGGGATGTGTATTAGTGCCAAAACTATAGAAACCTTCTTATTACTGGTATGGGAGTTTGGGTTAAACCACTCTACAAATCAAATTCACATGGTCACTGGAATTATTTTGACATCCTTTCTTATTCTTATTCAGATCTATGCATCACACTTATAGCATTACATAGATGTCTATTATTATATTTATTGATCATCGTGATCTTAATTGTGCTGCATTGTTGAATTTTCTCTTTTTTCTATAACAGAAGCCAATCCCTGCGGATTTGTACAGAGCTGTGCGAGATTCTCAACTCATAGGAATGTCTGGTTACTCAAAGGAGGTACAGAGCTGTTTGTTTTAGATAGATATTATAACTATAAGAGCTTTTGATCTCAGATATGAATTTAAGTGCTATATTCATCCGCCCTCAGTTCTTCCCTTCCCTGTCTTCACCCTATATGGATGATGTTATTATAAATTTATAATAAAAAAATGGCATCTTTACAGATAATCTGTAATGCTTCTACCTATACATGATTGCTAATTTATTTCATTTTTGGCTGAATTATGACAGGGTCTACCTGTCATTGCTGTTGGTGTTGGGCTTAGCACATTTGACAAAGCATCTGTAAGGATCTCCATACCATCTCCTTTCATCCAACCTTTGCAATATGATACATAAACTGTACCAATTCATTTAAGATTGCTTACTGGACTAAATATCTTTCATTTTTCTGGGGCTTTTTCAATTTCTTAGAAACTTTAGCACATTACAAAGTTTCTGCATTTAGACATTAATAATTACATGCCTCTACATGAATGCTTCAGTGTTCAACACTTGCTTGTTGTCTGTCTATATTTTTTCTCAATTTAGCTTCTATACTTCTTTGGTTATCTATTTGATATTAAATTCCCAGTTCTTTTTGTTCAGGACAAATACTATGTACAGTCACACATCCAAATGAATGAATATAGGGATCGGGTGATCTTGGTGAGTACCTAAGACTGTCTAATTATTCTTTTCTCATAAATTATCTGTAGCCCTTCTTGCCTATTTGAAATTTTTATCTTAGCCAACAGCTACAAAGAAGCATGGACGATACATTGGCACCTGTGTGAAGGTCTTGGATATGACTGGTTTAAAATTTTCAGCATTGAGCCAATTGAAGGTATGCCAGCAATTCAGGAAAATTGTTTTTCTTTTCTTCTTGCTTTCTTCATTTTTTAATCATATGAGAGTCCCTTGTTTGGATTGGCACTTTATTATCATCAATGTTAGTTATCATTGCAATTGAGGTTTCGCAGTTCTCACTCCTTCCATCTGCTTGATGCTCTTATAGTTGACACTTTCTGTTTGACCACCTTCCGCAGCTTTTGACTGCTATATCTACAATAGATGACTTGAACTACCCAGAAAAGACACACACATATTATATCGTTAATGCGCCATACGTATTCTCAGCATGTTGGAAGGTTTGTGCAAGTCTAAATTTTTGAAGAATTTGGACTGCTCCACTTCCAGTCCATAATTTCATAAACATCATTCAAAATCCAAAGATTAACAGCTGAAATATTTTTACTGACAATAACAAATGACAGGTTGTAAAGTCTCTTTTGCAAGAAAGAACAAGGAGAAAAGTCCAGGTGCTGCAAGGTTGTGGGAAGGAGGAATTACTGACGGTAAACATAAACATTATCTTCAAGTATCTTCTTGAGCTCTCACAGTATCATATACACCCTATGTATATGAGTTTGCCTCTCAGTTCTCAACTAAATTAAAGTAAAATTAATGAAAATAAGTGCAGCAGCAGTTGTATAATTGTATTTTGCTTCAGATAAAGGTCTAACTTAATCCACTGTACTTCATTTTAGTGGTGTAGTTACACTGGTGGTGATAACAGCATCATGCTTATGGATTTTGTTTGTTAGTTTCCAGTTCAACGCTGCGAAATTACTAGTCTAACGAAGATGCTAATATTGAATTTTAACTTGTCACAAGAAACAAGATTTTGTGAATTTTCTTTATAAACTGGTTAGGCAAGTCTTCAGTAAAATTTGATCAAATTGAATCCATTCTTCTTAGATTTGCTGCAACTTGCAACTACTAGACGTTTGAATACTAACAGTTCTTTTAAAACTTGTGAGCAGATAATGGACTATGCATCCCTCCCACACTTTTGCAGAAAAGAAGATTCCAGGTCATCCCGGCATCATGCAGCAGTAAAAACTGAAAATTGTTTCTCCTTCGATCATGTCTTCCATCAACAACTCTATAACGACATCAAGCAGCAAGCTATCATTACGGAATCCATATCACCAATCAGACAGGGGTCCTTCTATGTAGACATACCAGAGCCAGACCCAGATGATACCAAAATTGCCAAGACCATTGAAACTGAGTTCCACAAATTGGAAAATCAGAATGGCTTTACTAACTCACCAAATGGTGTTGCAATTAATGGGCATTGAAAGCTAGTTGCACTGTTTTTTTTGGCCTCCTTCAGACTTCTGAGCCACTTTTATTTGTTGGTTACTTTATGATCCCTTTTGGATAAGGAGGGTTATACTGGTTCTTTATAAGGGTTATACTCAAGTTATTAGATATAATGTTGGAATGTTTGCATCAACTCGATACAAATTTCTTCAGACACAAATTTCAATCTAATTTTTATGACCACCTTGGGATGATTAGCATATGACCTTCAATGTAGAAAAGATGAAATCATGTTACAATTTCTATAACTACGTCGGTACTTTGGTACTTGTCATCACCATTTGAGCTCAATACTTTTAGAGCTCGTTTGGAATTTGGATGAGCTTTTAAAACAGTATTTTCTTTTGTGATTTTTTTTTAAAAGTCTTGTAAAAAAGTAGAAGTTATTTTATGTTTGGATGTAATATTAGAGAAGTATATATTTTTTAATATTTGAAAAGTTTTTTTGTTATGAAAATGGCCATTTTAGAAAAGCACCAAAATCTATCTTTAATAAAAAAAAGCACAATCTGGTATTAAACCCTACTAGGATCTAGGGGAAGTTTCACCACTTAAGTAGTGCCTTAAGCATCCCTATTAGTGGGCCTGGAAGGGGGGGAGCGGGGAGGAGGGAATGGGAAAGGGATATTTTATCAGGGAGTACTACTTCCTATTAAGAATTTATAAGCAGATGTTCTGATTACGAGTTAGGTTCACGGAACAATGTGTTTTTTCTAGGAGTTTTTCTTTTTTTTTTTAAGTTCATCCTAACATATTAAAACTAAGGAAATATACTTATTTTTTTTTATAATTTTTTATATAAAAAAAATAACACATCCAAAAGAGCTCTTAATCAAACGTATAGAATTAGGGGGTTATGGCCCCATCTTCACCAGAAAAAAATATAAAAAATGAATGCATAGAACTAACTTCAAAACCCGTATGAAGGTTACTAGAAGAGTTTGAGAAAATAATTATTCTGAGTGTGATGAGTTGTTAGAACTGATGAACACAACCACTGACTCAAGTAAACTTACTTATTTGAGTCAAGATAAACTCCAATAATCAGTTTTAAAAATTGGATATCAAGGCACGCAATCTTGTGGATATTGGTCCATTACATTCTTTTGTCCGCATAAATTTGAATATTGATAACAATCCACTAAATGGAACCTTGAGTGAAAGCATGGGACAACTAGCAAAACTTGATGATGTTATCTGCTAGTCAGACCTCCTTACCAGAAGTGATTTCTGAGGCTCATTTCTCCACAAGTCCAAACTCTCGAAATTTGTATATTTGGACGGTTATTACTCCTGTGCCTATCTCTTTTTCTATTTTTTTGATATAGTATTCATTAACCATTGGCTTCTAATTATATTTAATAGAATTATAAATATTTATTATAAAATTAACTTGTGATTGACAACTTATCTTAAATAATATATTGACGAGGTACCATATCAACTCCCACCTTTGGACATGTCTTTTTTTTTGTTTTTTTGTCTAAATGTGTGGACATGTCTTTGGATGAATTAGTCATCGACATTAGTATGAACTATGAATTGGGTTCCCCGTTCCCGCATTTAGGTTGGATCACATAAACTTAGTAATTTACAAGTTGGGCCCTCATTTTCCATCATGACTTCATACCCAAAGGGAATATTTCTTTTAATTTTTAAGTATATGGTTTCTTTTGAAATTATTTAACTTATATTAAAACTAAATTTATTTGTTTATGAATTTATTTTTTCATAATTTTGCATGGTTCACTACTTATTTAGTTAATCAATTGATATATTTTTATCCATTCTTTATTGAGTTTAAAAAATGGATTTATATTAAACATTAAATTTCTTAAGTATATTTAAATATCATTATTTATCTTCAATGCTCAGAGGCGGCTCAATATTCATTCAGGCCTAGAGCTAAATATTAAAAGAAAAATATTAGTAATACACTTTTTTGAATATTTTTTTAATACTTATTTTATTATTAGTCTAAAAATAACTGTTGTTAGTATTTTTCTTCTAATAATATTTTTAAGTGTATGAAGTGAACTAATAATAGAGTAAGTAGGGTTGTAATCGGGTCGATTTAGTTCAGTTCCTAGGAAAAAATAAATTCGAACCAATCAAATCAATTAGTTTGATTTGGTTCGAATTTCTTATTTTTTGATAGCCAAACCCAAACCAAACAGAACATAATATCTACGGATTGATTTGGTTCGGGTAGTCGGTTTGACCAATTTTTTTATTTTTACAGAAAAATCAGGTAAGTAATTAGCTTTTCATAACAAAAAAAGCATAATAACCTTATGCATTTTTTTTTAGAAATTAAATCAAACCTACTTATTTCAATAAAATGCAGTACACATAACGATTGTCATAAAAAATAGAAACAAAAGCACAAAACAAATATATTACTAGTTGGTGGCAAAATGTTCTTGACAAAAATGAAGATAGCCTTTTTAGGACTCAGTTTGATTCTCTTCCTCACCACATATACAAACTGGTCAACAGTCAGATCAGTAGGAACCATATACTTACGTTCATCCAAAAAGGAAACAATAATATACACCATCAATAAAGAGGAAACAAAGGGGATGAAAGGAGATGATCAGCAGACAAGAAACACAATAGAACATTCAGATGATTATCAATGTTCTAAATCGAATAAGAATTCAATGCATCTAAAGTTACCGTTGACATAGGCAAATGAAAACATAGAGCATATCAAACATGCCCATATCTATACTAAATATCAACATTCTAGCCATGTTACTTATTTTCCCTGTTTTAAATGGAATTTTCACAAATATTTTTTTCTTTAGTTTTGGAGGGTGGGAAAAGGGTAACTTGGTAACTGAGAGTCATCCAACCTCCTACATTTTACAATGAGCTAATGAGGATTGTACCACTAAGCCAAAAGGCCATTGGAGACTTAATACTTAAGTACAATAAGCATACATAACTCCAATTCGTACCAATACATAATGTGGATATACATCATTTGTGTGACATGAGATTTCAACATTCTAATGCCTTCAATTTTTTTTTTAAAGGAGTTAATGTGCAAAGGTATCACTATGAGGTGTAACATCCCAACTAGGTTGGCACCTTACACCCCACCAATCATTTGTAGCACAATAACAAAAATTATTATTAAAAAAGAAAGGAATACAAAAAGAATATGGGGGCCCAAACCAAAACCCATGAAAAAAAAACAATCAAGAAAATCTAAACAATGGAAGACCAAACCTATTATGATTAAAGTCATCCATAATAAAATTAGGTGGTGAATCCCACCAAGTAAAGCATTTACTGGCTAAATCATAAGATGCTAACTTGTCAGCACAAGAATTACCCTCCCTAAAGATGTGAGAAACTCTAAACTCCATCATTTTGATTAGAAAAATGCAGTTTTTCCATCTATTTTTCAATCTCCAAGGGACAAGACTATCATTTGTGAAGGCATCCACTACCAACTTTGAGTCACATTCCAACCAAAGCATTTTCCAATTTCTCTTAAAAGCAATTTTAATGGAATGGATTACTGCTGAGAATTCTGCATAAAGAGAGGGAGAAATACCAATGTATTTTGAATAACAACCTAGAATTTCACTCCTCATTCCTCTGAAAATTGCACCACAAGAAGCATGACCCGGATTGCCTCTTGAAGCTCCATCTGAATTGCACTTTATCCAACCATAAAGAGGAGGGAGCCAGCAGACTTCTAATATCTTTGGAGACCTAGCAGGGTGGCTATCTACTGCAAAGGATTTAAGCACTCTAAAATCATCAATTGAGTTAGACATTGTGCCTTTAGAAATTGTTCCTGAGAGCTTAGATGCTACAGCAATGCAACTAATTGCATGATTAACAGAAAGCTGCTTATTATCGAATCTGATATGGTTCCTGCAGGACCATATGTGCCAAAAGCAATGAATGACAACAGATTTAATAATGTCTTGAACTTGAGTGCACCAATTTTTATTGCAAGAGGAAAGAAATGATCTAATAGAAGATAAGTCCACATTACAACATAACACAGTGGAGAGCCAAGACCAGATTTTCCTAGAGAAGCAGCACTTGAGGAAAAAATGGTCAGAAGACTCATCTATAGAACCATAGAGGCTACAAACAGAAACAACAATCACACCTCTCTGCCTTAAATTCTCATAAGTAGGAAGTTTGTTGTGTAATAGTCTCCAAAGCAAGAAAGACTTCGAAGGAGGGATGCAGGCACTCCAAATTGATTTGAACCAGGTTGCAGATTGAGCATTGTGGCTATTGAGAAAGGTATAAGCATCTTTGAAGCTCAAAGAACCCGAATCACTGTGCTTCCAAGTTAGACAATCTTCTCCATTCTCCAAAGGAAAATGCATAGAAGTTATTTCAGCAAACAGATAAGGTGACTTACCAATTAAGAAAGAAGGGGTATTCCATGAATGATCAATGATGAAATCACTGACTTTTGCCTTCAAAAAAGAAAGTAAGTGATCAGGGACTTGCAACAACTCAGCTATAGATATGTCATTGTGAAAAAGCCAAATATCTGACTAGAAATTTATTGATTCTCTATTACCAATTTGCCAACAGCTTTCTCTTTTAACAATTTCTAAGTAGAGCTTCAACCCTGGCCAAATTGAAGATTTTACATAGTGACAAATAGGGGACTTAAATATGAAAAATCTAGCCTTAACTAGATTAGAGCAAGACTTTTTTGAGGACCATATTTCCCAAGTTAATTTCAGCAAAGCAGCCTTATTAATTGACTTTAAAGATCTCAGCCCAAGACCACTAGTTTCAATTGGAGTGCAAACCTTGTGCCAAGAAACTGTGTATACCTTTTTAATTAGAGTATCTCCAGACCATATAAAGTTCCTAATGCATTTGTCCAAGGATTTGAGGAGGGAGATAGGCCAAGAATAAACATAGAAGTTGTATATCAACATGCCATGGATGACTTATTTGACCAATTACACTCTGCCCATGATTGAAAGAAGAGAACCTTTCCAAGAAGCCAACTTAGACTTTATTCTATCTGCAATAAACTGCAAGTGAATGGCCTTTGGTTTGCCCTGAAAAATTGGAACACCAAGATAGACAAAAGGCAGACTTCCAGCAGAAAAACCAAGGAGGTTACTGATTTTTATCTTCCTTCTTGGGGGCATTGAGCCAACATAGAATTTGCACTTTGCCAAGCTCAGAATTTGCCCTGATTCAGCACCATATTCATTGAAGAGATTCATAAGAGCCCTTAGGTTCTTTTTAATACTCTTGCAAAAGATCATTATGTCATCTGCATAGAAGATATGAGAAGGAATAGAGATGCCTCTTGGACCTGTCATTGGGATTAAACTACCTGAATCAATCAAAGAGGTAATGGCTCTACTTAGAACATCTTCTGCCAAACAAAAGAGGAGAGGAGATAGAGGATCGCCTTGCCTCACTCCTCTTTTACAAGAAAAGAACCCTGTGGGATGGCCATTAACTGAAAAGGAAAGCTTAGCTGAAAGCAGAATGACTCTAATCCAATTACAAAAGGTGTCATGGAAACCAAAAGAATGAAGCACTTTAATGAGAAACTCCCAATCAATTATATCAAATGCTTTTTTAATATCAAACTTGAGGGCAATGTTGCCTCCAAAGCTCTTATAACCAAGCATGTTGGCAGCTTTTGAAGTGATGCAAATACAGTCTTGAATCTGCTTACCTTGGATAAAACCCCTTTGCTGATCATAAATTATTGGGGCAATTACAGCAAGCCTATCAACTAATACCTTGGTTATGATCTTAAATTGATAGTTAGCAAGGGCTATAAGTCTATAATCTTCAATTTTAACAATACCATGGAATTTAGGAATTAGGACAACCATGTTTGAATTTAGATTAGGCAGCAACCAAGATTCCTTAAAGAATTAAAGAACAGAATCATAAACATCATGCTTGATAATGTCCCAAAAATGTTGATAAAAGATACCTCCAAAACCATCTGGACCTGGGGCACCCAAGGCATTCATGGAAAACACAGCTTTTTTAACCTCTTCTAAGGTTGGCAAATTGGTGAAAAGAGCATTGTCTTCTGTTGAAACCAGATTAGGGACTACTCTATCAATGAGATTACTGCTGGTGCATGTGTTTTGAGAAGCAAATAAAGACTTAAAGTATTCCAACACATGATTTTCAATGTCAAACTGATTGTCTAAAAGAAGCAAATAATGCCTTCAATTGTTAAAATTGAAGCCTTAACCAAATCCCACTGCACTCTTTGATCAAACTACACTAGTTTTATAGCTTCCAATAAAGAAATCTATTAGTGATATTTCATATCAATGAACTCATAAAAGCATCTATTGATATAATTCAGCATAGCAGTGATCCTTATTTTTTCCAATTCAAATCATAATACTATTTTTTATATTCTTTACCATTTTCTCATATTATCCTACAATACTATAATACTATTATTATGTAAAGAACATAACACATGGCTTCTTCTTCTAGTTACCACGTTAAAAATGAAGAGTCATTAGGTTTGCTAGTTCAGGAACATTTTAATTTTATGCCGCATGCATGGAAGGAAAATACTCAAAACTTAGACAGGTTCCATCCAAACCCCAAAGAAAATATAACCACAGTGTGTTACACCCTCCGTAGGGCATCACATTTCTGACTACAAGCTCATAATCTGAAAATCAGTTCATAAAAAGTTTGAGTTATAAACGTGGGTTTTAAAATTTCTTTTCGTAGAAATATAAACTTACTGAAATTTATAGGTAATACTGAAAAATAAATTTAAACTGATTAATATACATTACTGATACCACATAATATTTAACAATTATTTAGGAAATATAAAACTTACAGACTCACTATTTAATAGTAGCAAACTCCATGACGGGTCCTACTTAATAACATGGTAAAACACTAACGGAAAGACTCAACATACTTATTTCATCTTGTATTCCATCTTGATGTGTCATGTATCTGTTCCCCTTAAATCTATACACCATCAAATCTGGGATGACCACTCCTTGATGTTGTCACCGAACTCAGAATATTTACTTCCAGTCAAGTCTAAGAAACTTGTTCCATCTATTATATAATTTTAACAACACAAGCACAACAAAATAATATAACAAAAAGGTGAGATTACCTACGCCAATACCAACATGGTAGCATAAAGATAACACAAACAGCACGCCATACAGATATATCATATCATAATTACAATTATGCCATCAGCATCATTTATCATCACAACAAATGAAATAAATAATAATTACGATCATACCCTCAACAATTACCAAATATTCAACAGTTCAGTTATCATAAACAATAATTACGATAATGCCCTCAACATTATCCAAATATCTAACAGTACAATTATCATAACTAATATTTCTCAATTATTATATCACACAAATATAAATATTCATATTATACATGTTCACAAAGACTCAATTTCCTACTCCATGGAGCTATACTCAAATTCAAATTCAGAATGAACATTCCAATATATATGTTCCCCTTAAAAAGATAGTCTATGGTCCATGAAAAGTAATAGTGTCATCGGGGCTGCCAGTGCGTTGCAAATGGTTTTTATTGCGGCCAGGGGTATATATATATATGGTGCTAGCATAAGCACTGGTGCTAACATAAGCACTTGTGATAATATCATCACAAAGCGAATTACCGCACCCTAACCTCCCCCTAGGATCTGTGAAGATCCCACTATCCTATAAGTTCCCATCCACTCTTTAGGCATAAAACGCCACAACAACCATCAACTGGATAATGCTCAAATGTATGATCCAACACATACAAATCATTGTATGATCCAACACATACAAATCATATTTTATCGTATTTCACATTGCCTTAATTGATATGTTTTTTCATACATGATGTATGATTCAAAAATAAATACAATCATTATTTTACAATATTTTACAAATACGCGTCGTTCTTCGACAGTATCATTTTTCAACATAACGGCCCCCACCACGATAGCCCGACAGCCAATTGCTATAATTTCCAATCGCATAAATATTTTATCACGTTTTTGAAATCGCGTAACATTTTTCAAATATTTTCAAATTACATAAATATTTTCTAACATTTTCGCAATCGCGTAAATATTTTTAAATATTTTTTAAATCGCATAAATATTTTCATACGTTTTTAAATCGCGTAAATATTTTCAAACATTTTCTAAATCGTGTAAATATTTTCATACGTTTTTAAATCGCGTAAGCTTTTTCAAACGTGTTCTAAATCGCATAAATATTTTCATATGTTTTTAAATTGCATAAGTATTTTCAAACGTTTTTCAAATTACGTAGTTTAAAAATCGCGTTTTTAAGTTACGTAAATCATTTTTCACCATTTTTCTACTACGTAAAATATTCTTCAATATTTCAAACATCATTTTGGACTTTCCAAAAATCAATGTCATTTCCAACATCATTTTCTACATTTTCTCCTTTAAGAAATCCTTTCCAGAATATATTCCACAAAATTACCTTTCCATTGATGTAAATCAATGTTTCTAACTTAAAATTTCCTAACGCACTCCAAAACCCAAAAGATGAGTTATATGTTAGTAAATTTTTAAGTTACCAATATATTCTTCATTTTTCTCAAATCAATTCTAAAAATCAATCCTCTTTAAAATAATTTGAGGTTCAAATACTTTCAACCTCTCTTTTCCATTTATATACGAAAATTCTATTTTTCAAGTGTCAAAACACCTTGTTTCCATTTCTTTAATCCTTGTACTTCATCAATTATTTTTTTTCACTTTGAAATCACTTTATTTCATAAAATCAAGGCATTACAAGCCTCCCAAAAACCATGGTACATGGCCATTGAAACCATCAAATATTTTTCTTTCTAAATCAATTAAGTTCCATTCATGTTTTTATACAAACAAAATCATTAAAATTCCTCCAAAAACCGTGAACACTTGTTCTTTGAAAACAAACCCTTTGTGTATTTTCCTTGCTTTCCTAAACATCTAATTTTATCATTCATGAAAATATTAATTTGTGAATACCTGTTTTGAGGTGTCTTGGTCAAATTCCTCATGGTAATTGGAATCAAAAATTGTTTTCCTTTCCATCACCAAATCATGACATACATATACATACTCGTCATATATATCACAAGCATGCCATAAACAAAAGCAATAAATCATACAAATCATACAAAGCATGAACAAATAAATCAAATACATAAACACCCACAAATAAATTACACAACCATGGATATGAATCTTCACATGGATTCACCATCCATCAAATACAAAACCATCTCTCACCACCATACTTGGTTGGTGAGATGAATCTCCCTCTTACCTCTTGAAGAACCTCCAAAGCTCCTTGGTTTGGTCCTTGAACAAGTGATTCATCACCAAAAACTTTTCAAACACAAAACAAAACACAAGTTTATTAGCATAATAAGCTTGAACAAGAAGAACCATGGATCAAACATGGCTTAGAACATGAAAAGAGAGAAGAAATGAAGTTTCCCTACACTTCACCTCAAAAACCCTAGAACTTTGCTCTTGAAGAAAGTCCTTGAAGATGAAAGATTTAGAGAAAGTCTCCAACATGAAAGTTGCTTAGAATAAGGTAAGGATTCAAGAAACTAGGTTGGTTAAAATTTTTGAGTGATGGAAGATGGATTTAGTGGTCTTGGCCGAAACTAGGGGAGAAGAGAAATGGAGAGAAAAGTTTGAAGAGCTTAGGCTTTTGGAATGATCAAGAATGATCAATAATGGTCTTCAAACCTTGCTATAGCCTTAAGGCCATCACCAAAACCGTCCCCCCTCCTTGCACTCTCAAAGAGTGACCAATTTCTCTAGCTACCATTTTAAGCATTCTTAGCCATTGATTAGATCAATGATTAGGATTAATATAGATTCTAGGTATAGCCTTAGATTAGAAGACTTAATCTAGGCCATTGGATCTTTCCTCCTTAAAATCCTAGCCATTAGATATATCTCCAAAATGAATGGTCAAGATTACTTCTTCATACTTTACATCCAAGGATCATAAATGATCCTAGCCATTTTATAAGACCAAATCTGCATTGTTGATTAAATCTACATCTAATGGTCATAAATGGTCATTGCCACTTTGTAAGACCAAATCTCCACCCTTGATTAAATCTACATCCAATAGTCATAAATGGTCCTAGTCATTTTATAAGACCAATTCTCCATCGTTGATTAAATCAATGGTTGATATTCAAAGGCTTCAACATTAAGTTGCTTCCTATTGGTCCATCATAAAGTCGTCATAACCACTATTATTGACTAAGCAATATAATATTTATTTTTATCTGCTATAACACTACGAATAATATTTTTACTGTATTTTTATCACCCGATAATTAAATACAGTAAAAAATACAGTAAAAGAAAATTTTAAAAATTGTTTCCGATTTCGGGTTTAGTAAGATCCCCCGCCCCAGTCTCAACAGTACAAATTTTTTTGATCGCAGAAAAATTTTCACTTTTCGAGACTTATCCCGGGTCCACATAAGGCCACCTGGGCCCACAGATAGCCCAAACATAATCAGAAAAATATAAAAATTTTATAATCATCCACAAAATCATAAAAATTATAAAACTTACAAAAATCAAATCAAATTACGTAAAATAATTAAGACTTAACAGTAAAAATTAAATTACGTAAAATTTTCTGATCCGAAAATTATTATTTTTTTGATACGGAGTAAATTACACAAAACGATCAAATATATTCACAAAATACTCAAAATAATTTTACAATATATAAAAATTACTAAACAGTAGAATTCTATTAACTATCAAAATTATTATCAAATAATTAAGAGATTTAGAGTGTTACACAGTGACCCATGTCCAAGTAAAAGTAAGTTACTGTAAGTGTCTATTTTTTTCAAATTTCAATGTAAAAGCTATCTAGCATTCAAAACTTCAATTAGATAAAGCAGGATAAGTTTTATGTAGAAAGTAATCATGAAAGACGTATAATACTTGAAAAGAAAATTGGAGTAAATAAATTATGCCAATATTTAGAATTGCACTTTCCAAAGAATAGAAGAAACTAACTTTTTCTTATCAATTTCAAGAACATCACTCTTCTCTGCCCTTTCAACAATTACCTACACCTAAATATCAACCAAATTAATAAGCAAGAAATTATTATAATGATATATATACACAGAAGAAAGTAGGTATTACTGGAATTCTATCAGGAAACTTCTCTCTTATGCGAGCTGCTTCAACCTGCCTCCTTTCTGGCAATGTAAAGTTTGTATAAAATTAGAGAACATATGTTGGACCTAATGGATAAAAAAAAATACAAGTTTATGCAAACGTAGGTATGATGTTTAGTGGATACTAAGTTTTTTTTACTATGATAACAAAAAATTAAAACCACCCGTAAAGGATAAAAAGGGTATCTCACTATAAACAACAAACCCAATTCACAAGAAGTAAAGTAATATCACATAAACACATCATAGGAAATAACAAAAGCAAAGTAAGAATATTTTACTGTTATACCATAGGTCAAGTGGGTTTTCCATCTTGAATGTGCTCTTAGCCATGACAATGATTCTGCAGCAGAAAAGAGGGAAAAAAATCCTAATTACGAAATTAGGGTTTGTTATGCAGGTAGCGATCAACTAGGAACATAAATAATTCAATTAAAAAAAGAGAAAAATAAATGAAATTTGAAATGGAAAATGAAAACCAGATATTGTTTACTGAGAGGATAGAGATAGTGAAGAAGAGAGAGAGAAAGAAGAAACAATGAATTTCCCTATTGTAACTTACACTGTAATTAGGCGGTGAGCAACGACGAACGTCGAGCGGTTGGTGGCAGCAAGGGCAGCGAGAGACTGTGCTGCTCTGCTAGGGTTCAAAATGAAAGGGATAAAAGAAATGCAGAAGGGACGGGGACGGGGACGGGGAGAGTGGGAGACAAAAGCATCAGCACTGTTTAGTAAAAAATTATATATATGAGGAGGGATCAGTTTACATCAGTGTAAGTCTTTTTTCTCTTACACTTATTTTCAAGGCGGTGAGTAATGACGAACGTCGAGCGGCTGGCATTGAGCGTCGAGTGTCGAGCACTGAGTGGCAACAAGGGCAGCGAGAGACTGTGCTGCTCTGCTAGGGTTCAAAATGAAAGGGATAAAAGAAATGCAGAGGGGACGGGGACGGGGAGAGTGGGAGACAAAAGCATCAAAGAACGTTTAGTAAAAAATTATATATATATATATATATATATATATATATATATGAGGAGGGATCAGTTTACACCAGTATAAGTCTTTTTTTCTTACACTTATTTTCAACCGTTAGTTCTACTTTCATCTAATGGTTGAGATTATTTTATTAAAGGTAACTATTAGATGAAAGTGAATCTAACAACTGAAAATAAGTGTAAGAGAAAAAAAGACTTACACTAGTGTAAGTTAATCTCCTCTCTCTCTCTCTCTCTCTCTCTCTCTCTCTCTCTCTCTCTCTCTCTCTCTCTCTCTCTCTCTCTCTCTCTCTCTCTCTCTCTCTCTCTCTCTCTATATATATATATATATATATATATATATATATATATAGTTCGGTTCGTTCGATTCTCGGATTAGAAACTTTAAATCTAATAACCAAACTAATTAAGTTTTATTTGATTCGAATTTTGTCCGAACTAATCAACATACCTGAACCAAATCAAATCAATCTAATTGAATTGATTCAGATTGATTGGGTTAGTTAGGTTATTTGAACTAATTTACACCCCTAAGAATAAGTGTTTAAAGGAATATCTAAAAGAATGTATTATTAGCATTCTTTATATTAAAATGAGACCTTCTTTGTTAAAATCTTCAGAGAATTTGTCATTATAATTTTAATCCTCCAGTATTTTAAAATGCAAAATTCTTAATTCAGTTTTTATAATCAAATTTCTCAAATTTTTTTCAATTGACAGTATACCTAATTCATTTAATTTTCCTTGAAACTTAAATAAAGTTTTATTAATTTTAATTTTAAAAATTTATTTACTGTAACAAGACTTATTATATATAATTGTTGACTTTGTTTATGATTATGTCGATTAGACATTGCTTTAATTGTATAATTTTAAAAAAAATAACTACTAAAATAAATATAAACTATCAATATGGAAGCAGTTATTATGTTTTAATGAACATTTAAAATTAAGGAAATATTCTTTAAAACTATATTGTTTAGTGACTTAAAACTTTTTATCACTAAATAAAAGTAATAGGAAATGTATTTAGATTTAGACCCGCATAGCTTATCAACAAAATTGTTGGGAATTAACGAATTAGATTTAGACCCGCGTAGCTTATCAACAAAATTGTTTTCTATCTCATTTCGTCCGAGAGCTTAGTTTGACTATAAAATAGAAAAAAAACTTACAATTGAAAGTGAAGAAATAAATTGAGGATAAACACTCAAATTATATTATTAGACATACTTATTAAGTTTGTCGAAAAAAAATAATAAAATTTTAAATACGACTAAAAGTGACTGCAAAAACTCAGTTTTAAATTACCTTAAAACAATGTATACGACCTCTTCTTACCATTTTACGGCGACACAGATGTTACCATTTTAAAATCTCTACCCTCTACTTGGCGTCAAGTTTTTGGTCCAACCATCCCTATTCCATTGCATAAAACCAACCTTCCACGATCATGAACACAGTATATTGTGGCTTTCATATCCATTGATTAAATACTATAAATCGAGTTCATTTCCTTTTATTTTCTCTCCGATTTAATTGTGTATTATTATTTCTATAATGTTATGACTACTGTTATTAGAGCAGGACCGATCCGCCCGGTCCAACCACTATAACCATGAATTGGCCTTAATTCTAGCTTTGGTTTAATGTTAAAGCCTTTTACATGGTTGAGCCGTGTTGAATCGGTCAAAAATCGGACGGTTCTATTAAACCAGTGGTCAGAAATTAAAAAAACATAAAATTCATTCAACTGCTGAAAGTCCCCTCGTTGTCCAGCCACCGTTCATCAATCTTACGGGTAAAGGCTGCCGCTCGCCGGCTAGCCACCACTGCTTGTCCTGCCGCTCGCTACTGCATTTTCGCTCACAGTTGCAGGTTCCTTCCTCCATTTTCGCCCGTCGACCGCAGTTGCAGGTAATATTCTGCTTGCTCACATTTTATGAATAAATGAAGAGACTTTAGAGAGTGTGAGAGGGAGAAAAACCCAAGGGGTTAGAACCAGAAACCCAATCTAACACACAGGATTGTGTGGCTTTCTTTCATATTTTGTTTTTGCTCTAGAAAGCTAGAGAGAGAGCGAGAAAATGTTGGAGCCGGGTTCCCATTTGATGTCTGTTCATTTTGTTTATGAATAAATAATAAATAATGAGAGAAGACAGAAGTTCTCTTGCAAAATGCCAAAATTATGGGGCTACAAATTAGCTATGCTTTACGTACTTCTTGAGCAGTGTGTAATCAATAAACACTACATTGAATCCAATCAATGTCGGAAACAATTTAATATAGGTAAGTCTTTCAACGGTGATCATGATTTCTTAGCAGATTTGAGTTCGAGATGTATTGAGAAGAATGTAATCATCGTACTTTTCTATAAAAGATTGTTTAGAATTCCTGCCTTATTGATTGTGCTATTAAGACTTAGGTTTAACATTTTATTTTTTCATGAGATTCTTCCTAATTTGTAGAACATCTTTAACATTAATGTATTTATCAGCATGAGCGTAAAACTCATCCATGATCTTGAGCTTCTTCTTGGTAAGAGAAAAGGGCAGTGATCTAAGTTGGAGCCTTTCTCTTATGTAGTACAATCCGAACCTTTCATTCCAGTCATATACGTTCACGATTTCCTTGTTGAACCTAGATATAAAATCTTTGAGAGACTCCTTTCCTTGCTTAATCTAGGAAAAGGATGAAATGGATTTAGGATGCACATTGCTAGTAGTGAAGTGTAGCAAAAATATCGAGGACAGACCCTCCCAATTAACTTCAGACTTAGGAGTTAAGGTGGTGAACCATCTTAAGGTAACTTTCTTCAGTGACAAAGGGAAAGCGCGACATATGAGAGTCATCAAAGCGCGACATATGAGAGTCGTCACCTTTAGCAAACAAGAGTACAGAAACATAAGCATGTAGCTGCTCTTGAGGGTCCATGGTCCCATCATAAGCTTCAATATTGGTGGGATACTTGAAACGCCTAGAGATCTCGTAGGCCATCAGTCTCTAAGAGAAAGGCTGGTTTTGTGAAACTGAGTTCCTTACTCCATGTTCCTACTCTCTTGAATGGACATGTTCAACATTACGACCGGGATCTGCGATCCTAGAGTTTTCTGGATAGTGATCGTCTTCCTGAGCTCTGTCTCTTATGATTTCATGATTCCTCCTTGGAGATTGGTTTTCACCTTCATGTTCCTGGTTAGCAGCTCTTTCCAAGTCATGAATTCTTCCATCTTGAAGCCGAATTCTTTCATCCTAAAGTCTAACCAGAGATAGTAGTTCTACTCTAGACAGCTCCTGATGGTCAATTTCAGTACGATGAGACTAAACTTCTTCATTCTCCACTCAAGCTCCAAGGCGTTGCAGCACTGATAACCGCTGTCTGGCATCCCCAGAAGGTGCTCTTTGTGAATCGAGACATTGCCTCACTGGAACTCGAGAAGAGGATGGGGGAGATTCTTTGAAAAAATATAAAATCAAAGATATGTTTGCCTGGACTTTTGCAGACATGTAGGTCTTAGAATCAGAATTCATATACCACCGACTTTCTATTATGCAGAATGCAAAATCGGTGGCCTAGTGTAAAAGGAATGTTGGTATTGAAAGGCAAGAGGTGAACCAGAAACAAGTGAAGGAGCTCCTAGATGCCAAATTTATCAAGGAGGTCTCCTACACCATGTGGCTTTTTAACGTGGTCTTAGTCAAGAAGGCCAATGAGAAGTGACATATGTGTGTTAATTACACTGATCTGAGCAAGGCATGTCCAAAAGACCCTTACCCACTTTATAATATTGATAAGCTGATGGATAACTCATCTGGTTTCAGGCTACTTTCATTCATAGATACATATTCCGGATACAACCAAATCCCCATGAACCCTAAAGATGAAGACAAGACTACTTTCATAACCGAAATGGAGAGTTACTTCTATCGTGTCATACCGTTTGGACTAAAGAATGCAGGAGAAACTTACCAATGGATGATGAACAAAGTCTTTGAGGGTCAAGTTGGTAAGATGCTCAAAGTATACATTGACGATATGATAGTCAAGACGACAAACACCAGTGACCACATCAAAGACTTGAAGGAAGTATTCACTGAGATTTGAAAGCACAACATACGATTGAACCCAGAAAAGTGCACTTTTGAGGTACAAGCTGGTAAGTTTCTGGGGTTTTTATTAACAAACGGAGGTATTGAGGCCAACCCAGAGAAATGCCAAGCCGTGCTCGACATACACAGTCCGCAGTCCATCAAAGAAGTGCAATAGTTAATAGGACGAATTGTAGCCCTCATATATTTCTTGGCCAAAGTTGCTCAAAAGTCTCTTCCCTTCTTCCAAACTTAAAAAAGGGAAAGAACTTTGAGTGGACCCTAGAATGTGAAGCTGCTTTCCAAGAATTGAAGAAGATACTGCCCATACTACCAATTCAGCAATTCTGATAAGGTCAAACCCTAGTGAGACACTTTATACCTATCTCTCTCTCAGTAGCGAGGCGATTAGTTCAATTTTGATAAGAGAAACAGACAAATGTTAGAGGTCGGTTTACTTTGTCAGTAAAGTCCTACAAGGCCCCAAGATCCGTTACTAAAAGATCGAGAAACTAGCCCTGACATTGTTGATCATGACAAGAAGGCTAAGACAATACTTTCAATGCCACCCAATAATAGTGAGGACAGACCAGCCAATCAGACAAGTATTGCACAAGTCAGATCTCGCGAGGAGAAAGACTACTTGGTCAGTGGGTCTCTTCGAGTTTGGAATTATCTACTAGCCAAGACTAACAATAAAGGCTCAGGTATTATTCGATTTCTTGGTTAAGCTCACACTGGACTCCGGCCATCCTAAAGCACATTCTTGGACTATCTATGTTGATGGATCCTTGAATCCTAAAGGGAGCGGTGCTGGGGTCATGTTGGAAAACTAAGCCGGCCTTGTACTAGAACATTCTTTGAGGTTTGAGTTCCCTACATCAAACAACTAATCCGAGTATGAAGCATGTATTACATGCATTAACATGACAAAGGAAATGAGAGCCACATATATAGTCTTATGAAGTGACTCACAGTTAGAGACATCCTAGATCCGAGGTGAATATTAGGCTAAGGAGTCCCTACTATAGAAGTATTTAGCCAAAGTTAAAAGGCTGTTGGAGAGTTTTGATAGCGTTAACGTGGAACACACCCCAAAGGAGTAGAACTCCAGAGCTGACATCCTATCAAAACTTGTCACCACTAAGAGCTTAGGCAATAATAGGTCGGTGATCCAAGACACCCTACTCATTCCCAGTATTACGAGCAATGAAGTCTTCACACTAGAAGATGATGAAACCTAGATGACACCTATAATTGCCTAACTCCGCAATGACTCACTACATGAGGATTAGAAAGAAACCCAAAAGATAATATAAACAACTGCTTCGTACACAGTTTTTGATAACTAGTTGTACCATCACGGGATCTCTTCTCCTTTCCTCAAATGCCTTGGTCCCAAGGTTGCCTGTCTAGTTTTCCCTTCAATTTTCGGCCCAATCTAACAAGCTAACGAGCCGAAATTGCATTGAATGAAGGGTTAGTAGCTACTTAGACTCCTAGTCAATGCACGCTCAGCCCGGCCCCCAGAACTGCTCGGCTAGACGTCCTGCGCCGCAATTAGCGCAAGCATATACACGTTGATTGTGCTTTACTTGGCATGAGCAATCATACCAGCACTAATGCACCGGATCCTATCAGAACTCCGCAATTAAGCGTGCTTGGGCAAGAGTAGTACCGGGATGAGTGACCTCCTAGGAAGTCTATGTGTTGCACCTCTTTTTCCCCAATTTTTTCCTGTCGAGTTTTCCCTTCAATTTTTGGCCCAATTTGACTAGCTAACGTGCCGAAATTGCATTGAATGAAGGGTTAGTAGCTACTTAGACTCCTAGTCAATGCACGCTCAGCCTGACCCTCGAAACTGCTAGGCTAGATGTCCCGCACCGTTGTCAGCGCATATATATACACGTTGATTGCGCTCTACTTGGCAGGTGCGATCATACCAACATTAATGCACTGGATCCCATCAGAGCTCTGCAGTTAAGTGTGCTTGGGCGAGAGTAGTACGGGGATGGGTGAACTCCTGGGAAATACTCGTGTTGCACATCTTTTTCCTCATTTTTTGCTTATCAGGTTTTCCCTTCAATTTTCGGCCCAATCTGACAAGCTAACGCACTGAAATTGCATTGAATGAAAGGTTAGTAGCTACTTAGACTCCTAGCCAACACACGCTCAGCCCGGTCCCCGGAACTGCTCAGCTAAACGTCTTGCGCCACCATCAGCGCATGTACATACATGTTGATCGTGCTCCACTTGGCATGTGCGATCATACCAGCACTAATGCACCGGATCCCATCAGAAATCAGCAGTTAAGCATGCTTGGGGGAGAGTAGTACTAGGATGGGTGACATCTTGGGAAGTCCTCGTGTTGCACCTTGTTTTCCCTAATTTTACTTGTCGAGTTTTCCCTTCAATTTTCGGCATAATTTGACTAGCTAATGCGCCGAAATTGCATTGAATGAATGGTTAGTAGCTACTTAGACTCCTAGTCAACACACGCTCAGCCCGGCCCCCGGAACAGCTTGGATAGATGTCCCGCACCGCTGTCAGCGCATATATATACACGTTGATTGCGCTCTACTTGGCAGGTGCGATCATACCAACACTAATGCACTGGATCCCATCAGAGCTCTGCAGTTAAGCGTGCTTGGGCGAGAGTAGTACGAGGATGGGTGAAATCTTGGGAAATCCTTATGTTGCACATCTTTTTCCTCATTTTTTGCTTATTGGGTTTTCCCTTCAATTTTCGGCCCAATCTGACAAGCTAACGCACCGAAATTGCATTGAATGAAAGGTTAGTAGCTACTTAGACTCCTAGTCAACACACGCTCAGCCCAGCCCCCGGAACTGCTCGGCTAAACGTCCTGCGCCACCATTAGCGCATGTACATACATATTGATCGCGCTCCACTTGGCATGTGCGATCATACCAACACTAATGCACCGGATCCCATCAGAAATCAGCAGTTAAGCATGCTTGGGGGAGAGTAGTACTAGGATGGGTGACCTCTTGGGAAGTCCTCTTGTTGCACCTCGTTTTCCCTAATTTTACTTGTCGAGTTTTCCCTTCAATTTTCGGCATAATTTGACTAGCTAATGCGCCGAAATTGCATTAAATGAATGGTTAGTAGCTACTTAGACTCCTAGTCAATACACACTCAGCCCGGCCCCCGGAACAGCTTGGATAGATGTCCCGCGCCGCTGTCAGTGCATGTATATACATGTTGATCGCGCTCTACTTAGCAGGTGCGATCATACCATCACTAATGCACCGGATCCCATCAGAACTCCGCAGTTAAGCGTGCTTGGACGAGAGTAGTACTAGAATGGATGACTTCCTGGGAAGTCATTGTGTTGCACCTCTTTTTCCCCATTTTTTTCCTGTCGGGTTTTTCCTTTAATTTTCGGCCCAATCTGACTAGCTAACACGCCGAAATTGCGTTGAATGAAGGGTTAGCAACTACTTACACTCCTAGTCGACGCATGCTCAGCCCGGTCACTGGAACCGTTCGGCTAGACGTCCCGCGCCGCTGTCAGCGCATGTATATACACGTTGATCGTGCTCCGCATTGCAAGTGCGACCATACCAACACTAATGCACCGGATCCCATCAGAACTCCATAGTTAAGCGTACTTAGGCGAGAGTAGTACTGGGATGGGTGACTTTTTTTTCCTGGAAAGTCCTCGTGTTGCACCTCTTTTTTCCCATTTTTTGGTTTTGACCAAATTCCCTTCAGTCGATGGCATTTATGGTAATTCTTGTTCAAAACTTGATGTTTAGAATCGGCCGAGAATTGGCAGGTTGGTGGAAAATGTGATTTTAAGTCAGGCTCAGGGCGGAGTCCTCAGACTACTCATTTTTTGGCCCTGTTGGGTTTTTCCTTCAATTTTCGGCCCAATCCGACTTAGCTAACGCGCCGAAATTGCGTTGAATGAAGGGCCAGCAGCTGCTCAGACTCCTAGTCAACGCACGCTTAGCCCGGCCCCCAGAACCGCTCGGCTGGACGTCCTGCGCCGCCGTCAGCGCATGTATATACACGTTGATCGCACTCCACTTGGCAGGTGCGATCATGCCAGCACTAATGCATTGGATCCCATCAGAACTATGCAGTTAAGCGTGCTTGGGCGAGAGTAGTACTGGGATGGGTGACCTCCTGGGAAGTCCTCGTGTTACACCTCTTTTTCCCCATTTTTTGGTTTTGACCAAATTCCCTTCAGTCGATGACATTTATGCTAATTCTTGTTCAAAACTTGATGTTTAGAATGGGCCGAGAATTGGCGGGTTGATGGAAAATGTGATTTTGAGCTAGGCTCAGGGCGGAGTCCTGAGGCCACTCATTTTTTGGCCCTGCCGGGTTTTTCCTTCAATTTTCGGCCCAATCTGACTTAGCTAACGCGCCGAAATTGCGTTGAATGAAGGGCTAGCAGCTGCTCAGACTCCTAGTCAACGCACGCTCAGCCCGGCCCCCGGAACCGCTCGGGTGGACGTCCCGCGCCGCCGTCAGCGCATGTATATACACGTTGATCGCGCTCCACTTGGCAGGTGCGATCATGCCAGCACTAATGCATCGGATCCCATTAGAACTCCGCAGTTAAGCGTGCTTGGGCGAGAGTAGTACTGGGATGGGTGACCTCTTGGGAAGTCCTCGTGTTGCACCTCTTTTTTCCCATTTTTTGGTTTTGACCAAATTCCCTTCAGTCGATGGCATTTATGGTAATTCTTGTTCAAAACTTGATGTTTAGAATGAGCCGAGAATTAGCGGGTTGATGGAAAATGTGATTTTAAGCCAGGCTCAGGGCGGAGTCCGGAGGCCACTCATTTTTGGGCCCTGCTGGGTTTTTCCTTCAATTTTTGGCCCAATCCGACTTAGCTAACGCGCCGAAATTGCGTTGAATAAAGGGCTAGCAGCTGCTCAGACTCCTAGTCAACGCACGCTTAGCCCGGCCCTCGGAACCGCTCGGGTGGACGTCACGCGCCGTCGTCAGCGCATGTATATGCACGTTGATCGCGCTCCAATTGGCAGGTGCGATCATACCAGCACTAATGCACCGGATCCAATCAGAACTCCGCAGTTAAGCGTGCTTGGGCGTGAGTAGTACTGGGATGGGTGACCTCCTGGGAAGTCCTCGTGTTGCACTTCTTTTTCCCCATTTTTTGGTTTTGACCAAATTCCCTTCAGTCGATGACATTTACGGTAATTCTTGTTCAAAACTTGATGTTTAGAATGGGCCGAGAATTGGCGGGTTGATGGAAAATGTGATTTTAAGCCAGGCTCAGGGCGGAGTCCTGAGGTCACTCATTTTTTGGCCCTGCCGGGTTTTTTCTTCAATTTTCGGCCTAATCCGACTTAGCTAACGCGCCGAAATTGCGTTGAATGAAGGCTAGCAGCTGCTCAGACTCCTAGTCAACGCACGCTCTGCCTGGCCCCCGAAACCGCTCAGGTGGACCTCCTGCGCCGCCGTCAGCGCATTTATATACACGTTGATCGCGCTCTACTTGGCAGGTGCGATCATACCAGCACAAATGCACCGGATCCCATTAGAACTCCGCAGTTAAGCGTGCTTGGGCGAGAGTAGTACTTGGATGGGTGACCTCCTGGGAAGTCCTCGTGTTGCACCTCTTTTTCCCCATTTTTTTGGTTTTGACCAAATTCCCTTCAGTCGATGGCATTTATGGTAATTCTGGTTCAAAACTTGATGTTTAGAATGGGCCGAGAATTGGCGGGTTGATGGAAAAATGTGATTTTAAGCCAGGCTCAGGGCGGAGTCCTGAGGCCACTCATTTTTTGGCCCTGCCGGGTTTTTCCTTCAATTTTCGGCCCAATTCGACTTAGCTAACGCGCCGAAATTGCGTTGAATGAAGGGCTAGCAGCTGCTCAGACTCCTAGTCAACGCACGCTCAGCCCGGCCCCCGGAACCGCTTGGGTGGACGTCCAGCGCCGCCATCAGCGCATGTATATACAAGTTGATCGCACTCCACTTGGCAGGTGCGATCATGCCAGCACTAATGCACCGAATCCCATCAGAACTCCGCAGTTAAGCATGCTTGGGCGAGATTAGTACTGGGATGGGTGACCTCCTAGGAAGTCCTCGTGTTGCACCTCTTTTTCCCCATTTTTTGGTTTTGACTAAATTCCCTTCAGCCAATGACATTTATGGTAATTCGTGTTCAAAACTTGATGTTTAGAATGGGCCGAGAATTGGCGGGTTGATGGAAAAATGTGATTTTAAGCCAGGCTCAGGGCGGAGTCCTGAGGCCACTCATTTTTTGGCCCTGCCGGGTTTTTCCTTCACTTTTCGGCCCAATCCGACTTAGCTAACGCGCCGAAATTGCGTTGAATGAAGAGCTAGCAGCTGCTCAGACTCCTAGTCAACGCACGCTCAGCCCGGCCCCCGGAACCGCTTGGGTGGACGTCCAGCGCCGCCATCAGCGCATGTATATACAAGTTGATCGCACTCCACTTGGCAGGTGCGATCATGCCAGCACTAATGCACCGAATCCCATCAGAACTCCGCAGTTAAGCATGCTTGGGCGAGATTAGTACTGGGATGGGTGACCTCCTAGGAAGTCCTCGTGTTGCACCTCTTTTTCCCCATTTTTTGGTTTTGACCAAATTCCCTTCAGCCGATGACATTTATGGTAATTCGTGTTCAAAACTTGATGTTTAGAATGGGCCGAGAATTGGCGGGTTGATGGAAAGTGTGATTTTAAGCCAGGCTCAGGGCGGAGTCTTGAGGCCACTCATTTTTTGGCCCTTCCTGGTTTTTCCTTCAATTTTCGGCCCAATCCGACTTAGCTCACGCGCCGAAATTGCGTTGAATGAAGGGCTAGCAGCTGCTCAGACTCCTAGTCAACGCACTCTCAGCCCTACCCCTGGAACCGCTCGGGTGGACGTCCCACGCCGCTGTCAGCGCATGTATATACACGTTGATCGCGCTCCACTTTTCAGGTGCGATCATGCCAGCCCTAATGCACCGGATCCCATTAGAACTCCGCAGTTAAGCATGCTTGGGCGAGAATAATACTGGGATGGGTTATCTCCTGGGAAGTCCTCGTGTTGCACCTCTTTTTCCCCATTTTTTGGTTTTGACCAAATTCCCTTCAGTCGATGGCATTTATGGAAATTCTTGTTCAAAACTTGATGTTTAGAATGGGCCGAGAATTGGCGGGTTGATGGAAAATGATATTTTAAGCCAGGCTCAGGGCGGAGTCTTGAGGCCACTCATTTTTTGGCCATGCCGAGTTTTTCCTTCAATTTTCGGCCCAATCCGACTTAGCTAACGCGCCGAAATTACGTTGAATGAAGGGCAAGCAGCTGCTCAGACTCCTAGTCAACGCACGCTCAGGCCGGCCCCCGGGACCGCTCGGGTGGACGTTCCGCGCCGCCGTCAGCGCATGTATATACAAGTTGATCGCGCTCCACTTGGCAGGTGCGATCATGCCAGCACTAATGCACCGGATCCCATCAGAAGTCCGCAGTTAAGCGTGCTTGGGCGAGAGTAGTACTGGGATTGGTGAGCTCCTGGGAAGTCCTCGTGTTGCACCTCTTTTTCTCCATTTTTTGGTTTTGACCGAATTCCCTTCAGTCGATGACATTTATGGTAATTCTTGTTCAAAACTTGATGTTTAGAATGGGCCGAGAATTGGCGGGTTGATGGAAAATGTGATTTTAAACCAGGCTCAGGGCGGAGTCCTGAGGCCACTCAATTTTTTGCCCTGCCGGGTTTTTCCTTCAATTTTCGGCCCAATCCGACTTAGCTCACGCGCCGAAATTGTGTTGAATGAAGGGCTAGCAGCTGCTCAGACTCCTAGTCAAAGCACGCTCAGCCCGTCCCCGGGAACCGCTCGGGTGGACGTCCCGCGCCGCTGTCAGCGCATGTATATACACGTTGATCGCGCTCCACTTGGCAGGTGCGATCATGCCAGCACTAATGCACCGGATTCCATCAGAACTCCGCAGTTAAGCATGCTTGGGCGAGAGTAGTACTGGGATGGGTGACCTCTTGGGAAGTCCTCGTGTTGCACCTCTTTTTTCCCATTTTTTGGTTGTGACCAAATTCCCTTCAGTCGATGGCATTTATGGTAATTCTTGTTCAAAACTTGATGTTTAGAATGGGCCGAGAATTGGCGGGTTGATGGAAAATGTGATTTTAAGCCAGGCTCAGGGCGGAGTCCTGAGGCCACTCATTTTTTGGCCCTGCCTGGTTTTTCCTTCAATTTTCGGCCCAATCCGACTTAGCTAACGCGTCGAAATTGCGTTGAATAAAGGGCTAGCAGCTGCTCAGACTCCTAGTCAACGCACGCTCAGGCCGGCCCCTGGGACCGCTCGGGTGGAAGTCCCGCGCCGCCGTCAGCGCTTGTATATATACGTTGATCGCGCTCCACTTGGCAGGTGCGATCATACCAGCACTAATGCACCGGATCCCATCAGAACTCCGCAGTTAAGCGTGCTTGGGCGATAGTAGTACTGGGATCGGTGACCTCATGGGAAGTCCTCGTGTTGCACCTCTTTTTCCCCATTTTTTGATTTTGACCAAATTCCCTTTAGTCGATGGCATTTATGGTAATTCTTGTTCAAAATTTGATGTTTAGAATGGGCAGAGAATTGGCGAGTTGATGGAAAATGTGATTTTAAGCCAGGCTCAGGGCGGAATCCCGAGGCCACTCATTTTTTGGACCTGCCGGGTTTTTCCTTCAATTTTCGGCCCAATCCGACTTTGCTAACGCGCCGAAATTGCGTTGAATGAAGGGCTAGCAGCTGCTCAGACTCCTAGTCAACGCACGCTCAGCCCGGCCCCCGGGACCGCTCGGGTGGACGTCCCGCGCCGCCGTCTGCGCATGTATATACACGTTGATCGCGCTCCACTTGGCAGGTGCGATCATACCAGCACTAATACACCGGATCCTATCAGAACTCCGTAGTTAAGCGTGCTTGGGCGAGAGTAATACTGGGATGATTGCTTGGGCGAGAGTAGTACTGGGATGGGTGACCTGCTGGGAAGTCCTCGTGTTGCACCTCTTTTTCCCCATTTTTTGGTTTTGACCAAATTCCCTTCAGTCGATGGCATTTATGGTTATTCTTGTTCAAAACTTGATGTTTAGAATGGGCCGAGAATTGGCGGATTGATGGAAAATGTGATTTTAAGCCAGGCACAGGGCGGAGTCCTTAGGCCACTCATTTTTTTGCCTTGCCGGGTTTTTCCTTCAATTTTCGGCCGATTCCGACTTAGCTCACGCGCCGAAATTGCGTTGAATGAAGGGCTAGCAGCTGCTCAGACTCCTAGTCAAAGCACGCTCAGCCCGACCCCGGGAACCGCTCGGGTGGATGCCCCGCGCCGCTGTCAGCGCATGTATATACACGTTGATCGCGCTCCACTTGGCAGGTGCGATCATGCCAGCACTAATGCACCGGATCCCATCAGAACTCCGCAGTTAAGCGTGCTTGGGCGAGAGTAGTACTGGGATGTGTGACCTCTTGGGAAGTCCTCGTGTTGCACCTCTTTTTCCCCATTTTTTGGTTTTGACCAAATTCCCTTCAGTCGATGGCATTTATGGTTATTCTTGTTCAAAACTTGATGTTTAGAAAGGGTCGAGAATTGGCGGGTTGATGGAAAATGTGATTTTAAGCCAGGCTCAGGGCGGAGTCCCGAGGCCACTCATTTTTGGCCCTGTCGGGTTTTTCCTTCAATTTTCGGCCCAATCCGACTTAGCTAACGCGCCGAAATTGCGTTGAATGAAGGGCTAGCAGCTGCTCAGACTCCTAGTCAACGCACGCTCAGCCCGGCCCCCGGGACCGCTCGGGTGGACGTCCCGCACCGCCGTCAGCGCATGTATATACACGTTGATCGCGCTCCACTTGACAAGTGCGATCATACCAGCACTAATGCACCGGATCCCATCAGAACTCCGCAGTTAAGCGTGCTTGGGCGAGAGTAGTACTGGGATGTGTGACCTCTTGGGAAGTCCTCGTGTTGCACCTCTTTTTCCCCATTTTTTGGTTTTGACCAAATTCCCTTCAGTCAATGGCATTTTTGGGAATTCTCGTTCAAAACTTGAAGTTTAGAATGGGCTGAGAATTGGCGGGTTGATGGAAAATGTGATTTTAAGCCAGGCTCATGGCGGGGTCCTGAGGCCACTCATTTTTTGGCCCTGCCGGGTTTTTCCTTCAATTTTCGGCGCAATCCGACTTAGCTAACGGGCCAAAATTGCGTTGAATGAAGGGCTAGCAGCTGCTCAGACTCCTAGTCCACGCACGCTTAGGCCGGCCCCCGGGACCGCTCGGGTGTGCGTCCCGCGCCGCCGTCAGCGCATGTATAGACACGTTGATCGCCCTCCACTTGGCAGGTGCGATCATACCAGCACTAATGCACCGGATCCCATCAGAACTTCGTAGTTAAGCGGGCTTGGGTGAGAGTAGTACTGGGATAGGTGACCTCCTGGGAAGTCCTTGTGTTGCACCTCTTTTTCCCCATTTTTTGGTTTTGACCGAATTCCCTTCAGTCGATGGCATTTATGGTAATTCTTGTTCGAAACCTGATGTTTAGAATGGGCCGAGAATTGGCGGGTTGATGGAAAATGTGATTTTAAGCCAGGCTCAGGGCGGAGTCCCGAGGCCACTCATTTTTTGGCCCTGCCGGGTTTTTCCTTCAATTTTCGGCCCAATCCGACTTAGCTAACGCGCCGAAATTGCGTTGAATGAAGGGCTAGCAGCTGCTCAGACTCCTAGTCAACACACGCTCAGCCCAGCCCCCATGACCGCTCGGGTGGGCGTCTCACGCCGCCGTCAGCGCATGTATATACATGTTGATCGCGCTCCACTTGGCAGGTGCGATCCTACTAGCACTAATGCACCGGATCCCATCAGAACTCCGCAGTTAAGCGTGCTTGGGCGAGAATAGTACTGGGATGGGTGACCTCCTCGGAAGTCCTCGTGTTACACCTCTTTTGCCCCATTTTTTGGTTTTGACCAAATTCCCTTCAGTCGATGACATTTATGGTAATTCTTGTTCAAAACTTGTTGTTTAGAATGGGCCGAGAATTGGCGGGTTGATGGAAAATGTGATTTTAAGCCAGGCTCAGGGCGGAGTCTTGAGGCCACTCATTTTTTGGCCCTGCCGGGTTTTTCCTTCAATTTTTGGCACAATCCGACTTAGCTAACGCGCCGAAATTGCGTTGAATGAAGGGCTAGCAGCTGCTCAGACTCCTAGTCAACGCACGCACAGGCCGGCCCCCGGGACCGCTCGGGTGGACGTCCTGCACCGCCGTCAGCGCATGTATATACACGATGATCGCGTTCTACTTGGCAGGTGCGATCATACCAGCACTAATGCACCGGATCCCATCAAAACTCCGCAGTTAAGCGTGCCGGGGCGAGAGTAGTATTGGGATGGGTGACCTCCTGGGAAGCCTTTGCGTTGCACCTCTTTTTCCCCATTTTTTGGTTTTGACCAAATTCCCTTCAGTCGATGGCATTTATGGTAATTCTTGTTCTAAACATGATGTTTAGAATGGGCTGAGAACTAGCGGGTTGATGGAAAATGTGATTTTAAGCCAGGCTCAGGGCGGAGTCCTGAGGCCACTCATTTTCTGGCCCTTCCGGGTTTTTCCTTCAATTTTCGGCCCAATACGACTTAGCTAACGCTCCGAAATTACGTTGAATGAAGGGCTAGCAGCTGCTCAGACTCCTACTCAACGAACGCTCAGCCCGGCCCCCGGAACCGCTCGGGTGGATGCCCCGCACCGCCGTCAGCGCATGTATATACACGTTGATCGCGCTCCACTTGGCTGGTGCGATCATACCAGCACTAATGCACCGGATCCCATCAGAACTCCGCAGTTAAGCGTGCTTAGGCGAGAGTAGTACTGGGATGGGTGACCTCCTCGGAAGTCTTCGTGTTGCACCTCTTTTTCCCCATTCTCAGGGATTTGACCAAATTCGCATCAGTCAATGGCATTTATGGTAATTCTTGTTCAAAACTTGATGTTTAGAATGGGCCGAGAATTGGCGGGTTGATGGAAAATGTGATTTTAAGCCAAGCTCAGGGCGGAGTCCTGAGGCCGCTAATTTTTTGGCCCTGCCGGGTTTTTCTTTCAATTTTCGGCCCAATCCGACTTAGCTAACGCGCCGAGATTGCGTTGAATGAAGGGCTAGCAGCTGCTCAGACTCCAAGTCAACGCACGCTCAGCCCGGCCCCCGGAACCGCTCGGGTGGACGTCCCGCGCCGCCGTCAGTGCATGTATATACACGTTGATCGCGCTCCACTTGGCAGTTGCGATCATACTAGCACTAATGCACCGGATTCCATCAGAACTCCGCAGTTAACCGTGCTTGGGCGAGAGTAGTACTGGGATGGGTTACCTCCTGGGAAGTCCTCGTGTTGCACCTCTTTTTCCCTATTTTTTGGTTTTGACCAAATTCCCTACAGTCGAGGGCATTTATGGTAATTCTTGTTCAAAACTTGATGTTTAGAATGGGCCGAGAATTGGCGGGTTGATGGAAAATGTGATTTTAAGCCAGGCTCAGGGCGGAGTCTTGAGGCCACTCATTTTCTGGCCCTTCCGGGTTTTTCCTTCAATTTTCGGCCCAATACGACTTAGCTAACGCGCCGAAATTGCGTTGAATGAAGGGCTAGCAGCTGCTCAGACTCCTAGTCAACGCACGCTCATCCCGGCCCCCGGAACCGCTTGGGTGGACGTCCCGCGCCGCCGTCAGCGCATGTATATACACGTTGATCGCGCTCCACTTGGCAGGTGCGATCATACCAAAGACTAATGCACCGGATCCCATCGGAACTCCGCAGTTAAGCGTGCTTGGGCGAGAGTAGTACTGTGATGGGTGACCTCCTGGGAAGTCCTCGTGTTGCACTTCTTTTTCCCCATTTTTTGGTTTTGACCAAATTCCCTAACTTGATGTTTAGAATGGGCCGAGAATTGGCAGGTTGATGGAAAATGTGATTTTAAGCCAGGCTCAGGGCGGAGTCCTGAGGCCATTCATTTTTTGGCCCTGCTGGGTTTTTCCTTCAATTTTCTGCCCAATCCGACTTAGCTAACGCGCCGAAATTGCGTTGAATGAAGGGCTAGCAGCTGCTCAGACTCCTAGTCAACGCAAGCTCAGCCCGGCCCCCGGAACCGCTCGGGTGGACCTTCCGCGCCGCCGTTAGCGCATGTATATACACGTTGATCGCGCTCCACTTGGCAGGTGCGATCATACCAACACTAATGCACCGGATCCCATCTGAACTCCGCAGTTAAGCGTGCTTGGGCTAGAGTAGTACTGGGATGGGTGACCTCCTGGGAAGTCTTCGTGTTGCACCTCTTTTTCCCCATTTTTTGGTTTTGACCAAATTCCCTTCAGTCGATGGCATTTATGGTAATTCTTGTCCAAAACTTGATGATTAGAATGAGCCAAGAATTGGCGGGTTGATGGAAAATGTGATTTTTAGCCAGGCTCAGGGCGGAGACCTGAGGCCACTCATTTTTTGGCCCTGCCGGGTTTTTCCTTCAATTTTCGGCCCAATCCGACTTAGCTAACGCGCCGAAATTGCGTTGAATGAAGGGCTAGCAGCTGCTCAAACTCCTAGTCAACGCACGCTCAGCCCGGCCCCCGGACACGCTCGAGTGGACGTCCCGCGCCGCCGTCAGCGCATGTATATAGACGTTGATCGCGCTCCACTTGGCAGGTGCGATCATACCAGCACAAATGCACCGGATCCCATCGGTACTCCGCAATTAAGCGTGCTTGGGCGAGAGTAGTACTGGGGTGGGTGACCTCTTGGGAAGTCCTCGTGTTGCACCTCTTTTTCCCCATTTTTTGGTTTTGACCAAATTCCCTTCAGTCGATGGCATTTTTGGTAATTCTTGTTCAAAACTTGATGTTTAGAATGGGCCGAGAATTGGCGGGTTGATGGAAAATGTGATTTTAAGCCATGCTCGTATGAGTCCTGAGGCCACTCATTTTTTGACCCTGCCGGGTTTTTCCTTCAATTTTCGGCCCAATCCGACTTAGCTAGCGCGCCGAAATTGCGTTGAATGAAAGTGGCTAGCACCGCTCGCCGACTCCTAGTCAACGCACGCTCGCCCGCCCCGAACCGCTCGGGTGGACGTCCCGCCGCCGTCGCGCCGCATGTATATACACGTTGATCGCGCTCCACTTGGCAGTGTGCGATCATACTAAAGCACTAATGCACCGGGATCCCATCGAACTCCGCAGCTTAAGCGTGCTTGGGCGAGAGTAGTCTGGGATGGGTGACCTCTTGGGAAGTCCTCGTGTTGCACCTCTTTTCCCCATTTTTTGGTTTTGACCAAATTCCCTTCACGATGGCATTTATGGTAATTCTTGTTCAAAACTTGATGTTTAGAATGGGCCGAGAATTGGCGGGTTGATGGAAAATGTGATTTTAAGCCGTGCTCGGGGCGAGTCCTGAGGCCACTCATTTTTTGACCCTGCCGGTTTTTCCTTCAATTTTCGGCCCAATCCGACTTAGCTAGCGCGCCGAAATTGCGTTGAATGAAAGTGGCTAGCACCGCCGTACTCCTAGTCAACGCACGCTCGCCCGGCCCCGAACCGCTCGGTGGACGTCCCCGCCCGCCGTCGCCGCATGTATATACACGTTGATCGCGCTCCACTTGGCAGTGCGATCATACCAAAGACTAATGCACCGGATCCCATCGAACTCCGCAGCTTAAGCGTGCTTGGGCGAGAGTAGTACTTGGGATGGGTGACCTCCCGGGAAGTCCTCGTGTGGCACCTCTTTTCCCCATTTTTTGGTTTTGACCAAATTCCCTTCACGCCGATGGCATTTATGGTAATTCTTGTTCAAAACTTGATGTTTAGAATGGGCCGAGAATTGGCGGGTTGATGGAAAATGTGATTTTAAGCCGTGCTCGGGCGGAGTCCCGAGGCCACTCATTTTTTGACCCCGGGGTTTTCCTTCAATTTTTCGGCCCAATCCGACTTAGCTAGCGCGAAAAAATTGCGTTGAATGAAAGTGGCTAGTACCGCCGTACTCCTAGTCAACGCACGCTCAGCCCGCCCCGAACCGCTCGGGTGGACGTCCCGCGCCGCCGTCGGCGCATGTATATACACGTTGATCGCGCTCCACTTGGCAGGTGCGATCATACCAGCACTAATGCACCGGATCCCATCAGAACTCCGCAGTTAAGCGTGCTTGGGCGAGAGTAGTACTGGGATGGGTGACCTCTTGGGAAGTCCTCGTGTTGCACCTCTTTTTCCCCATTTTTTGGTTTTGACCAAATTCCCTTCTCGATGGCATTTATGGTAATTCTTGTTCAAAACTTGATGTTTAGAATGGGCCGAGAATTGGCGGGTTGATGGAAAATGTGATTTTAAGCTATGCTCGGGCGAGTCCTGAGGCCACTCATTTTTTGACCCTGCCGGGTTTTTCCTTCAATTTTCGGCCCAATCCGACTTAGCTAGCGCGCCGAAATTGCGTTGAATGAAAGTGGCTAGCACCGCCGTACTCCTAGTCAACGCACGCACGCCGCCCCCCCCGAACCGCTCGGGTGGACGTCCCGCGCCGCCGTCGTCGCATGTATATACACGTTGATCGCGCTCCACTTGGCATGTGCGATCATACCAAAGACTAATGCACCGGATCCCATCGAACTCCGCAGCTAAGCGTGCTTGGGTGAGAGTAGTACTAGGATAGGTGACCTCCTGGGAAGTCCTCGTGTTACACCTCTTTTCCCCCCATTTTTGGTTTTGACCAAATTCCTTCTTCACGATGGCATTTATGGTAATTCTTGTTCAAAACTTGATGTTTAGAATGGGCCGAGAATTGGCGGGTTGATGGAAAATGTGATTTTAAGCCGTGCTCGGGCGAGTCCTGAGGCCACTCATTTTTTGACCCTGCCGGTTTTTCCTTCAATTTTCGGCCCAATCCGACTTAGCTAGCGCGCCGAAATTGCGTTGAATGAAAGTGGCTAGCACCGCCGTACTCCTAGTCAACGCACGCTCGCCCGCCCCGAACCGCTCGGGTGGACGTCCCGCGCCGCCGCCGCCGCATGTATATACACGTTGATCGCGCTCCACTTGGCAGTGCGATCATACCAAAGACTAATGCACCGGATCCCATCAGAACTCCGCAGTTAAGCGTGCTTGGGCGAGAGTAGTACTGGGATGGGTGACCTCCTGGGAAGTCCTCGTGTTGCACCTCTTTTTTCCCATTTTTTGGTTTTGACCAAATTCCCTTCAGTCGATGGCATTTATGGTAATTCTTGTTCAAAACTTGATGTTTAGAATGGGCCGAGAATTGGCGGGTTGATGGAAAATGTGATTTTAAGCCATGCTCGGCGAGTCCTGAGGCCACTCATTTTTTGACCCTGCCGGTTTTTCCTTCAATTTTCGGCCCAATCCGACTTAGCTAGCGCGCCGAAATTGCGTTGAATGAAAGTGGCTAGCACCGCTCGTACTCCTAGTCAACGCACGCTCGCCCGCCCCGAACCGCTCGAGTGGACGTCCCGCGCCGCCGCCGCCGCATGTATATACACGTTGATCGCGCTCCACTTGGCAGTGCGATCATACCAAAGACTAATGCACCGGATCCCATCGAACTCCGCAGCTAAGCGTGCTTGGGCGAGAGTAGTACCGGGGGTGGGTGACCTCCTCGGGAAGTCCTCGTGTTGCACCTCTTTTTCCCCATTTTTTGGTTTTGACCAAATTCCTTCTGGCCGATGGCATTTTTGGTAATTCTTGTTCAAAACTTGATGTTTAGAATGGGCCGAGAATTGGCGGGTTGATGGAAAATGTGATTTTAAGCCGTGCTCGGGCGAGTCCCGAGGCCACTCATTTTTGACCCCGCCGGTTTTTCCTTCAATTTTCTACCAATCCGACTTAGCTAGCGCGCCGAAATTGCGTTGAATGAAAGTGGCTAGCACCGCCGTACTCCTAGTCAACGCACGCTCGCCCGCCCCCGAACCGCCGGGTGGACGTCCCCGCGCCGCCGCCGCCGCGCATGTATATACACGTTGATCGCGCTCCACTTGCAGTGTGCGATCATACCAAAGCACTAATGCACCGGATCCCATCAGAACTCCGCAGTTAAGCGTGCTTGGGCGAGAGTAGTACTGGGATGGGTGACCTCCTGGGAAGTCCTCGTGTTGCACCTCTTTTCCCCATTTTTTGGTTTTGACCAAATTCCCTTCACCGATGGCATTTATGGTAATTCTTGTTCAAAACTTGATGTTTAGAATGGGCCGAGAATTGGCGGGTTGATGGAAAATGTGATTTTAAGCCGTGCTCGTGGCGAGTCCCGAGGCCACTCATTTTTTGACCCCGCCGGTTTTTCCTTCAATTTTCGGCCCAATCCGACTTAGCTAGCGCGCCGAAATTGCGTTGAATGAAAGTGGCTAGCACCGCCGTACTCCTAGTCAACGCACGCTCGCCCGCCCCGAACCGCCGGGTGGACGTCCCGCGCCGCCGCGGCCGCATGTATATACACGTTGATCGCGCTCCACTTGGCATGTGTGCGATCATACCAAAGACTAATGCACCGGATCCCATCGAACTCCGCAGCTAAGCGTGATTCGGGCGAGAGTAGTACTGGGATGGGTGACCTCCTGGGAAGTCCTCGTGTTACACCTCTTTTCCCCATTTTTTGGTTTTGACCAAATTCCCTTCACCGATGGCATTTATGGTAATTCTTGTTCAAAACTTGATGTTTAGAATGGGCCGAGAATTGGCGGGTTGATGGAAAATGTGATTTTAAGCCGTGCTCGTATGAGTCCCGAGGCCACTCATTTTTTGACCCCGCCGGTTTTTCCTTCAATTTTCGGCCCAATCCGACTTAGCTAGCGCGCCGAAATTGCGTTGAATGAAAGTGGCTAGCACCGCCGTACTCCTAGTCAACGCACGCTCGCCCGCCCCCGAACCGCTCGGTGGACGTCCCGCGCGCGCCGTCGCGCGCATGTATATACACGTTGATCGCGCTCCACTTGGCAGTGTGCGATCATACCAAAGACTAATGCACCGGATCCCATCGTAACTCCGCAGCTTAAGCGTGCTTGGGCGAGAGTAGTACCGGGATGGGTGACCTCCTGGGAAGTCCTCGTGTTGCACCTCTTTTCCCCATTTTTTGGTTTTGACCAAATTCCTTCTGGCCGATGGCATTTATGGTAATTCTTGTTCAAAACTTGATGTTTAGAATGGGCCGAGAATTGGCGGGTTGATGGAAAATGTGATTTTAAGCCGTGCTCGGGGGCGAGTCCCGAGGCCACTCATTTTTTGACCCCGCCGGTTTTTCCTTCAATTTTCGCTGCCCAATCCGACTTAGCTAGCGCGCCGAAATTGCGTTGAATGAAAGTGGCTAGCACCGCTCGTACTCCTAGTCAACGCACGCTCGCCCGCCCCCGAACCGCTGGGTGGACGTCCCGCGCCGCCGTCGCCGCATGTATATACACGTTGATCGCGCTCCACTTGGCAGTGTGCGATCATACCAAAGACTAATGCACCGGATCCCATCGAACTCCGCAGCTAAGCGTGCTTGGGCGCGAGTAGTACTGGGATGGGTGACTCCTGGGAAGTCCTCGTGTTGCACCTCTTTTTCCCATTTTTTGTTTTGACCAAATTCCCTTCGCCGATGGCATTTATGGTAATTCTTGTTCAAAACTTGATGTTTAGAATGGGCCGAGAATTGGCGGGTTGATGGAAAATGTGATTTTAAGCCGTGCTCGGGCGGAGTCCCGAGGCCACTCATTTTTTGACCCCGCCGGTTTTTCCTTCGCTTTTCGCCCAATCCGACTTAGCTAGCGCGCCGAAATTGCGTTGAATGAAAGTGGCTAGCACCGCTCGTACTCCTAGTCAACGCACGCTCGCCCGCCCCGAACCGCCGGTGGACGTCCCGCGCCGCCGTCGCCGCATGTATATACACGTTGATCGCGCTCCACTTGGCAGTGCGATCATACCAACACTAATGCACCGGATCCCATCGAACTCCGCAGCTAAGCGTGCTTGGGCGAGAGTAGTACTCGGGATGGGTGACCTCCTCGGGAAGTCCTCGTGTTGCACCTCTTTTCCCCATTTTTTGGTTTTGACCAAATTCCCTTCCGATGGCATTTATGGTAATTCTTGTTCAAAACTTGATGTTTAGAATGGGCCGAGAATTGGCGGGTTGATGGAAAATGTGATTTTAAGCCGTGCTCAGGCGAGTCCCGAGGCCACTCATTTTTTGACCCCGCCGGTTTTTCCTTCAATTTTCTACCCAATCCGACTTAGCTAGCGCCGAAATTGCGTTGAATGAAAGTGGCTAGCAGCCGCTCGACTCCTAGTCAACGCACGCTCGCCCGCCCCCGACCGCTCGGTGGACGTCCCCGCGCCGCCGTCGCCGCATGTATATACACGTTGATCGCGCTCCACTTGGCAGGTGCGATCATACCAAAGACTAATGCACCGGATCCCATCAGAACTCCGCAGTTAAGCGTGCTTGGGCGAGAGTAGTACTGGGATGGGTGACCTCCTGGGAAGTCCTCGTGTTGCACCTCTTTTTCCCCATTTTTTGGTTTTGACCAAATTCCCTTCAGTCGATGGCATTTATGGTAATTCTTGTTCAAAACTTGATGTTTAGAATGGGCCGAGAATTGGCGGGTTGATGGAAAATGTGATTTTAAGCCAGGCTCAGGGCGGAGTCCTGAGGCCACTCATTTTTTGACCCTGCCGGGTTTTTCCTTTTGTTTTCGGCCCAATCCGACTTAGCTAGCGCGCCGAAATTGCGTTGAATGAAAGGGCTAGCACCGCCGTACTCCTAGTCAACGCACGCTCGCCCGCCCCCGAACCGCTCGGTGGACGTCCCCGCGCCGCCGTCGCCGCATGTATATACACGTTGATCGCGCTCCACTTGGCAGTGTGTGCGATCATACCAAAGACTAATGCACCGATCCCATCGAACTCCGCAGCTTAAGCGTGCTTGGGCGAGAGTAGTACTCTGGATGGGTGACCTCCTGGGAAGTCCTCGTGTTGCACCTCTTTTTCCTCCATTTTTTGGTTTTGACCAAATTCCTTCTTGGCCGATGGCATTTATGGTAATTCTTGTTCAAAACTTGATGTTTAGAATGGGCCGAGAATTGGCGGGTTGATGGAAAATGTGATTTTAAGCCGTGCTCGTATGAGTCCCGAGGCCACTCATTTTTTGACCCCGCCGGTTTTTCCTTCAATTTTCTACTAATCCGACTTAGCTAGCGCGCCGAAATTGCGTTGAATGAAAGTGGCTAGCACCGTCCGTACTCCTAGTCAACGCACGCTCGCCCGCCCCCCGAACCGCCGGTGGACGTCCCGCGCCGCCGTCGCCGCATGTATATACACGTTGATCGCGCTCCACTTGGTAGGTGCGATCATACCAGCACTAATGCACCGGATCCCATCGAACTCCGCAGTTAAGCGTGCTTGGGCGAGAGTAGTACTGGGATGGGTGACCTCCTGGGAAGTCCTCGTGTTGCACCTCTTTTTCCCATTTTTTGGTTTTGACCAAATTCCCTTCACCGATGGCATTTATGGTAATTCTTGTTCAAAACTTGATGTTTAGAATGGGCCGAGAATTGGCGGGTTGATGGAAAATGTGATTTTAAGCCGTGCTCGGGCGATGAGTCCCGAGGCCACTCATTTTTTGACCCCGCCGGTTTTTTCCTTCCTTCAATTTTCGCCCAATCCGACTTAGCTAGCGCGCCGAAATTGCGTTGAATGAAAGTGGCTAGTACCGCCGTACTCCTAGTCAACGCACGCTCGCCCGCCCCGAACCGCTCGGGTGGACGTCCCGCGCCGCCGTCGCCGCATGTATATACACGTTGATCGCGCTCCACTTGGCAGTGCGATCATACCAAAGACTAATGCACCGATCCCATCGAACTCCGCAGTTAAGCGTGCTTGGGCGAGAGTAGTACTCGGGATGGGTGACTTCCTGGGAAGTCCTCGTGTTGCACCTCTTTTTCCCCATTTTTTGGTTTTGACCAAATTCCTTCACCGATGGCATTTATGGTAATTCTTGTTCAAAACTTGATGTTTAGAATGGGCCGAGAATTGGCGGGTTGATGGAAAATGTGATTTTAAGCCGTGCTCGGGCGAGTCCCGAGGCCACTCATTTTTTGACCCCGCCGGTTTTTCCTTCAATTTTCTACCCAATCCGACTTAGCTAGCGCGCCGAAATTGCGTTGAATGAAAGTGGCTAGCACCGCTCGTACTCCTAGTCAACGCACGCTCGCCCGCCCCGAACCGCCGGTGGACGTCCCGCGCCGCCGTCAGCGCATGTATATACACGTTGATCGCGCTCCACTTGGCAGGTGCGATCATACCCGCACTAATGCACCGGATCCCATCAGAACTCCGCAGTTAAGCGTCCTTGGGCGAGAGTAGTACTGGGATGGGTGACCTCCTGGGAAGTCCTCGTGTTGCACCTCTTTTTCCCCATTTTTTGGTTTTGACCAAATTCCCTTCAGTCGATGGCATTTATGGTAATTCTTGTTCAAAACATGATGTTTAGAATGCGCCGAGAATTGGCGGGTTGATGGAAAATGTGATTTTAAGCCATGCTCAGGGCGAGTCCTGAGGCCACTCATTTTTGACCCCGCCGGTTTTTCCTTCGCTTTTCCCTAATCCGACTTAGCTAGCGCGCCGAAATTGCGTTGAATGAAAGGGCTAGCAGTACGCCGTACTCCTAGTCAACGCACGCTCGCCCGCCCCGAACCGCTCGGGTGGACGTCCCGCGCCGCCGTCGCCGCATGTATATACACGTTGATCGCGCTCCACTTGGCAGTGCGATCATACCAAAGACTAATGCACCGGATCCCATCGAACTCCGCAGCTTAAGCGTGCTTGGGCGAGAGTAGACGAGATGGGTGACCTCCCGGGAAGTCCTCGTGTTGCACCTCTTTTTCCTCATTTTTTGGTTTTGACCAAATTCCCTTCACGCCGATGGCATTTATGGTAATTCTTGTTCAAAACTTGATGTTTAGAATGGGCCGAGAATTGGCGGGTTGATGGAAAATGTGATTTTAAGCCGTGCTCGGGGCGAGTCCTGAGGCCACTCATTTTTTGACCCTGCCGGTTTTTCCTTCAATTTTCGGCCCAATCCGACTTAGCTAGCGCGCCGAAATTGCGTTGAATGAAAGTGGCTAGCACCGCCGTACTCCTAGTCAACGCACGCTCGCCCGCCCCGAACCGCTCGGTGGACGTCCCGCGCCGCCGTCGCCGCATGTATATACACGTTGATCGCGCTCCACTTGGCAGTGTGCGATCATACCAAAGACTAATGCACCGATCCCATCGAACTCCGCAGCTAAGCGTGCTTGGGATGGGATTTAATTATAATTAAAAGTTTTACGAAGTGTAGGTTGTCTCAAGTAATAAAGTCTCGGGAGTCCAAGGTCGATCCACAGGAATTGATGAAGGGAAACTAATTAATTGAGGTAAAAAGAAGATTTGTCACAAAATTTAAGATGATATAAGTTGTTTACAATGAAAAGGATTTGCTTTTTAGAGATCCACTCTTTTAAATTAAGAATAAGATTATTTCATTTTATAACTCAATTGAAATCATTCCAATCGGAAGATTTAACTTTCATGTAATCATTTATGGTTCCAATAATTATCTACTAATACTTGTTCGTCAAAAGCTCCAATGTTTATTGCTACAATGGATTAAGATATGGCATTATACAAGAATAATATTTAAATTAATTAGAAACAACATATAATACATATAAAAGTCACATAAAAATATATCATTTAAAGCACAAGAAAGAAATAAATCTAACCTCAATTTATTACTAAAAACTTCACTCTTTTTACCCAAGCTAGATGAAAATTAATTACACATGTTAAGAAAAAGAAAAAAAGAAAAGAAGGGAAAGAAAGCTGAACTAATGAGGAGAGAAAGAGTCCCGAGGCACACCATTTTTTGACCCCGCCGGTTTTTCCTTCGCTACCAATCCGACTTAGCTTAGCGCGTGTGCGAAATTGCGTTGAATAATAATGGCTAGCACCGCTCGTACTCCAGTCAACGCACGCCGGCCCGAGTCCCCCGAACCGCCGGTGGATATGGTCCCGAGTTTTTAGCGCTCCTCTATTTTGACTTCAAAGCCCAATATCATCCATTAGACCTCGAGAATCGAAAAAGTGTTCAACGTGAAAGTTGTAGGGAATTGTCTTAGCTTTCCTACAAGACCAAAATCACATCAAACAGATATTTACAACTCAGTTATAGCCGCTTACTAAACATTGCTAAAGAGATAATTAAGGAATTTATGCACCGAATCCAATTCAACTTAATATCATAAAATGTGTCAAACCTAACTTAATTAGGCTTAATTGAACCTTAAGAAGCCGAGTGAGAGGATTATAAAATGTATAAAATATAGTGTTATCACTTGGGCGAGAGTAGTACTGGGATGGGTGACCTCTAGGGAAGTCCTCGTGTGGCACCTCTTTTTCCCCATTTTTTGGTTTTGACCAAATTCCCTTCAGTCGATGGCATTTATGGTAATTCTTGTTCAAAACTTGATGTTTAGAATGGGCCGAGAATTGGCGGGTTGATGGAAAATGTGATTTTAAGCCATGCTCGGGCGAGTCCTGAGGCCACTCATTTTTTGACCCTGCCGGTTTTTCCTTCGCTCGGCCCAATCCGACTTAGCTAGCGCGCCGAAATTGCGTTGAATGAAAGTGGCTAGTACCGCCGTACTCCTAGTCAACGCACGCTCGCCCGCCCCGAACCGCCGGTGGACGTCCCCGCGCCGCCGTCGCCGCATGTATATACACGTTGATCGCGCTCCACTTGGCAGTGCGATCATACCAAAGACTAATGCACCGGATCCCATCGAACTCCGCAGCTTAAGCGTGCTTGGGCGAGAGTAGTACCGGGATGGGTGACCTCCTGGAAGTCCTCGTGTTGCACCTCTTTTTCCCCATTTTTTGGTTTTGACCAAATTCCTTCTGGCCGATGGCATTTATGGTAATTCTTGTTCAAAACTTGATGTTTAGAATGGGCCGAGAATTGGCGGGTTGATGGAAAATGTGATTTTAAGCCGTGCTCGTGGCGAGTCCCGAGGCCACTCATTTTTTGACCCCGCCGGTTTTTCCTTCAATTTTCGCCCAATCCGACTTAGCTAGCGCGCCGAAATTGCGTTGAATGAAAGTGGCTAGCACCGCCGACTCCTAGTCAACGCACGCCGCCCGCCCCCGAACCGCCGGGTGGACGTCCCCGCGCCGCCGTCGCCGCATGTATATACACGTTGATCGCGCTCCACTTGGCAGTGCGATCATACCAAAGACTAATGCACCGGATCCCATCGAACTCCGCAGCTAAGCGTGCTTGGGCGAGAGTAGTACCGGGATGGGTGACCTCCCGGGAAGTCCTCGTGTTGCACCTCTTTTTCCCATTTTTTGGTTTTGACCAAATTCCCTTCTGGCCGATGGCATTTATGGTAATTCTTGTTCAAAACTTGATGTTTAGAATGGGCCGAGAATTGGCGGGTTGATGGAAAATGTGATTTTAAGCCGTGCTCATGGCGAGTCCCGAGGCCACTCATTTTTTGACCCCGCCGGTTTTTCCTTCGCTTTTCGCCCAATCCGACTTAGCTAGCGCGCCGAAATTGCGTTGAATGAAAGTGGCTAGCACCGCCGTACTCCTAGTCAACGCACGCTCGCCCGCCCCGAACCGCTCGGTGGACGTCCCGCGCCGCCGTCGCCGCATGTATATACACGTTGATCGCGCTCCACTTGGCAGGTGCGATCATACCAAAGACTAATGCACCGGATCCCATCGAACTCCGCAGCTAAGCGTGCTTGGGCGAGAGTAGTACCGGGATGGGTGACCTCCTGGGAAGTCCTCGTGTTGCACCTCTTTTTCCTCATTTTTTGGTTTTGACCAAATTCCCTTCTGGCCGATGGCATTTATGGTAATTCTTGTTCAAAACTTGATGTTTAGAATGGGCCGAGAATTGGCGGGTTGATGGAAAATGTGATTTTAAGCCGTGCTCGTATGAGTCCCGAGGCCACTCATTTTTTGACCCCGCCGGTTTTTCCTTCAATTTTCGGCCCAATCCGACTTAGCTAGCGCGCCGAAATTGCGTTGAATGAAAGTGGCTAGCACCGCCGTACTCCTAGTCAACGCACGCTCGCCCGCCCCGAACCGCCGGTGGACGCCCCGCGCCGCCGTCGCCGCATGTATATACACGTTGATCGCGCTCCACTTGGCAGTGTGCGATCATACCAAAGACTAATGCACCGGATCCCATCGAACTCCGCAGCTAAGCGTGCTTGGGCGAGAGTAGTACTGGGATGGGTGACCTCCCGGGAAGTCCTCGTGTTGCACCTCTTTTTCCCATTTTTTGGTTTTGACCAAATTCCCTTCTGCCGATGGCATTTATGGTAATTCTTGTTCAAAACTTGATGTTTAGAATGGGCCGAGAATTGGCGGGTTGATGGAAAATGTGATTTTAAGCCGTGCTCGGGCGAGTCCCGAGGCCACTCATTTTTTGACCCCGCCGGTTTTTCCTTCGCTTTTACCCCAATCCGACTTAGCTAGCGCGCCGAAATTGCGTTGAATGAAAGTGGCTAGCACCGCCGTACTCCTAGTCAACGCACGCTCGCCCGCCCCGAACCGCCGGTGGACGTCCCGCGCCGCCGTCCGCCGCATGTATATACACGTTGATCGCGCTCCACTTGGCAGTGCGATCATACCAAAGACTAATGCACCGATCCCATCGAACTCCGCAGCTAAGCGTGCTTGGGCGAGAGTAGTACCGGGATGGGTGACCTCCTGGGAAGTCCTCGTGTTGCACCTCTTTTTCCTCATTTTTTGGTTTTGACCAAATTCCTTCTGGCCGATGGCATTTATGGTAATTCTTGTTCAAAACTTGATGTTTAGAATGGGCCGAGAATTGGCGGGTTGATGGAAAATGTGATTTTAAGCCGTGCTCGGGCGAGTCCCGAGGCCACTCATTTTTTGACCGCCGCCGGTTTTTCCTTCAATTTTCTACCAATCCGACTTAGCTAGCGCGCCGAAATTGCGTTGAATGAAAGTGGCTAGCACCGCCGACTCCTAGTCAACGCACGCCGCCCCGCCCCGAACCGCCGGGTGGACGTCCCGCGCCGCCGTCGCCGCATGTATATACACGTTGATCGCGCTCCACTTGGCAGGTGTGCGATCATACCAAAGACTAATGCACCGATCCCATCGAACTCCGCAGCTTAAGCGTGCTTGGGCGAGAGAGTAGTACGGGATGGGTGACCTCCCGGGAAGTCCTCGTGTTGCACCTCTTTTTCCTCATTTTTTGGTTTTGACCAAATTCCCTTCTGGCCGATGGCATTTATGGTAATTCTTGTTCAAAACTTGATGTTTAGAATGGGCCGAGAATTGGCGGGTTGATGGAAAATGTGATTTTAAGCCGTGCTCGTGGCGAGTCCCGAGGCCACTCATTTTTTGACCCCGCCGGTTTTTCCTTCGCTTTTCGCCCAATCCGACTTAGCTAGCGCGCCGAAATTGCGTTGAATGAAAGTGGCTAGCACCGCCGTACTCCTAGTCAACGCACGCTCGCCCGCCCCGAACCGCTGGTGGACGTCCCGCGCCGCCGTCGCGCATGTATATACACGTTGATCGCGCTCCACTTGGCAGGTGTGCGATCATACCAAAGACTAATGCACCGATCCCATCGAACTCCGCAGCTAAGCGTGCTTGGGCGAGAGAGTAGGGTACTGGGATGGGTGACCTCCTGGGAAGTCCTCGTGTTGCACCTCTTTTTCCTCATTTTTTGGTTTTGACCAAATTCCTTCTGGCCGATGGCATTTATGGTAATTCTTGTTCAAAACTTGATGTTTAGAATGGGCCGAGAATTGGCGGGTTGATGGAAAATGTGATTTTAAGCCGTGCTCGGGGCGATGAGTCCCGAGGCCACTCATTTTTTGACCCCGCCGGTTTTTCCTTCAATTTTCTACCAATCCGACTTAGCTAGCGCGCCGAAATTGCGTTGAATGAAAGTGGCTAGTACCGCCGTACTCCTAGTCAACGCACGCTCGCCCGCCCCCCGAACCGCCGGGGGACGTCCCGCGCCGCCGTCGCCGCATGTATATACACGTTGATCGCGCTCCACTTGGCAGGTGCGATCATACCAAAGACTAATGCACCGGATCCCATCGAACTCCGCAGCTAAGCGTGCTTGGGCGAGAGTAGTACTGGGATGGGTGACCTCCTGGGAAGTCCTCGTGTTGCACCTCTTTTTCCCATTTTTTGGTTTTGACCAAATTCCCTTCACCGATGGCATTTATGGTAATTCTTGTTCAAAACTTGATGTTTAGAATGGGCCGAGAATTGGCGGGTTGATGGAAAATGTGATTTTAAGCCGTGCTCAGGCGAGTCCCGAGGCCACTCATTTTTTGACCCCGCCGGTTTTTCCTTCGCTTTCTACCCAATCCGACTTAGCTAGCGCGCCGAAATTGCGTTGAATGAAAGTGGCTAGCACCGCCGACTCCTAGTCAACGCACGCTCGCCCGCCCCGAACCGCCGGGTGGACGTCCCGCGCCGCCGTCGCCGCATGTATATACACGTTGATCGCGCTCCACTTGGCAGTGCGATCATACCAAAGACTAATGCACCGGATCCCATCGAACTCCGCAGCTTAAGCGTGCTTGGGCGAGAGTAGTACCGGGATGGGTGACCTCCTGGGAAGTCCTCGTGTTGCACCTCTTTTTCCTCATTTTTTTGGTTTTGACCAAATTCCTTCTTCGCCGATGGCATTTATGGTAATTCTTGTTCAAAACTTGATGTTTAGAATGGGCCGAGAATTGGCGGGTTGATGGAAAATGTGATTTTAAGCCGTGCTCGTGGCGAGTCCCGAGGCCACTCATTTTTTGACCCCGCCGGTTTTTCCTTCGCTTTCTACCCAATCCGACTTAGCTAGCGCGCCGAAATTGCGTTGAATGAAAGTGGCTAGCACCGCCGTACTCCTAGTCAACGCACGCTCGCCCGCCCCGAACCGCCGGTGGACGTCCCGCGCCGCCGTCGCCGCATGTATATACACGTTGATCGCGCTCCACTTGGCAGTGCGCGATCATACCAAAGACTAATGCACCGATCCCATCGAACTCCGCAGCTAAGCGTGCTTGGGCGAGAGTAGTACTGGGATGGGTGACCTCCTCGGGAAGTCCTCGTGTTGCACCTCTTTTTCCTCATTTTTTGGTTTTGACCAAATTCCTTCTGGCCGATGGCATTTATGGTAATTCTTGTTCAAAACTTGATGTTTAGAATGGGCCGAGAATTGGCGGGTTGATGGAAAATGTGATTTTAAGCCGTGCTCGGGGCGAGTCCCGAGGCCACTCATTTTTTGACCCCGCCGGTTTTTCCTTCGCTTTTCTACCAATCCGACTTAGCTAGCGCGCCGAAATTGCGTTGAATGAAAGTGGCTAGCAGCCGCCGTACTCCTAGTCAACGCACGCTCGCCCGCCCCCGAACCGCTCGGTGGACGTCCCGCGCCGCCGTCGCCGCATGTATATACACGTTGATCGCGCTCCACTTGGCAGTGCGATCATACCAAAGACTAATGCACCGGATCCCATCGAACTCCGCAGCTAAGCGTGCTTGGGCGAGAGTAGTACTCGGGATGGGTGACCTCCCGGGAAGTCCTCGTGTTGCACCTCTTTTTCCTCATTTTTTGGTTTTGACCAAATTCCCTCTGGCCGATGGCATTTATGGTAATTCTTGTTCAAAACTTGATGTTTAGAATGGGCCGAGAATTGGCGGGTTGATGGAAAATGTGATTTTAAGCCGTGCTCGTGGCGAGTCCCGAGGCCACTCATTTTTTGACCCCGCCGGTTTTTCCTTCGCTTTCTACCCAATCCGACTTAGCTAGCGCGCCGAAATTGCGTTGAATGAAAGTGGCTAGCACCGCCGTACTCCTAGTCAACGCACGCTCGCCCGCCCCGAACCGCCGGTGGACGTCCCGCGCCGCCGTCGCCGCATGTATATACACGTTGATCGCGCTCCACTTGGCAGTGTGCGATCATACCAAAGACTAATGCACCGATCCCATCGAACTCCGCAGTTAAGCGTGCTTGGGCGAGAGTAGTACTGGGATGGGTGACCTCCCGGGAAGTCCTCGTGTTGCACCTCTTTTTCCTCATTTTTTGGTTTTGACCAAATTCCCTCTGGCCGATGGCATTTATGGTAATTCTTGTTCAAAACTTGATGTTTAGAATGGGCCGAGAATTGGCGGGTTGATGGAAAATGTGATTTTAAGCCAGGCTCAGGGCGGAGTCCTGAGGCCACTCATTTTTTGACCCTGCCGGTTTTTCCTTCGCTTTTCGGCCAATCCGACTTAGCTAGCGCGCCGAAATTGCGTTGAATGAAAGTGGCTAGCACCGCCGTACTCCTAGTCAACGCACGCTCAGCCCGGCCCCCGAACCGCCGGTGGACGTCCCGCGCCGCCGCCGCCGCATGTATATACACGTTGATCGCGCTCCACTTGGCAGTGTGCGATCATACCAAAGACTAATGCACCGGATCCCATCGAACTCCGCAGCTAAGCGTGCTTGGGCGAGAGTAGTACTGGGATGGGTGACCTCCCGGAAGTCCTCGTGTTGCACCTCTTTTTCCTCATTTTTTGGTTTTGACCAAATTCCTTCTCGCCGATGGCATTTATGGTAATTCTTGTTCAAAACTTGATGTTTAGAATGGGCCGAGAATTGGCGGGTTGATGGAAAATGTGATTTTAGCCGTGCTCAGGCGCGAGTCCCGAGGCCACTCATTTTTTGACCCCGCCGGTTTTTCCTTCGCTTTCTACCAATCCGACTTAGCTAGCGCGCCGAAATTGCGTTGAATGAAAGTGGCTAGCACCGCCGTACTCCTAGTCAACGCACGCTCGCCCGCCCCGAACCGCCGGTGGACGTCCCGCGCCGCCGTCGCCATGCATGTATATACACGTTGATCGCGCTCCACTTGGCAGTGCGATCATACCAAAGACTAATGCACCGATCCCATCGAACTCCGCAGCTAAGCGTGCTTGGGCGAGAGTAGTACTGGGATGGGTGACCTCCGGGAAGTCCTCGTGTTGCACCTCTTTTTCCTCATTTTTTGGTTTTGACCAAATTCCTTCTGGCCGATGGCATTTATGGTAATTCTTGTTCAAAACTTGATGTTTAGAATGGGCCGAGAATTGGCGGGTTGATGGAAAATGTGATTTTAAGCCGTGCTCGTGGCGAGTCCCGAGGCCAATTTTTTGACCCCGCCGGTTTTTCCTTCGCTTTTCTACCCAATCCGACTTAGCTAGCGCGCCGAAATTGCGTTGAATGAAAGTGGCTAGCACCGCCGTACTCCTAGTCAACGCACGCTCACCCCCCCCCCGAACCGCCGGTGGACGTCCCCGCGCCGTCGCCGCATGTATATACACGTTGATCGCGCTCCACTTGGCAGTGCGATCATACCAAAGACTAATGCACCGGATCCCATCGTAACTCCGCAGCTAAGCGTGCTTGGGCGAGAGTAGTACCGGGATGGGTGACCTCCCGGGAAGTCCTCGTGTTGCACCTCTTTTTCCTCATTTTTTGGTTTTGACCAAATTCCTTCTGGCCGATGGCATTTATGGTAATTCTTGTTCAAAACTTGATGTTTAGAATGGGCCGAGAATTGGCGGGTTGATGGAAAATGTGATTTTAAGCCGTGCTCGTATGAGTCCCGAGGCCACTCATTTTTTGACCCCGCCGGGTTTTTCCTTCGCTACCCAATCCGACTTAGCTAGCGCGCCGAAATTGCGTTGAATGAAAGTGGCTAGCACCGCCGTACTCCTAGTCAACGCACGCTCGCCCGCCCCGAACCGCCGGTGGACGTCCCGCGCCGCCGCCGCCGCATGTATATACACGTTGATCGCGCTCCACTTGGCAGTGTGCGATCATACCAAAGACTAATGCACCGGATCCCATCGAACTCCGCAGCTAAGCGTGCTTGGGCGAGAGTAGTACTGGGATGGGTGACCTCCCGGGAAGTCCTCGTGTTGCACCTCTTTTTCCTCATTTTTTGGTTTTGACCAAATTCCTTCTGGCCGATGGCATTTATGGTAATTCTTGTTCAAAACTTGATGTTTAGAATGGGCCGAGAATTGGCGGGTGATGGAAAATGTGATTTTAAGCCGTGCTCAGGGGCGAGTCCCGAGGCCACTCATTTTTTGACCCCGCCGGTTTTTCCTTCGCTTTTCCCAATCCGACTTAGCTAGCGCGCCGAAATTGCGTTGAATGAAAGTGGCTAGCACCGCCGTACTCCTAGTCAACGCACGCTCGCCCGCCCCGAACCGCCGGTGGACGTCCCGCGCCGCCGTCGCCGCATGTATATACACGTTGATCGCGCTCCACTTGGCAGTGCGATCATACCAAAGACTAATGCACCGGATCCCATCGAACTCCGCAGCTAAGCGTGCTTGGGCGAGAGTACCGGGATGGGTGACCTCCGGGAAGTCCTCGTGTTGCACCTCTTTTTCCTCATTTTTTGGTTTTGACCAAATTCCCTTCACGCCGATGGCATTTATGGTAATTCTTGTTCAAAACTTGATGTTTAGAATGGGCCGAGAATTGGCGGGTTGATGGAAAATGTGATTTTAAGCCGTGCTCAGGGCGAGTCCCGAGGCCACTCATTTTTTGACCCCGCCGGTTTTTCCTTCGCTTTTCTACCCAATCCGACTTAGCTAGCGCGCCGAAATTGCGTTGAATGAAAGGTGGCTAGTACCGCCGTACTCCTAGTCAACGCACGCTCGCCCGCCCCGAACCGCTGGTGGACGTCCCCGCGCCGCCGTCGCCGCATGTATATACACGTTGATCGCGCTCCACTTGGCAGTGCGATCATACCAAAGACTAATGCACCGGATCCCATCGAACTCCGCAGCTAAGCGTGCTTGGGCGAGAGTAGTACCGGGATGGGTGACCTCCCGGGGAAGTCCTCGTGTTGCACCTCTTTTTCCTCATTTTTTGGTTTTGACCAAATTCCTTCTGGCCGATGGCATTTATGGTAATTCTTGTTCAAAACTTGATGTTTAGAATGGGCCGAGAATTGGCGGGTTGATGGAAAATGTGATTTTAAGCCGTGCTCGTGGCGAGTCCCGAGGCCACTCATTTTTTGACCCCGCCGGGTTTTTCCTTCGCTTTTCGCCCAATCCGACTTAGCTAGCGCGCCGAAATTGCGTTGAATGAAAGTGGCTAGCACCGCCGTACTCCTAGTCAACGCACGCTCGCCCGCCCCGAACCGCCGGTGGACGTCCCGCGCCGCCGCGGCGCATGTATATACACGTTGATCGCGCTCCACTTGGCAGTGCGATCATACCAAAGACTAATGCACCGATCCCATCGAACTCCGCAGCTAAGCGTGCTTGGGCGAGAGTAGTACCGGGATGGGTGACCTCCCGGGAAGTCCTCGTGTTGCACCTCTTTTTCCTCATTTTTTGGTTTTGACCAAATTCCTTCTGGCCGATGGCATTTATGGTAATTCTTGTTCAAAACTTGATGTTTAGAATGGGCCGAGAATTGGCGGGTTGATGGAAAATGTGATTTTAAGCCGTGCTCGTGGCGAGTCCCGAGGCCACTCATTTTTTGACCCCGCCGGTTTTTCCTTCGCTTTCGCCCAATCCGACTTAGCTAGCGCGCCGAAATTGCGTTGAATGAAAGTGGCTAGCACCGCCGTACTCCTAGTCAACGCACGCTCGCCCGCCCCCGAACCGCCGGTGGACGTCCCGCGCCGCCGCCGCAGCCGCATGTATATACACGTTGATCGCGCTCCACTTGGCAGTGCGATCATACCAAAGACTAATGCACCGGATCCCATCGAACTCCGCAGCTAAGCGTGCTTGGGCGAGAGTAGTACGGGATGGGTGACCTCCTGGGAAGTCCTCGTGTTGCACCTCTTTTTCCTCATTTTTTGGTTTTGACCAAATTCCTTCTGGCCGATGGCATTTATGGTAATTCTTGTTCAAAACTTGATGTTTAGAATGGGCCGAGAATTGGCGGGTTGATGGAAAATGTGATTTTAAGCCGTGCTCGTGGCGAGTCCCGAGGCCACTCATTTTTTGACCCCGCCGGTTTTTCCTTCGCTTTTCGCCCAATCCGACTTAGCTAGCGCGCCGAAATTGCGTTGAATGAAAGTGGCTAGCACCGCCGTACTCCTAGTCAACGCACGCTCGCCCGCCCCGAACCGCCGGGTGACGTCCCCGCGCGCCGCGCGTCGCCATGCATGTATATACACGTTGATCGCGCTCCACTTGGCAGTGCGATCATACCAAAGACTAATGCACCGGATCCCATCGAACTCCGCAGCTAAGCGTGCTTGGGCGAGAGTAGTACCGGGATGGGTGACCTCCCGGGAAGTCCTCGTGTTGCACCTCTTTTTCCTCATTTTTTGGTTTTGACCAAATTCCTTCATGGCCGATGGCATTTATGGTAATTCTTGTTCAAAACTTGATGTTTAGAATGGGCCGAGAATTGGCGGGTTGATGGAAAATGTGATTTTAAGCCGTGCTCAGGGCGAGTCCCGAGGCCACTCATTTTTTGACCCCGCCGGTTTTTCCTTCGCTTTCTACCCCAATCCGACTTAGCTAGCGCGCCGAAATTGCGTTGAATGAAAGTGGCTAGCACCGCCGTACTCCTAGTCAACGCACGCTCACCCGCCCCGAACCGCCGGGGGACGTCCCGCGCCGCCGTCACCGCATGTATATACACGTTGATCGCGCTCACACTGGGCAGTGCGATCATACCAAAGACTAATGCACCGGATCCCATCGAACTCCGCAGCTAAGCGTGCTTGGGCGAGAGAGTACTGGATGGGTGACCTCCTGGGAAGTCCTCGTGTTGCACCTCTTTTTCCTCATTTTTTGGTTTTGACCAAATTCCTTCTGGCCGATGGCATTTATGGTAATTCTTGTTCAAAACTTGATGTTTAGAATGGGCCGAGAATTGGCGGGTTGATGGAAAATGTGATTTTAAGCCGTGCTCGGGCGAGTCCCGAGGCCACTCATTTTTTGACCCCGCCGGTTTTTCCTTCGCTTTTCGGCCCAATCCGACTTAGCTAGCGCGCCGAAATTGCGTTGAATGAAAGTGGCTAGCACCGCCGTACTCCTAGTCAACGCACGCTCGCCCGCCCCGAACCGCCGGTGGACGTCCCGCGCCGCCGTCGCCGCATGTATATACACGTTGATCGCGCTCCACTTGGCAGTGTGCGATCATACCAAAGACATGCACCGGATCCCATCGAACTCCGCAGCTAAGCGTGCTTGGGCGAGAGTAGTACCGGGATGGGTGACCTCCCGGGAAGTCCTCGTGTTGCACCTCTTTTTCCTCATTTTTTGGTTTTGACCAAATTCCCTTCTGGCCGATGGCATTTATGGTAATTCTTGTTCAAAACTTGATGTTTAGAATGGGCCGAGAATTGGCGGGTTGATGGAAAATGTGATTTTAAGCCGTGCTCAGTATGAGTCCCGAGGCCACTCATTTTTTGACCCCGCCGGTTTTTCCTTCGCTTTTCGCCCAATCCGACTTAGCTAGCGCGCCGAAATTGCGTTGAATGAAAGTGGCTAGCACCGCCGTACTCCTAGTCAACGCACGCCGCCCCGCCCCGAACCGCCGGTGGACGTCCCGCGCGCCGCCGCATGTATATATACGTTGATCGCGCTCCACTTGGCAGTGCGATCATACCAAAGACTAATGCACCGATCCCATCGAACTCCGCACTAAGCGTGCTTGGGCGAGAGTAGTACCGGGATGGGTGACCTCCTGGGAAGTCCTCGTGTTGCACCTCTTTTTCCTCATTTTTTGGTTTTGACCAAATTCCTTCTGGCCGATGGCATTTATGGTAATTCTTGTTCAAAACTTGATGTTTAGAATGGGCCGAGAATTGGCGGGTTGATGGAAAATGTGATTTTAAGCCGTGCTCGTGGCGAGTCCCGAGGCCACTCATTTTTTGACCCCGCCGGTTTTTCCTTCGCTTTCGCCCAATCCGACTTAGCTAGCGCGCCGAAATTGCGTTGAATGAAAGTGGCTAGCACCGCCGTACTCCTAGTCAACGCACGCTCGCCCGCCCCCGAACCGCCGGTGGACGTCCCCGCCGCCGTCGCGCATGTATATACACGTTGATCGCGCTCCACTTGGCAGTGCGATCATACCAAAGACTAATGCACCGATCCCATCGTAACTCCGCAGCTAAGCGTGCTTGGGCGAGAGTAGTACCGGGATGGGTGACCTCCGGGAAGTCCTCGTGTTGCACCTCTTTTTCCTCATTTTTTGGTTTTGACCAAATTCCTTCTTCGGCCGATGGCATTTATGGTAATTCTTGTTCAAAACTTGATGTTTAGAATGGGCCGAGAATTGGCGGGTTGATGGAAAATGTGATTTTAAGCCGTGCTCAGGGCGAGTCCCGAGGCCACTCATTTTTTGACCCCGCCGGTTTTTCCTTCGCTTTCCCAATCCGACTTAGCTAGCGCGCCGAAATTGCGTTGAATGAAAGTGGCTAGCACCGCTCGTACTCCTAGTCAACGCACGCTCGCCCGCCCCCGAACCGCCGGTGGACGTCCCGCGCGCCGTCGCCGCATGTATATACACGTTGATCGCGCTCCACTTGGCAGTGCGATCATACCAAAGACTAATGCACCGATCCCATCGAACTCCGCAGCTAAGCGTGCTTGGGCGAGAGTAGTACCGGGATGGGTGACCTCCCGGGAAGTCTCGTGTTGCACCTCTTTTTCCTCATTTTTTGGTTTTGACCAAATTCCTTCTACGATGGCATTTATGGTAATTCTTGTTCAAAACTTGATGTTTAGAATGGGCCGAGAATTGGCGGGTTGATGGAAAATGTGATTTTAAGCCGTGCTCGGGCGAGTCCCGAGGCCACTCATTTTTTGACCCCGCCGGTTTTTCCTTCGCTTTTCTACCAATCCGACTTAGCTAGCGCGCCGAAATTGCGTTGAATGAAAGTGGCTAGCACCGCCGTACTCCTAGTCAACGCACGCTCGCCCGCCCCCGAACCGCCGGTGGACGTCCCGCGCCGCCGCGCGCGCATGTATATACACGTTGATCGCGCTCCACTTGGCAGTGTGCGATCATACCAAAGACTAATGCACCGGATCCCATCGAACTCCGCAGCTAAGCGTGCTTGGGCGAGAGTAGTACCGGGATGGGTGACCTCCCGGGAAGTCCTCGTGTTGCACCTCTTTTTCCCATTTTTTGGTTTTGACCAAATTCCCTTCTGGCCGATGGCATTTATGGTAATTCTTGTTCAAAACTTGATGTTTAGAATGGGCCGAGAATTGGCGGGTTGATGGAAAATGTGATTTTAAGCCGTGCTCGGGCGAGTCCCGAGGCCACTCATTTTTTGACCCCGCCGGTTTTTCCTTCGCTTTTCTACCCAATCCGACTTAGCTAGCGCGCCGAAATTGCGTTGAATGAAAGGGCTAGCACCGCCGTACTCCTAGTCAACGCACGCTCGCCCGCCCCCGAACCGCTGGGTGGACGTCCCCGCGCCGCCGTCGCCGCATGTATATACACGTTGATCGCGCTCCACTTGGCAGTGCGATCATACCAAAGACTAATGCACCGGATCCCATCGAACTCCGCAGCTAAGCGTGCTTGGGCGAGAGTAGTACCGGGATGGGTGACCTCCTGGGAAGTCCTCGTGTTGCACCTCTTTTTCCTCATTTTTTGGTTTTGACCAAATTCCCTTCTGGCCGATGGCATTTATGGTAATTCTTGTTCAAAACTTGATGTTTAGAATGGGCCGAGAATTGGCGGGTTGATGGAAAATGTGATTTTAAGCCGTGCTCGTGGCGAGTCCCGAGGCCACTCATTTTTTGACCCCGCCGGTTTTTCCTTCGCTTTCCCAATCCGACTTAGCTAGCGCGCCGAAATTGCGTTGAATGAAAGTGGCTAGCACCGCCGTACTCCTAGTCAACGCACGCTCGCCCGCCCCCGAACCGCCGGTGGACGTCCCGCGCCGCCGTCGCCGCATGTATATACACGTTGATCGCGCTCCACTTGGCAGTGTGCGATCATACCAAAGACTAATGCACCGATCCCATCGAACTCCGCAGCTTAAGCGTGCTTGGGCGAGAGTAGTACCGGGATGGGTGACCTCCCGGGAAGTCCTCGTGTTGCACCTCTTTTTCCTCATTTTTTGGTTTTGACCAAATTCCTTCTGGCCGATGGCATTTATGGTAATTCTTGTTCAAAACTTGATGTTTAGAATGGGCCGAGAATTGGCGGGTTGATGGAAAATGTGATTTTAAGCCGTGCTCGTGGCGAGTCCCGAGGCCACTCATTTTTTGACCCCGCCGGTTTTTCCTTCGCTTTCCCAATCCGACTTAGCTAGCGCGCCGAAATTGCGTTGAATGAAAGTGGCTAGCACCGCCGTACTCCTAGTCAACGCACGCTCGCCCGCCCCGAACCGCCGGGTGGACGTCCCCGCCGCCGTCGCCGCATGTATATACACGTTGATCGCGCTCCACTTGGCAGTGCGATCATACCAAAGACTAATGCACCGATCCCATCGAACTCCGCAGCTAAGCGTGCTTGGGCGAGAGTAGTACCGGGATGGGTGACCTCCTCGGGAAGTCCTCGTGTTGCACCTCTTTTTCCTCATTTTTTGGTTTTGACCAAATTCCTTCTGCCGATGGCATTTATGGTAATTCTTGTTCAAAACTTGATGTTTAGAATGGGCCGAGAATTGGCGGGTTGATGGAAAATGTGATTTTAAGCCGTGCTCAGTGGCGAGTCCCGAGGCCACTCATTTTTTGACCCCGCCGGTTTTTCCTTCGCTTTTCTACCAATCCGACTTAGCTAGCGCGCCGAAATTGCGTTGAATGAAAGTGGCTAGCACCGCCGTACTCCTAGTCAACGCACGCTCGCCCGCCCCCGAACCGCCGGTGGACGTCCCGCGCCGCCGCTCGCCGCATGTATATACACGTTGATCGCGCTCCACTTGGCAGTGTGCGATCATACCAAAGACTAATGCACCGATCCCATCGAACTCCGCTAGCTAAGCGTGCTTGGGCGAGAGTAGTACCGGGATGGGTGACCTCCTGGGAAGTCCTCGTGTTGCACCTCTTTTTCCTCATTTTTTGGTTTTGACCAAATTCCCTTCTGCCGATGGCATTTATGGTAATTCTTGTTCAAAACTTGATGTTTAGAATGGGCCGAGAATTGGCGGGTTGATGGAAAATGTGATTTTAAGCCGTGCTCGTGGCGAGTCCCGAGGCCACTCATTTTTTGACCCCGCCGGTTTTTCCTTCGCTTTTCCCAAATCCGACTTAGCTAGCGCGCCGAAATTGCGTTGAATGAAAGTGGCTAGCACCGCCGTACTCCTAGTCAACGCACGCCACCCGCCCCGAACCGCCGGTGGACGTCCCGCGCGCCGTCGCCGCATGTATATACACGTTGATCGCGCTCCACTTGGCAGTGTGCGATCATACCAAAGACTAATGCACCGGATCCCATCGAACTCCGCAGCTAAGCGTGCTTGGGCGAGAGTAGTACTGGATGGGGTGACCTCCTGGGAAGTCCTCGTGTTGCACCTCTTTTTCCTCATTTTTTGGTTTTGACCAAATTCCTTCTGGCCGATGGCATTTATGGTAATTCTTGTTCAAAACTTGATGTTTAGAATGGGCCGAGAATTGGCGGGTTGATGGAAAATGTGATTTTAAGCCGTGCTCGGGCGAGTCCCGAGGCCACTCATTTTTTGACCCCGCCGGTTTTTCCTTCGCTTTTCTACCAATCCGACTTAGCTAGCGCGCCGAAATTGCGTTGAATGAAAGTGGCTAGCACCGCCGTACTCCTAGTCAACGCACGCTCGCCCGCCCCGAACCGCCGGTGGACGTCCCCGCGCCGCCGCGCCGCATGTATATACACGTTGATCGCGCTCCACTTGGCAGTGCGATCATACCAAAGACACTAATGCACCGATCCCATCGAACTCCGCAGCTAAGCGTGCTTGGGCGAGAGTAGTACCGGGATGGGTGACCTCCTGGGAAGTCCTCGTGTTGCACCTCTTTTTCCTCATTTTTTGGTTTTGACCAAATTCCTTCTGGCCGATGGCATTTATGGTAATTCTTGTTCAAAACTTGATGTTTAGAATGGGCCGAGAATTGGCGGGTTGATGGAAAATGTGATTTTAAGCCGTGCTCGGGGCGAGTCCCGAGGCCACTCATTTTTTGACCCCGCCGGTTTTTCCTTCGCTTTTCTACTAATCCGACTTAGCTAGCGCGCCGAAATTGCGTTGAATGAAAGTGGCTAGCACCGCCGTCGACTCCTAGTCAACGCACGCTCGCCCGCCCCGAACCGCCGGTGGACGTCCCCGCGCCGCCGTCGCCGCCGCATGTATATACACGTTGATCGCGCTCCACTTGGCAGTGCGATCATACCAAAGACTAATGCACCGGATCCCATCGAACTCCGCAGCTAAGCGTGCTTGGGCGAGAGTAGTACTGGATGGGTGACCTCCTGGGAAGTCCTCGTGTTGCACCTCTTTTTCCTCATTTTTTGGTTTTGACCAAATTCCTTCTGGCCGATGGCATTTATGGTAATTCTTGTTCAAAACTTGATGTTTAGAATGGGCCGAGAATTGGCGGGTTGATGGAAAATGTGATTTTAAGCCGTGCTCGTGGGCGAGAGTCCCGAGGCCACTCATTTTTTGACCCCGCCGGTTTTTCCTTCGCTTTTCTACCCAATCCGACTTAGCTAGCGCGCCGAAATTGCGTTGAATGAAAGTGGCTAGCACCGCCGTACTCCTAGTCAACGCACGCTCGCCCGCCCCGAACCGCCGGTGGACGTCCCCGCGCCGCCGTCGCCGCATGTATATACACGTTGATCGCGCTCCACTTGGCAGTGCGATCATACCAAAGACTAATGCACCGATCCCATCGAACTCCGCAGCTAAGCGTGCTTGGGCGAGAGTAGTACCGGGATGGGTGACCTCCTCGGGAAGTCCTCGTGTTGCACCTCTTTTTCCTCATTTTTTGGTTTTGACCAAATTCCCTTCTGGCCGATGGCATTTATGGTAATTCTTGTTCAAAACTTGATGTTTAGAATGGGCCGAGAATTGGCGGGTTGATGGAAAATGTGATTTTAAGCCGTGCTCAGGGCGAGTCCCGAGGCCACTCATTTTTTGACCCCGCCGGTTTTTCCTTCGCTTTTCGGCCAATCCGACTTAGCTAGCGCGCCGAAATTGCGTTGAATGAAAGTGGCTAGCACCGCCGTACTCCTAGTCAACGCACGCTCGCCCGCCCCCGAACCGCCGGTGGACGTCCCGCGCCGCCGCGCGCATGTATATACACGTTGATCGCGCTCCACTTGGCAGTGCGCGATCATACCAAAGACTAATGCACCGGATCCCATCGAACTCCGCAGCTAAGCGTGCTTGGGCGAGAGTAGTACTGGGATGGGTGACCTCCTCGGGAAGTCCTCGTGTTGCACCTCTTTTTCCTCATTTTTTGGTTTTGACCAAATTCCTTCTGGCCGATGGCATTTATGGTAATTCTTGTTCAAAACTTGATGTTTAGAATGGGCCGAGAATTGGCGGGTTGATGGAAAATGTGATTTTAAGCCGTGCTCGTATGAGTCCCGAGGCCACTCATTTTTTGACCCCGCCGGTTTTTCCTTCGCTTTTCGGCCCAATCCGACTTAGCTAGCGCGCCGAAATTGCGTTGAATGAAAGTGGCTAGCACCGCCGACTCCTAGTCAACGCACGCTCGCCCGCCCCCGAACCGCCGGTGGACGTCCCGCGCCGCCGTCGCGCGCATGTATATACACGTTGATCGCGCTCCACTTGGCAGTGTGCGATCATACCAGACTAATGCACCGGATCCCATCAGAACTCCGCAGCTAAGCGTGCTTGGGCGAGAGTAGTACTGGGATGGGTGACCTCCTGGGAAGTCCTCGTGTTGCACCTCTTTTTCCTCATTTTTTGGTTTTGACCAAATTCCTTCTGGCCGATGGCATTTATGGTAATTCTTGTTCAAAACTTGATGTTTAGAATGGGCCGAGAATTGGCGGGTTGATGGAAAATGTGATTTTAAGCCGTGCTCAGGGCGAGTCCCGAGGCCACTCATTTTTTGACCCCGCCGGTTTTTCCTTCGCTTTTCGCCAATCCGACTTAGCTAGCGCGCCGAAATTGCGTTGAATGAAAGTGGCTAGCACCGCCGTACTCCTAGTCAACGCACGCTCGCCCGCCCCCGAACCGCTCGGTGGAAACGTCCCGCGCCGCCGTCGCCGCATGTATATACACGTTGATCGCGCTCCACTTGGCAGTGTGCGATCATACCAAAGACTAATGCACCGATCCCATCGAACTCCGCAGCTAAGCGTGCTTGGGCGAGAGTAGTACCGGGATGGGTGACCTCCCGGGAAGTCCTCGTGTTGCACCTCTTTTTCCTCATTTTTTGGTTTTGACCAAATTCCTTCTGGCCGATGGCATTTATGGTAATTCTTGTTCAAAACTTGATGTTTAGAATGGGCCGAGAATTGGCGGGTTGATGGAAAATGTGATTTTAAGCCGTGCTCGGGCGAGAGTCCCGAGGCCACTCATTTTTTGACCCCGCCGGTTTTTCCTTCGCTTTTCTACCAATCCGACTTAGCTAGCGCGCCGAAATTGCGTTGAATGAAAGTGGCTAGCACCGCCGTACTCCTAGTCAACGCACGCTCGCCCGCCCCCGAACCGCTCGGTGGACGTCCCGCGCCGCCGTCGCCGCATGTATATACACGTTGATCGCGCTCCACTTGGCAGTGCGATCATACCAAAGACTAATGCACCGATCCCATCGAACTCCGCAGCTAAGCGTGCTTGGGCGAGAGTAGTACTGGATGGGTGACCTCCCGGGAAGTCCTCGTGTTGCACCTCTTTTTCCTCATTTTTTGGTTTTGACCAAATTCCTTCTTCGGCCGATGGCATTTATGGTAATTCTTGTTCAAAACTTGATGTTTAGAATGGGCCGAGAATTGGCGGGTTGATGGAAAATGTGATTTTAAGCCGTGCTCGTGGCGAGTCCCGAGGCCACTCATTTTTTGACCCCGCCGGTTTTTCCTTCAATTTTCTACCCAATCCGACTTAGCTAGCGCGCCGAAATTGCGTTGAATGAAAGGGCTAGCAGCTGCCGACTCCTAGTCAACGCACGCTCGCCCGCCCCCCGAACCGCCGGTGGACGTCCCGCGCCGCCGTCGCCGCATGTATATACACGTTGATCGCGCTCCACTGGCAGGTGCGATCATACCAAAGACTAATGCACCGGATCCCATCGAACTCCGCAGCTAAGCGTGCTTGGGCGAGAGTAGTACCGGGATGGGTGACCTCCTGGGAAGTCCTCGTGTTGCACCTCTTTTTCCTCATTTTTTGGTTTTGACCAAATTCCCTTCTGGCCGATGGCATTTATGGTAATTCTTGTTCAAAACTTGATGTTTAGAATGGGCCGAGAATTGGCGGGTTGATGGAAAATGTGATTTTAAGCCGTGCTCGGGGCGAGTCCCGAGGCCACTCATTTTTTGACCCCGCCGGTTTTTCCTTCAATTTTCTACCAATCCGACTTAGCTAGCGCGCCGAAATTGCGTTGAATGAAAGTGGCTAGCACCGCCGTACTCCTAGTCAACGCACGCTCGCCCGCCCCGAACCGCTTCGGTGGACGTCCCCGCGCCGTCGCCGCATGTATATACACGTTGATCGCGCTCCACTTGGCAGTGCGATCATACCAAAGACTAAGCACCGGATCCCATCGAACTCCGCAGCTAAGCGTGCTTGGGCGAGAGTAGTACCGGGATGGGTGACCTCCCGGGAAGTCCTCGTGTTGCACCTCTTTTCCTCATTTTTTGGTTTTGACCAAATTCCCTTCTGGCCGATGGCATTTATGGTAATTCTTGTTCAAAACTTGATGTTTAGAATGGGCCGAGAATTGGCGGGTTGATGGAAAATGTGATTTTAAGCCGTGCTCGGCGGAGTCCCGAGGCCACTCATTTTTTGACCCCGCCGGTTTTTCCTTCGCTTTTCTACCCAATCCGACTTAGCTAGCGCGCCGAAATTGCGTTGAATGAAAGTGGCTAGCACCGCCGTACTCCTAGTCAACGCACGCCGCCCGCCCCGAACCGCTCGGGTGGACGTCCCGCGCCGCCGTCGCCGCATGTATATACACGTTGATCGCGCTCCACTTGGCAGTGTGCGATCATACCAGACTAATGCACCGATCCCATCAGAACTCCGCAGCTTAAGCGTGCTTGGGCGAGAGTAGTACTGGGATGGGTGACCTCCTGGGAAGTCCTCGTGTTGCACCTCTTTTTCCTCATTTTTTGGTTTTGACCAAATTCCTTCTTCGGCCGATGGCATTTATGGTAATTCTTGTTCAAAACTTGATGTTTAGAATGGGCCGAGAATTGGCGGGTTGATGGAAAATGTGATTTTAAGCCGTGCTCGGGGCGAGTCCCGAGGCCACTCATTTTTTGACCCCGCCGGTTTTTCCTTCAATTTTCTACCCAATCCGACTTAGCTAGCGCGCCGAAATTGCGTTGAATGAAAGTGGCTAGCACCGCCGTACTCCTAGTCAACGCACGCCGCCCGCCCCCGAACCGCTCGGTGGACGTCCCGCGCCGCCGTCGCCGCATGTATATACACGTTGATCGCGCTCCACTTGGCAGTGCGATCATACCAAAGACTAATGCACCGGATCCCATCGAACTCCGCAGCTAAGCGTGCTTGGGCGAGAGTAGTACCGGGATGGGTGACCTCCTGGGAAGTCCTCGTGTTGCACCTCTTTTTCCTCATTTTTTGGTTTTGACCAAATTCCCTTCTGGCCGATGGCATTTATGGTAATTCTTGTTCAAAACTTGATGTTTAGAATGGGCCGAGAATTGGCGGGTTGATGGAAAATGTGATTTTAAGCCGTGCTCGTATGAGTCCCGAGGCCACTCATTTTTTGACCCCGCCGGTTTTTCCTTCGCTTTCTACCCAATCCGACTTAGCTAGCGCGCCGAAATTGCGTTGAATGAAAGTGGCTAGCACCGCCGTACTCCTAGTCAACGCACGCTCGCCCCGCCCCGAACCGCCGGGTGGACGTCCCGCGCCGCCGTCGCCGCATGTATATACACGTTGATCGCGCTCCACTTGGCAGGTGCGATCATACCAAAGACTAATGCACCGGATCCCATCGAACTCCGCAGCTAAGCGTGCTTGGGCGAGAGTAGTACTGGGATGGGTGACCTCCCGGGAAGTCCTCGTGTTGCACCTCTTTTTCCTCATTTTTTGGTTTTGACCAAATTCCTTCTGGCCGATGGCATTTATGGTAATTCTTGTTCAAAACTTGATGTTTAGAATGGGCCGAGAATTGGCGGGTTGATGGAAAATGTGATTTTAAGCCGTGCTCGTATGAGTCCCGAGGCCACTCATTTTTTGACCCCGCCGGTTTTTCCTTCGCTTTTCTACCCAATCCGACTTAGCTAGCGCGCCGAAATTGCGTTGAATGAAAGTGGCTAGCACCGCCGTACTCCTAGTCAACGCACGCTCGCCCGCCCCGAACCGCCGGTGGACGTCCCGCGCCGCCGCCGCCGCATGTATATACACGTTGATCGCGCTCCACTTGGCAGTGCGATCATACCAGACTAATGCACCGGATCCCATCAGAACTCCGCAGCTAAGCGTGCTTGGGCGAGAGTAGTACTGGGATGGGTGACCTCCTGGGAAGTCCTCGTGTTGCACCTCTTTTTCCTCATTTTTTGGTTTTGACCAAATTCCTTCTGGCCGATGGCATTTATGGTAATTCTTGTTCAAAACTTGATGTTTAGAATGGGCCGAGAATTGGCGGGTTGATGGAAAATGTGATTTTAAGCCGTGCTCGTGGCGAGTCCCGAGGCCACTCATTTTTTGACCCCGCCGGTTTTTCCTTCGCTTTTCGCCCAATCCGACTTAGCTAGCGCGCCGAAATTGCGTTGAATGAAAGTGGCTAGCAGCTGCGTACTCCTAGTAGTCAACGCACGCTCGCCCGCCCCGAACCGCTCGGGTGGACGTCCCCGCGCCGCCGTCGCCGCATGTATATACACGTTGATCGCGCTCCACTTGGCAGTGTGCGATCATACCAAAGACTAATGCACCGATCCCATCGAACTCCGCAGCTAAGCGTGCTTGGGCGAGAGTAGTACTGGGATGGGTGACCTCCCGGGAAGTCCTCGTGTTGCACCTCTTTTTCCTCATTTTTTGGTTTTGACCAAATTCCCTTCTCCGATGGCATTTATGGTAATTTGTTCAAAACTTGATGTTTAGAATGGGCCGAGAATTGGCGGGTTGATGGAAAATGTGATTTTAAGCCGTGCTCGGGCGAGTCCCGAGGCCACTCATTTTTTGACCCCGCCGGTTTTTCCTTCGCTTTTCGGCCCAATCCGACTTAGCTAGCGCGCCGAAATTGCGTTGAATGAAAGTGGCTAGTACCGCCGTACTCCTAGTCAACGCACGCTCGCCCGCCCCGAACCGCTCGGTGGACGTCCCGCGCCGCCGTCACCGCATGTATATACACGTTGATCGCGCTCCACTTGGCAGTGCGATCATACCAGACTAATGCACCGGATCCCATCAGAACTCCGCAGCTAAGCGTGCTTGGGCGAGAGTAGTACTGGGATGGGTGACCTCCTGGGAAGTCCTCGTGTTGCACCTCTTTTTCCTCATTTTTTGGTTTTGACCAAATTCCTTCTTGGCCGATGGCATTTATGGTAATTCTTGTTCAAAACTTGATGTTTAGAATGGGCCGAGAATTGGCGGGTTGATGGAAAATGTGATTTTAAGCCGTGCTCGTGGCGAGTCCCGAGGCCACTCATTTTTTGACCCCGCCGGTTTTTCCTTCGCTTTTCTACCCAATCCGACTTAGCTAGCGCGCCGAAATTGCGTTGAATGAAAGTGGCTAGCACCGCCGTACTCCTAGTCAACGCACGCCGCCCGCCCCCGAACCGCTCGGTGGACGTCCCCGCGCCGCCGTCGCCGCATGTATATACACGTTGATCGCGCTCCACTTGGCAGTGTGCGATCATACCAAAGACTAATGCACCGGATCCCATCGAACTCCGCAGCTAAGCGTGCTTGGGCGAGAGTAGTACCGGGATGGGTGACCTCCTGGGAAGTCCTCGTGTTGCACCTCTTTTTCCTCATTTTTTGGTTTTGACCAAATTCCCTTCTGGCCGATGGCATTTATGGTAATTCTTGTTCAAAACTTGATGTTTAGAATGGGCCGAGAATTGGCGGGTTGATGGAAAATGTGATTTTAAGCCGTGCTCGTATGCGAGTCCCGAGGCCACTCATTTTTTGACCCCGCCGGTTTTTCCTTCGCTTTTCGGCCCAATCCGACTTAGCTAGCGCGCCGAAATTGCGTTGAATGAAAGTGGCTAGCAGCTGCGTACTCCTAGTCAACGCACGCTCGCCCGCCCCCGAACCGCCGCTGGTGGACGTCCCCGCGCCGCCGTCGCGCATGTATATACACGTGATCGCGCTCCACTTGGCAGTGCGATCGATCATACCAAAGACTAATGCACCGATCCCATCGAACTCCGCAGCTAAGCGTGCTTGGGCGAGAGTAGTACTGGGATGGGTGACCTCCTGGGAAGTCCTCGTGTTGCACCTCTTTTTCCTCATTTTTTGGTTTTGACCAAATTCCTTCTGGCCGATGGCATTTATGGTAATTCTTGTTCAAAACTTGATGTTTAGAATGGGCCGAGAATTGGCGGGTTGATGGAAAATGTGATTTTAAGCCGTGCTCGGGGAGTCCCGAGGCCACTCATTTTTTGACCCCGCCGGTTTTTCCTTCGCTTTTCGGCCCAATCCGACTTAGCTAGCGCGCCGAAATTGCGTTGAATGAAAGTGGCTAGCACCGCCGTACTCCTAGTCAACGCACGCTCGCCCGCCCCGAACCGCCGGTGGACGTCCCGCGCCGCCGTCAGCCGCATGTATATACACGTTGATCGCGCTCCACTTGGCAGGTGCGATCATACCAAAGACTAATGCACCGATCCCATCGAACTCCGCAGCTTAAGCGTGCTTGGGCGAGAGTAGTACCGGGATGGGTGACCTCCTGGGAAGTCCTCGTGTTGCACCTCTTTTTCCTCATTTTTTGGTTTTGACCAAATTCCTTCTGGCCGATGGCATTTATGGTAATTCTTGTTCAAAACTTGATGTTTAGAATGGGCCGAGAATTGGCGGGTTGATGGAAAATGTGATTTTAAGCCGTGCTCGTGGGGCGAGTCCCGAGGCCACTCATTTTTTGACCCGCCGGTTTTTCCTTTTTCTACCAATCCGACTTAGCTAGCGCGCCGAAATTGCGTTGAATGAAAGTGGCTAGCACCGCCGTACTCCTAGTCAACGCACGCTCGCCCGCCCCCGAACCGCCGGTGGACGTCCCCGCCGCCGTCGCCGCATGTATATACACGTTGATCGCGCTCCACTTGGCAGTGCGATCATACCAAAGACTAATGCACCGGATCCCATCGAACTCCGCAGCTAAGCGTGCTTGGGCGAGAGTAGTACCGGGATGGGTGACCTCCGGGAAGTCCTCGTGTTGCACCTCTTTTTCCTCATTTTTTGGTTTTGACCAAATTCCCTTCTGGCCGATGGCATTTATGGTAATTCTTGTTCAAAACTTGATGTTTAGAATGGGCCGAGAATTGGCGGGTGATGGAAAATGTGATTTTAAGCCGTGCTCGGGGCGAGTCCCGAGGCCACTCATTTTTTGACCCCGCCGGTTTTTCCTTCGCTTTTCGGCCCAATCCGACTTAGCTAGCGCGCCGAAATTGCGTTGAATGAAAGTGGCTAGCACCGCCGTACTCCTAGTCAACGCACGCTCGCCCGCCCCGAACCGCCGGTGGACGTCCCGCGCCGCCGTCGCCGCATGTATATACACGTTGATCGCGCTCCACTTGGCAGGTGCGATCATACCAAAGACTAATGCACCGGATCCCATCGAACTCCGCAGCTAAGCGTGCTTGGGCGAGAGTAGTACTGGGATGGGTGACCTCCCGGGAAGTCCTCGTGTTGCACCTCTTTTTCCTCATTTTTTGGTTTTGACCAAATTCCCTTCTGGCCGATGGCATTTATGGTAATTCTTGTTCAAAACTTGATGTTTAGAATGGGCCGAGAATTGGCGGGTTGATGGAAAATGTGATTTTAAGCCGTGCTCGTGGCGGAGTCCCGAGGCCACTCATTTTTTGACCCCGCCGGTTTTTCCTTCAATTTTCGCTGCCCTAATCCGACTTAGCTAGCGCGCCGAAATTGCGTGAATGAAAGGGCTAGCACCGCCGTACTCCTAGTCAACGCACGCTCGCCCGCCCCCGAACCGCCGGGTGGACGTCCCGCGCCGCCGTCGCCGCGCATGTATATACAAGTTGATCACGCTCCACTTGACAGGTTATCATACCACTCTTAATGCACTGGATCCCATCAGAACTCTGTAGATAAGCATACTAGGGCGAGAGTAGTACTAGGATGGGTGACCTCCTGGGAAGTCCTCGTGTTGCACCTCTTTTTCCTCATTTTTTGGTTTTGACCAAATTCCCTTCGGTCGATGGCATTTATGGTAATTCTTGTTCAAAACTTGATGTTTAGAATGGGCCGAGAATTGGCGGGTTGATGGAAAATGTGATTTTAAGCCAGGCTCGTGGCGGAGTCCTGAGGCCACTCATTTTTTGACCCTGCCGGTTTTTCCTTCGCTTTCGGCCCAATCCGACTTAGCTAGCGCGCCGAAATTGCGTTGAATGAAAGTGGCTAGCACCGCCGCCGTACTCCTAGTCAACGCACGCTCGCCCGCCCCCGAACCGCTCGGGTGGACGTCCCGCGCCGCCGTCGCCGCATGTATATACACGTTGATCGCGCTCCACTTGGCAGGTGCGATCATACCAAAGACTAATGCACCGGATCCCATCAGAACTCCGCAGCTTAAGCGTGCTTGGGCGAGAGTAGTACTGGGATGGGTGACCTCCTGGGAAGTCCTCGTGTTGCACCTCTTTTTCCTCATTTTTTGGTTTTGACCAAATTCCTTCTCGATGGCATTTATGGTAATTCTTGTTCAAAACTTGATGTTTAGAATGGGCCGAGAATTGGCGGCGGGTTGATGGAAAATGTGATTTTAAGCCGTGCTCGGGGCGAGTCCCGAGGCCACTCATTTTTTGACCCCGCCGGTTTTTCCTTCAATTTTCGGCCCAATCCGACTTAGCTAGCGCGCCGAAATTGCGTTGAATGAAAGTGGCTAGCACCGCCGTACTCCTAGTCAACGCACGCTCGCCCGGCCCCCGAACCGCTCGGGTGGACGTCCCGCGCCGCCGCGCGCATGTATATACACGTTGATCGCGCTCCACTTGGCAGGTGCGATCATACCAAGACTAATGCACCGGATCCCATCAGAACTCCGCAGCTAAGCGTGCTTGGGCGAGAGTAGTACTGGGATGGGTGACCTCCTGGGAAGTCCTCGTGTTGCACCTCTTTTTCCTCATTTTTTGGTTTTGACCAAATTCCTTCTGGCCGATGGCATTTATGGTAATTCTTGTTCAAAACTTGATGTTTAGAATGGGCCGAGAATTGGCGGGTTGATGGAAAATGTGATTTTAAGCCGTGCTCGTGGCGAGTCCCGAGGCCACTCATTTTTTGACCCCGCCGGTTTTTCCTTCGCTTTCGGCCCAATCCGACTTAGCTAGCGCGCCGAAATTGCGTTGAATGAAAGTGGCTAGCACCGCCGTACTCCTAGTCAACGCACGCTCGCCCGCCCCGAACCGCTGGTGGACGTCCCCCGCCGTCGCGCGCATGTATATACACGTTGATCGCGCTCCACTTGGGTGTGCGATCATACCAGCACTAATGCACCGGATCCCATCAGAACTCCGCAGTTAAGCGTGCTTGGGCGAGAGTAGTACTGGGATGGGTGACCTCCTGGGAAGTCCTCGTGTTGCACCTCTTTTTCCTCATTTTTTGGTTTTGACCAAATTCCCTTCGGTCGATGGCATTTATGGTAATTCTTGTTCAAAACTTGATGTTTAGAATGGGCCGAGAATTGGCGGGTTGATGGAAAATGTGATTTTAAGCCAGGCTCAGGGCGGAGTCCTGAGGCCACTCATTTTTTGACCCTGCCGGGTTTTTCCTTCAGTTTTCGGCCCAATCCGACTTAGCTAGCGCGCCGAAATTGCGTTGAATGAAAGGGCTAGCAGCTGCTCAGACTCCTAGTCAACGCACGCTCGCCCGCCCCGAACCGCCGGGTGGACGTCCCGCGCCGCCGTCGCCGCATGTATATACACGTTGATCGCGCTCCACTTGGCAGTGCGATCATACCAAAGACTAATGCACCGGATCCCATCAGAACTCCGCAGTTAAGCGTGCTTGGGCGAGAGTAGTACTGGGATGGGTGACCTCCTGGGAAGTCCTCGTGTTGCACCTCTTTTTCCTCATTTTTTGGTTTTGACCAAATTCCCTTCTGGCCGATGGCATTTATGGTAATTCTTGTTCAAAACTTGATGTTTAGAATGGGCCGAGAATTGGCGGGTTGATGGAAAATGTGATTTTAAGCCGTGCTCGGGCGGAGTCCCGAGGCCACTCATTTTTTGACCTGCCGGTTTTTCCTTCAATTTTCGCTGCCCAATCCGACTTAGCTAGCGCGCCGAAATTGCGTTGAATGAAAGTGGCTAGCACCGCTCGTACTCCTAGTCAACGCACGCTCGCCCGCCCCGAACCGCTCGGGTGGACGTCCCGCGCCGCCGTCGCCGCATGTATATACACGTTGATCGCGCTCCACTTGGCAGTGCGATCATACCAAAGACTAATGCACCGGATCCCATCGAACTCCGCAGCTAAGCGTGCTTGGGCGAGAGTAGTACCGGGATGGGTGACCTCCTCGGGAAGTCCTCGTGTTGCACCTCTTTTTCCTCATTTTTTGGTTTTGACCAAATTCCTTCTGGCCGATGGCATTTATGGTAATTCTTGTTCAAAACTTGATGTTTAGAATGGGCCGAGAATTGGCGGGTTGATGGAAAATGTGATTTTAAGCCGTGCTCAGGGCGAGTCCCGAGGCCACTCATTTTTTGACCCTGCCGGTTTTTCCTTCAATTTTCGGCCCAATCCGACTTAGCTAGCGCGCCGAAATTGCGTTGAATGAAAGTGGCTAGCACCGCCGACTCCTAGTCAACGCACGCTCGCCCGCCCCGAACCGCCGGGTGGACGTCCCGCGCCGCCGTCGCCGCATGTATATACACGTTGATCGCGCTCCACTTGGCAGTGCGATCATACCAAAGACTAATGCACCGATCCCATCGAACTCCGCAGCTTAAGCGTGCTTGGGCGAGAGTAGTACGGGATGGGTGACCTCCTGGGAAGTCCTCGTGTTGCACCTCTTTTTCCTCATTTTTTGGTTTTGACCAAATTCCTTCTGGTCGATGGCATTTATGGTAATTCTTGTTCAAAACTTGATGTTTAGAATGGGCCGAGAATTGGCGGGTTGATGGGAAAATGTGATTTTAAGCCAGGCTCGTGGCGGAGTCCTGAGGCCACTCATTTTTTGACCCTGCCGGTTTTTCCTTCAATTTTCTACCCAATCCGACTTAGCTAGCGCGCCGAAATTGCGTTGAATGAAAGTGGCTAGCACCGCCGTACTCCTAGTCAACGCACGCTCGCCCGCCCCCGAACCGCTCGGGTGGACGTCCCCGCCGCCGTCGCCGCATGTATATACACGTTGATCGCGCTCCACTTGGCAGTGCGATCATACCAAAGACTAATGCACCGGATCCCATCGAACTCCGCAGCTAAGCGTGCTTGGGCGAGAGTAGTACTGGGATGGGTGACCTCCCGGGAAGTCCTCGTGTTGCACCTCTTTTTCCTCATTTTTTGGTTTTGACCAAATTCCCTTCTGGCCGATGGCATTTATGGTAATTCTTGTTCAAAACTTGATGTTTAGAATGGGCCGAGAATTGGCGGGTTGATGGAAAATGTGATTTTAAGCCAAGCTCGGGCGGCGAGTCCTGAGGCCACTCATTTTTTGACCCTGCCGGTTTTTCCTTCACTTTTCGGCCCTAATCCGACTTAGCTAGCGCGCCGAAATTGCGTTGAATGAAAGTGGCTAGCACCGCCGTACTCCTAGTCAACGCACGCTCGCCCGCCCCCGAACCGCTCGGGTGGACGTCCCGCGCCGCCGCCGCATGTGTATATACACGTTGATCGCGCTCCACTTGGCAGTGTGCGATCATACCAAAGACTAATGCACCGATCCCATCGAACTCCGCAGCTAAGCGTGCTTGGGCGAGAGTAGTACTTGGGATGGGTGACCTCCTGGGAAGTCCTCGTGTTGCACCTCTTTTCCTCATTTTTTGGTTTTGACCAAATTCCCTTCTGGCGATGGCATTTATGGTAATTCTTGTTCAAAACTTGATGTTTAGAATGGGCCGAGAATTGGCGGGTTGATGGAAAATGTGATTTTAAGCCATGCTCGGGCGGAGTCCTGAGGCCACTCATTTTTGACCCTGCCGGGTCTTTCCTTCAGTTTTCGGCCCAATCCGACTTAGCTAGCGCGCCGAAATTGCGTTGAATGAAAGGGCTAGCACCGCCGTACTCCTAGTCAACGCACGCTCGCCCGCCCCCCGAACCGCCGGGTGGACGTCCCGCGCGCGCCGTCGGCCGCATGTATATACACGTTGATCGCGCTCCACTTGGCAGGTGCGATCATACCAAAGACTAATGCACCGGATCCCATCAGAACTCCGCAGTTAAGCGTGCTTGGGCGAGAGTAGTACTGGGATGGGTGACCTCCTGGGAAGTCCTCGTGTTGCACCTCTTTTTCCTCATTTTTTGGTTTTGACCAAATTCCTTCTGGTCGATGGCATTTATGGTAATTCTTGTTCAAAACTTGATGTTTAGAATGGGCCGAGAATTGGCGGGTTGATGGAAAATGTGATTTTAAGCCGTGCTCGGGCGAGTCCCGAGGCCACTCATTTTTTGACCGCCGGGTTTTTCCTTCGCTTTTCGGCCCAATCCGACTTAGCTAGCGCGCCGAAATTGCGTTGAATGAAAGTGGCTAGCACCGCCGACTCCTAGTCAACGCACGCTCGCCCGCCCCCGAACCGCTCGTGGACGTCCCGCGCCGCCGTCGCGCATGTATATACACGTTGATCGCGCTCCACTTGGCAGTGCGATCATACCAAAGACTAATGCACCGGATCCCATCGAACTCCGCAGCTTAAGCGTGCTTGGGCGAGAGTAGTACTGGGATGGGTGACCTCCCGGGAAGTCCTCGTGTTGCACCTCTTTTTCCTCATTTTTTGGTTTTTGACCAAATTCCCTTCTGGCGATGGCATTTATGGTAATTCTTGTTCAAAACTTGATGTTTAGAATGGGCCGAGAATTGGCGGGTTGATGGAAAATGTGATTTTAAGCCAAGCTCAGGGCGGAGTCCTGAGGCCACTCATTTTTTGACCCTGCCGGGTTTTCCTTCAGTTTTCGGCCCAATCCGACTTAGCTAGCGCGCCGAAATTGCGTTGAATGAAAGGGCTGGCAGCTGCTCAGACTCCTAGTCAACGCACGCTCAGCCCGGCCCCCGGAACCGCTCGGGTGGACGTCCCGCGCCGCCGTCAGCGCATGTATATACACGTTGATCGCGCTCCACTTGGCAGGTGCGATCATACCAAAGACTAATGCACCGGATCCCATCGAACTCCGCAGCTTAAGCGTGCTTGGGCGAGAGTAGTACTTGGGATGGGTGACCTCCTGGGAAGTCCTCGTGTTGCACCTCTTTTTCCTCATTTTTTGGTTTTGACCAAATTCCTTCTGGCCGATGGCATTTATGGTAATTCTTGTTCAAAACTTGATGTTTAGAATGGGCCGAGAATTGGCGGGTTGATGGAAAATGTGATTTTAAGCCGTGCTCGGGGCGAGTCCCGAGGCCACTCATTTTTTGACCCCGCCGGGTTTTTCCTTCGCCCCAATCCGACTTAGCTAGCGCGCCGAAATTGCGTTGAATGAAAGGGCTAGCACCGCCGACTCCTAGTCAACGCACGCTCGCCCGCCCCCGAACCGCTCGGGTGGACGTCCCGCGCCGCCGTCGGCGCATGTATATACACGTTGATCGCGCTCCACTTGGCAGGTGCGATCATACCAGCACTAATGCACCGGATCCCATCAGAACTCCGCAGTTAAGCGTGCTTGGGCGAGAGTAGTACTGGGATGGGTGACCTCTTGGGAAGTCCTCGTGTTGCACCTCTTTTTCCCCATTTTTTGGTTTTGACCAAATTCCCTTCTGGCCGATGGCATTTATGGTAATTCTTGTTCAAAACTTGATGTTTAGAATGGGCCGAGAATTGGCGGGTTGATGGAAAATGTGATTTTAAGCCAGGCTCAGGGCGGAGTCCTGAGGCCACTCATTTTTTGACCCTGCCGGGTTTTTCCTTCAGTTTTCGGCCCAATCCGACTTAGCTAGCGCGCCGAAATTGCGTTGAATGAAAGGGCTAGCACCGCCGTCGACTCCTAGTCAACGCACGCTCGCCCGGCCCCGAACCGCTCGGGTGGACGTCCCGCGCCGCCGTCGGCGCATGTATATACACGTTGATCGCGCTCCACTTGGCAGTGCGATCATACCAAAGACTAATGCACCGGATCCCATCGAACTCCGCAGCTTAAGCGTGCTTGGGCGAGAGTAGTATTGGGATGGGTGACCTCCTCGGGAAGTCCTCGTGTTGCACCTCTTTTTCCTCATTTTTTGGTTTTGACCAAATTCCTTCTGGATGGCATTTATGGTAATTCTTGTTCAAAACTTGATGTTTAGAATGGGCCGAGAATTGGCGGGTTGATGGAAAATGTGATTTTAAGCCAAGCTCGGGCGAGTCCTGAGGCCACTCATTTTTTGACCCTCGCCGGGTTTTCCTTCAATTTTCGGCCCAATCCGACTTAGCTAGCGCGCCGAAATTGCGTTGAATGAAAGGGGCTAGCACCGCTCGGACTCTAGTCAACGCACGCTCGCCCGGCCCCGAACCGCTCGGGTGGACGTCCCGCGCCGCCGTCGGCGCATGTATATACACGTTGATCGCGCTCCACTTGGCAGTGTGCGATCATACCAAAGACTAATGCACCGGATCCCATCGAACTCCGCAGCTTAAGCGTGCTTGGGCGAGAGTAGTACTTGGGATGGGTGACCTCCCGGGAAGTCCTCGTGTTGCACCTCTTTTTCCTCATTTTTTGGTTTTGACCAAATTCCTTCTGATCGATGGCATTTATGGTAATTCTTGTTCAAAACTTGATGTTTAGAATGGGCCGAGAATTGGCGGGTTGATGGAAAATGTGATTTTAAGCCGTGCTCGGGCGAGTCCTGAGGCCACTCATTTTTTGACCCTGCCGGGGTTTTCCTTCAATTTTCGGCCCAATCCGACTTAGCTAGCGCGCCGAAATTGCGTTGAATGAAAGGGCTAGCACCTGCTCAGACTCCTAGTCAACGCACGCTCGCCCGGCCCCGAACCGCTCGGGTGGACGTCCCGCGCCGCCGTCGGCGCATGTATATACACGTTGATCGCGCTCCACTTGGCAGTGCGATCATACCAAAGACTAATGCACCGGATCCCATCGAACTCCGCGCTTAAGCGTGCTTGGGCGAGAGTAGTCTTGGGATGGGTGACCTCCCCGGGAAGTCCTCGTGTGGCACCTCTTTTTCCCCATTTTTGGTTTTGACCAAATTCCCTTCGATCGATGGCATTTATGGTAATTCTTGTTCAAAACTTGATGTTTAGAATGGGCCGAGAATTGGCGGGTTGATGGAAAATGTGATTTTAAGCCAAGCTCGGGCGAGTCCTGAGGCCACTCATTTTTTGACCCCGGGTTTTTCCTTCAATTTTCGGCCCAATCCGACTTAGCTAGCGCGCCGAAATTGCGTTGAATGAAAGGGCTAGCAGCTGCTCAGACTCCTAGTCAACGCACGCTCGGCCGGCCCCGGAGCCTCGGGTGGACGTCCCGCGCCGTCGGCGCATGTATATACACGTTGATCGCGCTCCACTTGGCAGGTGCGATCATACCAGCACTAATGCACCGGATCCCATCAGAACTCCGCAGTTAAGCGTGCTTGGGCGAGAGTAGTACTGGGATGGGTGACCTCCAGGGAAGTCCTCGTGTGGCACCTCTTTTTCCCCATTTTTTGGTTTTGACCAAATTCCCTTCAGTCGATGGCATTTATGGTAATTCTTGTTCAAAACTTGATGTTTAGAATGGGCCGAGAATTGGCGGGTTGATGGAAAATGTGATTTTAAGCCAGGCTCAGGGCGGAGTCCTGAGGCCACTCATTTTTGACCTCTGCCGGGTTTTTTCCTTCAATTTTCGGCCCAATCCGACTTAGCTAGCGCGCCGAAATTGCGTTGAATGAAAGGGCTAGCGGTACCGCTCGGACTCCTAGTCAACGCACGCTCGCCCGGCCCCGGGCCGCTCGGGTGGACGTCCCGCGCGCGCCGTCGGCGCATGTATATACACGTTGATCGCGCTCCACTTGGCGGTGCGATCATACCAAAGACTAATGCACCGGATCCCATCAGAACTCCGCAGTTAAGCGTGCTTGGGCGAGAGTAGTACTGGGATGGGTGACCTCCAGGGAAGTCCTCGTGTGGCACCTCTTTTTCCCCATTTTTTGGTTTTGACCAAATTCCCTTCAGTCGATGGCATTTATGGTAATTCTTGTTCAAAACTTGATGTTTAGAATGGGCCGAGAATTGGCGGGTTGATGGAAAATGTGATTTTAAGCCAGGCTCAGGGCGGAGTCCTGAGGCCACTCATTTTTTGACCCTGCCGGGTTTTTCCTTCAATTTTCGGCCCAATCCGACTTAGCTAGCGCGCCGAAATTGCGTTGAATGAAAGGGCTAGCAGCTGCTCAGACTCCTAGTCAACGCACGCTCAGCCCGGCCCCCGGAACCGCTCGGTGGACGTCCCGCGCCGCCGTCAGCGCATGTATATACACGTTGATCGCGCTCCACTTGGCAGGTGCGATCATACCAGCACTAATGCACCGGATCCCATCAGAACTCCGCAGTTAAGCGTGCTTGGGCGAGAGTAGTACTGGGATGGGTGACCTCCAGGGAAGTCCTCGTGTGGCACCTCTTTTTCCCCATTTTTTGGTTTTGACCAAATTCCCTTCAGTCGATGGCATTTATGGTAATTCTTGTTCAAAACTTGATGTTTAGAATGGGCCGAGAATTGGCGGGTTGATGGAAAATGTGATTTTAAGCCAGGCTCAGGGCGGAGTCCTGAGGCCACTCATTTTTTGACCCTGCCGGGTTTTTCCTTCAGTTTTCGGCCCAATCCGACTTAGCTAGCGCGCCGAAATTGCGTTGAATGAAAGGGCTACAGCTGCTCAGACTCTAGTCAACGCACGCTCAGCCGGCCCCTGGACCGCTCGGGTGGACGTCCCGCGCCGCCGTCAGCGCATGTATATACACGTTGATCGCGCTCCACTTGGCAGGTGCGATCATACCAGCACTAATGCACCGGATCCCATCAGAACTCCGCAGTTAAGCGTGCTTGGGCGAGAGTAGTACTGGGATGGGTGACCTCCTGGGAAGTCCTCGTGTTGCACCTCTTTTTCCCCATTTTTTGGTTTTGACCAAATTCCCTTCAGTCGATGGCATTTATGGTAATTCTTGTTCAAAACTTGATGTTTAGAATGGGCCGAGAATTGGCGGGTTGATGGAAAATGTGATTTTAAGCCAGGCTCAGGGCGGAGTCCTGAGGCCACTCATTTTTTGACCCTGCCGGGTTTTTCCTTCAGTTTTCGGCCCAATCCGACTTAGCTAGCGCGCCGAAATTGCGTTGAATGAAAGGGCTAGCAGCTGCTCAGACTCCTAGTCAACGCACGCTCAGCCCGGCCCCCGGAACCGCTCGGGTGGACGTCCCGCGCCGCCGTCAGCGCATGTATATACACGTTGATCGCGCTCCACTTGGCAGGTGCGATCATACCAGCACTAATGCACCGGATCCCATCAGAACTCCGCAGTTAAGCGTGCTTGGGCGAGAGTAGTACTGGGATGGGTGACCTCCTGGGAAGTCCTCGTGTTGCACCTCTTTTTCCCCATTTTTTGGTTTTGACCAAATTCCCTTCAGTCGATGGCATTTATGGTAATTCTTGTTCAAAACTTGATGTTTAGAATGGGCCGAGAATTCAAAACTTGATGTTTAGAATGGGCCGAGAATTGGCGGGTTGATGGAAAATGTGATTTTAAGCCAGGCTCAGGGCGGAGTCCTGAGGCCACTCATTTTTTGACCCTGCCGGGTTTTTCCTTCAATTTTCGGCCCAATCCGACTTAGCTAGCGCGCCGAAATTGCGTTGAATGAAAGGGCTAGCAGTTGCTGATGCGTGCGGATGTAGTGATTAAAATTAAGATAAAAATCAGTTCTCAGGCCCACCAGAAAATAAAAAACCTTACTACTAGTTGTAGTTAGTAAGGGTCGATCCACAGAGAACCAATTCAATTAACACTATTAAACAATTCCCAATTTAGACTCTGATTAACAATAAACAGTAAAAGGGGGGTTTTGGAGTTTTGATGAACAATGAACAGCTTCAAAGATAACAATAAATAAACTGAAATCAACAATATAAGAAAATTGGTTAAGAGATTGAATCCACCACTAGATTTATATGATAATGTAAATCCACATATCCTTTTTATTCCAACATGCTCAATTATGTTTTTATGCAATTGTGATATTAAATCTCTGTTTTCCTTACGTGTTGGCCAATTTAGCAACCGCTCAAATCAACTCCTAATCACCGATTAGTCATAAAGCAACCGCTCTTACAACTATCCAACAATTGCATTAAGATTTAGAAAACCAATTACACTAAGGTCTAATCACACACCGGATTAAATTACTTAGAACATATATTTCTCTAGATCTAATACCGCAACCGCGCATAATAAACCCAAATCTACCACTTTTATAACGGCAAATAGCACAAAGATAATTATACCCACATGAACATCATACATCCCACTAGATCTACTACCGCAACCGCGCATAATAAACTAGATCTACTACTTTGAAAGTAGGAACAAGTACAAAAACCTTCATACCAACAATAGATTCGAAATATATGAATAAAAACATAACTGTTGAAATAATCAAATATGCAAAGTTTACAACATTAATACTAGCGGTTTCATCACCCCTTAACCAAGGGAGGTTTAGTTACACATAGCTAGAAAGAAATCACAAGAAAAACTATGAAGAAACAAGAAGAAACTATGAAGAAACAAGAAACTAAGAGAGAAAATGAAGGAGAGTTACATCTTGTTCATGATAAATGGTGCCTTTTATAGAAGTCTAAGGTAACAAAATGACAAAAGGGAAGTGGGTGGATGAGTGGGTGAGTGAGTGGAGTGTTTGAGTGGATGGATTAGTGGGTTGGTTTAGTGGATTGGTTTAGTGGATGAGTGAGTGGAATGGTTGAGTGGTTGAATTAGTGAAAAATGCCAAAGGACTTTTGGTGAGTGGGAAATTATGGACATGAATGGGTGAGTGGATGGATGAGTGGATGGATTAGTGGATGAGTGGGTGGAGTGGTTAAGTGGTTGGATTAGTGTATGAGTGGATGAATGGGTGAGTTAGTGGATGAGTGGATGAGTGGATTAGTGGATGGATGAGTGGGTGGTTGAGGACGAAAATTTCGTGTCTGACTTGGAAGCCAAAAACGACCCACTATACTTCAGAACCACGAAAAGTGTTCTTCATGAAAGTTGTAGATCCTTGTCTTGGTAAAATGGATAGCTGGTTCGTCCAATTTGACTTCCTTAAGCCCAAGATATGTCCCAAATACCGTAGGTTGCTCAAACCCAACTTCAGCACCTCTGTTCCGACTTGCAAGCTCAAAATGACCTACTAGACTTCTTTTTCTGAAAATGTGTTCTTCATGAAAGTTGTTTATTTGGATTTTGACTATCCACTGTCCAAATTTCATCCCATCTCCATTATTACATCTTGAGATATGATTTTATGAGTGCACACTGTTCGGATTCTACTGACAGAACCCGTATTCTAACTTCCATGTAAACTTAGGTCCCTTAGACATCTGAATCGGACTTCGAGCTCTTCATCAAAGTTGTAGAGCTTCCTCTTAGCTTTCCTACAAGATAAAATTCATGATTTTCAGATTTCAGGAACTCAAGTTATGACCAAAATACAGAAATAGTGTAAAATCTCAATAATGCTGAAAATATTCAATTAGGACCAATTTGAGCTCAAACTCACAAAATCATGTCAAACTCAATCAATTAAGAATATGGAGAGTGTAAATGACTAAATATAAGGGTTTCTTAATGAATAAAATATGTGTTTATCAAATTCCACACTTAGCTTTTTGCACTCCTGGGCAAAACTCAAGACCAAAATTTTACAATCAAGAAGAACAACCAAAGGTTCAAGGGATCAAAACATTCATGAGTTAACAATTCTCCACATCTCAAACCATCAAGCAAGGTATCTTCAACATGAATCGAGAATGATAGATCTTCACAAGATTCCCTCTCAATCTCTCAAGTGTTTAAAGGGTAGGTATTTCACTCAATTCAACCCATGAAAATTGCACTACCATAAGCTTGCTTATCTTCTACTTCTCCACTACTCAAAACACATGCACACACAAATCATGAGGACTTTATTCAAGGTTGTAGTGAGGTCAAGGTAACAGGAGAGGATAAAATGGATATGAGAAGATAAATACCAAAGAGAATAAAAGCAAATGAGAGCTGAGTTCAAATAACAAGCATAAAAGTTCATCCCAACTCTAGTGTATATCCTTTTACATATTCATTTCCCAATCCTTTTCTTTTTTTAAACACTTGGTTTTTTTTTCTTTTTTTTTCTTTCTTTTTATATATATGAACATAACTATATACATACATTTTTTTTTCTTTTTGGGCACTCTTTTCTTTTTCAACAACCATTTTGTACACACACCCCACACTTGTTCAAAAACTCATCCATTAACCAAGCTAATGTTCTTTTATTCCCTAAGGTAAAGTAAGAACACGATTTCTCATTTAAGGCACATGATGAGCTAGAAACAAGGAATGGTCAAATAAGCTCAAAGGGGTTAAGCAAAGGAAAATATACAAGGTTGGCAGGAATCAGAGAATTTTCAAGAAATCAAAAGAGTGCTTGATATCATATTGAAAACAAGGTTGGCTATTTGGTTAAACTAGCTAATTAAGAAAGAGGGCCTCAATCATGTTCATGCATGCAAGTGAAATGTAGCCTCAAAAAGAATCAAAGCAAGTTCTAGAGTGGTCATTAACATGAGTGAAAATCACACAAGAAAGAAGAGAATAGCATAAATGTTGAATCCATCCATTAGGCTCAAAATCTCACAAGGTATGCATCCATCAAACTCAATTCATCAATTTAATCATCCATCACCAAGCATATCAGGTTCAAGAAGGGAGAAAAGTTATTCAATCATGCAATGAACCCCCTTTTTTTTTTTCTTTTTTTTTTTTTTTTGAATTTTTTTTTTACAAAAAGAACATGCTGAAATCTCTCCCCCACGCTTAATATAACATTGCCTTCAATGTGAAAGAGAGATATAGAAAAGAGCAACACAACTTTGATAAGAAGTGAATCAACGCCAAGCGAGAAAAGAAACACACCTTTGTCGATCTGCATCGGATCGACTCGAAAAGAAATCAAACAATAAAACTTTAGTACTAATTAGTTACTACCTAAAAAACTCCTTACTCTGCCACCAATTAAGATGCGTCTCAAGTGTAAAATTACTCCTTACTCTGCCATCACTAATTGATTTAATAAGTACATGACAATCATATCATACTTTCCAAACAAAGACAACAAATTTTATTTTTTTATTTTTTTTATTTTTTTTTTTTTTTATTATTATTTTTTTTGGGTCAACTATCCTTCCCCCAACTAAATCACAACATTGTCCTCAATGTTAAAATATAGATGAGTAAAGGACGAGAAGATATTACCTGTTGGAGAAAGTCGACACAAATTTAAACGAAAACAAGGTACAATAAAATCAAACCCATTAAAGATGAAGTCGCAGATCGGCTTTTGTTTCTTGTTACTTCCTTCGCCGCTTCTGTTGACCAATCTATCGAGCTAATACCGGATCAGGTACATACTCAAAAGCTTCTAATTTATCAATGAGCTCATCAATAGTGGAGGCAGAGATAAGAAGTTGTCTTCTTGAAGGAGTGATAAATTTACGTTCCACGACTTTGTCAAGAAAAGATAACAAAAGATCAAAGAAATTATTAACATTCAACAAACCAATGGGTCTATGGTGGATGTTTAGTTCGGCCAAGAGACAATTTGAAAAATTTCTTCTAAAGTACCAAATCCACCTGGTAAGACAATAAATGCATCGAATTGTCAACCATTGTTTTCATTCGTCCATGCATAGATGTTACCTGAATTTCTTCTCCAACTGTCTTTCCAAAGGTGATGTTATTTTCACCAAAGGTTTAGGAATAACACCTAAAACCTGACTGCCTCCTATAGAAGCGACAAGTGATACAACCCCCATTAACCCACGACAACCTCCCCATATACAAGATGAATATTCCTCGCAGCAAGTGATTGACCAAGAGTGCTAGGCTGCGTTTACAAACTCTAATCCCTTCCCATAACTCGACCCACAAAAAACACAGACATTTTTGAGGTTACGAATAGAAGGCCCCATTCTATACTCTTCCTCCCTTTGAGTGTTTCGAGTTGAAGGAAAATGGAGAAAATGGAGTGTTTAAGTAGGAAAAAGAATGGAAAGGGAATAATTGCACCTATGAGGGTAGGTTGGCTGTTGTCAGAAAAGGTTGAAATTAAGAAACACAGAATCTTTTCTCCTTTTTTTTTTTTACTTTTTTTTTTATTTTTTTTATTTTTATTTTATTTTTATTTTTTTTGTTTGATTTCAAGAAAACCATCAAGGTAAAGAAGTCTAGAAACCCCTGAAGGACCATGCTCAAAGGATTGTCTGTACAAAAATTAAAATACAACAAAATGATACAAAGATAAAAGAAATAGAAAATGATGACATACCTGTATGTACAGTGTCCATGGCGTATCTTTATACTGCGCGTCATGAGTGCAGTAGACATCACGTCCTCTCTCTTTTTATTTTTTTATTTTTTTTTCTGAATTTTTGAATTTGTTAGAAAAACTTGATGAAAGATGAGTGTATACTTACTTAAGATTGGGATGGAGGTAGTCTGCTCTTTTGGCTTTGTGCCAAAGCATTGTTGACCAGTATTCGACCCATTCAAGACCAAATAAGAACATAGGGCTCCCAAAAGGGACAAGTGGCCATAATACGCTGGGCCGCTTCCTCACATGTGGGATACAATCTACCTTCTTTGTTTTTCAATTAAGAAGGCTGGATCAGGATGCATGCATTTCCCCATTCACGGTGTGTGTTACCAAAGCCAACCCTAAGACGTATACATAAATTTTTTTTTTTGTTTGTTTTTTGTTTTTTTTTTTTGTTTTGTTTTTTTTTTTTTTGTTTTTGAGAGATGACATGAAGAAGAAGAAGAAGAAGAAGAAGAAGAAGAAGATGATGATATGTACAGATTGTTGTGATTGTGGCTCACATCTTCTTCTGGTTTTACGTCCAGAAACGGCTTAAACGCCTTCTATGAGTCGGGGATAGGCTTCCCATCCAATTTTCTTATAAACTAGCAAACAGGGTCTTTTAGAGTCAGATTCCTAAGACTATAGCGTTTTTCTTCATCCTTGAAGAGATTCCACAATTTAAGAATTTCACGATGCACCAATCCACAAGAATGCGTCTCAAGAGTCGATAAGATATCATCTAATGACTCCTTACTCAGTCCATTCTTAATGAAGAAAATTTTATCTTCTCTATTTGCGGAAACCATCCCCAAAGTATGACATCGCTTGTTACGCCCATCGTCCACATTTGTAACGGACTTGTAACCTTTTTGCTCTTCTCCTTTTAGAATATGAACTTCTTCCAAGACCTAGGCATATATGAGTCAAATGAAATTGAGGACTCACTGCTAATCGAACCTTTGCTTCAATTATCCAACAGTATATCTTCGGCATAACTTTGTGCATTAACGGTCTCAATCTTTCACATCGAACTTTGTAGATTTTTCTCGAGCATTTTGAGGAAAAGAAGGAAAATGTTTTCTCGGGTTTGAAAGAATGACATCCATTTTGAAGGAGAAGAAGGATTCGGTTATTTTGGGAAACGAAAAATAAACCGACTTGAGAGTCACGAGAGTACCGTATCCGCCACTTAACCTAACACAAAGAACTCAAGAACTTGATTTTCCAGGAATGGTTGAGTCTTTGTCCATTAACTTTACGCGCATTACCATTCCTAGGATCCTCAATATTTACGGCCCCGGAGGATACACGTGTTTGACAAAGAAAAGAACCGCGCCACCTAGATCTCAATTTTTCAAGGAGTAGGTGCGGATGATAATCTCAAAGCGTAACCTTTTTGACCAATTTACGCAACTTTTGCAAAAGGTGTAACGGACCTTGAATAAAGTAGGCCAATAAAATCCATCTTGCAAGATTTTCGCAGGTTGTTGTCGTGAAGAAAAGTGACCTTCACATGCTTCCGAGTGACAAAATTTAATGGCACTACCTACCTTATTGTCGGGCACACAATTTTTTTTTTTTTTTTTTTTTTAGAGATTCAAATGCTTACAACCAACAAACAGATGAAAACATAATCTAAGGAACTAATGAAAACACAAAATAAAAAGGGATAAAGAGAGCAAAAATCTGGTTGGGTTGCCTCCCAATGAGCGCTTAGTTTATTGTCCTCACCGACATGATGATACTTTCACTTGCTCCTCATATTGTGGAAGGATGAGGGTCATCACTTCCATCTCTGCACTTGTCGGGAAGTTCATGATATGGTTTGAGACGATGACCATTGACCTTAAATGCTTTGCCGAATTTTCACTCCCGATCTCAACCGCACCAAAAGGAAAAACATTAGTTACCACAAACGGCCCAATCCACTTAGAACGCGGTTTACACGGAAATAATTTGAGTCTTGATTGGAATAGCGGGATTTTTTGTCCTCTGTGAAATTTCTTTACGGAAATTAATTGGTCGTGGAATGCCTTAGCTTTAGTCTTATAAATCGGGGCATTCTCAAAGGCCTCATTTCTTAGTTCTTCTAATTCTGTAATTGGAACTTCCTTTGCTTTCCAGCACCTTCCAATTCCATATTAACTTGTTTAATGGCCCAGTAAGATCGATGTTGCAACTCAACGGGCAAATGACAGGGCTTTCCATACACCAACCGAAATGGTGACATGCCGATGGGAGTCTTATAGGCAGTCCTATAAGCCCATAAAGCATCTTCAAGTCGAGTGCTCCAATCCTTTCTTGAGGGATTCACTGTCTTTTCAAGGATTGACTTAATCTCCCGGTTGGACACTTCAGTTTGCCCATTTGTCTGTGGATGGTAAGGAGTGGAAATTTTGTGCATTACTCCATATCTCTTCAATAGAGCATCAAAGGTTTTGTTGTAGAAATGGGTCCCTTGGTCACTGATGATAGCCCTTGGGGTCCCGAACCTGGAGAAAATATGTGACTTAACAAAATCTGCAACAGTTTTAGAATCATCAGATCGAGTGGCTTTTGCTTCCACCCATTTAGACACATAATCAATAGATAAAAGAATGTATGTGAAACCAAATGAAGGAGGGAATGGTCCCATGAAATCAATACCCCACACATCAAAGAGTTCCACAAAAATGATCGGAGTCTGAGGCATTTGATTACGAGGACCAATATTACCTGTTCTCGACAGCGGTCACAAGACTTACGAAGTTGTAAGCGTCTTTGAAAATTGAAGGCCAATAGAAACCACTTGTCAAGCACTTTATTGGTTGTCCTTTTCTTGCGCAAAGTGTCCTCCACATGCATAGGTGTGGCAAAAGGAGAGGATGGAATGTGTCTCGAATCGGGAATGCACCTCCTAATGACTTGATCTGCACAATGCTTCCATAAGTACGGGTCATCCCGGATATAGTATTCTGATCACTCCTTAATTTATCTCTTTGGGCCTTGTTCAAATCCTCCTGAGGAAAGTCCTTAGTAACCAGGTAGTTAACAATGTCGGCATACCAAGGGATTATGGTGTTGACAACCATCAAATATTCATCCGGAAAAGTCTCCATGATAGGCATTTCTTCCTCTTGATTACCAATCTACTCAAGTGATCGGCCACCAAGTTTTCGCTCCCTTTCTTGTCTTTAATCTCCAAGTCAAATTCCTGGAGCAATAAAATCCATCGAGCAATCTAGGCTTTGCTTCTTTCTTTGTTAGAAGATACTTCAAGGCTCATGATCTGAAAACACAATCACTTTAGAACCAATTAGATATGATCTAAATTTTTCTAAAGCAAATACAACAACTAGAAGTTCCTTTTCGTGGTTGAGTAATTAAGTTGAGCATCATTTAGAGTCCTTGATGCATAGTAAATGGCATAAGGAACTCTATCAACTCGTTGTCCCAAGACAGCTCCTATTGCAAAGTCACTGGCATCACACATTAGTTCAAAAGGTAACTCCCAGGTTGGGTGGCCTGATGATAGGCGCAATGCAGTTAACAACTTCTTGAGTTTATTGAAAGCTTCCATACATTTCTCATCAAAGTTAAAATTAACATCTTTTTGAAGAAGTCTGCAAAGGGGCAATGAGACTTTAGAAAAATCTTTAATGAATCTCCGGTAGAAACCTGCATGACCAATAAAAGAACGAATCTCCCGCACACTAGTGGGTGGTGGCAAAGAATGCATGAGTTCTACTTTAGCTTTATCTACTTCAATTCCCCTAGCGAGAAATTACATGACCTAACACAATACCTTCATTCACCATGAAATGACATTTTTCCCAATTCGGTACCAGGTTAGTGTCAATGCATCTTTTAAGCACCAAAGTTAAATGTTCCAAACAATTTTCAAAATCATTTCCAAAGACACTAAAGTCATCCATAAAAACCTCAATGATGTTTTCAATGTAATCGAGAAAATATACTCATCATGCATCTTTGGAAAGTTCCCGGTGCATTGCGAGTCCAAAAGGCATTCGCCTATATGCAAAGGTACCAAATGGACAAGTGAATGTAGTCTTGTCTTGGTCTTATGGAGCTATGGCAATCTGATTGTAACCGAAAAACCATCCGAGAAAACAATAATAAGAATGACCACTAATCTTTCTAACATTTGATCAATGAAAGGTAAAGGAAAGTGGTCTTTTCTCGTGGCGGCATTCAACTTCCTGTAATCAATACAAACACGCCACCACATCTCGTAACCTAGTGGGAATAAGCTCATTTTCAGCATTTCTTACCACAATTCCGATTTCTTTGGTACTACCTGGATGGGCTTACCCACTTGCTTTGTCGAAAATGGGGTAGATCACCCCACACTTAGGAGCTTCGGTATCTCCTTTTTCACAACCTCCATCATGGGAGGATTCAATCTCCGTTGAGGGTCTCTCACGGGTTTAGTATCCTCCTCCATTAATATCCTGTGCATACAAACGGAGGGACTAATACCCTTGATATCGGTATTGACCAACCAATGGTCATCTTATGTTCTGCAAAACACTACCGTTTCTCTTCTTGCTCTTGGGTGAGTGACTTTGCAATTATTACTTTGGAAGGTGTCCTTCTCCCCCCGAAGATGTATTTAAGATGATCGGTGTAGTGCTTTCGGTTCCCAATTCAGTGCCTGCACAACAGTAAGGTTGAGGTATATCGGTAGTAACGGGTAAATCAACAAAAGTTACCTCATGCTCTTACAGGTGGAAGAGAGAAATGTTGTAAGGCGACAACAACAATTTCATCAATGTCTTCACTCCATGGCTCTTCTTCACTCTTCTTCTTTTCCTCCCGTACATCTAAGCTATGAGTTAGAATTGTATCAAGAGCATCAAAATGGTCGATATCAAAAGTCTGCAGAAAATTAAAGAATCAAAAGGATCAAAAGAATCAATTAAACAAGCGAGTGCACATCACTTGGGTATCTCATAGCTTCAAAAATATTGAATCTAATTAATTCCCCATCAAATTCCATTGTTAGAATTCCCGAGTGCACATCAATTTTTGTCCGTGCGGTCTTCAAAAATGGTCTTCCTAGCAAGATAGGAGCAGATTTGGGAGACTCATCCTCTTCCATGTCCAAAACATAGAAGTCTCATTTAGGAAACACTAATTCATTCACTGTACCAAAACATCTTCAACCACACCCTTAGGGTATGCATTAGATCTATCGACCCAATTGAATAACAACACCGGTAGGTTCCAAAGGACCCAAGTATAAAGATGCATAAATAGAATATGGCATGACATTTATAGATGCACCTAAATCAAGTATTGCCCTTTCAAACCTTGTGTTACCTATAGTGCATGGAATGGTGAATGTGCCATGGTCCTTACATTTGGTTGGGAGTTTCTTTTTAATTACAAATTTGAAACATTTTCTCCCACTTGGACCTTTTCATTTCCTTTTAACTTCCTCTTGTTAGTGCATAATTCTTTCGGAAATTTTGCATATCTAGGTACACAGCAATGGCATCTAACAAAGGGATATTAACCTCTACCTTCCTAAAAGTCTCAAGTATTTCTTTTTCTCGCTTCTTCTTTCTTGGTTTTAACCAACCTACTAGGAAAAGGAGCTTTAGTGACATATTTAGGAAGGGGTTCGAAATACTTACCTTAGGGGTTTTGGAAGTTTGCCCTTATCATTTGCTTCTTTGGGTGGTTCATCCTTCTTTTGAATGATTGGTGGAAGAGAGGTAGGCTCATCCATCGTCTTTCCGCTTCTCAATGTGACAACACTAGCATTTTCCCTCGGATTCACTTACATTTGTGAGGGTAGTTTCCCTGAAGCTTGGCTTTGAAACTTGTTGAATTACGTGGACAAGCTGTCCTATCGATTCTGCAAGTTATTGATTGCAGTCCTTGTTTCTTGTTTGAAACTTTGTATAATTGCATTTGTTTCTTGTTGGAACTGCAAATTATTAAGTGGCCATTTGTTTTACTAGCTCCTCTAATGAAGGCTCGTTGCTTAGGAGCTTGAACTTCTTCTTGTCTCGAGGGAAAGGTACTTGCCTTTGTTGGAATCTGGAGGTCCATAAGTTTGGAGGTTGATTTTGAGGTTGCTTTGCATAGCTGAAATTTGGATGATCCCTCCAACCCAGTTATATGTGTTTGAGTAGGGGTTGTAATTTTTGAAAGTCCAAAGATATCCCCTCTTGCTCTTACCTCCTCATTTGTGTCTTCTTGGAGAGTGGGACACATATCGGTGGGATGTCCAGATGAACAACGATCCCACAAGCATGATCGGTGCTTTACTTGAATCCATTAACCGCCGAACCATAGCAGTCAATTGAGTCATTTCTTCTTTGTATCTTGGTTGTCTCTACTTCTTTCACTTTGCTCTTTACTCTAGTGTCATTTCTAGAGTAGAATTGTTGAGTATTGGCGGCCATTCTTGAGATCAAGTTTCTAGCTTCTTGAGGAGTTTTATCAATCAATGCTCCTCCGCTAGCGATCAATCATGTTGCGATCCATCACTTGTAAGCCTTCATAGAAATACTTGAATTAAAAGGCGCTCACTTATTTGATGATGAGGGCAACTGAAACATAGCTTCTTAAATCTCTCCCGGTAGTCATGGAGTGATTCCCCATGCCTTTGTTGAATACCACAGATTTCTTTTCTGATTGTTGCAGCTTTTGAGGCAGGGAAGTATCTGTCTAGGAAAGTTCGGGCCATGTCCTGCCATGATTGGATGGATCCGGGTGGCAAGTAGTAAAGCCACTCCTTAGCTGAGTCTTTCAATGAGAATGGAAAAGCTCTCAACTTGACTTGCTCAACATGAATTCCTGCATGTTTCATGCTAGAACATACCACATGGATTTCCTTCAAGTGCTTGTTGGGGTCCTCTCCGGGTAATCCATTGAAAGATGGCAAGAGATGGATTAAACCGGATTTCAATTCAAATGCCTCTTCATTTTCAAGAATGTCTATGCAAAGAGGCTGTTGATCTAGATCTGGAGCACCCAATGCCCTTAAAGTGTTTTCTGCCATTGTCACTTCTTCAGATATTTCAGATGGCTCAAATGTCTCTGAACTTGATAGATCAATGTAACGGGCAGCTTCAATGTCAGCAGGTGTGAGTTGGAAGTTAGCCGGATGGAAGGGAAATTGAGGATGTGAAGTGAGTTGATCAATATAGTTCCTCAAATTTAGCAATCCTTCGTGGGTGGTTAGATTAGTGGATGGATGAGTGGATTAGTGGATGGATGAGTGGGTGAGTGGATGAGTGGATGAGTGGATTAGTGGATGGATGAGTGGATTAATGGATGGATGAGTGGGTGGTTGAGGACGAAAATTTCGTGTCTGACTTGGAAGCCAAAAATAACCCACTATACTTCAGAACCATGAAAAGTGTTCTTCATGAAAGTTGTAGATCCTTGTCTTGGCTATAAAATGGATAGCTGGTTCGTCCAATTTGACTTCCTTAAGCCTAAGATATGTCCCAAATACCGTAGGTTACTCAAACCCAACTTCAGCACCTCTGTTCCGACTTGCAAGCTCAAAATGACCTACTAGACTTCTTTTTCTGAAAATGTGTTCTTCATGAAAGTTGTTTATTTGGATCTTGACTATCCACTGTACAAATTTCATCCCATCTCCATTATTACATCTTGAGATATGATTTTATGAGTGCACACTGTTCGGATTCTACTGACAGAACCCGTATTCTGACTTCCATGTAAACTTAGGTCCCTTAGACATCTGAATCGGACTTCGAGCTCTTCATCAAAGTTGTAGAGCTTCCTCTTAGCTTTCCTACAAGATAAAATTCATGATTTTCAGATTTCAGGAACTCAAGTTATGACCAAAATACAGAAACAGTGTAAAATCTCAATAATGCTGAAAATATTCAATTAGGACCAATTTGAGCTCAAACTCACAAAATCATGTCAAACTCAATCAATTAAGAATATGGAAAGTGTAAATGACTAAATATAAGGGTTTCTTAATGAATAAAATATGTGTTTATCAGCTGCTCAGACTCCTAGTCAACGCACGCTCAGCCCGGCCCCCGGAACCGCTCGGGTGGACGTCCCGCGCCGCCGTCAGCGCATGTATATACACGTTGATCGCGCTCCACTTGGCAGGTGCGATCATACCAGCACTAATGCACCGGATCCCATCAGAACTCCGCAGTTAAGCGTGCTTGGGCGAGAGTAGTACTGGGATGGGTGACCTCCAGGGAAGTCCTCGTGTGGCACCTCTTTTTCCCCATTTTTTGGTTTTGACCAAATTCCCTTCAGTCGATGGCATTTATGGTAATTCTTGTTCAAAACTTGATGTTTAGAATGGGCCGAGAATTGGCGGGTTGATGGAAAATGTGATTTTAAGCCAGGCTCAGGGCGGAGTCCTGAGGCCACTCATTTTTTGACCCTGCCGGATTTTTCCTTCAGTTTTCGGCCCAATCCGACTTAGCTAGCGCGCCGAAATTGCGTTGAATGAAAGGGCTAGCAGCTGCTCAGATTCTAGTCAACGCACGCTCAGCCCGGCCCCCGGAACCGCTCGGGTGGACGTCCCGCGCCGCCGTCAGCGCATGTATATACACGTTGATCGCGCTCCACTTGCGGTGCGATCATACCAAGCACTAATGCACCGGATCCCATCGAACTCCGCAGTTAAGCGTGCTTGGGCGAGAGTAGTCTTGGGATGGGTGACCTCCAGGAAGTCCTCGTGTGCACCTCTTTTCCCCATTTTTTGGTTTTGACCAAATTCCCTTCGATCGATGGCATTTATGGTTATTCTTGTTCAAAACTTGATGTTCGAATGGGCCGAGAATTGGCGGGTTGATGGAAAATGTGATTTTAAGCCGGGCTCGGGCGGAGTCACGAGGCCACTCATTTTTGACCTGCCGGGTTTTCCTTCGATTTTCGGCCCAATCCGAGCTTAGCTAGCGCGCCGAAATTGCGTTGAATGAAAGGGCTAGCAGCTGCTCAGACTCTAGTCAACGCACGCTCAGCCCGGCCCCCGGAACCGCTCGGGTGGACGTCCCGCGCCGCCGTCAGCGCATGTATATATAGGTTGATCGCGCTCGACTTAGCAGGTGCGATCATGCCAGCACTAATGCACCGGATCCCATGAGAACTCCGCAGTTAAGCGTTCTTGGGCGAGAGTAGTACTGGGATGGGTGACCTCCTGGGAAGTCCTCCTGTTGCACCTCTTTTCCCCATTTTTGGTTTTGACCAAATTCCTTCCGTCGATGGCATTTATGGTAATTCTTGTTCAAAACTTGATGTTCAGAATGGGCCGAATTGGCGGGTTGATGGAAAATGTGATTTTAAGCCGGGCTCGGGCGGAGTCACGAGGCCACTCACTTTTTGACCTGCCGGGTTTTCCTTCGGTTTCGGCCCAATCAGACTTAGTTAGCGCGCCGAAATTGCGTTGAATGAAAGGGCTAGCAGCTGCTCAGACTCCTAGTCAACGCACGCTCAGCCGGCCCCGGGACCGCTCGGGTGGACGTCCCGCGCCGCCGTCAGCGCATGTATATACACGTTGATCGCGCTCCACTTGGCAGGTGCGATCATGCCAGCACTAATGCACCGGATCCCATCAGAACTCCGCAGTTAAGCGTGCTTGGGCGAGAGTAGTACTGGGATGGGTGACCTCCTGGGAAGTCCTCGTGTTGCACCTCTTTTTCCCCATTTTTTGGTTTTGACCAAATTCCCTTCCGTCGATGGCATTTATGGTAATTCTTGTTCAAAACTTGATGTTCAGAATGGGCCGAGAATTGGCGGGTTGATGGAAAATGTGATTTTAAGCCAGGCTCAGGGCGGAGTCCTGAGGCCACTCATTTTTTGACCCTGCCGGGTTTTTCCTTCAGTTTTCGGCCCAATCCGACTTAGCTAGCGCGCCGAAATTGCGTTGAATGAAAGGGCTAGCAGGCTGCTCAGACTCCTAGTCAACGCACGCTCAGCCGGCCCCCGGCACCGCTCGGGTGGATGTCCGCGCGCCGCCGTCGGCGCATGTATATACACGTTGATCGCGCTCCACTTGGCGGGTGCGATCATGCCGGCACTAATGCACCGGATCCCATCGAACTCCGCGATTAAGCGTGCTTGGGCGAGAGTAGTACTGGGATGGGTGACCTCTGGGAAGTCCTCGTGTTGCACCTCTTTTTCCCCATTTTTGGTTTTGACCAAATTCCCTTCCGTCGATGGCATTTATGGTAATTCTTGTTCAAAACTTGATGTTCAGAATGGGCCGAGAATTGGCGGGTTGATGGAAAATGTGATTTTAAGCCAGGCTCGGGCGGAGTCCTGAGGCCACTCATTTTTGACCTGTAGGGTTTTCCTTCGGTTTTCGGCCCAATCAGGCTTAGCTAGCGCGCCGAAATTGCGTTGAATGAAAGGGCTAGCAGTGCTCGGACTCTAGTCAACGCACGCTCGGCCGGCCCCGGAACCGCTCGGGTGGACGTCCGCGCGCGCCGTCGGCGCATGTATATACACGTTGATCGCGCTCCACTTGCAGGGTGCGATCATACCGGCACTAATGCACCGGATCCCATCGAAACTCCGCGAGCTAAGCGTGCTTGGGCGAGAGTAGTACTGGGATGGGTGACCTCTGGGAAGTCCTCGTGTTGCACCTTTTTTCCCCGTTTTTGGTTTTGACCAAATTCCCTTCCGTCGATGGCATTTATGGTAATTCTTGTTCAAAACTTGATGTTCAGAATGGGCCGAGAATTGGCGGGTTGATGGAAAATGTGATTTTAAGCCGGGCTCGGGCGGAGTCACGAGGCCACTCATTTTTTGACCTGCCGGGTTTTCCTTCGGTTTTCGGCCCAATCAGAGCTTAGCTAGCGCGCGAAATTGCGTTGAATGAAAGGGCTAGCAGTGCTCGGACTCTAGTCAACGCACGCTCGGCCGGCCCCGGGCCGCTCGGGTGGACGTCCGCGCCGCCGTCGGCGCATGTATATACAAATTGATCGCGCTACACTTGACAGGTGCGATCATACTAACACTAATGCACCGGATCCCATCGAACTCCGCGATTAAGCGTGCTTGGGCGAGAGTAGTCTTGGGATGGGTGACCTCTGGGAAGTCCTCGTGTTGCACCTCTTTTTCCCCATTTTTTGGTTTTGACCAAATTCCTTCGTCGATGGCATTTATGGTAATTCTTGTTCAAAACTTGATGTTTAGAATGGTAGAGAATTGGCGGGTTGATGGAAAATGTGATTTTATTTAGCCGGGCTCGGGCGGAGTCACGAGGCCACTCATTTTTGACCTGCCGGGTTTTCCTTCGGTTTTCGGCCCCGATCCGACTTAGCTAGCGCGCAGAAATTGCGTTGAATGAAAGGGCTAGCAGTGCTCGGACTCCTAGTCAACGCACGCTCGGCCGGCCCCGGGCCGCTCGGGTGGACGTCCGCGCCGCCGTCAGCGCATGTATATACACGTTGATCGCGCTCCACTTGGCAGGTGCGATCATACCAGCACTAATGCACCGGATCCCATCGAACTCCGCGAGTTAAGCGTGCTTGGGCGAGAGTAGTACTGGGATGGGTGACCTCCTGGGAAGTCCTCGTGTTGCACCTCTTTTTCCCCATTTTTTGGTTTTGACCAAATTCCCTTCAGTCGATGGCATTTATGGTAATTCTTGTTCAAAACTTGATGTTTAGAATGGGCCGAGAATTGGCGGGTTGATGGAAAATGTGATTTTATTTAAGCCAGGCTCAGGGCGGAGTCCTGAGGCCACTCATTTTTTGACCCGCTGGGTTTTCCTTCGGTTTTCGGCCCAATCCGACTTAGCTAGCGCGCAGAAATTGCGTTGAATGAAAGGGCTAGCAGTGCTCGGACTCTAGTCAACGCACGCTCGGCCGGCCCCGGAACCGCTCGGGTGGACGTCCGCCGCCGCCGTCGGCGCATGTATATACACGTTGATCGCGCTCCACTTGGCGGGTGCGATCATACCGGCACTAATGCACCGGGATCCCATCGAACTCCGCGATTAAGCGTGCTTGGGCGAGAGTAGTCTTGGGATGGGTGACCTCTGGGAAGTCCTCGTGTTGCACCTCTTTTTCCCCATTTTTGGTTTTGACCAAATTCCCTTCGGTCGATGGCATTTATGGTAATTCTTGTTCAAAACATGATGTTTAGAATGCGCCGAGAATTGGCGGGTTGATGGAAAATGTGATTTTATTTAAGCCAGGCTCATGGCGAAGTCTTGAGGCCACTCATTTTTTGACCATGCCGGGTTTTTCCTTCGGTTTTCGGCCCAATCCGACTTAGCTAGCGCGCAAAATTGCGTTGAATGAAAGGGCTAGCAGGTACTCGGACTCTAGTCAACGCACGCTCGGCCGGCCCCGGAACCGCTCGGGTGGACGTCCGCGCCGCCGTCAGCGCATGTATATACACGTTGATCGCGCTCCACTTGGCAGGTGTGATCATACCAGCACTAATGCACGGATCCCATCAGAACTCCGCAATTAAGCGTGCTTGGGCGAGAGTAGTACTGGGATGGGTGACCTCCTGGGAAGTCCTCGTGTTGCACCTCTTTTTCCCCATTTTTTGGTTTTGACCAAATTCCCTTCAGTCGATGGCATTTATGGTAATTCTTGTTCAAAACTTGATGTTTAGAATGGGCCGAGAATTGGCGGGTTGATGGAAAATGTGATTTTATTTAAGCCAGGCTCAGGGCGGAGTCCTGAGGCCACTCATTTTTTGACCCTGCCGGGTTTTTCCTTCAGTTTTCGGCCCAATCCGACTTAGCTAGCGCGCCGAAATTGCGTTGAATGAAAGGGCTAGCAGTGCTCAGACTCCTAGTCAACGCACGCTCAGCCGGCCCCGGGAACCGCTCGGGGTGGACGTCCGCGCCGCCGTCGGCGCATGTATATACACGTTGATCGCGCTCCACTTGGCGGGTGCGATCATACCAAAGCACTAATGCACCGGATCCCATCGAACTCCGCGATTAAGCGTGCTTGGGCGAGAGTAGATCTTGGGATGGGTGACCTCTGGGAAGTCCTCGTGTTGCACCTCTTTTTCCCCATTTTTGGTTTTGACCAAATTCCATTCGATCGATGGCATTTATGGTAATTCTTGTTCAAAACTTGATGTTTAGAATGGGCCGAGAATTGGCGGGTTGATGGAAAATGTGATTTTAAGCCGGGCTCGGGCGGAGTCACGAGGCCACTCATTTTTGACCTGCTAGGGTTTTCCTTCGATTTTCGGCCCAATCCGACTTAGCTAGCGCGCCGAAATTGCGTTGAATGAAAGGGCTAGCAGTGCTCGGACTCTAGTCAACGCACGCTCGGCCGGCCCCGGAGCCGCTCGGGTGGACGTCCGCGCCGCCGTCGGCGCGCATGTATATACGTTGATCGCGCTCCACTTGGCGGGTGCGATCATACCAGCACTAATGCACCGGATCCCATCGAACTCCGCGATTAAGCGTGCTTGGGCGAGAGTAGTCTTGGGATGGGTGACCTCTGGGAAGTCCTCGTGTTGCACCTCTTTTTCCCCATTTTTGGTTTTGACCAAATTCCCTTCGATCGATGGCATTTATGGTAATTCTTGTTCAAAACTTGATGTTTAGAATGGGCGAGAATTGGCGGGTTGATGGAAAATGTGATTTTAAGCCGGGCTCGGGCGGAGTCACGAGGCCACTCATTTTTGACCTGCTAGGGTTTTCCTTCGATTTTCGGCCCAATCCGACTTAGCTAGCGCGCCGAAATTGCGTTGAATGAAAGGGCTAGCAGTACTCTCGGACTCTAGTCAACGCACGCTCGGCCGGCCCCGGGCACCGCTCGGGTGGACGTCCGCGCCGCCGTCGGCGCATGTATATACACGTTGATCGCGCTCCACTTGCGGTGCGATCATACCAGCACTAATGCACCGGATCCCATCGAACTCCGCGATTAAGCGTGCTTGGGCGAGTAGTCTTGGGATGGGTGACCTCTGGGAAGTCCTCGTGTTGCACCTCTTTTTCCCCGTTTTTGGTTTTGACCAAATTCCCTTCGATCGATGGCATTTATGGTAATTCTTGTTCAAAACTTGATGTTTAGAATGGGCGAGAATTGGCGGGTTGATGGAAAATGTGATTTTAAGCCGGGCTCGGGCGGAGTCACGAGGCCACTCATTTTTGACCTGTAGGGTTTTCCTTCGATTTTCGGCCCAATCAGGCTTAGCTAGCGCGCCGAAATTGCGTTGAATGAAAGGGCTAGCAGGTGCTCGGACTCTAGTCAACGCACGCTCGGCCGGCCCCGGAACCGCTCGGGTGGACGTCCGCGCCGCCGTCGGCGCATGTATATACACGTTGATCGCGCTCCACTTGCGAGGTGCGATCATACCAGCACTAATGCCGGATCCCATCAGAACTCCGCAGTTAAGCGTGCTTGGGCGAGAGTAGTACTGGGATGGGTGACCTCTTGGGAAGTCCTCGTGTTGCACCTCTTTTTCCCCATTTTTTTGTTTTGACCAAATTCCCTTCAGTCGATGGCATTTATGGTAATTCTTGTTCAAAACTTGATGTTTAGAATGGGCCGAGAATTGGCGGGTTGATGGAAAATGTGATTTTATTTAAGCCAGGCTCAGGGCGGAGTCCTGAGGCCACTCATTTTTGACCTGGGTTTTTCCTTCGGTTTTCGGCCCAATCCGACTTAGCTAGCGCGCCGAAAATTGCGTTGAATGAAAGGGCTAGCGGTGCTCGGACTCTAGTCAACGCACGCTCGGCCGGCCCCGGAACCGCTCGGGTGGACGTCCGCGCCGCCGTCGGCGCATGTATATACACGTTGATCGCGCTCCACTTGGCGGGTGCGATCATACCGGCACTAATGCACCGGATCCCATCGAAACTCCGCGATTAAGCGTGCTTGGGCGAGAGTAGTCTTGGGATGGGTGACCTCTGGGAAGTCCTCGTGTTGCACCTCTTTTTCCCCATTTTTTGGTTTTGACCAAATTCCCTTCGATCGATGGCATTTATGGTAATTCTTGTTCAAAACTTGATGTTTAGAATGGTAGAGAATTGGCGGGTTGATGGAAAATGTGATTTTAAAGCCGGGCTCGGGCGGAGTCACGAGGCCACTCATTTTTGACCTGCTTAGGGTTTTCCTTCGATTTTCGGCCCAATCAGACTTAGCTAGCGCGCGAAATTGCGTTGAATGAAAGGGCTAGCAGGTACTCGGACTCTAGTCAACGCACGCTCGGCCGGCCCCGAGGCAGCTCGGGTGGACGTCCGCGCCGCCGTCGGCGCATGTATATACACGTTGATCGCGCTCCACTTGGCGGTGCGATCATACCGGCACTAATGCACCGGATCCCATCGAACTCCGCGATTAAGCGTGCTTGGGCGAGAGTAGTCTTGGGATGGGTGACCTCTGGGAAGTCCTCGTGTTGCACCTCTTTTTCCCCATTTTTGGTTTTGACCAAATTCCCTTCCGATCGATGGCATTTATGGTAATTCTTGTTCAAAACTTGATGTTTAGAATGGGCGAGAATTGGCGGGTTGATGGAAAATGTGATTTTAAGCCGGGCTCGGGCGGAGTCACGAGGCCACTCATTTTTGACCCTGCCGGGTTTTCCTTCGGTTTTCGGCCCAATCCGACTTAGCTAGCGCGCCGAAATTGCGTTGAATGAAAGGGCTAGCAGTGCTCGGACTCTAGTCAACGCACGCTCGGCCGGCCCCGGAACAGCTCGGGTGGACGTCCGCGCCGCCGTCGGCGCATGTATATACACGTTGATCGCGCTCCACTTGGCGGGTGCGATCATACCGGCACTAATGCACCGGATCCCATCGAACTCCGCGATTAAGCGTGCTTGGGCGAGAGTAGTCTTGGGATGGGTGACCTCTGGGAAGTCCTCGTCGTGTTGCACCTCTTTTTCCCCATTTTTTGTTTTGACCAAATTCCCTTCGATCGATGGCATTTATGGTAATTCTTGTTCAAAACTTGATGTTTAGAATGGGCCGAGAAATTGGCGGGTTGATGGAAAATGTGATTTTAAGCCGGGCTCGGGCGGAGTCACGAGGCCACTCATTTTTGACCTGCCGGGTTTTCCTTCGATTTTCGGCCCAATCCGACTTAGCTAGCGCGCCGAAATTGCGTTGAATGAAAGGGCTAGCAGTACTCGGACTCTAGTCAACGCACGCTCGGCCGGCCCCGGAGCCGCTCGGGTGGACGTCCGCGCCGCCGTCGGCGCATGTATATACACGTTGATCGCGCTCCACTTGCGGGTGCGATCATACCGGCACTAATGCACCGGATCCCATCGAACTCCGCGATTAAGCGTGCTTGGGCGAGAGTAGTCTTGGGATGGGTGACCTCTGGGAAGTCCTCGTGTTGCACCTCTTTTTCCCATTTTTGGTTTTGACCAAATTCCTTCGATCGATGGCATTTATGGTAATTCTTGTTCAAAACTTGATGTTTAGAATGGTAGAGAATTGGCGGGTTGATGGAAAATGTGATTTTAAGCCGGGCTCGGGGCGGAGTCACGAGGCCACTCATTTTTGACCTGCCGGGTTTTCCTTCGATTTTCGGCCCAATCCGACTTAGCTAGCGCGCCGAAATTGCGTTGAATGAAAGGGCTAGCGGTGCTCGGACTCTAGTCAACGCACGCTCGGCCGGCCCCGGAACCGCTCGGGTGGACGTCCGCGCCGCCGTCGGCGCATGTATATACACGTTGATCGCGCTCCACTTGGCGCGGTGCGATCATACCGGCACTAATGCACCGGGATCCCATCGAACTCCGCGATTAAGCGTGCTTGGGCGAGAGTAGTCTTGGGATGGGTGACCTCTGGGGAAGTCCTCGTGTTGCACCTCTTTTTCCCATTTTTTGGTTTTGACCAAATTCCCTTCGATCGATGGCATTTATGGTAATTCTTGTTCAAAACTTGATGTTTAGAATGGGCGAGAATTGGCGGGTTGATGGAAAATGTGATTTTAAGCCGGGCTCGGGCGGAGTCACGAGGCCACTCATTTTTGACCTGTAGGGTTTTCCTTCGGTTTTCGGCCCAATCAGACTTAGCTAGCGCGCCGAGAAATTGCGTTGAATGAAAGGGCTAGCAGTGCTCGGACTCTAGTCAACGCACGCTCGGCCGGCCCCGGAACAGCTCGGGTGGACGTCCGCGCCGCCGTCGGCGCATGTATATACACGTTGATCGCGCTCCACTTGGCGGGTGCGATCATACCAGCACTAATGCAGGATCCCATCGAACTCCGCGATTAAGCGTGCTTGGGCGAGAGTAGTCTTGGGATGGGTGACCTCTGGGAAGTCCTCGTGTTGCACCTCTTTTTCCCCATTTTTGGTTTTGACCAAATTCCCTTCGATCGATGGCATTTATGGTAATTCTTGTTCAAAACTTGATGTTTAGAATGGGCGAGAATTGGCGGGTTGATGGAAAATGTGATTTTAAGCCGGGCTCGGGCGGAGTCACGAGGCCACTCGTTTTTGACCTGCTAGGGTTTTCCTTCGATTTTCGGCCCAATCAGAGCTTAGCTAGCGCGCCGAAATTGCGTTGAATGAAAGGGCTAGCAGGTACTCGGACTCTGGTCAACGCACGCTCGGCCGGCCCCGGGCAGCTCGGGTGGACGTCCGCGCCGCCGTCGGCGCATGTATATACACGTTGATCGCGCTCCACTTGGCGGGTGCGATCATACCGGCAAAGCTAATGCAGGATCCCATCGAACTCCGCGATTAAGCGTGCTTGGGCGAGAGTAGTCTTGGGATGGGTGACCTCTGGGAAGTCCTCGTGTTGCACCTCTTTTTCCCCATTTTTGGTTTTGACCAAATTCCGCTTCGTCGATGGCATTTATGGTAATTCTTGTTCAAAACTTGATGTTTAGAATGGGCGAGAATTGGCGGGTTGATGGAAAATGTGATTTTAAGCCGGGCTCGGGCGGAGTCACGAGGCCACTCATTTTTGACCTGTAGGGTTTTCCTTCGATTTTCGGCCCAATCAGACTTAGCTAGCGCGCAAAGAAATTGCGTTGAATGAAAGGGCTAGCAGGTGCTCGGACTCTAGTCAACGCACGCTCGGCCGGCCCCGGGCAGCTCGGGTGGACGTCCGCGCCCGCCGTCGGCGCATGTATATACACGTTGATCGCGCTCCACTTGCGGGTGCGATCATACCGGCACTAATGCACGGATCCCATCGAACTCCGCGATTAAGCGTGCTTGGGCGAGAGTAGTCTTGGGATGGGTGACCTCTGGGAAGTCCTCGTGTTGCACCTCTTTTCCCCATTTTTTGGTTTTGACCAAATTCCTTGATCGATGGCATTTATGGTAATTCTTGTTCAAAACTTGATGTTTAGAATGGGCCGAGAATTGGCGGGTTGATGGAAAATGTGATTTTAAGCCGGGGCTCGGGCGGAGTCACGAGGCCACTCATTTTTTGACCTGCCGGGTTTTCCTTCGATTTTCGGCCCAATCAGGCTTAGCTAGCGCGCGAAATTGCGTTGAATGAAAGGGCTAGCAGCTCGGACTCTGGTCAACGCACGCTCGGCCGGCCCCGGAACAGCTCGGGTGGACGTCCGCGCCGCCGTCGGCGCATGTATATACACGTTGATCGCGCTCCACTTGGCGGGTGCGATCATACCGGCACTAATGCACCGGATCCCATCGAACTCCGCGATTAAGCGTGCTTGGGCGAGAGTAGTCTTGGGATGGGTGACCTCTGGGAAGTCCTCGTGTTGCACCTCTTTTTCCCCGTTTTTGGTTTTGACCAAATTCCCTTCGATCGATGGCATTTATGGTAATTCTTGTTCAAAACTTGATGTTTAGAATGGTAGAGAATTGGCGGGTTGATGGAAAATGTGATTTTAAGCCGGGCTCGGGCGGAGTCACGAGGCCACTCATTTTTGACCTGCCGGGTTTTCCTTCGATTTTCGGCCCAATCAGGCTTAGCTAGCGCGCCGAAATTGCGTTGAATGAAAGGGCTAGCAGTACTCGGACTCTAGTCAACGCACGCTCGGCCGGCCCCGGGCCGCTCGGGTGGACGTCCGCGCCGCCGTCGGCGCATGTATATACACGTTGATCGCGCTCCACTTGCGGGTGCGATCATACCGGCAGCACTAATGCACCGGATCCCATCGAACTCCGCGATTAAGCGTGCTTGGGCGAGAGTAGTCTTGGGATGGGTGACCTCTGGGAAGTCCTCGTGTTGCACCTCTTTTTCCCCATTTTTTGGTTTTGACCAAATTCCCTTCGATCGATGGCATTTATGGTAATTCTTGTTCAAAACTTGATGTTTAGAATGGTAGCGAGAATTGGCGGGTTGATGGAAAATGTGATTTTAAGCCGGGCTCGGGCGGAGTCACGAGGCCACTCATTTTTGACCTGCTAGGGTTTTCCTTCGATTTTCGGCAATCAGACTTAGCTAGCGCGCCGAAATTGCGTTGAATGAAAGGGCTAGCGGTACTCGGACTCTAGTCAACGCACGCTCGGCCGGCCCCGGGCAGCTCGGGTGGACGTCCGCGCCGCCGTCGGCGCATGTATATACACGTTGATCGCGCTCCACTTGGCGGGTGCGATCATACCAGCACTAATGCCGGATCCCATCGAACTCCGCGATTAAGCGTGCTTGGGCGAGAGTAATCTTGGGATGGGTGACCTCTGAGAAGTCCTCGTGTTGCACCTCTTTTTCCCATTTTTGGTTTTGACCAAATTCCCTTCGATCGATGGCATTTATGGTAATTCTTGTTCAAAACTTGATGTTTAGAATGGTAGCCGAGAATTGGCGGGTTGATGGAAAATGTGATTTTAAGCCGGGCTCGGGCGGAGTCACGAGGCCACTCGATTTTTGACCTGTAGGGTTTTCCTTCGATTTTCGGCCCAATCAGACTTAGCTAGCGCGCCGAAATTGCGTTGAATGAAAGGGCTAGCAGGTGCTCGGACTCTAGTCAACGCACGCTCGGCCGGCCCCGGGCAGCTCGGGTGGACGTCCGCGCCGCCGTCGGCGCATGTATATACACGTTGATCGCGCTCCACTTGCGGGTGCGATCATACCGGCACTAATGCCGGATCCCATCGAGAACTCCGCGATTAAGCGTGCTTGGGCGAGAGTAGTCTTGGGATGGGTGACCTCTGGGAAGTCCTCGTGTTGCACCTCTTTTTCCCCGTTTTTGGTTTTGACCAAATTCCCTTCGATCGATGGCATTTATGGTAATTCTTGTTCAAAACTTGATGTTTAGAATGGGCGAGAATTGGCGGGTTGATGGAAAATGTGATTTTAAGCCGGGCTCGGGCGGAGTCACGAGGCCACTCATTTTTGACCTGCCTGTAGGGTTTTCCTTCGATTTTCGGCCCCGTCAGACTTAGCTAGCGCGCGAAAATTGCGTTGAATGAAAGGGCTAGCGGTGCTCGGACTCTGGTCAACGCACGCTCGGCCGGCCCCGGGCAGCTCGGGTGGACGTCCGCGCCGCCGTCGGCGCATGTATATACACGTTGATCGCGCTCCACTTGCGGGTGCGATCATACCACCAGCACTAATGCACGGATCCCATCGAACTCCGCGATTAAGCGTGCTTGGGCGAGAGTAGTCTTGGGATGGGTGACCTCTGGGAAGTCCTCGTGTTGCACCTCTTTTTCCCCGTTTTTGGTTTTGACCAAATTCCGCTTCGATCGATGGCATTTATGGTAATTCTTGTTCAAAACTTGATGTTTAGAATGGGCGAGAATTGGCGGGTTGATGGAAAATGTGATTTTATTTAAGCCGGGCTCGGGCGGAGTCACGAGGCCACTCATTTTGACCTGCCGGGTTTTCCTTCGATTTTCGGCCCAATCAGACTTAGCTAGCGCGCGAAAATTGCGTTGAATGAAAGGGCTAGCAGTGCTCGGACTCTGGTCAACGCACGCTCGGCCGGCCGGAGCCGCTCGGGTGGACGTCCGCGCCGCCGTCGGCGCATGTATATACACGTTGATCGCGCTCCACTTGCGGGTGCGATCATACCGGCACTAATGCAGGATCCCATCGAACTCCGCGATTAAGCGTGCTTGGGCGAGAGTAGTCTTGGGATGGGTGACCTCTGGGAAGTCCTCGTGTTGCACCTCTTTTTCCCCATTTTTGGTTTTGACCAAATTCCCTTGATCGATGGCATTTATGGTAATTCTTGTTCAAAACTTGATGTTTAGAATGGGCGAGAATTGGCGGGTTGATGGAAAATGTGATTTTAAGCCGGGCTCGGGCGGAGTCACGAGGCCACTCGTTTTTGACCTGCCGGGTTTTCCTTCGATTTTCGGCCCAATCAGACTTAGCTAGCGCGCAGAAATTGCGTTGAATGAAAGGGCTAGCAGGTGCTCTCGGACTCTAGTCAACGCACGCTCGGCCGGCCCCGGGCCGCTCGGGTGGACGTCCGCGCCGCCGTCGGCGCATGTATATACACGTTGATCGCGCTCCACTTGCGGGTGCGATCATACCGGCAATGCTAATGCCGGATCCCATCGAACTCCGCGATTAAGCGTGCTTGGGCGAGAGTAGTCTTGGGATGGGTGACCTCTGGGAAGTCCTCGTGTTGCACCTCTTTTTCCCCATTTTTGGTTTTGACCAAATTCCCTTCGATCGATGGCATTTATGGTAATTCTTGTTCAAAACTTGATGTTTAGAATGGGCCGAGAATTGGCGGGTTGATGGAAAATGTGATTTTAAGCCGGGCTCGGGCGGAGTCACGAGGCCACTCATTTTTGACCTGTAGGGTTTTCCTTCGATTTTCGGCCCCGTCAGACTTAGCTAGCGCGCGCGAAATTGCGTTGAATGAAAGGGCTAGCAGTTTGCTCGGACTCTAGTCAACGCACGCTCGGCCGGCCCCGGGCAGCTCGGGTGGACGTCCGCGCCGCCGTCGTCGCATGTATGTATATACACGTTGATCGCGCTCCACTTGCGGGTGCGATCATACCGCACTAATGCACGGATCCCATCGAACTCCGCGATTAAGCGTGCTTGGGCGAGAGTAGTCTTGGGATGGGTGACCTCTGGGAAGTCCTCGTGTTGCACCTCTTTTTCCCATTTTTGGTTTTGACCAAATTCCCTTCGATCGATGGCATTTATGGTAATTCTTGTTCAAAACTTGATGTTTAGAATGGTAGAAATTGGCGGGTTGATGGAAAATGTGATTTTAAGCCGGGCTCGGGCGGAGTCACGAGGCCACTCATTTTTTGACCTGCTAGGGTTTTCCTTCGATTTTCGGCCCAATCAGACTTAGCTAGCGCGCGCGAAATTGCGTTGAATGAAAGGGCTAGCGGTTTGCTCGGACTCTAGTCAACGCACGCTCGGCCGGCCCCGGGCAGCGCTCGGGTGGACGTCCGCGCCGCCGTCGGCGCATGTATATACACGTTGATCGCGCTCCACTTGCGGGTGCGATCATACCGGCACTAATGCGGATCCCATCGAACTCCGCGATTAAGCGTGCTTGGGCGAGAGTAGTCTTGGGATGGGTGACCTCTGGGAAGTCCTCGTGTTGCACCTCTTTTTCCCCATTTTTGGTTTTGACCAAATTCCGCTTCGATCGATGGCATTTATGGTAATTCTTGTTCAAAACTTGATGTTTAGAATGGGCGAGAATTGGCGGGTTGATGGAAAATGTGATTTTAAGCCGGGCTCGGGCGGAGTCACGAGGCCACTCATTTTTGACCTGCCGGGTTTTCCTTCGATTTTCGGCCCAATCAGGCTTTAGCTAGCGCGCCGAAATTGCGTTGAATGAAAGGGCTAGCAGTGCTCGGACTCTGTCAACGCACGCTCGGCCGGCCCCGGGCACGCTCGGGTGGACGTCCGCGCCGCCGTCGGCGCATGTATATACACGTTGATCGCGCTCCACTTGGCGGTGCGATCATACCGGCACTAATGCAGGATCCCATCGAACTCCGCGGTAGCGTGCTTGGGCGAGAGTAGTCTTGGGATGGGTGACCTCTGGGAAGTCCTCGTGTTGCACCTCTTTTTCCCATTTTTGGTTTTGACCAAATTCCCTTCGATCGATGGCATTTATGGTAATTCTTGTTCAAAACTTGATGTTTAGAATGGGCGAGAATTGGCGGGTTGATGGAAAATGTGATTTTAAGCCGGGCTCGGGCGGAGTCACGAGGCCACTCATTTTTGACCTGTAGGGTTTTCCTTCGATTTTCGGCCCAATCAGACTTAGCTAGCGCGCCGAAATTGCGTTGAATGAAAGGGCTAGCAGTGCTCGGACTCTAGTCAACGCACGCTCGGCCGGCCCCGGAGCAGCTCGGGTGGACGTCCGCGCCGCCGTCGGCGCATGTATATACACGTTGATCGCGCTCCACTTGCAGCGAGGTGCGATCATACCGGCACTAATGCAGGATCCCATCGAACTCCGCGATTAAGCGTGCTTGGGCGAGAGTAGTCTTGGGATGGGTGACCTCTGGGAAGTCCTCGTGTTGCACCTCTTTTTCCCGTTTTTGGTTTTGACCAAATTCCCTTCGATCGATGGCATTTATGGTAATTCTTGTTCAAAACTTGATGTTTAGAATGGTAGAGAATTGGCGGGTTGATGGAAAATGTGATTTTAAGCCGGGGCTCGGGCGGAGTCACGAGGCCACTCGACCCACACCTGTAGGGTTTTCCTTCGGTTTTCGGCCCAATCAGACTTAGCTAGCGCGCGAAATTGCGTTGAATGAAAGGGCTAGCGGTGCTCGGACTCTGGTCAACGCACGCTCGGCCGGCCCCGGAACCGCTCGGGTGGACGTCCGCGCCGCCGTCGGCGCATGTATATACACGTTGATCGCGCTCCACTTGCGGGTGCGATCATACCGGCACTAATGCACCGGATCCCATCGAACTCCGCGATTAAGCGTGCTTGGGCGAGAGTAGTCTTGGGATGGGTGACCTCTGGGAAGTCCTCGTGTTGCACCTCTTTTCCTCGTTTTTGGTTTTGACCAAATTCCCTTCGATCGATGGCATTTATGGTAATTCTTGTTCAAAACTTGATGTTTAGAATGGGCGAGAATTGGCGGGTTGATGGAAAATGTGATTTTAAGCCGGGCTCGGGCGGAGTCACGAGGCCACTCATTTTGACCTGCTGTAGGGTTTTCCTTCGATTTTCGGCCCCGTCAGACTTAGCTAGCGCGCAAATTGCGTTGAATGAAAGGGCTAGCAGTGCTCGGACTCTAGTCAACGCACGCTCGGCCGGCCCCGGGCACGCTCGGGTGGACGTCCGCGCCGCCGTCGGCGCATGTATATACACGTTGATCGCGCTCCACTTGCGGGTGCGATCATACCGGCACTAATGCCGGATCCCATCGAACTCCGCGATTAAGCGTGCTTGGGCGAGTAGTCTTGGGATGGGTGACCTCTGGGAAGTCCTCGTGTTGCACCTCTTTTTTCCTCATTTTTGGTTTTGACCAAATTCCCTTGATCGATCGATGGCATTTATGGTAATTCTTGTTCAAAACTTGATGTTTAGAATGGTAGAGAATTGGCGGGTTGATGGAAAATGTGATTTTAAGCCGGGCTCGGGCGGAGTCACGAGGCCACTCATTTTTGACCTGCCGGGTTTTCCTTCGATTTTCGGCCCCGTCAGAGCTTAGCTAGCGCGCCGAAATTGCGTTGAATGAAAGGGCTAGCAGTACTCGGACTCTAGTCAACGCACGCTCGGCCGGCCCCGGAACCGCTCGGGTGGACGTCCGCGCCGCCGTCGGCGCATGTATATACACGTTGATCGCGCTCCACTTGCGCGGTGCGATCATACCGGCACTAATGCCGGATCCCATCGAACTCCGCGATTAAGCGTGCTTGGGCGAGAGTAGTCTTGGGATGGGTGACCTCTGGGAAGTCCTCGTGTTGCACCTCTTTTTCCTCATTTTTGGTTTTGACCAAATTCCGCTTCGATCGATGGCATTTATGGTAATTCTTGTTCAAAACTTGATGTTTAGAATGGGCGAGAATTGGCGGGTTGATGGAAAATGTGATTTTAAGCCGGGCTCGGGCGGAGTCACGAGGCCACTCATTTTTGACCTGCTTAGTTTTCCTTCGGTTTTCGGCCCAATCAGGCTTAGCTAGCGCGCAAAATTGCGTTGAATGAAAGGGCTAGCAGTGCTCGGACTCTAGTCAACGCACGCTCGGCCGGCCCCGGGCAGCTCGGGTGGACGTCCGCGCCGCCGTCGGCGCATGTATATACACGTTGATCGCGCTCCACTTGCGGGTGCGATCATACCAGCACTAATGCAGGATCCCATCGAACTCCGCGATTAAGCGTGCTTGGGCGAGAGTAGTCTTGGGATGGGTGACCTCTGGGAAGTCCTCGTGTTGCACCTCTTTTTCCCATTTTTGGTTTTGACCAAATTCCGCTTCGATCGATGGCATTTATGGTAATTCTTGTTCAAAACTTGATGTTTAGAATGGTAGAGAATTGGCGGGTTGATGGAAAATGTGATTTTAAGCCGGGCTCGGGCGGAGTCACGAGGCCACTCATTTTTGACCTGCTGGGTTTTTCCTTCGATTTTCGGCCCAATCAGACTTAGCTAGCGCGCGCGAAATTGCGTTGAATGAAAGGGCTAGCAGGTACTCGGACTCTAGTCAACGCACGCTCGGCCGGCCCCGGAACAGCTCGGGTGGACGTCCGCGCCGCCGTCGGCGCATGTATATACACGTTGATCGCGCTCCACTTGGCGGGTGCGATCATACCGGCACTAATGCCGGGATCCCATCGAACTCCGCGATTAAGCGTGCTTGGGCGAGAGTAGTCTTGGGATGGGTGACCTCTGGGAAGTCCTCGTGTTGCACCTCTTTTTCCTCATTTTTGGTTTTGACCAAATTCCCTTGATCGATGGCATTTATGGTAATTCTTGTTCAAAACTTGATGTTTAGAATGGGCGAGAATTGGCGGGTTGATGGAAAATGTGATTTTAAGCCGGGCTGGCGGAGTCACGAGGCCACTCATTTTTGACCTGTAGGGTTTTCCTTCGATTTTCGGCCCCGTCAGGCTTAGCTAGCGCGCCGAGAAATTGCGTTGAATGAAAGGGCTAGCAGGTGCTCGGACTCTAGTCAACGCACGCTCGGCCGGCCCCGGGCCGCTCGGGTGGACGTCCGCGCCGCCGTCGGCGCATGTATATACACGTTGATCGCGCTCCACTTGCAGCGGGTGCGATCATACCGGCACTAATGCAGGATCCCATCGAACTCCGCGATTAAGCGTGCTTGGGCGAGAGTAGTCTTGGGATGGGTGACCTCTGGGAAGTCCTCGTGTTGCACCTCTTTTTCCCCATTTTTGGTTTTGACCAAATTCCGCCGATCGATGGCATTTATGGTAATTCTTGTTCAAAACTTGATGTTTAGAATGGTAGAGAATTGGCGGGTTGATGGAAAATGTGATTTTAAGCCGGGCTCGGGCGGAGTCACGAGGCCACTCATTTTTGACCTGTAGGGTTTTCCTTCGATTTTCGGCCCAATCAGAGCTTAGCTAGCGCGCAAAAATTGCGTTGAATGAAAGGGCTAGCAGGTACTCGGACTCTAGTCAACGCACGCTCGGCCGGCCCCGGAGCAGCTCGGGTGGACGTCCGCGCCGCCGTCGGCGCATGTATATACACGTTGATCGCGCTCCACTTGGCGCGGTGCGATCATACCGGCACTAATGCCGGATCCCATCGAAACTCCGCGATTAAGCGTGCTTGGGCGAGAGTAGTCTTGGGATGGGTGACCTCTGGGGAAGTCCTCGTGTTGCACCTCTTTTTCCTCATTTTTGGTTTTGACCAAATTCCCTTCGATCGATGGCATTTATGGTAATTCTTGTTCAAAACTTGATGTTTAGAATGGGCGAGAATTGGCGGGTTGATGGAAAATGTGATTTTAAGCCGGGGCTCGGGCGGAGTCACGAGGCCACTCGACCCACGACCTGTAGGGTTTTCCTTCGATTTTCGGCCCAATCCGGCTTAGCTAGCGCGCGAAATTGCGTTGAATGAAAGGGCTAGCGGTACTCTCGGACTCTAGTCAACGCACGCTCGGCCGGCCCCGGGCAGCTCGGGTGGACGTCCGCGCCGCCGTCGGCGCATGTATATACACGTTGATCGCGCTCCACTTGGCGGGTGCGATCATACCGGCACTAATGCACCGGATCCCATCGAACTCCGCGATTAAGCGTGCTTGGGCGAGAGTAGTCTTGGGATGGGTGACCTCTGGGAAGTCCTCGTGTTGCACCTCTTTTTCCCATTTTTGGTTTTGACCAAATTCCGCTTGATCGATGGCATTTATGGTAATTCTTGTTCAAAACTTGATGTTTAGAATGGTAGAGAATTGGCGGGTTGATGGAAAATGTGATTTTAAGCCGGGCTCGGGCGGAGTCACGAGGCCACTCATTTTTGACCTGCTAGGGTTTTCCTTCGATTTTCGGCCCCGTCAGGCTTAGCTAGCGCGCCGAAATTGCGTTGAATGAAAGGGCTAGCAGTGCTCGGACTCTGGTCAACGCACGCTCGGCCGGCCCCGGGCAGCTCGGGTGGACGTCCGCGCCGCCGTCGGCGCATGTATATACACGTTGATCGCGCTCCACTTGCGCGGTGCGATCATACCGGCACTAATGCCGGATCCCATCGAACTCCGCGATTAAGCGTGCTTGGGCGAGAGTAGTCTTGGGATGGGTGACCTCTGGGAAGTCCTCGTGTTGCACCTCTTTTTCCTCATTTTTGGTTTTGACCAAATTCCCTTCGGTCGATGGCATTTATGGTAATTCTTGTTCAAAACTTGATGTTTAGAATGGTAGAGAATTGGCGGGTTGATGGAAAATGTGATTTTAAGCCGGGCTCGGGCGGAGTCACGAGGCCACTCATTTTTTTGACCTGTAGGGTTTTCCTTCGATTTTCGGCCCAATCAGAGCTTAGCTAGCGCGCAGAAATTGCGTTGAATGAAAGGGCTAGCGGTGCTCGGACTCTGTCAACGCACGCTCGGCCGGCCCCGGCAGCTCGGGTGGACGTCCGCGCCGCCGTCGGCGCATGTATATACACGTTGATCGCGCTCCACTTGGCGGGTGCGATCATACCGGCACTAATGCAGGATCCCATCGAACTCCGCGATTAAGCGTGCTTGGGCGAGAGTAGTCTTGGGATGGGTGACCTCTGGGAAGTCCTCGTGTTGCACCTCTTTTCCTCATTTTTGGTTTTGACCAAATTCCCTTCGATCGATGGCATTTATGGTAATTCTTGTTCAAAACTTGATGTTTAGAATGGGCGAGAATTGGCGGGTTGATGGAAAATGTGATTTTAAGCCGGGCTCGGGGCGGAGTCACGAGGCCACTCGATTTTTGACCTGCTAGGGTTTTCCTTCGATTTTCGGCCCCGTCAGAGGCTTAGCTAGCGCGCGAAATTGCGTTGAATGAAAGGGCTAGCAGGTACTCGGACTCTAGTCAACGCACGCTCGGCCGGCCCCGGAACCGCTCGGGTGGACGTCCGCGCCGCCGTCGGCGCATGTATATACACGTTGATCGCGCTCCACTTGGCGGTGCGATCATACCGGCACTAATGCACGCCGGATCCCATCGAGAACTCCGCGATTAAGCGTGCTTGGGCGAGAGTAGTCTTGGGATGGGTGACCTCTGGGAAGTCCTCGTGTTGCACCTCTTTTTCCTCATTTTTGGTTTTGACCAAATTCCCTTCGATCGATGGCATTTATGGTAATTCTTGTTCAAAACTTGATGTTTAGAATGGGCGAGAATTGGCGGGTTGATGGAAAATGTGATTTTAAGCCGGGCTCGGGCGGAGTCACGAGGCCACTCATTTTTGACCTGTAGGGTTTTCCTTCGATTTTCGGCCCAATCAGAGCTTAGCTAGCGCGCGAGTGCGTTGAATGAAAGGGCTAGCAGTACTCTCGGACTCTAGTCAACGCACGCTCGGCCGGCCCCGGGCAGCTCGGGTGGACGTCCGCGCCGCCGTCGGCGCATGTTATACGTTGATCGCGCTCCACTTGCGGGTGCGATCATACCGGCACTAATGCCGGATCCCATCGAACTCCGCGATTAAGCGTGCTTGGGCGAGAGTAGTCTTGGGATGGGTGACCTCTGGGAAGTCCTCGTGTTGCACCTCTTTTTCCTCATTTTTGGTTTTGACCAAATTCCGCTTCGATCGATGGCATTTATGGTAATTCTTGTTCAAAACTTGATGTTTAGAATGGGCGAGAATTGGCGGGTTGATGGAAAATGTGATTTTAAGCCGGGCTCGGGCGGAGTCACGAGGCCACTCGTTTTTGACCTGTAGGGTTTTCCTTCGATTTTCGGCCCAATCAGACTTAGCTAGCGCGCGCCGAAATTGCGTTGAATGAAAGGGCTAGCAGTTGCTCGGACTCTAGTCAACGCACGCTCGGCCGGCCCCGGGCAGCTCGGGTGGACGTCCGCGCCGCCGTCGGCGCGCATGTATATACACGTTGATCGCGCTCCACTTGGGCGGGTGCGATCATACCGGCACTAATGCACCGGATCCCATCGAACTCCGCGGTTAAGCGTGCTTGGGCGAGAGTAGTCTTGGGATGGGTGACCTCTGGGAAGTCCTCGTGTTGCACCTCTTTTTCCTCATTTTTGGTTTTGACCAAATTCCGCTTCGATCGATGGCATTTATGGTAATTCTTGTTCAAAACTTGATGTTTAGAATGGTAGAGAATTGGCGGGTTGATGGAAAATGTGATTTTAAGCCGGGCTCGGGCGGAGTCACGAGGCCACTCATTTTTGACCTGTAGGGTTTTCCTTCGATTTTCGGCCCAATCAGGCTTAGCTAGCGCGCCGAAATTGCGTTGAATGAAAGGGCTAGCGGTAGCTGCTCGACTCTAGTCAACGCACGCTCGGCCGGGCCCCGGAGCCGCTCGGGTGGACGTCCGCGCCGCCGTCGGCGCATGTATATACACGTTGATCGCGCTCCACTTGCGGTGCGATCATACCGGCACTAATGCACGGACCCATCGAACTCCGCGATTAAGCGTGCTTGGGCGAGAGTAGTCTTGGGATGGGTGACCTCTGGGAAGTCCTCGTGTTGCACCTCTTTTTCCCCGTTTTTGGTTTTGACCAAATTCCGCTTCGATCGATGGCATTTATGGTAATTCTTGTTCAAAACTTGATGTTTAGAATGGTAGAGAATTGGCGGGTTGATGGAAAATGTGATTTTAAGCCGGGCTCGGGCGGAGTCACGAGGCCACTCATTTTTGACCTGTAGGGTTTTCCTTCGATTTTCGGCCCAATCAGGCTTAGCTAGCGCGCGAAATTGCGTTGAATGAAAGGGCTAGCAGTACTCGAGACTCTAGTCAACGCACGCTCGGCCGGCCCCGGCAGCTCGGGTGGACGTCCGCGCCGCCGTCGGCGCATGTATATACACGTTGATCGCGCTCCACTTGCAGCGGGTGCGATCATACCGCACTAATGCCGGATCCCATCGAACTCCGCGATTAAGCGTGCTTGGGCAGAGTAGTCTTGGGATGGGTGACCTCTGGGAAGTCCTCGTGTTGCACCTCTTTTTCCTCATTTTTGGTTTTGACCAAATTCCGCTTGATCGATGGCATTTATGGTAATTCTTGTTCAAAACTTGATGTTTAGAATGGTAGAAATTGGCGGGTTGATGGAAAATGTGATTTTAAGCCGGGCTCGGGCGGAGTCACGAGGCCACTCATTTTTGACCTGTAGGGTTTTCCTTCGATTTTCGGCCCAATCAGACTTAGCTAGCGCGCGAAATTGCGTTGAATGAAAGGGCTAGCAGTTTGCTCGGACTCTGTCAACGCACGCTCGGCCGGCCCCGGAGCAGCTCGGGTGGACGTCCGCGCCGCCGTCGGCGCATGTATATACACGTTGATCGCGCTCCACTTGGCGGGTGCGATCATACCGGCACTAATGCCGGGATCCCATCGAACTCCGCGATTAAGCGTGCTTGGGCGAGAGTAATCTTGGGATGGGTGACCTCTGAGGAAGTCCTCGTGTTGCACCTCTTTTTCCTCATTTTTGGTTTTGACCAAATTCCGCTTCGATCGATGGCATTTATGGTAATTCTTGTTCAAAACTTGATGTTTAGAATGGGCGAGAATTGGCGGGTTGATGGAAAATGTGATTTTAAGCCGGGCTCGGGCGGAGTCACGAGGCCACTCGTTTTTTGACCTGCTAGGGTTTTCCTTCGATTTTCGGCCCCGTCAGGCTTAGCTAGCGCGCGAAAATTGCGTTGAATGAAAGGGCTAGCAGCTGCTCGGACTCTAGTCAACGCACGCTCGGCCGGCCCCGGGCAGCTCGGGTGGACGTCCGCGCCGCCGTCGGCGCATGTATATACACGTTGATCGCGCTCCACTTGCGGGTGCGATCATACCGGCACTAATGCAGGATCCCATCGAACTCCGCGATTAAGCGTGCTTGGGCGAGAGTAGTCTTGGGATGGGTGACCTCTGGGAAGTCCTCGTGTTGCACCTCTTTTTTCCTCATTTTTGGTTTTGACCAAATTCCGCTTCGATCGATGGCATTTATGGTAATTCTTGTTCAAAACTTGATGTTTAGAATGGTAGAGAATTGGCGGGTTGATGGAAAATGTGATTTTAAGCCGGGCTCGGGGCGGAGTCACGAGGCCACTCATTTTTGACCTGTAGGGTTTTCCTTCGATTTTCGGCCCAATCAGACTTAGCTAGCGCGCCGAAATTGCGTTGAATGAAAGGGCTAGCAGTGCTCGGACTCTAGTCAACGCACGCTCGGCCGGCCCCGGGCAGCTCGGGTGGACGTCCGCGCCGCCGTCGGCGCATGTATATACACGTTGATCGCGCTCCACTTGGCGGGTGCGATCATACCGGCACTAATGCCGGATCCCATCGAACTCCGCGATTAAGCGTGCTTGGGCGAGAGTAGTCTTGGGATGGGTGACCTCTGGGAAGTCCTCGTGTTGCACCTCTTTTTTCCTCATTTTTGGTTTTGACCAAATTCCGCTTCGATCGATGGCATTTATGGTAATTCTTGTTCAAAACTTGATGTTTAGAATGGGCGAGAATTGGCGGGTTGATGGAAAATGTGATTTTAAGCCGGGCTCGGGCGGAGTCACGAGGCCACTCATTTTTGACCTGTAGGGTTTTCCTTCGATTTTCGGCCCAATCAGAGCTTAGCTAGCGCGCCGAAATTGCGTTGAATGAAAGGGCTAGCAGTACTCGGACTCTAGTCAACGCACGCTCGGCCGGCCCCGGGCACCGCTCGGGTGGACGTCCGCGCCGCCGTCGGCGCATGTATATACACGTTGATCGCGCTCCACTTGCGGGTGCGATCATACCGGCACTAATGCCGGATCCCATCGAAACTCCGCGATTAAGCGTGCTTGGGCGAGAGTAGTCTTGGGATGGGTGACCTCTGGGAAGTCCTCGTGTTGCACCTCTTTTTCCTCATTTTTGGTTTTGACCAAATTCCGCTTCGGTCGATGGCATTTATGGTAATTCTTGTTCAAAACTTGATGTTTAGAATGGTAGAGAATTGGCGGGTTGATGGAAAATGTGATTTTAAGCCGGGCTCGGGCGGAGTCACGAGGCCACTCATTTTTGACCTGCTAGGGTTTTCCTTCGATTTTCGGCCCAATCAGGCTTAGCTAGCGCGCCGAAATGCGTTGAATGAAAGGGCTAGCAGTACTCTCGGACTCTAGTCAACGCACGCTCGGCCGGCCCCGGAGCCGCTCGGGTGGACGTCCGCGCCGCCGTCGGCGCATGTATATACACGTTGATCGCGCTCCACTTGGCGGGTGCGATCATACCGGCACTAATGCCGGATCCCATCGAACTCCGCGATTAAGCGTGCTTGGGCGAGAGTAGTCTTGGGATGGGTGACCTCTGGGAAGTCCTCGTGTTGCACCTCTTTTTCCTCGTTTTTGGTTTTGACCAAATTCCCTTCGATCGATGGCATTTATGGTAATTCTTGTTCAAAACTTGATGTTTAGAATGGGCGAGAAATTGGCGGGTTGATGAAATGTGATTTTAAGCCGGGCTCGGGCGGAGTCACGAGGCCACTCGATTTTTGACCTGTAGGGTTTTCCTTCGATTTTCGGCCCCGTCAGAGCTTAGCTAGCGCGCAAAATTGCGTTGAATGAAAGGGCTAGCAGGTGCTCGGACTCTAGTCAACGCACGCTCGGCCGGCCCCGGAGCAGCTCGGGTGGACGTCCGCGCCGCCGTCGGCGCATGTATATACACGTTGATCGCGCTCCACTTGCGCGGTGCGATCATACCGGCACTAATGCCGGATCCCATCGAACTCCGCGATTAAGCGTGCTTGGGCGAGAGTAGTCTTGGGATGGGTGACCTCTGGGAAGTCCTCGTGTTGCACCTCTTTTTCCTCATTTTTGGTTTTGACCAAATTCCCTTCGATCGATGGCATTTATGGTAATTCTTGTTCAAAACTTGATGTTTAGAATGGTAGAGAATTGGCGGGTTGATGGAAAATGTGATTTTAAGCCGGGCTCGGGCGGAGTCACGAGGCCACTCGATTTTTGACCTGCTAGGGTTTTCCTTCGATTTTCGGCCCAATCAGGCTTAGCTAGCGCGCGAAATTGCGTTGAATGAAAGGGCTAGCGGTGCTCGGACTCTAGTCAACGCACGCTCGGCCGGCCCCGGGCAGCTCGGGTGGACGTCCGCGCCGCCGTCGGCGCATGTATATACACGTTGATCGCGCTCCACTTGCGGGTGCGATCATACCGGCACTAATGCACGGATCCCATCGAACTCCGCGATTAAGCGTGCTTGGGCGAGAGTAGTCTTGGGATGGGTGACCTCTGGGAAGTCCTCGTGTTGCACCTCTTTTTCCCTCATTTTTGGTTTTGACCAAATTCCCTTCGGTCGATGGCATTTATGGTAATTCTTGTTCAAAACTTGATGTTTAGAATGGGCGAGAATTGGCGGGTTGATGGAAAATGTGATTTTAAGCCGGGCTCGGGCGGAGTCACGAGGCCACTCATTTTTGACCTGCTGTAGGGTTTTCCTTCGATTTTCGGCCCCGTCAGGCTTAGCTAGCGCGCGAAAATTGCGTTGAATGAAAGGGCTAGCGGTACTCGGACTCTGTCAACGCACGCTCGGCCGGCCCCGGAGCAGCTCGGGTGGACGTCCGCGCCGCCGTCGGCGCATGTATATACACGTTGATCGCGCTCCACTTGGCGGGTGCGATCATACCGGCACTAATGCCGGATCCCATCGAACTCCGCGATTAAGCGTGCTTGGGCGAGAGTAGTCTTGGGATGGGTGACCTCTGGGAAGTCCTCGTGTTGCACCTCTTTTTCCTCATTTTTGGTTTTGACCAAATTCCGCTTGATCGATGGCATTTATGGTAATTCTTGTTCAAAACTTGATGTTTAGAATGGGCGAGAATTGGCGGGTTGATGGAAAATGTGATTTTAAGCCGGGCTCGGGCGGAGTCACGAGGCCACTCATTTTGACCTGCTAGGGTTTTCCTTCGATTTTCGGCCCAATCAGGCTTAGCTAGCGCGCCGAAATTGCGTTGAATGAAAGGGCTAGCAGCTGCTCGGACTCTAGTCAACGCACGCTCGGCCGGCCCCGGAGCAGCTCGGGTGGACGTCCGCGCCGCCGTCGGCGCATGTATATACACGTTGATCGCGCTCCACTTGCGGGTGCGATCATACCGGCACTAATGCAGGATCCCATCGAGACTCCGCGATTAAGCGTGCTTGGGCGAGAGTAGTCTTGGGATGGGTGACCTCTGGGAAGTCCTCGTGTTGCACCTCTTTTTCCTCATTTTTGGTTTTGACCAAATTCCCTTCGATCGATGGCATTTATGGTAATTCTTGTTCAAAACTTGATGTTTAGAATGGTAGAATTGGCGGGTTGATGGAAAATGTGATTTTAAGCCGGGCTCGGGCGGAGTCACGAGGCCACTCATTTTTGACCTGTAGGGTTTTCCTTCGATTTTTCGGCCCCGTCAGAGCTTAGCTAGCGCGCCGAAATTGCGTTGAATGAAAGGGCTAGCAGTGCTCGGACTCTAGTCAACGCACGCTCGGCCGGCCCCGGGCAGCTCGGGTGGACGTCCGCGCCGCCGTCGGCGCATGTATATACACGTTGATCGCGCTCCACTTGGCGGTGCGATCATACCGGCACTAATGCAGGATCCCATCGAACTCCGCGATTAAGCGTGCTTGGGCGAGAGTAGTCTTGGGATGGGTGACCTCTGGGAAGTCCTCGTGTTGCACCTCTTTTCCTCGTTTTTGGTTTTGACCAAATTCCGCTTCGGTCGATGGCATTTATGGTAATTCTTGTTCAAAACTTGATGTTTAGAATGGTAGAGAATTGGCGGGTTGATGGAAAATGTGATTTTAAGCCGGGCTCGGGCGGAGTCACGAGGCCACTCATTTTTGACCTGCCGGGTTTTCCTTCGATTTTCGGCCCCGTCAGAGCTTAGCTAGCGCGCCGAAATTGCGTTGAATGAAAGGGCTAGCAGGTACTCGGACTCTAGTCAACGCACGCACTCGGCCGGCCCCGGGAGCAGCTCGGGTGGACGTCCGCGCCGCCGTCGGCGCATGTATATACACGTTGATCGCGCTCCACTTGGCGGGTGCGATCATACCGGCACTAATGCACCGGATCCCATCGAACTCCGCGATTAAGCGTGCTTGGGCGAGAGTAGTCTTGGGATGGGTGACCTCTGGGAAGTCCTCGTGTTGCACCTCTTTTTCCTCATTTTTGGTTTTGACCAAATTCCCTTGATCGATGGCATTTATGGTAATTCTTGTTCAAAACTTGATGTTTAGAATGGGCGAGAATTGGCGGGTTGATGGAAAATGTGATTTTAAGCCGGGCTCGGGCGGAGTCACGAGGCCACTCGTTTTTGACCTGGGGTTTTCCTTCGATTTTCGGCCCAATCAGAGCTTAGCTAGCGCGAAAAATTGCGTTGAATGAAAGGGCTAGCGGTGCTCGGACTCTGGTCAACGCACGCTCGGCCGGCCCCCGGGCAGCTCGGGTGGACGTCCGCGCCGCGCCGTCGGCGCATGTATATACACGTTGATCGCGCTCCACTTGCGGGTGCGATCATACCGGCACTAATGCCGGATCCCATCGAACTCCGCGATTAAGCGTGCTTGGGCGAGAGTAGTCTTGGGATGGGTGACCTCTGGGAAGTCCTCGTGTTGCACCTCTTTTTCCTCATTTTTGGTTTTGACCAAATTCCCTTCGGTCGATGGCATTTATGGTAATTCTTGTTCAAAACTTGATGTTTAGAATGGGCGAGAATTGGCGGGTTGATGGAAAATGTGATTTTAAGCCGGGGCTCGGGCGGAGTCACGAGGCCACTCGATTTTTGACCTGCTAGGGTTTTCCTTCGGTTTTCGGCCCAATCAGGCTTAGCTAGCGCGCCGAAATTGCGTTGAATGAAAGGGCTAGCAGTGCTCGGACTCTAGTCAACGCACGCTCGGCCGGCCCCGGCAGCTCGGGTGGACGTCCGCGCCGCCGTCGGCGCATGTATATACACGTTGATCGCGCTCCACTTGCGGGTGCGATCATACCGGCACTAATGCTGCCGGATCCCATCGAACTCCGCGATTAAGCGTGCTTGGGCGAGAGTAATCTTGGGATGGGTGACCTCTGGGAAGTCCTCGTGTTGCACCTCTTTTTCCTCATTTTTGGTTTTGACCAAATTCCGCCGGTCGATGGCATTTATGGTAATTCTTGTTCAAAACTTGATGTTTAGAATGGTAGAGAATTGGCGGGTTGATGGAAAATGTGATTTTAAGCCGGGCTCGGGCGGAGTCACGAGGCCACTCATTTTTGACCTGCTAGGGTTTTCCTTCGATTTTCGGCCCAATCAGGCTTAGCTAGCGCGCGAAATTGCGTTGAATGAAAGGGCTAGCGGTGCTCGGACTCTGGTCAACGCACGCTCGGCCGGCCCCGGAGCAGCTCGGGTGGACGTCCGCGCCGCCGTCGGCGCATGTATATACACGTTGATCGCGCTCCACTTGCGGGTGCGATCATACCGGCACTAATGCACGGGATCCCATCGAGACTCCGCGATTAAGCGTGCTTGGGCGAGAGTAATCTTGGGATGGGTGACCTCTGGGAAGTCCTCGTGTTGCACCTCTTTTTCCTCATTTTTGGTTTTGACCAAATTCCGCTTCGATCGATGGCATTTATGGTAATTCTTGTTCAAAACTTGATGTTTAGAATGGTAGAGAATTGGCGGGTTGATGGAAAATGTGATTTTAAGCCGGGCTCGGGCGGAGTCACGAGGCCACTCGATTTTTGACCTGTAGGGTTTTCCTTCGATTTTCGGCCCAATCAGACTTAGCTAGCGCGCAGAAATTGCGTTGAATGAAAGGGCTAGCAGTACTCGGACTCTAGTCAACGCACGCTCGGCCGGCCCCGGCAGCTCGGGTGGACGTCCGCGCCGCCGTCGGCGCATGTATATACACGTTGATCGCGCTCCACTTGCAGCGGGTGCGATCATACCGGCACTAATGCCGGATCCCATCGAACTCGATTAAGCGTGCTTGGGCGAGAGTAGTCTTGGGATGGGTGACCTCTGGGAAGTCCTCGTGTTGCACCTCTTTTTCCTCATTTTTGGTTTTGACCAAATTCCCTTCGGTCGATGGCATTTATGGTAATTCTTGTTCAAAACTTGATGTTTAGAATGGGCGAGAATTGGCGGGTTGATGGAAAATGTGATTTTAAGCCGGGCTCGGGCGGAGTCACGAGGCCACTCGTTTTTGACCTGCTAGGGTTTTCCTTCGATTTTCGGCCCCGTCAGACTTAGCTAGCGCGCGAAATTGCGTTGAATGAAAGGGCTAGCGGTACTCGGACTCTGGTCAACGCACGCTCGGCCGGCCCCGGAACAGCTCGGGTGGACGTCCGCGCCGCCGTCGGCGCATGTATATACACGTTGATCGCGCTCCACTTGCGGGTGCGATCATACCGGCACTAATGCCCGGATCCCATCGAACTCCGCGATTAAGCGTGCTTGGGCGAGTAGTAGTTCTTGGGATGGGTGACCTCTGGAAGTCCTCGTGTTGCACCTCTTTTTCCTCGTTTTTGGTTTTGACCAAATTCCGCCGGTCGATGGCATTTATGGTAATTCTTGTTCAAAACTTGATGTTTAGAATGGTAGAGAATTGGCGGGTTGATGGAAAATGTGATTTTAAGCCGGGCTCGGGCGGAGTCACGAGGCCACTCGATTTTTGACCCTGCTAGGGTTTTCCTTCGATTTTCGGCCCAATCAGGCTTAGCTAGCGCGCCGAAATTGCGTTGAATGAAAGGGCTAGCGGTACTCTCGGACTCTAGTCAACGCACGCTCGGCCGGCCCCGGCAGCTCGGGTGGACGTCCGCGCCGCCGTCGGCGCATGTATATACACGTTGATCGCGCTCCACTTGCGGGTGCGATCATACCGGCACTAATGCCGGGATCCCATCGAACTCCGCGATTAAGCGTGCTTGGGCGAGAGTAGTCTTGGGATGGGTGACCTCTGGGAAGTCCTCGTGTTGACCTCTTTTTCCTCATTTTTGGTTTTGACCAAATTCCGCTTCGATCGATGGCATTTATGGTAATTCTTGTTCAAAACTTGATGTTTAGAATGGGCGAGAATTGGCGGGTTGATGGAAAATGTGATTTTAAGCCGGGGCTCGGGCGGAGTCACGAGGCCACTCATTTTTGACCTGTAGGGTTTTCCTTCGATTTTCGGCCCAATCAGGCTTAGCTAGCGCGCAAAAATTGCGTTGAATGAAAGGGCTAGCGGTGCTCGGACTCTGTCAACGCACGCTCGGCCGGCCCCGGAGCCGCTCGGGTGGACGTCCGCGCCGCCGTCGGCGCATGTATATACACGTTGATCGCGCTCCACTTGCGGGTGCGATCATACCGGCACTAATGCCGGATCCCATCGAACTCCGCGATTAAGCGTGCTTGGGCGAGAGTAATCTTGGGATGGGTGACCTCTGGGAAGTCCTCGTGTTGCACCTCTTTTTCCTCATTTTTGGTTTTGACCAAATTCCGCTTGGTCGATGGCATTTATGGTAATTCTTGTTCAAAACTTGATGTTTAGAATGGGCGAGAAATTGGCGGGTTGATGGAAAATGTGATTTTAAGCCGGGCTCGGGCGGAGTCACGAGGCCACTCATTTTTGACCTGCTGTAGGGTTTTCCTTCGATTTTCGGCCCAATCAGGCTTAGCTAGCGCGCGAAATTGCGTTGAATGAAAGGGCTAGCAGGCTGCTCGGACTCTAGTCAACGCACGCTCGGCCGGCCCCGGGCAGCTCGGGTGGACGTCCGCGCCGCCGTCGGCGCATGTATATACACGTTGATCGCGCTCCACTTGGCGGGTGCGATCATACCGGCACTAATGCAGGATCCCATCGAACTCCGCGATTAAGCGTGCTTGGGCGAGAGTAGTCTTGGGATGGGTGACCTCTGGGAAGTCCTCGTGTTGCACCTCTTTTTCCTCATTTTTGGTTTTGACCAAATTCCCTTCGGTCGATGGCATTTATGGGAATTCTTGTTCAAAACTTGATGTTTAGAATGGGCGAGAATTGGCGGGTTGATGGAAAATGTGATTTTAAGCCGGGCTCGGGCGGAGTCACGAGGCCACTCATTTTTGACCTGCTAGGGTTTTCCTTCGATTTTCGGCCCAATCAGGCTTAGCTAGCGCGCCGAAAAATTGCGTTGAATGAAAGGGCTAGCAGTACTCGGACTCTAGTCAACGCACGCTCGGCCGGCCCCGGGCAGCTCGGGTGGACGTCCGCGCCGCCGTCGGCGCATGTATATACACGTTGATCGCGCTCCACTTGCGGGTGCGATCATACCGGCACTAATGCTGGGATCCCATCGAACTCCGCGATTAAGCGTGCTTGGGCGAGAGTAGTCTTGGGATGGGTGACCTCTGGGAAGTCCTCGTGTTGCACCTCTTTTTCCTCATTTTTGGTTTTGACCAAATTCCCTTGATCGATGGCATTTATGGTAATTCTTGTTCAAAACTTGATGTTTAGAATGGGCGAGAATTGGCGGGTTGATGGAAAATGTGATTTTAAGCCGGGCTCGGGCGGAGTCACGAGGCCACTCATTTTTTTGACCTGTAGGGTTTTCCTTCGGTTTTCGGCCCAATCAGAGCTTAGCTAGCGCGCAGAAAATTGCGTTGAATGAAAGGGCTAGCGGTGCTCGGACTCTAGTCAACGCACGCTCGGCCGGCCCCGGAGCCGCTCGGGTGGACGTCCGCGCCGCCGTCGGCGCATGTGTATATACACGTTGATCGCGCTCCACTTGCGCGGTGCGATCATACCGGCACTAATGCAGGATCCCATCGAACTCCGCGATTAAGCGTGCTTGGGCGAGAGTAGTCTTGGGATGGGTGACCTCTGGGAAGTCCTCGTGTTGCACCTCTTTTTCCTCATTTTTGGTTTTGACCAAATTCCGCTTGGTCGATGGCATTTATGGTAATTCTTGTTCAAAACTTGATGTTTAGAATGGGCCGAGAATTGGCGGGTTGATGGAAAATGTGATTTTAAGCCGGGCTCGGGCGGAGTCACGAGGCCACTCATTTTTGACCTGCTGCCGGGTTTTCCTTCGATTTTCGGCCCAATCAGGCTTAGCTAGCGCGCCGAAATTGCGTTGAATGAAAGGGCTAGCAGGTGCTCGGACTCTAGTCAACGCACGCTCGGCCGGCCCCGGGCAGCTCGGGTGGACGTCCGCGCCGCCGTCGGCGCATGTATATACACGTTGATCGCGCTCCACTTGGCGGGTGCGATCATACCAGCACTAATGCAGGATCCCATCGAACTCCGCGATTAAGCGTGCTTGGGCGAGAGTAATCTTGGGATGGGTGACCTCTGGGAAGTCCTCGTGTTGCACCTCTTTTTCCTCATTTTTGGTTTTGACCAAATTCCCTTCGGTCGATGGCATTTATGGTAATTCTTGTTCAAAACTTGATGTTTAGAATGGGCGAGAATTGGCGGGTTGATGGAAAATGTGATTTTAAGCCGGGCTCGGGCGGAGTCACAGGCCACTCATTTTTGACCTGCTAGGGTTTTCCTTCGGTTTTCGGCCCAATCAGACTTAGCTAGCGCGCCGAAATGCGTTGAATGAAAGGGCTAGCAGGTGCTCGGACTCTAGTCAACGCACGCTCGGCCGGCCCCGGGCCGCTCGGGTGGACGTCCGCGCCGCCGTCGGCGCATGTATATACACGTTGATCGCGCTCCACTTGCGCGGGTGCGATCATACCGGCACTAATGCCGGATCCCATCGAACTCCGCGATTAAGCGTGCTTGGGCGAGAGTAGTCTTGGGATGGGTGACCTCTGGGAAGTCCTCGTGTTGCACCTCTTTTCCTCATTTTTGGTTTTGACCAAATTCCCTTCGGTCGATGGCATTTATGGTAATTCTTGTTCAAAACTTGATGTTTAGAATGGGCGAGAATTGGCGGGTTGATGGAAAATGTGATTTTAAGCCGGGCTCGGGCGGAGTCACGAGGCCACTCATTTTTGACCTGCCTGGGGTTTTCCTTCTTCGGTTTTCGGCCCAATCAGAGCTTAGCTAGCGCGCCGAAATTGCGTTGAATGAAAGGGCTAGCAGTGCTCGGACTCTAGTCAACGCACGCTCGGCCGGCCCCGGAGCAGCTCGGGTGGACGTCCGCGCCGCCGTCGGCGCATGTATATACAAGTTGATCGCGGTCAACTTGATGGGTGCGATCATACCAGCACTAATGCACCGGATCCCATCGAACTCCGCGATTAAGCGTGCTTGGGCGAGAGTAGTCTTGGGATGGGTGACCTCACTGGGAAGTCCTCGTGTTGCACCTCTTTTTCCTCATTTTTGGTTTTGACCAAATTCCGCTTGATCGATGGCATTTATGGTAATTCTTGTTCAAAACTTGATGTTTAGAATGGGCGAGAAATTGGCGGGTTGATGGAAAATGTGATTTTAAGCCGAGGCTCGGGCGGAGTCACGAGGCCACTCATTTTTGACCTGTAGGGTTTTCCTTCGATTTTCGGCCCAATCAGAGCTTAGCTAGCGGAAATTGCGTTGAATGAAAGGGCTAGCAGGTTTGCTCGGACTCTGGTCAACGCACGCACGCTCGGCCGGCCCCGGAACAGCTCGGGTGGACGTCCGCGCCGCCGTCGGCGCATGTATATACACGTTGATCGCGCTCCACTTGGCAGGTGCGATCATACCAGCACTAATGCCGGATCCCATCGAACTCCGCAGTTAAGCGTGCTTGGGCGAGAGTAGTCTTGGGATGGGTGACCTCTGGGAAGTCCTCGTGTTGCACCTCTTTTTCCTCATTTTTGGTTTTGACCAAATTCCCTTGGTCGATGGCATTTATGGTAATTCTTGTTCAAAACTTGATGTTTAGAATGGTAGCGAAATTGGCGGGTTGATGGAAAATGTGATTTTAAGCCGGGCTCGGGCGGAGTCACGAGGCCACTCATTTTTGACCTGTAGGGTTTTCCTTCGATTTTCGGCCCAATCAGAGCTTAGCTAGCGCGCAGAAATTGCGTTGAATGAAAGGGCTAGCAGTACTCGGACTCTAGTCAACGCACGCTCGGCCGGCCCCGGGCAGCTCGGGTGGACGTCCGCGCCCGCCGTCGGCGCATGTATATACACGTTGATCGCGCTCCACTTGGCGCGCGGTGCGATCATACCGGCACTAATGCAGGATCCCATCGAACTCCGCGATTAAGCGTGCTTGGGCGAGAGTAGTCTTGGGATGGGTGACCTCTGGGAAGTCCTCGTGTTGCACCTCTTTTTCCTCATTTTTGGTTTTGACCAAATTCCGCTTCGGTCGATGGCATTTATGGTAATTCTTGTTCAAAACTTGATGTTTAGAATGGGCGAGAATTGGCGGGTTGATGGAAAATGTGATTTTAAGCCGGGCTCGGGCGGAGTCACGAGGCCACTCATTTTTGACCTGTAGGGTTTTCCTTCGGTTTTCGGCCCAATCAGACTTAGCTAGCGCGCCCGAAATTGCGTTGAATGAAAGGGCTAGCAGGTGCTCGGACTCTGGTCAACGCACGCTCGGCGGCCCCGGAGCAGCTCGGGTGGACGTCCGCGCCGCCGTCGGCGCATGTATATACACGTTGATCGCGCTCCACTTGGCGGGTGCGATCATACCGGCACTAATGCACCGGATCCCATCGAACTCCGCGATTAAGCGTGCTTGGGCGAGAGTAGTCTTGGGATGGGTGACCTCTGGGAAGTCCTCGTGTTGCACCTCTTTTTCCTCATTTTTGGTTTTGACCAAATTCCCTTCGATCGATGGCATTTATGGTAATTCTTGTTCAAAACTTGATGTTTAGAATGGTAGAGAATTGGCGGGTTGATGGAAAATGTGATTTTAAGCCGGGCTCGGGCGGAGTCACGAGGCCACTCATTTTTGACCTGCTAGGGTTTTCCTTCGATTTTCGGCCCAATCAGGCTTAGCTAGCGCGCAGAAATTGCGTTGAATGAAAGGGCTAGCGGTGCTCGGACTCTGGTCAACGCACGCTCGGCCGGCCCCGGGCAGCTCGGGTGGACGTCCCGCGCCGCCGTCGGCGCATGTATATACAAGTTGATCGCGGTCAACTTGATGGGTGCGATCATACCAGCACTAATGCATCGGATCCCATCAGAACTCCGCAGTTAAGCGTGCTTGGGCGAGAGTAGTACTGGGATGGGTGACCTCTGGGAAGTCCTCGTGTTGCACCTCTTTTTCCTCATTTTTGGTTTTGACCAAATTCCCTTCGGTCGATGGCATTTATGGTAATTCTTGTTCAAAACTTGATGTTTAGAATGGGCGAGAATTGGCGGGTTGATGGAAAATGTGATTTTAAGCCGGGCTCGGGCGGAGTCACGAGGCCACTCATTTTTGACCTGTAGGGTTTTCCTTCGATTTTCGGCCCAATCAGGCTTAGCTAGCGCGCGCGAAATTGCGTTGAATGAAAGGGCTAGCAGTGCTCGGACTCTAGTCAACGCACGCTCGGCCGGCCCCGGAGCCGCTCGGGTGGACGTCCGCGCCGCCGTCGTCGCGCATGTATATACACGTTGATCGCGCTCCACTTGCGGGTGCGATCATACCGGCCTGTCTAATGCCGGATCCCATCGAACTCCGCAGTTAAGCGTGCTTGGGCGAGAGTAGTACTGGGATGGGTGACCTCTGGGAAGTCCTCGTGTTGCACCTCTTTTTCCTCATTTTTTGGTTTTGACCAAATTCCCTTCGGTCGATGGCATTTATGGTAATTCTTGTTCAAAACTTGATGTTTAGAATGGGCGAGAATTGGCGGGTTGATGGAAAATGTGATTTTAAGCCAGGCTCGGGCGGAGTCACGAGGCCACTCATTTTTGACCTGACCTGCTAGGGTTTTCCTTCGATTTTCGGCCCAATCAGAGCTTAGCTAGCGCGCGCGAAATTGCGTTGAATGAAAGGGCTAGCAGGTACTCGGACTCTAGTCAACGCACGCTCGGCCGGCCCCGGAGCAGCTCGGGTGGACGTCCGCGCCGCCGTCGTCGCGCATGTATATACACGTTGATCGCGCTCCACTTGGCGGTGCGATCATACCAGGCACTAATGCACGGATCCCATCGAACTCCGCGATTAAGCGTGCTTGGGCGAGAGTAGTCTTGGGATGGGTGACCTCTGGGAAGTCCTCGTGTTGCACCTCTTTTTTTCTCATTTTTGGTTTTGACCAAATTCCGCTTGGTCGATGGCATTTATGGTAATTCTTGTTCAAAACTTGATGTTTAGAATGGGCGAGAATTGGCGGGTTGATGGAAAATGTGATTTTAAGCCGGGCTCGGGCGGAGTCACGAGGCCACTCATTTTTGACCTGTAGGGTTTTCCTTCGATTTTCGGCCCAATCAGAGCTTAGCTAGCGCGCCGAAATTGCGTTGAATGAAAGGGCTAGCGGCTGCTCGGACTCTAGTCAACGCACGCTCGGCCGGCCCCGGAGCCGCTCGGGTGGACGTCCGCGCCGCCGTCGGCGCATGTATATACACGTTGATCGCGCTCCACTTGGCGGGTGCGATCATACCAGCACTAATGCACCGGATCCCATCGAGACTCCGCGATTAAGCGTGCTTGGGCGAGAGTAGTCTTGGGATGGGTGACCTCTGGGAAGTCCTCGTGTTGCACCTCTTTTTCCTCGTTTTTGGTTTTGACCAAATTCCCTTCGGTCGATGGCATTTATGGTAATTCTTGTTCAAAACTTGATGTTTAGAATGGGCGAGAATTGGCGGGTTGATGGAAAATGTGATTTTAAGCCGGGCTCGGGCGGAGTCACGAGGCCACTCGACCCACTGACCTGTAGGGTTTTCCTTCGATTTTCGGCCCCGTCAGAGCTTAGCTAGCGCGCAGAAATTGCGTTGAATGAAAGGGCTAGCAGGTACTCGGACTCTAGTCAACGCACGCTCGGCCCGGCCCCGGAACAGCTCGGGTGGACGTCCGCGCCGCCGTCGGCGCATGTATATACACGTTGATCGCGCTCCACTTGGCGGGTGCGATCATACCGGCACTAATGCAGGGATCCCATCGAACTCCGCGATTAAGCGTGCTTGGGCGAGAAAGTCTTGGGATGGGTGACCTCTGGGAAGTCCTCGTGTTGCACCTCTTTTTCCTCATTTTTGGTTTTGACCAAATTCCCTTCGGTCGATGGCATTTATGGTAATTCTTGTTCAAAACTTGATGTTTAGAATGGGCGAGAATTGGCGGGTTGATGGAAAATGTGATTTTAAGCCGGGCTCGGGCGGAGTCACGAGGCCACTCATTTTTGACCTGACCTGCTAGGGTTTTCCTTCGATTTTCGGCCCAATCAGGCTTAGCTAGCGCGCCGAAATTGCGTTGAATGAAAGGGCTAGCAGTACTCGGACTCTAGTCAACGCACGCTCGGCCGGCCCCGGAACAGCTCGGGTGGACGTCCGCGCCGCCGTCGGCGCATGTATATACAAGTTGATCGCGGTCAACTTGATGGGTGCGATCATACCAGCACTAATGCATCGGATCCCATCAGAACTCCGCAATTAAGCGTGCTTGGGCGAGAGTAGTACTGGGATGGGTGACCTCTGGGAAGTCCTCGTGTTGCACCTCTTTTTCCTCATTTTTGGTTTTGACCAAATTCCCTTCGATCGATGGCATTTATGGTAATTCTTGTTCAAAACTTGATGTTTAGAATGGGCCGAGAATTGGCGGGTTGATGGAAAATGTGATTTTAAGCCGGGCTCGGGCGGAGTCACGAGGCCACTCATTTTTGACCTGTAGGGTTTTCCTTCGGTTTTCGGCCCAATCAGGCTTAGCTAGCGCGCCGAAATTGCGTTGAATGAAAGGGCTAGCAGTGCTCGGACTCTAGTCAACGCACGCTCGGCCGGCCCCGGGCAGCTCGGGTGGACGTCCGCGCCGCCGTCGGCGCATGTATATACACGTTGATCGCGCTCCACTCCACAGCGGGTGCGATCATACCGGCACTAATGCAGGATCCCATCGAACTCCGCGATTAAGCGTGCTTGGGCGAGAGTAGTCTTGGGATGGGTGACCTCTGAGGAAGTCCTCGTGTTGCACCTCTTTTTCCTCATTTTTGGTTTTGACCAAATTCCGCTTCGGTCGATGGCATTTATGGTAATTCTTGTTCAAAACTTGATGTTTAGAATGGGCGAGAATTGGCGGGTTGATGGAAAATGTGATTTTAAGCCGGGCTCGGGCGGAGTCACGAGGCCACTCATTTTTGACCTGTAGGGTTTTCCTTCGATTTTCGGCCCAATCAGGCTTAGCTAGCGCGCCGAAATTGCGTTGAATGAAAGGGCTAGCGGTGCTCGGACTCTAGTCAACGCACGCTCGGCCGGCCCCGGGCAGCTCGGGTGGACGTCCGCGCCGCCGTCGGCGCATGTATATACACGTTGATCGCGCTCCGCTTGGCGCGGTGCGATCATACCAGCACTAATGCAGGATCCCATCGAACTCCGCGATTAAGCGTGCTTGGGCGAGAGTAGTCTTGGGATGGGTGACCTCTGGGAAGTCCTCGTGTTGCACCTCTTTTTCCTCATTTTTGGTTTTGACCAAATTCCCTTCGGTCGATGGCATTTATGGTAATTCTTGTTCAAAACTTGATGTTTAGAATGGTAGCGAGAATTGGCGGGTTGATGGAAAATGTGATTTTAAGCCGGGCTCGGGCGGAGTCACGAGGCCACTCATTTTTGACCTGCTGTAGGGTTTTCCTTCGATTTTCGGCCCAATCAGGCTTAGCTAGCGCGCCGAAATTGCGTTGAATGAAAGGGCTAGCAGGCTCGGACTCTAGTCAACGCACGCTCGGCCCGGCCCCGGAACCGCTCGGGTGGACGTCCGCGCCGCCGTCGGCGCATGTATATACACGTTGATCGCGCTCCACTTGCGGTGCGATCATACCGGCACTAATGCAGGATCCCATCGAACTCCGCGATTAAGCGTGCTTGGGCGAGAGTAGTCTTGGGATGGGTGACCTCTGGGAAGTCCTCGTGTTGCACCTCTTTTTCCTCATTTTTGGTTTTGACCAAATTCCGCTTCGGTCGATGGCATTTATGGTAATTCTTGTTCAAACTTGATGTTTAGAATGGTAGAGAATTGGCGGGTTGATGGAAAATGTGATTTTAAGCCGGGCTCGGGCGGAGTCACGAGGCCACTCATTTTTGACCTGTAGGGTTTTCCTTCGATTTTCGGCCCAATCAGGCTTAGCTAGCGCGCCGAAATTGCGTTGAATGAAAGGGCTAGCAGTGCTCGGACTCTGGTCAACGCACGCTCGGCCGGCCCCGGAACCGCTCGGGTGGACGTCCGCGCCGCCGTCGGCGCATGTATATACACGTTGATCGCGCTCCACTTGCAGCGGGTGCGATCATACCACACTAATGCCGGATCCCATCGAACTCCGCGATTAAGCGTGCTTGGGCGAGAGTAGTGCTTGGGATGGGTGACCTCTGGGAAGTCCTCGTGTTGCACCTCTTTTTCCTCATTTTTGGTTTTGACCAAATTCCGCTTCGGTCGATGGCATTTATGGTAATTCTTGTTCAAAACTTGATGTTTAGAATGGGCCGAGAATTGGCGGGTTGATGGAAAATGTGATTTTAAGCCGGGCTCGGGCGGAGTCACGAGGCCACTCATTTTTGACCTGCTTAGGGTTTTCCTTCGATTTTCGGCCCAATCAGACTTAGCTAGCGCGCCGAAATTGCGTTGAATGAAAGGGCTAGCAGGTACTCGGACTCTGGTCAACGCACGCTCGGCCGGCCCCGGGCAGCTCGGGTGGACGTCCGCGCCGCCGTCGGCGCATGTATATACACGTTGATCGCGCTCCACTTGGCGGGTGCGATCATACCGGCACTAATGCCGGATCCCATCGAACTCCGCGGTTAAGCGTGCTTGGGCGAGAGTAGTCTTGGGATGGGTGACCTCTGGGAAGTCCTCGTGTTGCACCTCTTTTTCCTCATTTTTGGTTTTGACCAAATTCCGCTTCGGTCGATGGCATTTATGGTAATTCTTGTTCAAAACTTGATGTTTAGAATGGGCCGAGAATTGGCGGGTTGATGGAAAATGTGATTTTAAGCCAGGCTCGGGCGGAGTCATGAGGCCACTCATTTTTGACCTGCCGGGGTTTTCCTTCGATTTTCGGCCCAATCAGACTTAGCTAGCGCGCCGAAATTGCGTTGAATGAAAGGGCTAGCAGGTGCTCGGACTCTAGTCAACGCACGCTCGGCCGGCCCCGGAGCAGCTCGGGTGGACGTCCGCGCCGCCGTCGGCGCATGTATATACACGTTGATCGCGCTCCACTTGGCGGGTGCGATCATACCAGCACTAATGCACCGGATCCCATCGAACTCCGCGATTAAGCGTGCTTGGGCGAGAGTAGTCTTGGGATGGGTGACCTCTGGGAGAAGTCCTCGTGTTGCACCTCTTTTCCTCATTTTTGGTTTTGACCAAATTCCCTTCGGTCGATGGCATTTATGGTAATTCTTGTTCAAAACTTGATGTTTAGAATGGGCGAGAATTGGCGGGTTGATGGAAAATGTGATTTTAAGCCGGGCTCGGGCGGAGTCACGAGGCCACTCATTTTTGACCTGCTTAGGGTTTTCCTTCGATTTTCGGCCCAATCAGAGCTTAGCTAGCGCGCCGAAATTGCGTTGAATGAAAGGGCTAGCAGGTGCTCGGACTCTAGTCAACGCACGCTCGGCCGGCCCCGGGCAGCTCGGGTGGACGTCCGCGCCGCCGTCGGCGCATGTATATACACGTTGATCGCGCTCCACTTGCGGGGTGCGATCATACCAGCACTAATGCACGGATCCCATCGAACTCCGCGATTAAGCGTGCTTGGGCGAGAGTAGTCTTGGGATGGGTGACCTCTGGGAAGTCCTCGTGTTGCACCTCTTTTCCTCGTTTTTGGTTTTGACCAAATTCCGCCTTGTCGATGGCATTTATGGTAATTCTTGTTCAAAACTTGATGTTTAGAATGGTAGAGAATTGGCGGGTTGATGGAAAATGTGATTTTAAGCCGGGCTCGGGCGGAGTCACGAGGCCACTCATTTTTGACCTGCCGGGTTTTCCTTCGATTTTCGGCCCAATCAGGCTTAGCTAGCGCGCCCGAAATTGCGTTGAATGAAAGGGCTAGCGGTGCTCGGACTCTAGTCAACGCACGCTCGGCCGGCCCCGGAGCAGCTCGGGTGGACGTCCGCGCCGCCGTCGGCGCATGTATATACACGTTGATCGCGCTCCACTTGGCAGCGGGTGCGATCATACCGGCACTAATGCACCGGATCCCATCGAACTCCGCGATTAAGCGTGCTTGGGCGAGAGTAATCTTGGGATGGGTGACCTCTGGGAAGTCCTCGTGTTGCACCTCTTTTTCCTCATTTTTGGTTTTGACCAAATTCCCTTCGGTCGATGGCATTTATGGTAATTCTTGTTCAAAACTTGATGTTTAGAATGGGCCGAGAATTGGCGGGTTGATGGAAAATGTGATTTTAAGCCAGGCTCAGGGCGGAGTCATGAGGCCACTCATTTTTGACCTGTAGGGTTTTCCTTCGATTTTCGGCCCAATCAGAGCTTAGCTAGCGCGCCGCCGAAATTGCGTTGAATGAAAGAAAGGCTAGCGGTACTCGGACTCTAGTCAACGCACGCTCGGCCGGCCCCCGGAACCGCTCGGGTGGACGTCCGCGCCGCCGTCAGCGCATGTATATACACGTTGATCGCGCTCCACTTGGCGGTGCGATCATACCGGCACTAATGCAGGATCCCATCGAACTCCGCAGTTAAGCGTGCTTGGGCGAGAGTAGTACTGGGATGGGTGACCTCTGAGGAAGTCCTCGTGTTGCACCTCTTTTTCCTCATTTTTTGGTTTTGACCAAATTCCCTTCGGTCGATGGCATTTATGGTAATTCTTGTTCAAAACTTGATGTTTAGAATGGGCGAGAATTGGCGGGTTGATGGAAAATGTGATTTTAAGCCAGGGCTCGGGCGGAGTCACGAGGCCACTCATTTTTGACCTGTAGGGTTTTCCTTCGGTTTTCGGCCCAATCAGACTTAGCTAGCGCGCCGAAATTGCGTTGAATGAAAGGGCTAGCAGTGCTCAGACTCCTAGTCAACGCACGCTCAGCCCGGCCCCCGGAACCGCTCGGGTGGACGTCCCGCGCCGCCGTCAGCGCATGTATATACACGTTGATCGCGCTCCACTTGGCAGGTGCGATCATACCAGCACTAATGCACCGGATCCCATCAGAACTCCGCAGTTAAGCGTGCTTGGGCGAGAGTAGTACTGGGATGGGTGACCTCTGGGAAGTCCTCGTGTTGCACCTCTTTTCCTCATTTTTGGTTTTGACCAAATTCCCTTCGGTCGATGGCATTTATGGTAATTCTTGTTCAAAACTTGATGTTTAGAATGGGCCGAGAATTGGCGGGTTGATGGAAAATGTGATTTTAAGCCAGGCTCAGGGCGGAGTCCTGAGGCCACTCATTTTTTGAGACCTGCTGTAGGGTTTTCCTTCGATTTTCGGCCCAATCAGAGCTTAGCTAGCGCGCAAATTGCGTTGAATGAAAGGGCTAGCAGTGCTCGGACTCTGTCAACGCACGCTCGGCCGGCCCCGGGCAGCTCGGGTGGACGTCCGCGCCGCCGTCGGCGCATGTATATACACGTTGATCGCGCTCCACTTGCAGCGAGGTGCGATCATACCAGCACTAATGCACGGATCCCATCGAACTCCGCGATTAAGCGTGCTTGGGCGAGAGTAGTCTTGGGATGGGTGACCTCTGGGAAAGTCCTCGTGTTGCACCTCTTTTTCCTCATTTTTGGTTTTGACCAAATTCCCTTCGGTCGATGGCATTTATGGTAATTCTTGTTCAAAACTTGATGTTTAGAATGGGCGAGAATTGGCGGGTTGATGGAAAATGTGATTTTAAGCCGGGCTCGGGCGGAGTCACGAGGCCACTCATTTTTGACCTGTAGGGTTTTCCTTCGATTTTCGGCCCCGTCAGACTTAGCTAGCGCGCCGAAATTGCGTTGAATGAAAGGGCTAGCAGTGCTCGGACTCTAGTCAACGCACGCTCGGCCGGCCCCGGGCACGCTCGGGTGGACGTCCGCGCGCGCCGTCGGCGCATGTATATACACGTTGATCGCGCTCCACTTGGCGGGTGCGATCATACCAGGCACTAATGCACCGGATCCCATCGAACTCCGCGATTAAGCGTGCTTGGGCGAGAGTAGTCTTGGGATGGGTGACCTCTGAGAAGTCCTCGTGTTGCACCTCTTTTTCCTCATTTTTGGTTTTGACCAAATTCCGCTTCGGTCGATGGCATTTATGGTAATTCTTGTTCAAAACTTGATGTTTAGAATGGGCCGAGAATTGGCGGGTTGATGGAAAATGTGATTTTAAGCCGGGGCTCGGGCGGAGTCACGAGGCCACTCATTTTTGACCTGTAGGGTTTTCCTTCGGTTTTCGGCCCCGTCAGGCTTAGCTAGCGCGCTTGAAAAATTGCGTTGAATGAAAGGGCTAGCGGTGCTCGGACTCTAGTCAACGCACGCTCGGCCGGCCCCGGGCCGCTCGGGTGGACGTCCGCGCCGCCGTCGGCGCATGTATATACACGTTGATCGCGCTCCACTTGGCGGTGCGATCATACCAGCACTAATGCACCGGATCCCATCGAACTCCGCAGTTAAGCGTGCTTGGGCGAGAGTAGTACTGGGATGGGTGACCTCTGGGAAGTCCTCGTGTTGCACCTCTTTTTCCTCATTTTTTGGTTTTGACCAAATTCCCTTCGGTCGATGGCATTTATGGTAATTCTTGTTCAAAACTTGATGTTTAGAATGGGCCGAGAATTGGCGGGTTGATGGAAAATGTGATTTTAAGCCAGGCTCGGGCGGAGTCACGAGGCCACTCATTTTTGACCTGCTAGGGTTTTCCTTCGATTTTCGGCCCAATCAGGCTTAGCTAGCTAGCGCAGAAATTGCGTTGAATGAAAGGGCTAGCAGTACTCGGACTCTAGTCAACGCACGCTCGGCCGGCCCCGGAACCGCTCGGGTGGACGTCCGCGCCGCCGTCGGCGCATGTATATACACGTTGATCGCGCTCCGCTTGCGGGTGCGATCATACCGGCACTAATGCACCGGATCCCATCGAACTCCGCGGTTAAGCGTGCTTGGGCGAGAGTAGTCTTGGGATGGGTGACCTCTGGGAAGTCCTCGTGTTGCACCTCTTTTTCCTCATTTTTGGTTTTGACCAAATTCCTTCGGTCGATGGCATTTATGGTAATTCTTGTTCAAAACTTGATGTTTAGAATGGGCCGAGAATTGGCGGGTTGATGGAAAATGTGATTTTAAGCCGGGCTCGGGCGGAGTCACGAGGCCACTCATTTTTGACCTGCTAGGGTTTTCCTTCGGTTTCGGCCCAATCCGACTTAGCTAGCGCGCCGAAATTGCGTTGAATGAAAGGGCTAGCAGTGCTCGGACTCTAGTCAACGCACGCTCGGCCCGGCCCCGGGCAGCTCGGGTGGACGTCCGCGCCGCCGTCGGCGCATGTATATACACGTTGATCGCGCTCCACTTGGCGGGTGCGATCATACCGGCACTAATGCCCGGATCCCATCGAACTCCGCAGTTAAGCGTGCTTGGGCGAGAGTAGTCCTGGGATGGGTGACCTCTGGGAAGTCCTCGTGTTGCACCTCTTTTTCCTCATTTTTTGGTTTTGACCAAATTCCCTTCGGTCGATGGCATTTATGGTAATTCTTGTTCAAAACTTGATGTTTAGAATGGGCCGAGAATTGGCGGGTTGATGGAAAATGTGATTTTAAGCCAGGCTCAGGGCGGAGTCCTGAGGCCACTCATTTTTGACCTGCCAGGGTTTTCCTTCGATTTTCGGCCCAATCAGACTTAGCTAGCGCGCAAATTGCGTTGAATGAAAGGGCTAGCTGGTGCTCGGACTCTAGTCAACGCACGCTCGGCCGGCCCCGGGCAGCTCGGGTGGACGTCCGCGCCGCGCGTCGGCGCATGTATATACACGTTGATCGCGCTCCACTTGGCGGGTGCGATCATACCAGCACTAATGCACCGGATCCCATCGAACTCCGCGATTAAGCGTGCTTGGGCGAGAGTAGTCTTGGGATGGGTGACCTCTGGGAAGTCCTCGTGTTGCACCTCTTTTTCCTCATTTTTGGTTTTGACCAAATTCCCTTCGGTCGATGGCATTTATGGTAATTCTTGTTCAAAACTTGATGTTTAGAATGGGCCGAGAATTGGCGGGTTGATGGAAAATGTGATTTTAAGCCAGGCTCAGGGCGGAGTCCTGAGGCCACTCATTTTTTGACCCTGCCGGGTTTTTCCTTCAGTTTTCGGCCCAATCCGACTTAGCTAGCGCGCCGAAATTGCGTTGAATGAAAGGGCTAGCAGTGCTCAGACTCCTAGTCAACGCACGCTCAGCCGGCCCCGGGCAGCTCGGGTGGACGTCCCGCGCCGCCGTCAGCGCATGTATATACACGTTGATCGCGCTCCACTTGGCAGGTGCGATCATACCAGCACTAATGCACCGGATCCCATCAGAACTCCGCAGTTAAGCGTGCTTGGGCGAGAGTAGTATTGGGGATGGGTGACCTCTGGGAAGTCCTCGTGTTGCCCCTCTTTTTCCCCATTTTTTGGTTTTGACCAAATTCCCTTCAGTCGATGGCATTTATGGTAATTCTTGTTCAAAACTTGATGTTTAGAATGGGCCGAGAATTGGCGGGTTGATGGAAAATGTGATTTTAAGCCAGGCTCAGGGCGGAGTCCTGAGGCCACTCATTTTTGACCCTGCCGGGTTTTCCTTCGATTTTCGGCCCAATCCGACTTAGCTAGCGCGCCGAAATTGCGTTGAATGAAAGGGCTAGCACTTTGCTCGGACTCTAGTCAACGCACGCTCGGCCCGCCCCGGAACCGCTCGGGTGGACGTCCGCGCCGCCGTCGGCGCATGTATATACACGTTGATCGCGCTCCCCTTGGCAGGTGCGATCATACCAGCACTAATGCACCGGATCCCATCGAACTCCGCAGTTAAGCGTGCTTGGGCGAGAGTAGTCCTGGGATGGGTGACCTCTGGGAAGTCCTCGTGTTGCACCTCTTTTTCCTCATTTTTTGGTTTTGACCAAATTCCCTTCGGTCGATGGCATTTATGGTAATTCTTGTTCAAAACTTGATGTTTAGAATGGGCCGAGAATTGGCGGGTTGATGGAAAATGTGATTTTAAGCCAGGCTCAGGGCGGAGTCCTGAGGCCACTCATTTTTTTGACCTGCTAGGGTTTTCCTTCGGTTTTCGGCCCAATCCGACTTAGCTAGCGCGCCAGAAATTGCGTTGAATGAAAGGGCTAGCAGTGCTCGGACTCTAGTCAACGCACGCTCGGCCGGCCCCGGAACCGCTCGGGTGGACGTCCGCGCCGCCGTCGGCGCATGTATATACACGTTGATCGCGCTCCGCTTGCGGTGCGATCATACCAAAGCACTAATGCACCGGATCCCATCGAACTCCGCGATTAAGCGTGCTTGGGCGAGAGTAGTCTTGGGATGGGTGACCTCTGGGAAGTCCTCGTGTTGCACCTCTTTTCCTCATTTTTGGTTTTGACCAAATTCCTTCGGTCGATGGCATTTATGGTAATTCTTGTTCAAAACTTGATGTTTAGAATGGGCCGAGAATTGGCGGGTTGATGGAAAATGTGATTTTAAGCCGGGCTCGGGCGGAGTCACGAGGCCACTCATTTTTGACCTGCCTGTAGGGTTTTCCTTCGGTTTTCGGCCCAATCCGACTTAGCTAGCGCGCCGAAATTGCGTTGAATGAAAGGGCTAGCAGGTGCTCGGACTCTAGTCAACGCACGCTCGGCCCGCCCCGGAACCGCTCGGGTGGACGTCCGCGCCGCCGTCGGCGCATGTATATACACGTTGATCGCGCTCCGCTTGCGGTGCGATCATACCAGCACTAATGCACCGGATCCCATCAGAACTCCGCAGATTAAGCGTGCTTGGGCGAGAGTAGTCTTGGGATGGGTGACCTCTGGGAAGTCCTCGTGTTGCACCTCTTTTTCCTCATTTTTTGGTTTTGACCAAATTCCTTCTTGATCGATGGCATTTATGGTAATTCTTGTTCAAAACTTGATGTTTAGAATGGGCCGAGAATTGGCGGGTTGATGGAAAATGTGATTTTAAGCCGGGCTCGGGCGGAGTCCCGAGGCCACTCATTTTTGACCTGTAGGGTTTTTCCTTCGATTTTCGGCCCAATCCGACTTAGCTAGCGCGCCGAAATTGCGTTGAATGAAAGGGCTAGCAGTACTCGGACTCTAGTCAACGCACGCTCGGCCGGCCCCGGAACCGCTCGGGTGGACGTCCGCGCCGCCGCCGTCAGCGCATGTATATACACGTTGATCGCGCTCCGCTTGGCGGTGCGATCATACCAGCACTAATGCACCGGATCCCATCGAACTCCGCAGTTAAGCGTGCTTGGGCGAGAGTAGTCCTGGGATGGGTGACCTCTGGGAAGTCCTCGTGTTGCACCTCTTTTTCCTCATTTTTTGGTTTTGACCAAATTCCCTTCGGTCGATGGCATTTATGGTAATTCTTGTTCAAAACTTGATGTTTAGAATGGGCCGAGAATTGGCGGGTTGATGGAAAATGTGATTTTAAGCCAGGCTCAGGGCGGAGTCCTGAGGCCACTCATTTTTGACCTGTAGGGTTTTCCTTCGATTTTCGGCCCAATCCGACTTAGCTAGCGCGCCGAAATTGCGTTGAATGAAAGGGCTAGCAGTACTGCTCGAGACTCTAGTCAACGCACGCTCGGCCGGCCCCGGAACCGCTCGGGTGGACGTCCGCGCCGCCGTCGGCGCATGTATATACACGTTGATCGCGCTCCGCTTGCAGGTGCGATCATACCAAAGCACTAATGCACCGGATCCCATCGAACTCCGCGTTAAGCGTGCTTGGGCGAGAGTAGTACTTGGGATGGGTGACCTCTGGGAAGTCCTCGTGTTGCACCTCTTTTCCTCATTTTTGGTTTTGACCAAATTCCTTCGGTCGATGGCATTTATGGTAATTCTTGTTCAAAACTTGATGTTTAGAATGGGCCGAGAATTGGCGGGTTGATGGAAAATGTGATTTTAAGCCAGGCTCGGGCGGAGTCCTGAGGCCACTCATTTTTGACCTGCCGGGGTTTTTCCTTCGATTTTCGGCCCAATCCGACTTAGCTAGCGCGCCGAAATTGCGTTGAATGAAAGGGCTAGCAGTGCCGTCGGACTCCTAGTCAACGCACGCTCGGCCCGGCCCCGGAACCGCTCGGGTGGACGTCCGCGCCGCCGTCGGCGCATGTATATACACGTTGATCGCGCTCCGCTTGGCAGGTGTGCGATCATACCAAAGACTAATGCACCGGATCCCATCGAACTCCGCGGTTAAGCGTGCTTGGGCGAGAGTAGTATTTGGGATGGGTGACCTCCTGGGAAGTCCTCGTGTTGCACCTCTTTTCCTCATTTTTTGGTTTTGACCAAATTCCCTTCGGTCGATGGCATTTATGGTAATTCTTGTTCAAAACTTGATGTTTAGAATGGGCCGAGAATTGGCGGGTTGATGGAAAATGTGATTTTAAGCCAGGCTCAGGGCGGAGTCCTGAGGCCACTCATTTTTTGACCCTGCCGGGTTTTTGTGAACACCCAATTTTGTCCGGGTATTTTTGTAAAAATAAAAAAATAAAAAAATAAAAAATAAAAAAAAGTTCAACCCATTGGTTCATTAGCCCATTTGCCCATAATTCATTAACCTACCCATTGACCCAATATCTAACCCATGACCCATTATCTAACCCACAACTCATATCCTAAACCAACTCAAACTTATCATAAACAAATTTATCCTAATCCAATCCCATCACTATCCTAAACCAATCCCAACACTCATCCGAAACAAACTCCATCACTTATCACTAACAACTCCTAATCATACTACAACTCAAACTCTTCACCCTAAACCCTTCCTATATTAACCCATAACCCCCACACACAAAAGACCTAAGCTTTTCAACTCACAAAATACGTTCACTTTCAACTCACATCACTCCCCACTATTCATCTCCTTCAACCTCCCATTACTACACTATTCATCTTCTCCATCAAGCCATCTTCCATTAAAATCACCACCAAAGCTTCACCCCACCATAACTTCATCATCTTCCTCATCAAAACACTCCCATCACCTCCATTCCCCACTTTGAGTCCTCTCTCGCTATAACGAAGAAGAAGAAGACCCCTTTCTATTTCAATTTTTATTTTTCGTAAGTTTTTGTGTTTTCTTCATTTTTGTTTTGTTTTATTTTTTTGTTTTTTTTTTTTTTTCTCTTTCTTTTATTTGTTTTAGAATTATGGTAGTTTTTTTTCTTTTTTCGAAATAGGCCTAAATGGGCTAAAATAAAAAAAACTAAAAAGATAAAAAGGGGATAACAAACAAAATATAATAAAAGTAAAATAATTTTTTTTAAAACAGATTAACCGAAGTTGTGATAACTTGTTAATCTTGTAACTATTTTGGATCATTCGAGTTGTGACAACCTAATGATTCAAATTATTTTAAATAAATTATTATTTAATAAAGGCTAAAAATTTCATTATCATTCATCACCTAATAATAATAAATTTAACAATCCGTGAGTGACGTCTAGCGTGACGCAAACTTCACTATTCAAACTTTAATTTGATTAACAGAGTCGCGACGACCTGTTAATTCAAATTTTTATAAAAATAAAAAAATAAATCTTTTCTTTAAATAAAAGCAACTAATCCGTGGGTGACGTCTAGCGTGACGCAAACTTCACCCATTCAAACTTTAATTTGATTAACAGAGTCGCGACGACCTGTTAATTCAAAATTTTTATAAAATAAAAAAATTAAATCTTTTCTTTAAATAAAATCAACCAACCCACACTTATTTTCTAAAGAACTACGTGACTTTGAGTTCCTCATTGCACCTGAGGATACGTAGGAGCAGAATCTTTATTCTGTCAAGCCAAATTTTATATTTTCTCAAATTCTTTGTTTTTTTTATTTTTTTAAAAAAAAGGGTAAAACAAATGTATTATAAGATTATTAAGTTTTTGCATAACTAATTTAGGGTAACCGTTTTAGGACGGATGTATTAGGGGTGCTGTGGGGTTAAGTCTCCACCCTTCCCTATGCATAACCGACTCCCGAATCCAATCTGGTTCCAAAGACTATTTTCAAAAAAGGTTTTCTAATTTTTCCTAAATTAAATAAAATTGGTGGCGACTCCTAAATTATTTATTTTGTTCGCTACTCCCGCCGCGATTACGGTCGCGACAGATGACGACTCCGCTGGGGATACTTGAGAGTCAAGCCCATATAATTTTGTTGTGTAAAATTTTGCAATCTTTGTATATTTTGTTTTACCTTTCTTTTTTTTATTTTAATTTTTATTATTATTAAAACCTTAGGATAGAGAATTTCTTTTGGAATTTTTGTTTGTTTTTGTTTTGCAGGATGCGGCTAGTCTTTAGGATAATGAATGTTTGTATGCTCCCTACACCCACCACACCTACACATCTATCACACATTCGAGTGGGGCCCTAAACCCGGGTCTGAGTGAAGCTTAAGTTAAGTAGAGGTTGTGTAGTGGTAACCATTTTGGATGTACATCCTGTTTGGCTATTGCGAAAACCTCATCTAGAGTGCGCCTTTTTCACAAATGTCCCACACTTAGTGGTTTACCCACTATTTTGTGGTCAACATTTTGAAATGGGACTTGGCTCTAGAGACCTTCAGAATAGAAAAGCCACCAAATGAGAGTTATCACGAATCAGAAAGACCCATAGATCCTTATGATAGAATTCCTTCGTTTAAGGCAATATCTTAGGACACAAAGGGAGCGAACTTCTTCTTTATATAGCCATCTTTTTTTTAAAAAAAATAAAAATCATGCATTTTCATGGCATTCCTAGCATTAAAAAAAATAAAAAAATAAAAAAATCATGCATTTTTATGGCATTCTTAGTATTCTAAAAAAAAAAAAATCATGCATTGTCATGGTATTCCTAGCATTCTAAAAAAAATTAAATAAAAAAAATCATGCATTTTCATGGCATATTTGAAAAAAAATAAAAATCATACATTTTCATGGCATTCCTAGCATTTAAAAAAATAAAAAAATAAAAAAAATCATGCATTTTTATGGCATTCTTAGCATTCTAAAAAATTAAATAAAAAAAAATCATGCATTTTCATAGCATTCCTAGCATTCTAAAAAAAAATAAATAAAAAAAAATCATGCATTTTCATGGCATATTTGAAAAAAATAAAAATCATGCATTTTCATGGCATATTTGAAAAAAATAAAAATCATGCATTTTCATGGCATTCCTAGCATTTAAACAAAATAAAAAAAATCATGCATTTTCATGGCATTCTTAGCATCCTAAAAAAATTAAATAAATAAAAATCATGCATTTTCATGGCATTCATAGCATTTAAACAAAATAAAAAAAATAAAAAAAAATCATGCATTTTCATGACATTCATTGCATTTTTTTAAAAAAAAAAGAAAGAACAAATGTTTCTATTTTATCCATTTCATGAATCTCATTCATTTCATTTCATCTCATTATTTTTGTTTGGTGTTACCGTGCTCAGCACCATTGCGCTACCAAGGAAAGAAGACATCAATCAAACCCGAGTTCACAACACAAGGTCTCGAACAAAGCTTGCAATGCGGCGATGACAGAGAACGAAGGAAGGAATCTGAGTATGGAAGTAGATGAAGTGAAAGGAAGGATAAATGAGATGACAGAGTCTCGTAGAAGAATGGAGGAAATGTTGTTAGCCATGAGGGAGACCTCACCTTGATGGGAACAGTCGGAGGTATAGGAATGACTGGGGTACACCTGCACCCACCAAATATTACTTCCATGGGGGCAAACCCTGGGGCCACCACTGAGATGCCTTTTGTGAAAGGAACATCAAATACTACATCACTAATGATTTCTATTAGAGAAGGGCATTGTTCGTCAGAGGATACTCAAAATGAAGTCCATGGTAATGCTGAATTCACGTGGGAACCACCACATATGTCAATCCCGACATCAACGGGATTTCCTACTAGTACTGGTCCTGCGGCCATTCAAAATGATAAGAGGGATGAAAAATGGATGGAAAAGATGGAGGAGCAAATCAAAACAATTAAGGGTCCTAGCACTTAGGGTCCTCTTGGAATAGAAGAGTTGTGCCCTACTGCCAACATTATCATCCCAAAGGACTTTAAGGTTCCAGAATTTGACAAATATGATGGGAGCACCAACCCATTTTTTCACCTAAAATCATATATTACCAAAATGTCAATTTGGTCGAAGGACTGGAAGTTCCTTGTCAGTTTTTTCCATGAAAGCTTGACTGGACCTGCTTTGGAATTGTGTATCCAACAAGACCTCTCCAATATCTCTTCTTGGGATGACTGGGCAAACCTGTTTATGGGACAAGATGTCAACCTCGGAAACAATCGTAACTCGAGAACAGCTTAAACTCAATGCAAAAAAGAAATGATGAATCTTTTAAGCAAGATGCACAAAGGTGGAGAGCCTTGGCGACTCAAGTTCAACCCTCATTAACACCGTCTCGAGATGTGCTCATATTTCTTGGGAACCCCGGGAAATCCTTTTATCTGAGCAATGGCCGGAGCGACTTATAAAGATTTCGCCGATTTGATCGCCGCCGGGGGAAAAAATTGAGATTTTATCCAAAGTCGGGAAGTTGCCAATGAGCACTACAGAGGATATCACCGCTAAGAAAGGATCCCACTGAAAAGATCGAGCCTAATGTGAATTACGTCCGTGTCAACGGACCTTCAGTGCCTCGATATTCCCCACAATACCTAAGTCATCACCACCATATAACCCTAACCTTCATTTGCCATACCATACACCTACACCTCCTTACTACCCCCACACCAAATTATACCAACTACAAACATTACCCCAACTCCACAATTCCAAATCAACAACATCCCCATACCCCAACCATATGCACTAACTCGCCCAACCTATACTCGATATCCACCTCCACCCCCACAAAATTACCCAAATCAACCACAACTTCGGCCAAACTTCTAAAATCAAGGCCATTTTTGCCCTCAGAAGCTACCCCCTTTCCCAAGATTATCCATTTCGAATACAGATCTTTTTCAGAGGCTGTTTGATACTCACCTCATTTCGGGAACTCCTGTACGTCCTTTAGAACCACCATTCCCAATGGGGTATAATCCAAATTTAACTTGCAAGTACCATATGGATGTCCCAGGGCACTCAATTGAAGATTGTGAATCCTTCAAGATTGCAGTAAGGAAGCTAATTGCTTATGGGAAGCTTGACATTGAAGAAATAGTTGGACCTAATATTGATAACAACTCTTGAAGTGATATTTAGTGATGTTGGACTCATGTAAACCTTCTTGAAACATTAATGTAATGAATTTGCATGGGTACCTTGTTTCCTTTCATCACTTTGTCTTTCTTTCATTTCTTTAAAGCGTCTTCTTTGATAATTCTCAGTCGGGTCCGCGTGTGTAAGTGTCTTTGCAAAGCAAAAAAAAAAAAAAATCAAAAAAAAAAAAAAAAAGAAAAAAAGAGCAAAGAAGTAAGTACTTGGTTTGCACAATCTTTTTGTCTCAAAATTAAAGTTTTGAAAATAAAAAATCATCATTTGAAAATGAAGACTGCCATTTTTCTCTATCTTTTACAAAATTTCATCATTTTATCCCTTGTTACCCCTTTTGAGCTTGATTTTTTTTTCAATAAACCTTGGATAAGGATCGTTTCTATATTAGGGGATAGCATGAAGCAAAGGTTGATTGCGACGATGGATGTTTTGAAGCATAATGGAAAAGGAAGAAAAGGTGAAAAGGACAAGAAGTAAAAATAAAAAAATGATGAAAAAAGGCAAAAAAAAAAAAGAGAATGGAAAGGAGGATGAAAGAAAATGAAATGAAATTGGAAAGAAAAGGAAAATAGTAAGATAAAAGTGTTTGAAAGTGGAAAAGCAATCGATGAAGTTTAATGATCCTTATTCCCATTCCACCCTTAAACACTTGTTTGAGCCTTATATATTTCCTTTCATAACCCCTAGCCTTGGCCACGTTACAAGCCTCAAAAAGTCCATTCTGATCAATGAATGATTGTTGTTATTTTCGTTAACTTTAATTTTGAGGCAAAGGTTACGCTCATTCAAGTATTTAGTTCATTGTTCCTAAAAAAAATGAATGAGAATGAAAAGAAAAAAAGAAAGAGACTTACACTAGGACAAATTCGTACCCCGACTAAAATTATTTTTTTTTTTTGGTTCAATGTGGCCCTAAGCTAGGACAAGTTTATACCCGTTCGGCTCAGCTCTAAACTGGGGCAATTTTCCTTGGTTCAATTTGTCTTAGGCAAATCTTTTAGTTGCTAGGATGGGTCTTGATCCTACAATTCAGTCTTAGACAAGGGCAAATTTCTTTTCGGTTCAATTTGGCTTGGTGTAGATGTTCAGCAGAAGAAAATCCTTGGCCATAATGTCTAGTAGACAACTAAAGATTGGTCTCATGAAGGTCAAACCTATTCGTATCGAGTCAACACCTCTTTGGATCTCATATCATCATTCGTGTCTTTTTGTATAGTCAAACTTCCAAGACCAATCTAGAAGTTGTTTACCCAGTAAGTTCCTTTTATGTCGTACTCATGTATGTCTGTTACGTAATGTTTCAAGAAAGGTGAACAAAAGTTATGATTTGACCATCTGATGGCAATCTCCCGATGGACTTTTCAGATCGAAAAGAACTTAGAAGTTTCGAAGCTCATTATGTTGAAAACTCGAAAAGGCAGTTTAAGCAAGAGTCAAGGCAAATAAATTGGAATTGTTTAAACTGGGGCAATTTTAGTTGCGATCAATTGGCTACACAGGAGCAACTTGGTTCGCATTCAATTAGGCATACTGGGGCAAAACTTCTGAGAATATATGTTGAGGGAAGTAGTAACAAAGACAAATGACTTAGTCATCGCCGCTGCGTGAAAATCAATGATCAAGGAACGAATACTGGACAAAAATTTTATCGCAAAGACTGGTGGCTCCAAGCAAGGGTTCACAACAAGAGATTGTCATCTCAATTCCTAAAAGAGAATAGTTAAGAGCGGAAAACAGGAAAATAAGATGAAAAAAAAAGGAGAATGAGAGAAATGATGGATAAGTAGGATCATGACCATCAGGTCTAACAGGCAAAAGCACGTGAACAAGGGTTTGATTGGTCAAAGCTTTCCAGAATTGTCGTTGGTTTATTTCTCTTAAGAAAAAAAAATAAAAAAAGGGGAAAAAGAAAGGAGAGAAAAGAAAAATGGAAAGGAAAAAAAGATTGAGAAGGAAAAGATCTTAAGTCTATGACTTACTGGCACAAATTGTTTCATGCATTTTGAGCGCACCGGCTCCATTCATCATTGAGCGCACCGGCTCCATTCATCATTGAGCGCACCGGCTCCATTCATCATTGAGCGCACCAGCTCCTTGCATCATTGAGCGCACCGGCTCCATGCATCATTGAGCGCACCGGCTCCATGCATCATTGAGCGCACCGGCTCCATTCATCATTGAGCGCACCGGCTCCATGCATCATTGAGCGCACCGGCTCCATTCATCATTGAGCGCACCGGCTCCTTGCATCATTGAGCGCATCGGCTCCATGCATTTTGAGCGCATCGGCTCCATTCATCATTGAGCGCACCGGCTCCATTCATCATTGAGCGCACCGGCTCCTTGCATTTTGAGCGCATCGGCTCCATGCATCATTGAGCGCATCGGCTTCATGCATCATTTAGCGCATCGGCTAACTCGCATTTTGAGCGCATCGGCTCCATGTATCATTAAGAGCATCGACTCCATGTTTTTAAATTCTTTTAAGTGCATTGGCTCCTTACTTTTAAATTGTTTGGAGCAACCCAACTCCTTGCATCTTGAGAGCATCAGCTCCATACTTTTTAAATTTCTATTGGCTCTTTGCATTTGAAATCCCTTTTAGGCGTATCAGTTTTATGCATTTTAAATTTCAGTCGTTTTCTTTTTAAGCGCATCGGCTCATGTTATTTTCTTTTGAGCGCATCGGTTCCCTGTCATTTAAATTTCTGTGATTTAAGTTTGGAGCGCATCGGCTCTTGTCATTTATTTTTGAGCGCATCGGCTTTTGACATTTAGATTTTTGTCATTTTACCTTTGAGCGCATTGCTCCTTGTTCTCATGTTTCTTTGTTTCTCCCGTACAAAATTTGAGTTCATTTTTTACTCGTTCCTCACTATGATAAAATGAAAAGTCGTGGTTATTCTTTTTATCTAGTAAGAAACAAGTAAAGAGGGCAACTGTGAACACCCAATTTTGTCCAGGTATTTTTGTAAAAATAAAAAAATAAAAAAATAAAAAATAAAAAAAAAGTTCAACCCATTGGTTCATTAGCCCATTTGCCCATAATTCATTAACCTACCCATTGACCCAATATCTAACCCATGACCCATTATCTAACCCACAACTCATATCCTAAACCAACTCAAACTTATCATAAACAAATTTATCCTAATCCAATCCCATCACCTATCCTAAACCAATCCCAACACTCATCCGAAACAAACTCCATCACTTATCACTAACAACTCCTAATCATACTACAACTCAAACTCTTCACCCTAAACCCTTCCTATATTAACCCATAACCCCCACACACAAAAAGACCTAGCTTTTCAACTCACAAAATACGTTCACTTTCAACTCACATCACTCCCCCACTATTCATCTCCTTCAACCTCCCATTACTACACTATTCATCTTCTCCATCAAGCCATCTTCCATTAAAATCACCACCAAAGCTTCACCCCACCATAACTTCATCATCTTCCTCATCAAAACACTCCCATCACCTCCATTCCCCACTTTGAGTCCTCTCTCGCTATAACGAAGAAGAAGAAGACCCCCCTTTCTATTTCAATTTTTATTTTTCGTAAGTTTTTGTGTTTTCTTCATTTTTGTTTTGTTTTATTTTTTTGTTTTTTTTTTATTTTTTCTCTTTCTTTTATTTGTTTTAGAATTCTGGTAGTTTTTTTTCTTTTTTTCGAAATAGGCCTAAATGGGCTAAAATAAAAAAAACTAAAAAGATAAAAAGGGGATAACAAACAAAATATAATAAAAGTAAAATAATTTTTTTTAAAACAGGATTAACCGAGTTGTGGATGACTTGTTAATCTTGTAACTATTTTGGATCATTCGAGTTGTGACAACCTAATGATTCAAATTATTTTAAATAAATTATTATTTAATAAAGGCTAAAAATTTCATTATCATTCATCACCTAATAATAATAAATTTAACAATCCGTGAGTGACGTCTAGCGTGACGCAAACTTCACTCATTCAAACTTTAATTTGATTAACAGAGTCGCGACGACTGTTAATTCAAATTTTTATAAAAATAAAAAAATAAATCTTTTCTTTAAATAAAAGCAACTAATCCGTGGGTGACGTCTAGCGTGACGCAAACTTCACCCATTCAAACTTTAATTTGATTAACAGAGTCGCGACGACCTGTTAATTCAAATTTTTATAAAATAAAAAAATTAAATCTTTTCTTTAAATAAAATCAACCAACCCACACTTATTTTCTAAAGAACTACGTGACTTTGAGTTCCTCATTGCACCTGAGGATACGTAGGAGCAGAATCTTTATTCTGTCAAGCCAAATTTTATATTTTCTCAAATTCTTTGTTTTTTTTTTATTTTTTAAAAAAAAAGGGTAAAACAAATGTATTATAAGATTATTAAGTTTTTGCATAACTAATTTAGGGTAACCGTTTTAGGACGGATGTATTAGGGGTGCTGTGGGGTTAAGTCTCCACCCTTCCCTATGCATAACCGACTCCCGAATCCAATCTGGTTCCAAAGACTATTTTCAAAAAAGGTTTTCCAATTTTTCCTAAATTAAATAAAATTGGTGGCGACTCCTAAATTATTTATTTTGTTCACTTACTCCCACGCCGACACGGTCGCGACGTTTTTCCTTCAACGCGTCCCAATCCGACTTAGCTAGCGCGCCGAAATTGCGTTGAATGAAAGGGCTAGCAGCTGCTCAGGGACTGCACGCTCAGCCCGGCCCCCGGAACCGCTCGGGTGGACGTCCCGCGCCGCCGTCAGCGCATGTATATACACGTTGATCGCGCTCCACTTGGCAGGTGCGATCATACCAGCACTAATGCACCGGATCCCATCAGAACTCCGCAGTTAAGCGTGCTTGGGCGAGAGTAGTACTGGGATGGGTGACCTCCTGGGAAGTCCTCGTGTTGCACCTCTTTTTCCTCATTTTTTGGTTTTGACCAAATTCCCTTCGGTCGATGGCATTTATGGTAATTCTTGTTCAAAACTTGATGTTTAGAATGGGCCGAGAATTGGCGGGTTGATGGAAAATGTGATTTTAAGCCAGGCTCAGGCGGAGTCCTGAGGCCACTCATTTTTTGACCCTGCCGGGTTTTTCCTTCAGTTTTCGGCCCAATCCGACTTAGCTAGCGCGCCGAAATTGCGTTGAATGAAAGGGCTAGCAGCTGCTCAGACTCCTAGTCAACGCACGCTCAGCCCGGCCCCCGGAACCGCTCGGGTGGACGTCCCGCGCCGCCGTCAGCGCATGTATATACACGTTGATCGCGCTCCACTTGGCAGGTGCGATCATACCAGCACTAATGCACCGGATCCCATCAGAACTCCGCAGTTAAGCGTGCTTGGGCGAGAGTAGTACTGGGATGGGTGACCTCCTGGGAAGTCCTCGTGTTGCACCTCTTTTTCCCCATTTTTTGGTTTTGACCAAATTCCCTTCAGTCGATGGCATTTATGGTAATTCTTGTTCAAAACTTGATGTTTAGAATGGGCCGAGAATTGGCGGGTTGATGGAAAATGTGATTTTAAGCCAGGCTCAGGGCGGAGTCCTGAGGCCACTCATTTTTGACCTGCCGGGTTTTCCTTCGGTTTTCGGCCCAATCCGACTTAGCTAGCGCGCCGAAATTGCGTTGAATGAAAGGGCTAGCAGTGCTCGGACTCTAGTCAACGCACGCTCGGCCGGCCCCCCCGGAACCGCTCGGGTGGACGTCCGCGCCGCCGTCGGCGCATGTATATACACGTTGATCGCGCTCCGCTGGCGCGAGTGCGATCATACCAAAGACTAATGCACCGGATCCCATCGAACTCCGCAGTTAAGCGTGCTTGGGCGAGAGTAGTACTGGGATGGGTGACCTCCCGGGAAGTCCTCGTGTTGCACCTCTTTTTTCCTCATTTTTTGGTTTTGACCAAATTCCCTTCGGTCGATGGCATTTATGGTAATTCTTGTTCAAAACTTGATGTTTAGAATGGGCCGAGAATTGGCGGGTTGATGGAAAATGTGATTTTCAGCCAGGCTCAGGGCGGAGTCCTGAGGCCACTCATTTTTTGACCCTGCCGGGTTTTCCTTCGCTTTCGGCCCAATCCGACTTAGCTAGCGCGCCGAAATTGCGTTGAATGAAAGGGCTAGCAGTGCTCAGACTCCTAGTCAACGCACGCTCAGCCCGGCCCCCGGAACCGCTCGGGTGGACGTCCCGCGCCGCCGTCAGCGCGCATGTATATACACGTTGATCGCGCTCCGCTTGGCAGGTGCGATCATACCAGCACTAATGCACCGGATCCCATCAGAACTCCGCAGTTAAGCGTGCTTGGGCGAGAGTAGTACTGGGATGGGTGACCTCCTGGGAAGTCCTCGTGTTGCACCTCTTTTTCCTCATTTTTTGGTTTTGACCAAATTCCCTTCGGTCGATGGCATTTATGGTAATTCTTGTTCAAAACTTGATGTTTAGAATGGGCCGAGAATTGGCGGGTTGATGGAAAATGTGATTTTAAGCCAGGCTCAGGGCGGAGTCCTGAGGCCACTCATTTTTTGACCCTGCCGGGTTTTTCCTTCAGTTTTCGGCCCAATCCGACTTAGCTAGCGCGCCGAAATTGCGTTGAATGAAAGGGCTAGCAGCTGGGCCGAACAGCTCGGGTGGACTCCTAGTCAACGCACGCTCAGCCCGGCCCGAACCGCTCGGGTGGACGTCCGCGCCGCCGTCGCGCATGTATATACACGTTGATCGCGCCGCTTGGCAGGTGCGATCATACCAGACTAATGCACCGGATCCCATCAGAACTCCGCAGTTAAGCGTGCTTGGGCGAGAGTAGTACTGGGATGGGTGACCTCCTGGGAAGTCCTCGTGTTGCACCTCTTTTTCCTCATTTTTTGGTTTTGACCAAATTCCCTTGGTCGATGGCATTTATGGTAATTCTTGTTCAAAACTTGATGTTTAGAATGGGCCGAGAATTGGCGGGTTGATGGAAAATGTGATTTTAAGCCAGGCTCAGGGCGGAGTCCTGAGGCCACTCATTTTTTGACCCTGCCGGGTTTTTCCTTCAGTTTTCGGCCCAATCCGACTTAGCTAGCGCGCCGAAATTGCGTTGAATGAAAGGGCTAGCAGCTGCTCAGAGTCCTAGTCAACGCACGCTCAGCCGGCCCCGGATGCCGCTCGGGTGGACGTCCCGCCGCCGTCGGCGCATGTATATACACGTTGATCGCGCTCCGCTTGCAGGTGCGATCATACCAAGACTAATGCACCGGATCCCATCGAACTCCGCGATTAAGCGTGCTTGGGCGAGAGTAGTCTTGGGATGGGTGACCTCCTGGGAAGTCCTCGTGTTGCACCTCTTTTTCCTCATTTTTGGTTTTGACCAAATTCCCTTGGTCGATGGCATTTATGGTAATTCTTGTTCAAAACTTGATGTTTAGAATGGGCCGAGAATTGGCGGGTTGATGGAAAATGTGATTTTAAGCCGGGCTCGGGCGAGTCCTGAGGCCACTCATTTTTTGACCTGCCGGTTTTCCTTCGATTTTTCGGCCCAATCCGACTTAGCTAGCGCGCCGAAATTGCGTTGAATGAAAGGGCTAGCAGCTCGGCCGTACTCCTAGTCAACGCACGCTCGGCCGGCCCCCGAACCGCTCGGGTGGACGTCCGCGCCGCCGTCGGCGCATGTATATACACGTTGATCGCGCTCCGCTTGGCAGGTGCGATCATACCAACTAATGCACCGGATCCCATCGAACTCGCAATTAAGCGTGCTTGGGCGAGAGTAGTATTGGGATGGGTGACCTCCTGGGAAGTCCTCGTGTTGCACCTCTTTTTCCTCATTTTTTGGTTTTGACCAAATTCCCTTCTGATCGATGGCATTTATGGTAATTCTTGTTCAAAACTTGATGTTTAGAATGGGCCGAGAATTGGCGGGTTGATGGAAAATGTGATTTTAAGCCGGCTCGGGCGGAGTCCTGAGGCCACTCATTTTTTGACCTGCCGGGTTTTCCTTCGATTTTCGGCCCAATCCGACTTAGCTAGCGCGCCGAAATTGCGTTGAATGAAAGGGCTAGCAGCTACTCGTACTCTAGTCAACGCACGCTCGCCCGGCCCCGGGCACTCGGGTGGACGTCCCGCGCCGCCGTCGTCGCGCATGTATATACACGTTGATCGCGCTCCGCTTGGCAGGTGCGATCATACCAAGACTAATGCACCGGATCCCATCGAACTCCGCAGCTTAAGCGTGCTTGGGCGAGAGTACTCTTGGGATGGGTGACCTCCTGGGAAGTCCTCGTGTTGCACCTCTTTTTCCTCATTTTTTGGTTTTGACCAAATTCCTTCTGGCCGATGGCATTTATGGTAATTCTTGTTCAAAACTTGATGTTTAGAATGGGCCGAGAATTGGCGGGTTGATGGAAAATGTGATTTTAAGCCGGCTCGGGCGAGTCCCGAGGCCACTCATTTTTGACCCCGCCGGGTTTTCCTTCGGTTTTCGGCCCAATCCGACTTAGCTAGCGCGCCGAAATTGCGTTGAATGAAAGGGCTAGCGTTGACTGCTCGGAGTCCTAGTCAACGCACGCTCGCCGGCCCCGGCCGCTCCGCTCGGTGGACGTCCCCGCCGCCGTCGGCGCATGTATATACACGTTGATCGCGCTCCGCTTGGCAGGTGCGATCATACCGCAGACTAATGCACCGGATCCCATCGAACTCCGCGAGTTAAGCGTGCTTGGGCGAGAGTAGTATGGGATGATGGGTGACCTCTGGGAAGTCCTCGTGTTGCACCTCTTTTCCTCATTTTTTGGTTTTGACCAAATTCCTTCTGATCGATGGCATTTATGGTAATTCTTGTTCAAAACTTGATGTTTAGAATGGGCCGAGAATTGGCGGGTTGATGGAAAATGTGATTTTAAGCCGGCTCGGGGCGGAGTCCGAGGCCACTCATTTTTGACCTGCCGGGTTTTCCTTCGATTTTCGGCCCAATCCGACTTAGCTAGCGCGCCGAAATTGCGTTGAATGAAAGGGCTAGCAGCTGCTCAGACTCCTAGTCAACGCACGCTCAGCCGGCCCCGAACCGCTCGGGTGGACGTCCCGCGCCGCCGTCAGCGCATGTATATACACGTTGATCGCGCTCCGCTTGCAGGTGCGATCATACCAGCACTAATGCACCGGATCCCATCAGAACTCCGCAGTTAAGCGTGCTTGGGCGAGAGTAGTACTGGGATGGGTGACCTCCTGGGAAGTCCTCGTGTTGCACCTCTTTTTCCTCATTTTTTGGTTTTGACCAAATTCCCTTCGGTCGATGGCATTTATGGTAATTCTTGTTCAAAACTTGATGTTTAGAATGGGCCGAGAATTGGCGGGTTGATGGAAAATGTGATTTTAAGCCAGGCTCAGGGCGGAGTCCTGAGGCCACTCATTTTTACCCTGCCGGGTTTTTCCTTCAGTTTTCGGCCCAATCCGACTTAGCTAGCGCGCCGAAATTGCGTTGAATGAAAGGGCTAGCAGCCTGCTCAGAGTCCTAGTCAACGCACGCTCGCCCGGCCCCGAACGCTCGGGTGGACGTCCCGCGCCGCCGTCAGCGCATGTATATACACGTTGATCGCGCTCCACTTGGCAGGTGCGATCATACCAAGCACTAATGCACGCGGATCCCATCAGAACTCCGCAGTTAAGCGTGCTTGGGCGAGAGTAGTACTGGGATGGGTGACCTCTGGGAAGTCCTCGTGTTGCACCTCTTTTTCCTCATTTTTGGTTTTGACCAAATTCCCTTCGGCCGATGGCATTTATGGTAATTCTTGTTCAAAACTTGATGTTTAGAATGGGCCGAGAATTGGCGGGTTGATGGAAAATGTGATTTTAAGCCGGCTCGGGCGCGAGTCCCGAGGCCACTCATTTTTTGACCCCGCCGGGTTTTCCTTCGCTTTCGGCCCAATCCGACTTAGCTAGCGCGCCGAAATTGCGTTGAATGAAAGGGCTAGCACCGCTCGACTCCTAGTCAACGCACGCTCGGCCCGGCCCCGAACCGCTCGGGTGGACGTCCCGCGCCGCCGTCGGCGCATGTATATACACGTTGATCGCGCTCCGCTTGGCAGGGTGCGATCATACCAAAGACTAATGCACCGGATCCCATCGAACTCCGCGATTAAGCGTGCTTGGGCGAGAGTAATCTTGGGATGGGTGACCTCCCAGGGAAGTCCTCGTGTTGCACCTCTTTTTCCTCATTTTTTGGTTTTGACCAAATTCCCTTGGTCGATGGCATTTATGGTAATTCTTGTTCAAAACTTGATGTTTAGAATGGGCCGAGAATTGGCGGGTTGATGGAAAATGTGATTTTAAGCCGTGCTCGGGCGAGTCCCGAGGCCACTCATTTTTTGACCTCACGGGGTTTTTCCTTCGCTTTCGGCCCAATCCGACTTAGCTAGCGCCGAAAAATGCGTTGAATGAAAGGGCTAGCACTCGCCGTAGTCTCTGAGTCAACGCACGCTCGCCCCGGCCCCGAACCGCTCGGGTGGACGTCCGCGCCGCCGTCGGCGCATGTATATACACGTTGATCGCGCTCCGCTTGGCGGGTGCGATCATACCAAAGCACTAATGCACCGGATCCCATCGAACTCCGCGCTTAAGCGTGCTTGGGCGAGAGTAGTACTTGGGATGGGTGACCTCTGAGGAAGTCCTCGTGTTGCACCTCTTTTCCTCATTTTTTGGTTTTGACCAAATTCCTTCTGGCCGATGGCATTTATGGTAATTCTTGTTCAAAACTTGATGTTTAGAATGGGCCGAGAATTGGCGGGTTGATGGAAAATGTGATTTTAAGCCAGGCTCAGGGCGGAGTCCTGAGGCCACTCATTTTTTGACCCTGCCGGGTTTTTCCTTCAGTTTTCGGCCCAATCCGACTTAGCTAGCGCGCCGAAATTGCGTTGAATGAAAGGGCTAGCAAGCTGCTCAGACTCCTAGTCAACGCACGCTCAGCCCGGCCCCCGGAACCGCTCGGGTGGACGTCCCGCGCCGCCGTCAGCGCATGTATATACACGTTGATCGCGCTCCGCTTGGCAGGTGCGATCATACCAGCACTAATGCACCGGATCCCATCAGAACTCCGCAGTTAAGCGTGCTTGGGCGAGAGTAGTACTGGGATGGGTGACCTCCTGGGAAGTCCTCGTGTTGCACCTCTTTTTCCTCATTTTTTGGTTTTGACCAAATTCCTTCTGGTCGATGGCATTTATGGTAATTCTTGTTCAAAACTTGATGTTTAGAATGGGCCGAGAATTGGCGGGTTGATGGAAAATGTGATTTTAAGCCAGGCTCAGGGCGGAGTCCTGAGGCCACTCATTTTTTGACCCTGCCGGGTTTTTCCTTCAGTTTTCGGCCCAATCCGACTTAGCTAGCGCGCCGAAATTGCGTTGAATGAAAGGGCTAGCAGCTGCTCAGACTCCTAGTCAACGCACGCTCAGCCCGGCCCCCGGAACCGCTCGGGTGGACGTCCCGCCGCCGTCGGCGCATGTATATACACGTTGATCGCGCTCCGCTTGGCGGGTGCGATCATACCAAGACTAATGCACCGGATCCCATCGAACTCCGCAGTTAAGCGTGCTTGGGCGAGTAGTAATCTTGGGATGGGTGACCTCCTGGGAAGTCCTCGTGTTGCACCTCTTTTTCCTCATTTTTTGGTTTTGACCAAATTCCCTTCTGGCGATGGCATTTATGGTAATTCTTGTTCAAAACTTGATGTTTAGAATGGGCCGAGAATTGGCGGGTTGATGGAAAATGTGATTTTAAGCCGGCTCGGGCGAGTCCCGAGGCCACTCATTTTTTGACCCCGCCGGGGTTTTCCTTCGCTTTCGGCCCAATCCGACTTAGCTAGCGCGCCGAAATTGCGTTGAATGAAAGGGCTAGCACTTGCTCGTACTCTAGTCAACGCACGCTCAGCCGGCCCCGGAACCGCTCGGGTGGACGTCCGCGCCGCCGTCGCGCATGTATATACACGTTGATCGCGCTCCGCTTGGCAGGTGCGATCATACCAGCACTAATGCACCGGATCCCATCAGAACTCCGCAGTTAAGCGTGCTTGGGCGAGAGTAGTACTGGGATGGGTGACCTCCTGGGAAGTCCTCGTGTTGCACCTCTTTTTCCTCATTTTTTGGTTTTGACCAAATTCCCTTCGGTCGATGGCATTTATGGTAATTCTTGTTCAAAACTTGATGTTTAGAATGGGCCGAGAATTGGCGGGTTGATGGAAAATGTGAT